>CM060887.1:89039501-89639501 GCA_030762935.1 Hymenopus coronatus | reverse complement strand
GCATGCATTATTCTATTATCTGTTGAGGTGTCTGTCATTATTTTGCATTTATTTTGATTAATGATATTATTACTTTTTCTACCGTACTAAAAAAATGTATTAGATACTGTTGGATATGTACATTGTAGTTTACCTAATTGAAATACAATGTTTTCTCCATGTTACTAACATATTTTAACTAATGCATTAGTATCTGCAAGATCTGATATTATTTTTATATATTGGCCATAATTCACAACAAATATATAATTTTTGGCTGGTAACATACGTATGAGTTGCTCTTCATGGTGTAGTAGTTACCAATTAGCCTCTAATACCCGAGGTTGCTGGTTCAAACCCGTCAGAGGGTAATGGATATTTTCATTTGTAAAATTCTTACAGCTTCCTTTGGTTGGGTAGAAAAGCTATTGGTTTAGTTGCATGTAAAAGAAGAGAAGGTTCCTGGGCTAAACTGCCTTTGTTTTACATCTGCAAGTCATGATTTTATTCTATGATGTCATCTATGGTCAATGATTTGAATTGTCACTATGTGCATATAAGAAGTGTAGAGGTGTCATGGTAAAATGTTATTGCTGTGCTCACTTCTCGGAAATTAATATTATATATAATGTGAACAACTGATCTGATGTATTTTAAGGATGTGCCAGTTTCAAAACTGAAAATGAGAGAATGTGTTGCCCAAATAACTATTATAGATACAAGACACTAGACATATCATGTTAACACCAGGCAAAAGGGAAACATCCATTGTGCTAATGCAAAAAACCCTCTTGCTTTTACAAATGTGTAGACTATGAAACAAATAAAATATTTAATGCTCTTCCTAGTAATCTCAAGGGAAAAAAAATTTGCAACTGCAATATTTTAAAGCTTCTCTTAAACTGTACCTTTGTGATAAGTCATTTTATTCTGTAGAAAAATATTTAAATCAATAATCAGCCTAATTCTTTTCTTGTAATGACAGCATAAAGTGAAGTGACACCTGCTATTAAAGCCAAATAAAGTGATTTTTTATGTTTAATGTATATAGTTAATATTCTAAAATGTATATCTTAATATCATATTTTGACACACTTTAGATACAAGTAAGGATGTAAACACTAGCTCCCTTTAATACGTCAATATATACTTTGTACTTATATATATATATATACACTAGCTGACCCGGCAAACTTTCTTCCGCCTTAGAAGCAATAAATTAGCAGATTTTGGATTTTATTAAGTTCAATTTTTTATTAGGATAATAAATAAAAACAATTAAGTATTTTAATGATTCTTTATTGGCCATTTATTTTGGTGCATGGGTTGCACTCTTCAGTGAAGTATCTTGTGATAGACGACATTTCTTGTTTTATTATCGGGCGCAAGAACAAATAACGCAGATGGTCTTCCGACCTGTGACCATGCCATATATAATTGACCATGGGGAAAAACATGGATTTTCTAGATTCAGACCACAAACTTTCAAGGATTGGGCTTGTGATTTGTTAATGGTCATGGCGAATGCAAGACGGATCGGAAATTAAAGTCACTTAAACTCAAACGGCAAATCGGTTGGGATCATCGGAATGAGAACTTCCTCACCTTCGAATTTTCCTTTGAGTATCGTCGTGTAAATCACATTGTTCATCAATTTACTTACCACCAAATGCCTTCCGTTGCACAGTTTTGGTTGGTTTATGTTTCGAAGCATGATTACTACGGAGCCAACTTTTAGTCGTAAATTTTGCGGTGGTAAGCCAGGCACATCCAAGGAGTTTAAAAATTTAATTGGATAGTTGCTCTTCACGTGCAATTTCATTCGCAATGTTTCGAATCCTAGTTGCATTACGGCTTTGTTGGGAAAGATTTGATTGTCTTGGTCGTGGCATTGTTAATGATAATATCGGCACAATAAGCTAATAGAAACTCGAAACAAACACCATAGACAACAATGTGTTTAGCTGTCTGTTGCGTTTTGTTATACTACATTTTATGTCACGTCCCACGGAAACGGGATAAAAAGTATTCTATGTCTGTCTCCTGGTTCTAAGCTACCTCCCCACCGATTTTCAGCCAAATCGGTTCAGCCGTTCTTGAGTTATAAATAGTGTAACTAACACAACCTTCTTTTTTATATATATAGTTTTTTGAGTAATAACTAACAATTAAGAAAGGCATTTACTAAATGTACATGATGTACATATTTAACATATTCAGGATGTAGATTTTTAACATTAAATTTGGTCACCTTTGTATATAAGGATGTAAGTAGGCTGTGAAAGCAAAGTGATATTGAAAGCTTAAGATGTTTATTATTGTAATGCGAGAACCTTAAATGCTGTATATGGTGTATTCAATTTTGTATTCTTTGACATGTTGTTTGTTCAAGACCTGCTTGGCCATCATGAACCTTGAACACAATCTAATATAATCTTTCACAAGGAGCTTACTTGATGAAAGAAGAGAAGAAAAAATCTGCATTGTCAGAAATTAAATTCAGCATCTCACTCCTCAATAGGAAGAAATTTATACATACTGAATAAGTTTGGTCACAGCTGAATAAACTGGCATATAACTGTATTTGTGTTTCACTTTGGAAGGATCAACAACTCAAACAGTGGTGGATGAAATGCAGCGTGTTTATTTAGTTATTGCATTGAACCACAATCATATGACATTGCCGTCCGTAAATGACTACTCCACATGTGGCAGTGTAGTGAGATGTTGCAGTTGGAGACCTTGTATAAACAAAACCAGGAAGTGTGCCACAGTTGTAACCAGAATCTTCTCGAATGCAACTCTCGGTCCTTCTCAAATGGTCGGCTTCTGGAAGCTTCCATGAAGTTTTATGGCATAATTTTCTCTTACAAAAGCAAGAAGAAGTGCTTGTGGTGTGTGCTGTGATTTGTACTGAGTCGTGCTGCAGTGGAGCGCAAGCCATATATGGCATGCTGCCATAAACTAAGCCATCTAACTTCGAGTGCACTATTTGAAGCAGTGAATTTGAAGCTTTATTTGTAAATAATTGTTGAGTCAATAAGACATTTGTTACTCTTGTGTCAGGAGTGGGATACTTACGCAAAGATGAACGAGATGATGAATGGCTTGTTGGCTGAAATGAAACAGATGAAAACTGGAATGGAGAAGATGAGAAATGAAATAACAGTGAATTCCTCATAAGAGAAGGTACAGACGGAAATGAAAACTGCAGTAGGGAATAAAAATGGAGTTGACAATGAAATGGAGTTTTATATATGTGTAAGCTTTGATGTCCGGTGTTCATAGTTTTAAAATTTTCGGGCTGTTTTGCCGTGGACTGTAGATTAAAATATGTTTAGTTAAAATATTTCTTCCTAACGTTTCATCCCTGTCTGTCAGGGGCATCTTCAGAGGCAATGTGCTCACGTCGCTAACTTGGAAAGAGTTACAATGTTTTTTTTTTTTTTTTTTTTTTTTTTTTTTTTTTTTTTTTTTTTTTTTTGTTTCCCCCCCCCCCGAGTGGAGTGGAAAAATGCAATCTACAGGCGACAGAGGGGATAGCTCTGCCAAGTGTGGGGGTCACCATAAACTGGCAATACCCACTAAAAAACCACTCCACCGGAGAGAATTCGGGTGTAGGAATGCAACAGTTCCGCTTGTTGCACCTGCGGATTCAAGGAGTGGGTGTTATGGCCGGCCAGAGGCCATAGCCAGGGGAGAGTGAGAGCCAGGACGCAAACATGACCGGAGCCGTGATTGCGCCCTTGGAAGATTTGTGGTGAGGAATAGTTACATATTACATGTGTATATATCTACAGCCCTGTAACATAAAGACGTAGTCATTTAAGATATTTCATTTGGTATATATTCTTAGCTAGTTATATTTTTACAACTACTGCTGCCCTGTCTGGCGAAGTCATTAGTTATTAGTTGTGTTCAGCCCTGTAAGAGAAAGGACTTGGTCATTTAGTAGAGACTTCATTGGTTTCTCGTGGCCTACCTCAGTGGTCACCCACACAAGTGATGGCCATGCCCAATGCTGCTTTACCTGTAATAAAACCTTATTTTAATCATTTATTAGTTACATTCTATTTAGTTATATACAAGAGAAGGTCCGTTGGTGGTCTGCCAGGTCGCTGTAGTGTGGGGGTCCCTCAAAACTCCGGGTCCGCCTTGACTCAGAAAGCAAGGATTTCTAGGGCCACCAAACTAATGTTGTAAGCACATTCATGGGTAATTTTATTATGGCATTCTTACTAGTGATTCTAAATATTCTTGTACATTCAAATCGGGTTCCCCCATGCCGAGGGTTCTGTCAAATAGAGAGAGCGGTCTCTTGTGTGTGTTATATTCTGCTTCATATGTGCCTAGTTCTTGTATTAGCTCATTATTGTTCCTTACTTTACGCTTGTAGTACAGGTTGTAACTTTGGCTTTTTATGAACTGCTCAATTGAGTGCAGTTTTAGCTCCTCATGAAGGAGATAAGCCGGCGCTACTGGGGGTTGTTTGGCAATTATTCTATTCTGGAGTGTTTGTAGTTTATGTATGTGCGTTTTTGCAGCATAGCCCCATACAGGGGATGCATACGTAATGATCATTCTTAATAGTGTTTTATATAGGGTAATTCCCATGTTTAATTTTAATTGGCCATTGAGATTGATTATGGGATATAGTCTATTTAGTTGACCATTAGCCTTGGCTCTGACCTTAGCTATATGCCTACTCCAGATTAGGCCTTGGTCCATGACAAGACTTAAGTAGGTCACTTGATCTTTCCACTCGATAATTTTGCCTTGGTAGTTAAGCGGTTGCAGCATGTTTCTGCCTTTACGGTGCTGCATTCTTTTAGTGAAGACTATAGCCTGTGTCTTCCTCACATTTACTTTAATTCTCCACTTCTTGAACCATAGTTCAAATGAGTCTAAAGCATTTTGTAGGCGTAAGTGTAAAATTCGTGGCTGAGTGGATTGTGCGGTTATAGCAGTGTCATCTGCGAATATGTTCTTGTTGGTTCTTACCAATTCTGGCATGTCATTTATGTATAAATTGAACAATGTTGGTCCCACGATACTTCCTTGTGGAGCTCCTGCTCAAATTTGTTTGGAGCTTGAGACTGCATCCTCTACTGAGGTGTGAAATCGTCGGTCATAGAGGTAGTCCCTAATTAGGGCTATCACAGTGTCAGGAAATTCGTAGACTTTCAGTTTTCTGAGTAGCCCTGCATGCCATTTTATCGAAGGCACGTTCAATATCTAAATAGAGGGCACCTGTAGATTTGTTTGTGTTGAAACCTTTGGTGATCTGCTCTGTCATTCTTAACAGTTGTAGCGTGGTAGAATGATGTGCTCGAAATCTGAACTGTTCGGGTATAAGTATTTCTATTTCTTTATTATCTCCATTTGTAATACATAATTTACAAGGATCGTCAGATTGATTACAAAACTAAACATATAGTATAAATAATAACATGAGTATATAAATTAAATACGGGGGGTACCATCATACAGCATAACTTATTTAATTTAACATTTTATACTCCTCTATAGAGTAAAATACATTTTCTGAGAGATACTTTTTAATTGCTTTAAGTTTACAGTTTTCTTCAGTTATCTGTTTTATTTGTTTAGGCAAATGATTGTACAAATCTTTGGTTTTACTTTCTATACTTTTGTTACTTAACGTTCCTCTTAGTCTGTTAATGAAATAATTTTGTTTCGTTCTTGTGTCATGTTCGTGTATGTGCATGTTTCTATTTTGATCGCTATGATTTGTTATTGAGTATTTAATGCATTCATATATATACAGTGCCGGAAATGTTAATATATTTAGTTTTTTATAGGAATTTTTACAAGTATCCGTCTTCTTTAGTTTACATATTATTCGAATGGCATGCTTCTGTAGTCTTAATATTCTTTGCATTGTTTTTTTCTGTGCATTACCCCATAATACAACCCCATAGCTCAAATGAGAATGTATGAAGGCATAGTATATTTGTATTAAGCTATCTCTATCCATTTGTTGCGCCGCTTGTTTTAAGATGTATAGTCCTGTATTTATTTTTTTTGCTATTTTTTCAATATGTATTTTCCAGTTTAATCTGTTATCTATTATTAATCCTAAGAAGTTTGTTTCTGTTACTTGTTGTATTTGTTTATTGTCTAGGACTAATTGAATATTGGGTGGGATTTTCTTTTTTAAGCTGATTTGCATCCATTCTGTTTTATTTGTATTTATTACCATCCCTAGCTTTCCTAGCTCTTCCCTAATTTTTTCAAGTAGTATATTTGATTTATCTTGTACTTCAAGTTCTGTATTTCCCCTTAGTATAATTGTAGTATCATCAGCATATCCAATGGCTATTTCACCTGCTTCTTTTATTATTTTGAATAAGCAATTTATATATATAAGGAATAGATATGGCCCTAGTTTCGATCCTTGTGGAACACCGTGAGTCACTTTGTTAAAAGACGATCTGATTTTATTTAGGTTACCATTTGAATTGTATATAATTTCCACACATTGTTCTCTATTTTGTAGATAAGATTTTAGCCATTTTAGTGGTAGGCCCCGGATGCCATAATTTTCTATTTTAGCTATTCATTTATGTATATCTACACAGTCAAATGCTTTAGTAAGATCAAGAAAGATTGCGATTACATATTCTTTCGTATCTATTGCATTTATGAGGATGTCATTTCCTTTACAGATAGCTTGTATTGTTGATTTCTTTTTTTGAAAACCGAATTGGTACTCTGATATTATTTTATACTTACTGCAGAAGCTCTGTAGTTGAGTTAAAAACAATCCCTCTATTATTTTGGAAAATGTTGAACATAATGATATGGGTCTATAATTTTCCATTGCATGCTTTGAATTTTTTTTCTTGTATATTGGTCTTACTATTACTTTTTTTAGTGCATTGGGAAATGTACCTGTTATAAAAGATTGATTAATTATATGCGTCATTATCTCTGCCATTTCAGATTTACAATGCTTGACCATTTCATTTGCAAGTCCATCTAACCCAAAAGATTGTTTACACTTTAATGTGTTTATCTGTTTAATAACATCCTCATTTGTTATTTCTCGTAACACCATTGAGTTACATATACTGTTTTCAGTTGTTTGCTGGTTTTGACCTTGGCTGAGGTCTAAAGTTTTTGCAATATTGATGTAATAATCATTAAATTTTTCTGTTATGTTTATTGGGTTTTCTATTAACCTATTGTTTACTTCAATACATATGTTTTCTACCCATTTTTGTTTATGTGATGGTTTTATTATATTCCATGCTACTTTAATTTTATTTTCTGCATTTTGTATCAGTATTTTGTTGTGCTGCTTCTTTGCTTCAATTATTACTTTATTGAGCATTTGTTTGTAATTTTCTATATATGTGTATGATTTATCATCTAGTTTTGGATGTTTTAAGCTGTTTAGGAATTGCATGCGTTTTTTTGAGATGTTTATACCTTTGGTTGACCAGTTTTTCCTTTTCTGCATTCCACAATTTACTTTGCATATAGGTATTGCTGTGTTTAAGCATTTCTCTAAGATTTTAGCAAAATATTCAAATTTGTCATTTATTTCATATTTTTCATAGATTTCTTCCCATTGTGTTTCTTTGATGTAACATCGTAATGCTTCTAGTGTGTTTTTGTTTGCTATTCTTTTGACCTCTATTAGTTTATTAGTTTTGGGTCTTAAGTTACCTAATGTTTTACTTACTATTTGTTGACCATAGTGGTCACTTATTCCATTTTTTATTATTTTAATTTCATAACATTCCCTATTTAGGTTTGAGAACATGAGGTCCACGCATGTTGCTGAATACTTAGTTACTCTTGTTGGTTCTGTCTCTGCCAGTGCGACATTATTTCTTACTAGCATTTCTAATAATAGCCTTTTCTTTTTGTTTTCTACTAGAACATCTATATTGAAATCTCCTATTACTATGGTGTCTCTATTTTTACTTATACTGTTGAGACATTCTTCTAATCTCTCGAGAAAAATTAATTTGTTTGCATTTGGAGGACTGTAAATACCTATTACTATGAGGTTTTTACTTTTTTGCTTTATTTCAATTGCTGCAATTTCGCTGCACATTTCTTCACAGAATTTTTTGCAATCTATTTCTTTGTATTTAATTTCTTGTTTAACATAAATTACCACCCCCCCCACTTTTTTGGTTATTTCTGCAGTAACTAGCCCCCAATGAGTAGTTTTCATAATTATTTACCTTTAATTCCTCTATTTTTAGACCATGCTCTGTAAATATTATAATATCGGGTTGCATATTTAGAATGTTTTGCTCGATAAGTGCTCTTTTATTGGCGATACTTTGAATGTTTTGATGATACAGACTAAATTTATTTTTACCCTTACTTTTTGTTGCCAAATTAATTTTTTGACCTAACAGATTTTGTGTGGTGAAGTTTGTACAATCATTTGCCTTACCTTTAGTTGTATTTTCTTCTAAGTTAGTTGTACTGGACAAGTTTTCTGTACCCACCTTGCAGTTAGTTTCCCTGATCTATGATCCAGTTGATCGTAGCTGTACACCTGTAGATGGTATTCTTCATTATTCTCTGCAGATTTGCCGTTCCTTTTCTGCTTAGGTGCAGGCCGTCTCTCCCTATACAGTCCATTCCCATTTGTCTATCTACATCCACAAATACACACTTTAGTTTATCACACATCCAGCGTATATTTTCGTTTACACTGTTTATAAATCTAAAATGTACATCTCTTCTTTTCACTACACCATTTATAATAACTAGTGTTTTCGGATACATTTGTTTTATGCTCTTTGCCGCACAGTATATATCGCCCATAACTTCTTCGGGACAAGACGCTTGCTTCATTGTATTTGTTCCCACGTGCAGATATATTGCCTTTGGTTGGGTTTGGATTCCTGCGTTCTTCTTTTTCTGTGCAAGTTATAGCCAGTATATATACTCAGGCACTGGTGGGCGGGGTCAGGTGAAAGTGTTCTAGTTTTGTTTGTATTTAGTCTGGGGGTTACGGAGTTGGGAAAGTTTAGGGAACCAAGTGGAGTTTAATTTAAGTCCTTTGTCTTTATTAAAGTTGTTTGTGTTTTTATAAATTTCGATGACCTCTCTGTATAAATGGGGGTAATACTTTTTAGTTGTAGCTATAACCTCTACTTTATCGTTTTGCATTCGGTGGTTGTCCAAAGATAAAAACATGTGCCACGGTTGATTTTTCTGTTTGTCTGAGGTGGAAGTTTCTTTTATGTTCTGTGATGCGTGTGTTGATGCTACGCTTTGTAGTACCGATGTAAACTTGGCCACAGGTGCACGGGAGTTTGTAAACACCAGATTTTGAAAGTGGATCGAGTCGATCTTTAGCTGATTTGAGGAACTGTTTTATTTTAGTTGTCGGCATGTATATGGGTTTCACGTGTCGTTTTTCTAAAATCTTGCTGATACGATCAGTTATGTTTTTTATATATGGCAAGAATACTTTATTTTTATATGTCGATATCTCCCTGGGTCTAGTATTGTTATTTCTGGGGCGTATTGCTCGATAGATATCCTTCTTAGTGTACCCATAATACAGTAGCATCTTGTGTAGATATTTTAATTCTTGTGGTAGATGTTCCAGGTCACAGATTCTTTTAACTCGTTCCATTAGAGTTTTGATTACGTTTCTTTTCTGTTTGGGATGATGGTTGGATTGTTTACTAAGGTATCAGTCCTTATGGGTTGGTTTTCTGTATACTGTACATGTAAGTCTTCCATTTTTCCTAGTTATCAATACATCGAGTTGGGAAAGAGACCGACTCTAATTCTTTTGTAAATTGAATGTTTGCGTTTTGGCTGTTCAGATGTTCTAAGAATACTCGAGTTCGGTTTTTCCGTGAAGCCATATAGCGAAGACGTCGTCAAAGTAACGAAGCCAGACGGTCGGTTGGAGTTTTATTTATGGACGCTCTTTAACTGCTATGCTTCTCAGGTTCCCATTCTATATTGGGCATGAAAGACCGCTTAATTTTGCTCAGAGGCCTCTCTATCAGGCTTGAGGTTCTTTTACGTGCTGTAAATCTGCGATATGGGACCAAGTTGACAATGGAGAACCACTGGCTGGCGTGAAGAACAACGGCAGAACTTGGGGGAAAAGTGAAAAATCTCGGGGGAAAGGCGGAAGAGCTTGGCAGAGCGATGAAACACTGCGAAATCTCTGGAAGGAAGGACCGAGGGAAGCACCAAGGAACGAGCGCCAGGGTGCAGAGGATACTCGACGAGAGGCTTAAGGAGTTGAAGATTAAGATGCTAGGATGCGACATAACGTATCAAGCCAATCAAATACGCGGGACGTCTACCTTCGAAGTCTTCCACCGAAAAGTTTGCCACTATCGCTACCCACAACCAATGGTCAGGAGAAGAAGATAATTAATAGCAAGCCTCCAGGGACGGTCGACAGAAGTACTGAATGTGATCCTCGTCGAAGTCCGGAGGAGATCTGGGAGGCCCTCGAGAACCTTTTGGCAACACCGTCTGGCTGCGGCCTACCGCAGTCAACTTAAGGCAATGCTGCAACAGCCAGCCGAGACAATTCAGGAGTTTGCCCTAGTCATTGAACAGCTTGCAAACAAAGCCCTGGTGAATCAACCACCTAGCTACGTATCCCAGGAAGCTACCTACTCCTTCGTCGGCAGATTGCATCATGCGAAGAGATGACAGCGCCTGATGCTCGGCGACTATAAAACGATCCACGAGGTGTTAACGGCAGCTTTCAGAATGGAGGTGGCCAAGACAACAGTTGCGCTCACTTCAAGTACTAGGAGTATTTGTTATGAATCGGGAGAGAGATACAACCCAAGAACAACCACCTTCAGGGGGTATGTGCTGGGGGGGGTGGCGAACCAGGTTTCTAGTGAAGGACTGTCCAGACCAAGATACCTCCTCGAGTGACTTTACATGCCATGGGAGAAATTTGGACGACAGCCACATCACAGGCAGCTGGATACAAGGGAGGCTGTGCTGAATACTCATAGACGTGTCTGTAATCCAACCTGACGTGGCAAAGGGTTTGACAAATACCCAGTCAGCCTATCAAATAGTGACGGCAACAGACTACATCTTAACTGTGAAGAATGAGGCCCTGTTGGAGTTGATACTGGGACGAAGCACTGTGAGGCTGTGGATACTCAATGTGATGGTGACTTAGGATGTGATAGTGGGATTAGATGCCTTCAGGAGCCACAAGGCCACATCAGACGTTGGCAGGAGAGTTTTACGACTCAACCGAGATGAGGTATTGCTCCAGAGCCCACAAGAACATCAAGCAACCTGTAGGGAGATCCTGAAGAACGATGTAGTAATGCCCACAAGAAGCAAGGTGGTGCACCTGGAGGACCAAAGGTCAAGGAACTTGGTATTGGACCAGAAAACATCACTACACAGACTATGTGTTGCCCGAGCATTGTTGCCTTACTGGGAGGAACTACCCATGAGGCTGCTGAACCAGTTGTATACCGACTAGGACAGAGTTAGGGAAGTGTGGTGAATCCAAACAATCAGCACTGTTGAAGGGCTTGGGGCTCTGTTGAAAGACTTACTGAAGAGGGCAGCCAACCATCTGACCGTTCACAACTGTAGAGGACCCGGCATCTACTCAGCCAATACCAGTGTGTCTTCAGCAAAGGAATGGTGATTACAGTCGCGTTAACCGAGTACTCCACAACAAGGCAAAGCAAGCAGAAGTAGTGGATATGAAGTATACTGGAATTATTGAAGAGTCTGATAGCTCTTGGTGCTCCTCTGTAGTCTTGGTGAAGAAGAAGAAGAAGAAGAAGAAAAAGAAGAATGGTGAGCCACACCTCTGCAGGGACTATTGAAAATTGAATGCCATTACCAGAAAGGACTGTTTCTCCTTACCCTGGATTGACGACATCCTGGACACATTTGCTGGTTTTCGGCCTTGGATTTGAAATCAGGATACTGGCAATTTACAGTTATGCCCTTTGGCCTCTGCAATGTGCCAGCTACCTTCCAGGTTTCATGGAATCAGTGATGAGAGGGTTGACATTTGACAATGGCCTGCTGTATTTGGATGACAACATCATCATGGGAAGTAACTTCGAAGAACATCTCGAGAACCTCACCCAGATACTGCAAAGGCTGTAGATAGTTAACTTGAAGTTGAGTGTGAAGAAGTGCCAACTCTTCTGCAAGGAAGTAAACTACCTGGGCCACATAGCCTCATCATCTGATGTAGCCAGGGACTCAGAGAATGCTCAGGTTGTGAGAGATTGGACTCACCCAAAAGATAAGCTAAGCTCCAAAGTTACCTGGGCCTATACAGCTACTACCACTGTTTCTTCAGAGGTTTCTCCAACATCAAGAAACCTCTCTCCCACATAATGGAAGAGCATTGCCCCTACATGTGGTCAAAAGAAGCAGAAAGCATGTTCCAGGCTTTAAAGCCAGTCCTCTGCAGTGCTCCTATCTTAGGATTTCCACAACCTGGAGGTGTCTTTATTGTGGACAAGGATGCCAGTGACACAGGCATTGGCGGTGTTCTATCCCAGGTCCAGGATGGCCAGGAATGGGTTATAGCTTTCTACAGCAAGACTCTCTGTAAATAAGAAAAGAACACTGTGTTATCCAGCAAGACATCCTGGCAGTAGTGAAGGTGCTGGAGCACTTCCACAAGTACCTGAATGGTCAGCCATTCCACTTGAGGACTGACCATTCCACTGTCACCTGGCTGTTAAGTTTCAAGAACTTGAAGGGACAGACTGCCCATTGGGTCCAGAGGCTGCAAGAATGCAACTTTTACATCAGAAAAGAAGGAGCCATACCAATGCGGATGCCATGTTCAGACGCCCCTGTCCAGAGAAGTGTGGCCACTGCACTGAGGTTGAAAAGGAGGAGCGTTATTTCAGCTGTTTGTGATATTTCAGTGGTGTCTGCAGCTGGATGGGCTGAGGAGGGAGCTGCTGGCAGATGCTGACTAGGGGCCACTCCTGGGACTAGCCGAACTGGGAGGACATCACACCAAGGAGTACTGAACAGATCAAGGATGGGTTGCTGTTCAGAGTCATCTGATGGAAAGACTCAGAGAGAGTAAGGTTGCGGAAGTACATGCAGGGACCCAACTGAACCATCAACAAGCTCTGACAATGGTACTACTGGCTGGGGATGCAAGCCACCAATGTCAAGTCGTGGCCCACAGACATGCAGAACTAAAATGTGGGAGTGCCATTGATGTAGCTGGGAAACAGGCATCTGTTTGTAGTCCACGATTACTTCACAAGTGGCCAAGACCATTGCAAACTGCCTCATGGAGGAACTGTTTTGTTTTCTACACAGTGATCAAGGAAACACTAAGTCATTCTTCACCCACAG
The DNA here is from genome assembly GCA_030762935.1 of Hymenopus coronatus. Lineage (NCBI taxonomy): Eukaryota > Metazoa > Arthropoda > Insecta > Mantodea > Hymenopodidae > Hymenopus > Hymenopus coronatus. Next base: position 89,626,163 of record CM060887.1, on the reverse strand, counting down.
TTAGAGCGATATTGACCTAATTTTTTCTTATAAAAGCAGGAAGTGTTTGTTATGATTTGTATTGAGTCATGAGTGACTGCAGTGTGGCACAAGCCACAGACATAAACTGTAAACTGTCTAAAATTGAGTGAACTATTTGGAGCCGTGAATTTGAAGCTTTATTTGTAAATAATTGTTGAGTCAATAAAGCCATTTGTTACAATAAGGAAATGTGTCAATTGTATAACAAATCACTCTAGAGATAATCAAAATTGTAGCAGTTCTTGTTCTTCCAGAAGCAAATCTGTTCCCATTTTGGCAACCCTTGCTTTACTGTTATGTGTTTTAATAGTTTCAGTTCAAGATTTATTTGTGGTTTTTCATTAAAAATGACTGGCAGTTGCTGATTTTTCTAGATATTTGTGTTTTATGCACCTGAACGGTTCCTTGACTCTTGGTTTTTCTAACTTAAATTACTGCATTCTGTTTGATTACAGAACTTTTTATTTGAAGGGATGTTGTCCATAGTGGTAGAACTGTACACTTTTAAATAGTATTAACTGGAGCTAAATGTTTGTAATGTAGAATTTTTTTTTTGAATTTGTCAAGCGACTGTGAATAATAATGTGAATTTTTACTTTCTCTAGTGTGTGTGTGTGTGTGTGTGTGTGTGTGTGTGTGTGTGTGTGTGTGTGTGTTACAATGTGCATAGTTTGGAGAAGGTATTGTATTCCACACAAAAATTATAATATCAAGATTTCACTGGAAATATGTGTTTTGAGGCTGCCTAAATCCAAAAGAAGCTCTGTGTGTGCATGCATGCGCCTGCCTGCCTGACTCGTATGGACATCATAACTCAAAAATGAAAAGTTGGTTAAATACTGTACTTGATAATTAAGTTCAGTATCTTCCAATGATTTTCAAGAAAATCCCCCCACCCCAAACTACCCTTTACATGGAAAAATGTTTGAAAGTTTTGATTTTCTCAAATAGTTTTGTATGTTAAAGGTACTTACATTGCAAATAAAATGTTTATCTTGAATTTCCTGGGAATAGCCTCTGAAGTCCTCTTCTTTTTGAATGATTTTTTCATAACTTGAAAACTGTAAAATAAAAACTTACTACATAAAAAATATAGATCCCGTCAAAACACACAATTTATGCCATATTTATTTTTGCTGTGGAACTAACTTCAAGATAGTTTTTGTTAACATGTTTTAAAATACTTCTATTTACTTCTCAAACAGGAAGTCATCCATATTTCTTTTATTTTACTCCAGGCTATGGAAAGAAGCAAAGTTCAATGACATCGCATAGGGACACCTTTTAAAAAATGTTACTATCATTCTAGTCTAGTTATTCCCTTATTTCCCATATAGTTACATGGAGCTAAGTAATAAGACCAGTCTGCAAATGTGTATCTTAATTAGCATGAAGTAGATAGAAAAATAATCTTTTGTAAGAAATTGTTTGCAGAGCACTACAGAAAGCCATATGAATGGAACACATCAGACTTTTTTAAACAATTCTGTTGTGTTAAGTGTCGTTTCTTTCAACCTTTTTTCCTTTTAGCCATATCCACTTTTTTGTCTACTAAAGACTTTTGCAACTTCATTTCTTTTCTTTTTTTATTCCATTTCACATGGATGTGATGAAAGTGGTATCTTCATAGCCTTTGGTGAACTAAACAAAACTACTTATTTGTGAGATCTTCAATTGCAAGCATTAGATTTTGTGTAATTTTTCATATATGTTGTTTTCTGTATATGCCAAAGTTTATTCTGTTTACATTTTTTATGTATTTTAGGTCTAAAAATGCCATACCAGTATCCTTTCAAATAGAAAATCTGGAATTTATCAAATAAAGTGCAATAATGAAATTTACAAAAGCAATTTTGTGCACATAATTCATGGAAATGTGCAGTTTTTAGGCAAATCACTGTAAGAACATGATGAAATTTTATACACAGAGTTTAGAAATTATTTGAAGAGAAATTGAACAAACAAAATAATAGAGTGCATGTCCGCAACAGTAAAAGTGCGCGTGAAGTTGCTAGCTCATCACACATCATCTGTAGGGGGTATGATTGGGTGTAACAGAGGTTCATGTTAAGACAAATGCTGAAGTCTTAGAGATGATTGTAAAGCTCCTCAGTCAAGAATAAGCAAGATTCTGTACCTCTCATAAGTGACTGTGGCATCTTATGCAACATATGCAACTGTGGCTTAATGATAATTTCCCCAAGTTTATAGTGTACCAAGATTCACCATCAGGAAGTCCAGATCTGAATCTGCTGGATTACCAATTATGAAACATCATAGCACAAAATTTGAACACAGCACAAAAATCTGGAGGACCTAAACCAAGATTTGAAGCAACCGGTGCAGAATTTGGACTTAAGTGTCATACATGCTGCTATAGATGATTGGCCATGTCATTTGAAAGTCATGTGCGACTTCTAAAGCAGGACATTTTGAGTAACCATCTGTTCTTTGTATTCACTATATTATATTTAATAAATGCTATGAAATGTTTTTGGATAGTGTCATCCTTTGTTGTGCTATGACATTACTCTTTACATATTTTAATCAAAATCATTAGAGCCATTTTCGAGAAAATCATAATTTTCAAAAATTTTTCCATGTAAAGGTTAGTTTGGCATGGGGTGATGTTCTTGACTTGGTATTTTATCGACTTATCGTTTTTGATATATCATTTTTTTTTAATCTATACACACATGCATACATGCATGCAGGCAAAACACAACATATGCTTCTTTGGAATTCTATTGAGTCACACTTATTTACACTTAAAAATCTCCACTTAATATGTTAAAAAAACACTGAAACGTTTTCCAGGACATTCGCCCTCTTCTTCAGCAAACTGCTGGAGATTAAGTGGACATTTTTAAGTGTAAATAAGTGTGACTCAATACAACTCCAACATGAAGAGTACTTCACTGTTAATAGTGCTTCTGTTTATAGTAGTTAATATGCATCTTTCTCTAAAAAAAAATTTTTTTTTACTCAGGGGACTCTAAAACTTGTATTTCCAGTTAAATCTTGGTATTAAATTTTTGGGTGGAATGAAATACCTTCTCTATGTTTATACTAAATAGAGAAAGTAATGGTCAGCATTCTGGCTACTCACCCAGAGATTCTTAGTCAAGGCAGGGAGTTTTTCTTTAACTAGAATCATTCCATATCCCCCACAGACTGTGCAAGTGTGCATGTGATAGTAAAAAACTGAAAAAAAAAGAAACTAACCTAAATAAACCCAACAGTTCCAAGAGAAAACACCAGTAGTTGTTTCTAAAGCAAAGCACCAATATGACCATAGAAGTTAAAGGGGGCTAAATAAATAAACAATAAAAAAAGAAATAAAAACAAAGCTATAAGAAATACAAATATTGTAGTAAATAAAACTGGAAATCATATATGGGTTCTTGTGCTGAGGTCTGCTGGAGGCATATGTTCCAGATTTTCATCCACAACTATGGTGAACATCTTCAATGGCAAGATCAAAATCTCCTCCGAAAACTTATCGCTACATTTATACTGAAAGGTCCCTCCACTGATTGGCCTGGAGGCTCCCTTTTCATTGCTTCACATTGCTTTCTCCTATTATGTATAACTTTCTGCCTTCAATGACTGGATGCCAGCTTCTGTTCATTTTAGAGCCTCTTTTTTCTTACTTGAAATTCTGACAGTTTTGGGACAGCAATGTATATTATAAATTAAGTATTGATTTGATTGCAACACATTTCCGTCTCTTACATGTTTTATTACATAGGACATGTTTCAAAAGTACTGTTGCTTCCATTATCAACTTTTTGACTGACAGTGCCATGATTATCCAGTGTTATAGTAGATAGAGTTGCAGCAGGTTGATGGATGAGGATGTTTCTGGGCAGGATTTCAAAATATTCAAAATGTCAAAAAGTTTTCTGTTCTTCCAGATGGAGATATTCTCCCAGGTTTTCAATTCCCAGCTGTAAGGCAGATAATGGAAGCAACAGTACTTCCAAAACATGTCCTGAGTAATAAAATATGTAAGTGATGGAAATATGTTGCAATTTACTCAAATCTATATTTAACTCTTCTTTCTTATAAAAATTGTTGGGATGTTTATAAACTTCAATAGCTTGATGCTGTAATGCATTATGGATGAAAAGATACTTATGTTCTGAAATTTAATGATGTGATCACCCATCTTTTCTATTTGTGCTCAGTGAGCTTAGAGGCTAGAGGATCTTTAGCTAACCATAGTAAATTGTCTTTAGGCGTTAAACATTGACATTGTGGCACTGCATCAGTGACTTTTTTAACTATGCCAGGAAAACTGTGCCTTTATTACTTTCTCATAGTGTATAGAGAAGGTATTGCACTCCACCCAAAATTTGATACCGAGATTTCACTGGAAATATATGTTTTAGGGTTCCACTGTATCCATAAAAAGCATTTTCAGAAAAAGATCCATGTGTCTGTGAACACCATAACTCAATAATGAAAAGTCGGTAAAATACCAAACTTGGTATTTAAGTTTAGTATCTACCAGGGATATGTCATGAAGATTTTGAGAAAAATCCCCCCACCCCAAACTACCCTTTACAGTGAACTTTTTTTCGAAATTTTGATTTTATAAAAAATGGCTCTTAACAATTTTGTTTAAAATATCGTATATTAAAGATATTTACCTGATAAATAAAATGTATATCTTGAATTTTCTGGGAATAGCCTCTGAAGACTGCTTTATTCTGGATGAATTTTATGGAATTTTGCATAACTGCTAAACCGTAAGAGATAGACAAAAACTTACCACACAAAAAGTGTGGAGCACGTTAAAACACACAAATTTTTGTTATATACATTTTTCTCGTGGAGTTTATTGTTTTTGAGTTATTCCTTTTTTTTTTTATTTCACCTTTAAAAAACGTATGCTTTTCTCACACAGGAATTTGTCAACTCCTTCCATACAAACAAAGGAGCATCAGTCACATAGCAACCAGCTTTTGACTATCACTTTAATGTATGGTACTCCCTTATTTCCCTTCTACTTACAAGGAAGCAAGTAATAAGACTATTTCTGCTAATTTCTTCTCGATTAGCATGAAGGAAATAGAAGTATAAGCTTTTTAACTATATTTTGTTGCAAAGCTATAGAGAAAGTCAGGTGAATGGAACACATCAGATTTTTTTTGAGTTGGTCTAGCTTAGGGCCTGACAAGGCAGCAAACTCTTTTTACTTCTCAAATAGAATGTTTGTTCCAGGTGACAGAGTTCTTGCTGTAAAAAATATGCTTTGCAAATGTGAGAAGCATAATTTATGAATGTGTTGATCATTTTTATCTGAGATGATGGTTTGAGTCTGTGCAAATAGCAGTCAGTTTGAGTGGGCTTGCAGTAGATGCTGGTTATCTATCCATTTCCTTCTCCATGGTAATTTGTTATGATGTTGAGGTATGGAAGAAAGTCTTGGAGCAGTGTCATCCACAGAGTGGAACCAGTCTGTCAGTCTTAGCACTAATTAAATTAAATTAATATGAGTAAATAATTAAATGTTATAAATTCTGGAGGACATAGTGCAGTTCCATTCAATTTTTTAGTTTTAAAACTTTTTGTATAAAACCTTTTAGGCTATTTAATTTTCTGCTTCAAATTTGTAAGTGTTACAATAATTGTTACATTGTAGTCTTCTTAATTTGTCATTGAGACACATTCCATTTTCTTCAATGCCATACTTAATTGGCCGTTTAAGCCAAGTATAGTTGGTAGTCATATAAACACAAGTACAAAATAGAGAAAATCGTAATTAATTACTTATGGTGTAATGTACTTTTTTTTTATTGGTATTACCAGAAGATGCACTCTGGTTAACATGAAATTAACTATAGAAGATGTTCAAGATCCTTCCCAAAGTAAAAGACTCTGAAGAAGAAAAAAATGCTCATTTACATCTCCTGGAGAGAAGGCTAATTACATCAAAATCCTATAATGGGATATAAGTGAATTGTTGAGCTTCTGTTTATGCTGCAAGAAAAAGACACTGCCTATGTATTCTGCCTCACGAAAAACAAATTTGACCTCAAATGTAACTGTTTCTGAAATTATAATATGCATATTATACCAGAAGATGTAAAATAATTAACATAATATCAATAACCTACAGTTATTTAGAGCTGCTTCACAAGTTAAAAGCCCCCAATATGACCAATAGCAATTAAAGGGGGCTATGGAAATGAAACAATAAAACAATTTAAAAAAAAACATAAATAAAAAACAATGAGCTTGTCAAAGTAGTAACTAAAATGGCATGTATATACATTTCTTTATATTCTAAACTAAACTATTTTTACCATCTAACAAATCTAGGTTTTATGACCTAAACCCTTTCATTAGCAAATGATTCAATTTTGGACTTCAGGTTATCAAAATATTTTATCTTAAAAATAATAATCAATTTGGTAGGTTTGGTAATCCTATACTGTCCATCAAGCCATCTAGCTTTACAGCCAAATTTTTCAGCAACTCAAACTAGGCATTTCAGCACTCCCCAGATTGCGTTTGTGGTTACCAACATCTTTTGGAATCAATTATTATAGTGCTCGTTTGTTTATTCCAAAGAGCCTGGCAATGGGCAAAAGAGGAGCATGAAATCTTCCTCCACATTCTGACTGTCCTAAGCAAAAATTAAAATTAAACAATATTGAATATTAAACATATTAATAATACTGAAAATATTAATATATTTTATAATAATAAATATTAATCAAGCAATCAAATGCTAGATCATAGCTAGCTGATTCTCGATAGTTATTTTCAATGTTGAAGTCATTGTCGGACACATAATTGCATAAAAACTAAGTAAACAGAAGTACTGTGAAAGTGTCATTGTATGTTACACAAGATAATATCTTATTTTGGGTACTAAATTCCTGATATTGTCTTTCAGTGGGACCAACTAACACATCATTGGTGTGGTGCCCCTTTAGCCTCTCTATTGTGTACATTGCTGATTTTTCTCTCTACATCTGTGTACCAACCCAACAAATGGTAATGCTCAAGACCAATTTACTAAAATGGGTGGAACAATCTGCTGGGACAGATTTGGATATCTCTACTATGAGATGTTTTGTTTAATTACTGAAGAGAATTGCTATAGTTTAGAAAAAACGAAATACACCTTTTTGTATTATTAACTGTTTATTATCTCATAATGAAGGTAAAGCTACAAGCACAGAGCCTCTTGAACCAAACATAAGATGTTTCTTGTGTGGCCCCTATCCCCGACAAGGACTGCGCAGTTGCACATTAAGGCAATGAACAGTATGTTGGGTAGCCCCTCTAGGCCATTTAATCCTTCATACCTCCTCTTCTTTGATTGCTGTAATTATTCAATTTGTGAAACTTTTGCAGGATGAATCCTCTTGAATGATGTCAAATAGTTGCAGCAATCATCATAGATGATACTACTTTATAGATACACTGTACCAGCTGCTGATACTGCCATCACATAGGAAATTATTGCACATAATTTAAACATGTGCTATTGGAAGTCATTTTTGCTGCATTCATTATTACTTGCACTGCTGTCTCATGTTTGATTCTGCAATATAAGAAGTTTGAGTTATGTTTTGTCTCTGTGAATTTTGAGATTATGCACAGTTTCTTACATTACTTCAATGGAATATAATTCCATGCAATAGCCAAAAGGGAGTTTTTCAAAAAAAATTATGCAAGCAATTGCTAAGTAAAAAATGTTAATGTTGAAACAAGCCAAAATATTGCTTACCATTATGTACCTCCTTAAATTTGAAGTTGTGCTCCATGCAGGTTCTACTACCCATTCAAGGTTTACATTTTACACACAGGTTCTCATTTTGTGGGCAAACCATTTCAAAATTCTTTATTAAACATGTGAATAGAAATTCTTTTGGATTTTCTCCATTACATGTTTGCTTTAAAATCCATTCCAGAGCTTCATGAACCACTTGCTCTTATGATGTGTATCCTTCCATTACTTTGCACTGGAGAATTAGTGAAAGAGCAATAAGATAGCACCAAGCTTCATAGCCTGTATAACTAACAACGAACGGATAGTGAGTTCAGTGCTAAAAATTGGTTTTCCATTCCACTTCTCACAGTCAAAGTGACACCATTCACTCTCATACAACAGAAGTAGAAATTTGACAACTGCAGAGGCTCAAATACCATAGTGGCATCCTGCCCCACCCACTCTTCAGACAACTCCAATACAGGATTTTGGCCAGCTTTCTTGAGTTTAGAATCTGATCAAAATCTTTTGATAGGTTTTAAGCTTCTTCTCAAGAAATCTGCTCCAAAGTTTTCGATTTGACTGCAGCCTCAAGAAAAATTTTATTTGCCATTATTATTTCATGGTTTACTTGAGATTTCATGACTTGTATGCCAGTTGCTTTTATTCTTATGTACAATAAATAAATATTCAATGATGAATATTAGCGATGACCAGGACCTATTTAATAAGTAGACCTATTTTTGCTCTTTTCATTCTTTGCTTATCTTTGACAAAGCAGATACATAGAAGGAGATTTTATCAAAATAAACTAAGCTATAGTAATGCTAAATGCAATATATTTTGAAAGTTAACTACAGATACAATATTACTTTAAAAGGAGTACAAAATCCAAGGTTATGACTATATACCCCAGCCATAAACACCAAACATATCTGAATGGCTTGCTTCATAAGTGATAACTGATTGTTAACACCTGCATTAGTGGCACATGTGCTATCAGAAGTTTCTTTGACATTGAAGTCAGGCATTGTGACACCTTCACTGGTTTGCACCTACCACAGGATTGAGCTACAAAAGTCTGGCCGGACTTCAGTTTTTGAAAATTAGCAGAAATAGCCTTATTACTTAGTTTAATGTAAGTAGCAGCAAAATAAGGGAATACACGAGATTGAAGTGATAGTCAAATCCTTTAAAAGCTGTTGCTATGGAATTGACCTTGAAATTCAGTTCTCTTTGCATGACCAAGATAAAACAAATGAAATATGAATGATCTCTTCCTATTTCAGAAAAGTATAAGCATATTAAAATTGAAATCAATAACAAGGAATATCTTTGAAAACATTAACTGTATAAAAAAAAATCTATATGACATAAATTGTGTGTTTTAACTAGATCTATATTTTTGTATTTATATCATTTGTTTCTATACAGATTGTTAAAAAATGTATCCTTACCCACAATCCCTCAATATTTTGTGGTCATGCAACTGCATACAGTTGGATGCTGTTTCCTTTGATTGTAATGGCAGAGCAAGAATACAAAACTGAAGAACAACATTTGAAGTTTTCCTACACAATATTGTATATTTTATAAAACAAATAATATAAAAACCTTATGCAGTTTTGACAATTTGTAATTCGTAGCTATCAAAAATAATTTTTGGATGTTCATATAGGTTAGACTATTAAAGTGGAATTCTTTTTATAAAAATGTATATTTTTTAATGTAAAAGTTATAGTTTATACCTTTATACCTTTATTATCTGTATATCATTGTGGCAAACCTCTATTAGGGTAAGGATATAAAGCAACCCTTGTTGTGACATCTCTCCACTATGTGAGACATCCAAGAGTCGCTAGAAAAGTGGTGCCAGCAGAGACACACCAAAATCCTTACCTTATAAGTAAATTGTAGAAACATTGACATATAGGCAGTATAATCTGATAAAAATGTTGTTGTTGTTCACTTGCGTAAGCTCAACCGTACATGACTTCTTGGCATGATGTTCTGTAGTGTACAAGGGTTAAGGCATGACATTTTGTCTTTCAAAGAGCCTCATAAATAAAAATTATAAGTAGTTAAACCGGGAGAAAGAGGGGGGCACAAAACACTTATAATAATTATGTGTAGCTTTTCTAGGAAATGTTTGAACAATCTCCCTGTATATACAATGGTGTTGAAATTAAACACAGATAAGTGATGCACAGTATGACTGTAGTGACAGAGGCAATAACAGTGAGGTGTTGCAACTGGTAGATAGTGAGCGAGACACAGGCCACAACAGGGGTTACCTTATAATTTCAAATTAAAATATATAATAAATAGTATTATTTCAAGTTGCTTACTTTATATTATTATATAACATTTAAAAATATTTATTTCCACTAATGAATCCATTTAGGGAATATACTCTGTGTCAAATAGTAGTGTAAATGCATCTACAAAACATTTAATACATGTGTGTGAGTAAGTTTTATTAATATCCAAGCATAAAATAGAGCTTCCAAAGTTTGTTAGGTAATTTGGGAATGTGTCTTCAATGAGGATTAAAGTTTGATATTTTATCATGAGGCTATTTTTTTTTTTTTTTTCTTCTTTTCATAACCATAATGTCTGAAAATGTAGGCAATGAGGCACTTCTGTATTCAGATATAACAGCATAAAAATCTTATGGTTCCATTCACATGACTTTTCCTAGCTGTTCTGCGAACACAATTTTCTTACAAAAGCTTATTCCTATATCTACATCATGCTCATCAAGATAAACATTATCAGAATTGGTCTTATTACTTGCTTCCTTGTTAGTAGAAGGGAAATAAGGAATTACATTAGGCTAAACCATTAGTCAAATCCTTCAAAAAAAAAACCAGTCACTATGTGAAACAATTGAAATTCTGTTCTCTTTGCTTGCCAGGAGGGAACAAAACACTGGCAAAAAGAAAAATAACCTCCCATTTGAAAAAAGGTTAAGTACCACATAATTGAAATCAATAAGATGCAATATTTCAGAAATGATTAGCTCTACAAAAATAAGATATATGACATAAATTGTATGTTTTAAACGATATCTACATTGTTTTGTGTAGTAAGTTTTTGTCTATTACTTACGGTTTACTAGTTATACAAAGGTCATCCAGAATGAAGAGGTCTTCAGAAGCTATTCCCAGAAAGTTCAGGATATACATTTCGTTGGTCGTGAAAATCTCCTAAACATATGGCATTTTAATAAAATTGTTAGAGCCATTTTTGAGAAAAACAAAATTTTCAAAAATTGTCCCATGTTAAGGGTAGTTTGGAGTGTGGGAATTTTCTTGAAAATTGTCGCATGCACAGAAGATAATAAAACTTAAATACCAAGTTTGATATTTAACGGTCTATTAGAGTTTGAGGTATGCTGTCCAGAAACACATGCATGGACCTTGTTCTAAAAATGCTTTTTTTGGGTTCGAGAGGTCTCAAAACATATATTCTGGTGAAATCTCATTATCAAATTTTTGCATAAATACAATACCTTCTGTATACACTATGTACATCATACTATAGAGAAAGTGATGATACTGTGACAGTGCCATATGTGGCCACTCTCATGTTCACTTTGGTATGTGGTGGTGGGCTGGAATATGATAACCGTAGGCTTGGAATGCAATACTTCTGGCACAGGCCAGATTCTTCCAGTAGCTTCGACAAGCTTTCAGAAAGTTCTAGTTATAAAAGAAGAAAGAATTGCAAGTCAGGGAGTGTATAGTGAGTAATGAGTCAAGATTGTTGTGCGCAGTGACCTGAGGAGAATGCTATCAACGTCTACATGTCGAATCTTCCAGTGAATTGTTCAGCAGCAGTGAATTACAGACTTTATTTCTAACCAATTTTTTAGTTAATAAAGATATTTGTTACACTGATGTCAGAAGCAGGATTAAAAGCCCAGATGGAAAAGATGCTTAAGATATTCTAGAGAAGATGGACAGGATGGGAAGTGAAATAGTGACATTGAAGAAATGAAAACTGAAAGGGAGAAGATGATGGAGGAGCAAGTGGAAACCTCCACCACCACCGCTGCCCACTGCCACCAGCACCACCACCACCACCACCTGCTGCCACCACCACTTGCTGCCACCACCACCGCTGCCACCACCACCACTGCTGCCACCACCACCGCTGCTGCCACCACCACCGCTGCTGCCACCACCACCACTGCTGCCACCACCACTACCTGCTGCCTCCACCACTGCTGCCACCACCACTACCTGCTGCCTCCACCACTGCTGCCACCACCACCACCTGCTGCCTCCACTACCACCACCACCACCACTGCCACTACCATCACCCCCTCCACTGCTGCCACCACCACCACCGCTGCCCACTGCCAACAGCACCACCACCACCACCTGCTGCCACCACCACTTGCTGCCACCACCACCGCTGCCACCACCACCTGCTGCCACCACCACCATCACCACTGCTGCCACCACCACCACCACCACCACTGCTGCCACCACCACCGCTGCTGCCACCACCACCACTGCTGCCACCACCACTACCTGCTGCCTCCACCACTGCTGCCACCACCACCACCTGCTGCCTCCACTACCACCACATCCACTGCCACTACCATCACCCCCTCCACTGCTGCCACCACCACAACCACCACCACTGCTGCCACCACCACAACCATCACCACTGCTGCCATAACTACCACCACTGCCACCACCATCACTTCCACCACCACCACTACCACTGCTACCACCACCTCTACCACCACCACCACTACCACCGCTTTCACCACCACCACTGCTGCCACCACTACCACCACCGCCTATACCAACACTGCTGCCACCAACATCACCACCGCTGCCACCACCACTACCATCACCACCGCTGCCACCACCGCTGCTACCACTACAACCACTGCCACCATGATCACCACCACCACCGCTGCCACCACCACTACCACCACCACCATCGCTGCCTCCACCACTACCACCATCACCACCACCACTGCTGCCACCACCACCACCGCTGCCACTACCATCACCACCATCACTGCTGCCACCACCACCACCACTGCTGCCGCCACCACCACCACCACTGCTGCCACCACCACTACCACCACCACTGCTGCCACTACCACCACTGCTGCCACTACCACCACCACCACCACCACCACCACCACTGCTGCCACTACCACCACCACCACCACCACCACCACTGCTGCCACATCTGTGTTAATGATTTAGTCATCTGGACATCATGTACTAAAGGAGGGGAATTAAAATTATCACAAAAATAATTAGAGCACTAGAAGCTTAAAATCATCATATAAAAAACCTAATGAGAATAACTGTACAAAAATAAAATTATCAGGTATTTTGCATTATGATATAATGTACTAAAAAGTGATATATAACTGAACAATGTGTGATTACACAAGCTAATGAATCAAATTATCTAGGAAATTACCGCAATCAAAAACTGAATGGAGAGTCCTTGTAGAGATAGGTGTTGAATCAGTACAAATCAGAGAAGTAGCTTCTACAGTGTAGTTATTTCAAGATCAACAATAAAGGCAACATGTCAGATAATATAGGTTGATGAACAACTTTTCCTAATCTTATGAAGGTGATGGAACATATTTATGCTGAGATACTTTAGGAGATTCAGTTAGAATGGAAATTTGCATTTATTAGAATTTTAAAGGAATATAGGCAGAATCTTTAAGCCGGCACTTATAGAGTGAATTTAAACTCCAAAAACTGGTGACTCGTCAGTGACTACTCACCTCCAAAAATATTATACAACTATAACAACATATCAAGCTAATATACAAAACTCTTATGTGTTTGTTCACATAACTTTCTCTGCCTATTCTACAAACAAACTTCTTACAATCTACTTCATGCTAATGGAGATAGAATTTAAGAATGATCTTATTGCATAGTTCCTTATAAGAAAAAGGGAACTAAGGCTAAAGCAGTTGTAAAATATTTTTAAAGCAGTCGCTATGTGATTCCATTAAAATCAGTTCTCTTTGATGGGCAGGAGAAAACAAAAGTAATGCAAATGCCTTTTGTTTGAGAAAAGTATGAGTATTTTAAAAATTGAAGCTAATAACAAAGAATATCTCGGAAATGGTTAGCTCCATAAAAAAATGTATTGCCCACCTCAGTAGTGTGCAGGTAGCATGTCTACCTCACATTCAGTTGGTCCCAAGTTTGAATCTTGCTTAGTGTGAGTTCCCCGGCTAAGGTTTTATTCAGGGTTTTCCTTTATCTTGAAAAATTGAATGTCAAGAAAATTTAAGCTCAATGGACCCCGAGATCATTTAGCACCATTTCACCAGCTACATCAAAAACAATAATAAAATAAAAATATGGCTATATAGGATATAATTTCTGTGTTTTGCCAAAATCTTAATTTTTTGTAGTAAGTTACGATATGTATCTTTTACAGATTACCAGTTATGCAAAACTCACTCACAATCTAGAGGACTTCAGAGGCCATTTCCAACTATTGGAAGATATACATTTTATTTGCATCTAAATCTCTTTAATGTAAGGTATTTAGATTCATCTTTACTTTCTCTTCATGTACTATGTACATAATGTATAGAGAAGGTATTGTATTTCACCCAAATATTTTCTAACGAGATTTCACCAGAAATGCAATTCTTAGGTCCCCTTTATCCAAAAACAACATTTTTAGAAAAAGATCTTTATGTCTGTGTTCATGATATCTCAAAAATGAAAAAGTCTGTTAAATACCAAATTTGGCATCTGAGTTAAGTATCTTACAAGGATGCAATACAAATATTTTCAAGAAAATCCCCCAACTAGCCTTTATATGGAAAAATTTCAAAATTTTTGATTTTCTCAAAAATGTCTCTAATGATTTTGATTAAAATACTGTATATTAAAAATATTTACATGACAAATAAGCTGTATATCTTCAATTTTCTGGGAATTTTCTGTAACTTCATTATTCTGAGTGAATTTTGTTGAATTGTGAATGGTAACCATAAGAGATATTCAAAAACTTGCTTCACATAAAATGTAGATCTCATTAAAACACATACTTTATTTCATATAATTTTTTTCGTGGGGTTGACCATTTCCGTGATATTCCTTGTTATTGATTTTAGTTTTGAAATACTTAACTTTTCTCATACAGGAATTTGTCAACTGTTGGACATGTAAAGAAATGCATTTACAATCCCAGAGCAACCAGCTTTTAAAAGAATAGAATTGTTTTAGCCTAGTGCATTCCCTTATTTACTTTCTACTTACAAGTAAGCAAATAATAAAGACCATTTCTGCTATAGTTTGTCTTGATTAGTGAAGTAAATAGAAGAATAAACTTTTTAATTTGTTACAGGAATGTAGAGAAAGTCATGTGAATGGAACACATCAGATTTTTTAGAAAATTGAACATATCAAAAAAATCTTCCATGTAAATGGTAGTTTGAAGTGGAGGGCTTTTCCTAAAATCCTCCATGTTACATCCTTAGAAAGTACTAAACTTAAATACCAATTTGGTATTTAACTGACTTTTCATTTTTGAGTTATGCTGTCCCCCCCCACACACTCTCTCTCTCTATCTCTCTCTCTCTCCCTCTCCTCCCCTCTCTCCCTCTCTTATATGGTAGATGTGATGAAAGTAAAAATCTAATGTATTCTATTCATATGACTTTCTCCAGAAACTATTGTTAAAAAAGATTGTTCATTTATTTAATTGTAGTAATTGAGATAAACTTGGGCAGAAATTATTGATCAGTTTCAAGTAGAAGGGAACTAAGGGAATACACTAGACTAAAGTGATTGTCAAATCTTTTAAAAAGCTGTTTGATATGGAAAACAATTGACATTCGGTTTGCTTTGCATGCCCAATAATAAAACAAAACGGGGATTAAACAAAAGATGAACTCTCTTTTGAGGAAACCAAGTAGCTTAAAACTGAAACCAATAACAAGAAATATCTCAGAAATGGTAACCTGTACAAAAAAAATGTATGTGACAGAAATTGTGCATTTTAATGAGATCTACATTTTTGTGCAGTAAGTTTTTGTCTCTTTTACTTTTTAACAGTTATAAAAATTCATCCTGAATGAAGAGGTTTTAATAGGCTAGTGCCAGATAATTCAAGTTATATAGTTTATTTCTCTGTAAATATCTTTCATATATGGTATTTTAATCAAAATTGTTATAGCCATTTGTGAGAAAAACAATATTTTCAAAATATTTTCCATGTAAATTGTAGTTTGGGGTGTGAAAATTTTCTTGAAAATCTTTTTGTGGCAACAATGAATAGGAATATACTAAATCTAAATACCAAATTTGGTATTTAACAGTCACTTCTCTTTTGATCTATTTTGTCCACATACAAATGTACATGCACCTTTTTCTAAACATTTTTTTTTTGTTTCAGGGGACTTCAAAACATGATTCCAGTGAAAACTTGTCATTGAATTTTTGTATGGAATGCAATAGTTTCTCTACATACTATATGTATTGTACATGTAGAGAAAGTACAAAACAAAAATATATATATAATCTTTTATGGGTGTGTAATGAACAGATTTCCTCATTGTTCACAAAAGCTAATATTTTTGAAAACAGAAATAATATACAGGGTGGCACACAAAAAGATGGCTGTGAGTACAGAGTATTCAGCCACCAATTATAAGCACAAATTGGTGCCTGCCATGAACTGATACAATAACAAATACACTTATAACCCTATAATAATGAAATAATAAAGAAGTAACCAATATACAAAGTAAAGCTCTATAGTTTAAACTAGCTGCACAAACTTCACAACAATTGATGTCTGGCATAAATGTGCAGTCCAGTACTTGAGCCAGGTTTTCATGTGCCACTCTAAAGATTTCATACTAGCAGAACTGTCATTGTGTTAGTACAATTTCAGTTTAGGTTTGATGTCTAT
This sequence comes from Hymenopus coronatus, assembly GCA_030762935.1. NCBI lineage: Eukaryota > Metazoa > Arthropoda > Insecta > Mantodea > Hymenopodidae > Hymenopus > Hymenopus coronatus. The sequence continues at coordinate 89,609,470 of CM060887.1, read as the reverse complement.
TAAGTTTAACTACATAAAGAACATTATAAACTGCATTGAATAGGTACATAATAAAAGGATAGTATGTTTATGAGATAAGAATTTAGAGTTCCTTGTATCTCTTAAACAAGTTTTTCTATTAATACAAGATGAAACTACTTACAATGAAGGCTCATCAGATTTGATTAATGTGGTTAACTTTTACACACACTTCATTTTATGGAATAGGACAATTGTTTTTTTTTTTAACCCTTACCATTCAATAGTTCAACAGCTGAGGATGTAGGCAAGGATCTGCAAAACAGTTGTTGTACTCCTTAAAAATAAATAAACTGTGGGTAGAAGTTAACAACATTAATCAATGTTCATCTATTGTTTAGATCTTCCCTATACACCCACATAATTAATGGGCATATTAAATTACATAATTGAGAAAACTAAACCTAAGCAATATCTGCTTAACAGGTTCCATAAACATATTTATAATTAAAGACAGTTATTTCATCTTAAACATGTATGAACCATCTTTTCCTTTAAAATCTTTTAGATGTTCAAGAAAGTTATAATTCCTGTTTACAGTTGTATTCTGAAAAACTATCCCATTAAAATCACTGTTGTATGTCAAGTACATTTCTTCAAAATTCTATAAATGAATTATTAATAAGTAATGCTAATATTGTTATGAGATTCATTGATATGTCCTGATGCTGATTTTGTGTTTGTATTTTCTTTTGAAAAGAAGGCATTTGCTAAATTCACCTTTGCTGTCAAGAAGGCAACGAAAAAACAAAGCAGCAACAGAAAGTTCAGATGATGAGGTGGTCCATTCAGGGGATGAGGTGTTCAGCGGGAAAAACTATCACAATCTTGAAAGCTTCCAGAAAGCTCAGCTGAGACAAAAGGTTTGTAAACTTCTGTTGTAGTAGTTTAAATTCACACTTTGATAACTTAAGCTGCTCTAATACCCAAGTGCTTCATATTTTAAACATGTGTACCATGCATAGTTTTCTGTACCATGTCTTACAGATGTGCAAGACAAATGATTGCTAGTAATGTATTTCAATCCATGAATTCTGTCTAACATCCTAGCCTTAAAACAGTTTAATACTTTTTGTGTAATGCATTATGTAATTGCAGCTGAAACGTGTAAAGTGCAAAGGTGACAGCAGTCCAACTCTACCAAGTCCACATCGAAGAGAATTTGTGATGCACAACAAAGCTCCTATGTGGAATGAAAACAGTCAGGTTTATCAACTTGACTTTGGAGGACGTGTCACTCAGGAATCTGCTAAGAACTTCCAAATTGAGTTCAGAGGGAAACAGGTTCGGTATTGTATACAGAGTTTCTAAAAGATAGCAAACATTTATGAAGGGCTATTGATAATCTTAATATATAAAAGTCAGTGTATGTGTGTTTATAAGCTTCTACACTGTTGCACCGATTTCAACCAAACTTGGCACAGATAGCCTTTGACACAAGACAAAAATTACTGTGTAGCTTAGAATTTGAAATTCCATCCCATTTCACAGAATTAATTATATAATTTCATGTAATGCCTTAAAATTATTGCAAGGTCATCTTTGTTAATGTATATTGTTATAACTTGAACACTGCCAATACAAGAAAAATAATTACTATTAAACATTCAAACTTATCAAGCGTTATAATCAGATGCTGAAAAATTAAGAAAGGTTTGCAGTGGATTATATTAAATACATCTTCTTTATCTCCAGGATGGCCTAGAAACAGCAAGTTAACATATTTTGCTTTTCTTTTGTTTCGTTCTTATTGTGTTATCTTAGTACAACTATTCTCTATGGTATTTTCTGTAATAATTATTAAATGTCCCCCCATAAAGCAAGGCTGTTGCAAGTGCAATGCAATGCTAAAAGAAACAAATTGCAACGCTCAGGTAAGAGCCATATTACTTTTTAACTCTTATTTTCTTTACCACATATAGCAGGTAGGTGAAGCACTGTACTCTACCCAAAGATTAGATGTTGAAACTTCACCTTAAATATGTGTTTTGAGGTAACATAAATAAAAAAAAAAAAAGCATTTTTAGACAAGGATCAGTGAGTGAGTGGGTGGGGGTGGATGTATGCGTGTTTTGAAGATTATTGTATTATCTTTATGTAAAAGTCAGTGTGTGAATGTTTGTTCTTAATTTGCTTCTATACTGTTGCATCGATTTCAAACAAGCTTGGCACAGATTACATTTTGACATAAGGCAAAAATTGCTCTCCATATTAGAATTTTAAATTGCATCTATTTCACAGGATTAATTAGGTAATTTCATGTAATACCTATAAATTATCACAAGGTCGTCTATATGTTTGTCACTGTATATTAACATGCTTTGAACATTACCAATATAAGAAAAATAATTACTATTAAAAATTCAAAAGTATTAAGCACTATGATCACATAGTTGAACAATTAATGAAGTTTTAAAATGGATTATGGTAAATAAATTGTATTTATCTCCAGGAGGCCATGAAATTATATACCTCATTTCTTGGCCTAGAAACAATGAATAATATATTTTGCCTTTCGTTTGTTTCATTCTTCTTTGTTTTTTAGTAATAAACATATAGGTTATATTGATTACAACTATTTTCTCTATAATATCATCTGTAATTATTATTAAATGGCTCCAAAAAATGGAATGCTATTGAGCAACTGCAACCTAATGCTAATTTCAGGTAAGAGCCATTTTACCTTTGAATTCTTACTAACTGTGCTACATATAGTAGGTACAAGAAATATTGTATTCTAATTTTTACCCAAAAATTATATGTCAAAACTTCCTCTTAAATATTGTTTAAAGGTAGAATAAACAAACAAAAAAAAAAAAAAAGGAAAAAACCTTTTTAGAAAAAATCAGTGGTGAGAGAATGTATCTGTGAGTGTGTGTGTGTGTTCTTTATTGGCGCATATACCATTGCACCGATTTGGATCATTTGTGCTGTTTTCTTAGTTAATTTTCTTTCTTTTTAGGGTCTTGAGTTTTTATTAACTACTTATTTGAGTGTGTTGTTTAATAATTTTTAAATACGTCAGAAGAAATGCAAGGTTATTGCACCAGGTAAACTGTCAAACCATGAGCAAGGCCAATTGTTTTTATGAATTCAGAAAAGCTATCTTCATATTTTGAATCCCCATTAATCATTGGTCTCTCTGACTATGACTTACTCTTTTCAGCTCTAAAGAACTTTAAAAATAACACTCAGAATATTAAAAAAAATATATATATATATATATATATATATATATATATATATATGCACACGCGCATGCACACATGCACATGCACAAAATTATACTAATGATTGCAGTTCAACTTCAGAGTTATGTATTTAAGATGTTTGTTGTACTTTATCCTGGATGGCAAGAAAGCAAAATTTTGAGGCAAAATATATGACTTTAAATAAAGCTTCTTGTGAAGTAATTTGAATCAGAAATATACTGAGTTACTTATTGTAATCACCACTGTATTCTGTTCCACTGGACCCTAATGATACAACTTCTTCTTCTTCTTCTTCTTCTTCTTTTTTTTTTTTTTTTTTTTTTTTTTTTTTTGAAATGTACAAGTTAAAGATAAAGCCCAAGGCCAGAATCTATGCACAGGTAAAGGCAGGATTAAGGTGTACCTTTAAATCAAAAGAGTTCAACCCAACTTCACCCATTTATTTAATAATGTGCACCATGATTATATAAAATATAGGAATATTAGCATAAGACTCATGCTTGCCACAAATAAAAAAAATAAATAAAGAAAAGGAGCTATAAAGCCACTTCAGACTGGACAAAATGATACTATGGGAGCAAAAGGTTAATAAATTTTGCCAAGTTGAAGCTGAAAATCTCACAAGGTTAAGTATAGGAAAATTTGACAAACCAAAAGCTCGCTCCACAATGATCTTGCATGGTGCAAGTGGCCTGGCAGAAATTGCGCCCTCCTGGACCTGTCTAAAGCGACCCCGATGAAAGGTTAGCTCCAAACTGGATGCTTGAGGCAGGGCAGATAGCCAAGCATGCACAGAGAAATGTGGTTCCACTGGCCAGCCCTCAAGTAGGTTGACATAGCAGAGTAATAATGATCCAATTAGTGATGGAATATTTATCATGCAACGGAGACATTACAATTCCAGTCTTGTATCAATATTGCTCAGAATCCTGTCATAAAAGGGCAAAACTTATTTGATTCACTCTTTTTATCAGAAAAAAAGATAAATAGCAAATCAAATTTATTCGCCCTAGGATTTCTTATTACAGAAATATCGGCTTCGTCCGTTACAATATTACAGGTACACATAAGTTATAGACTAGTAAGTACATATTCATGAAAGTAAATATATGAGAAACTAAAAGTATAAGATATCTCTATTTACAATAAATTACAAAATCAAAGCATGGTTTTTAAGAGTTCAAAATATAACACAAATGCATAACAAAATTAAATAACTAGACAGTTTCCAGGTATTCATTTACAGAGTAATAACAACCCTGTATTAAAAATGTTTTTAATTCCTTCCTAAATACAGCCATGCTGTACAAGTTCTTAAAGGATGGGGGAAGTTTATTATACAATTTAATGCCATTGTAGTGTGGACTTTTTTCATATAGGGTTCTTTTATGCCCTATTATGTGTAGATTTGATTTACCCCTAGTATTATGATTATGAATTTCATCATTTGTAGCAAATCTATTTAATTGATCATGTGTAAAGACCAGCATTTCATAAAGGTAAACAGATGTAACTGTTAGAATATTTAAGTATTTAAAATAAGGTCTACAGCTTGTACTGTCGGAAAGGTTAAGCATTAATTGTATTGCCCTTTTTTGTATTATAAAAGTTGTATTACAGTTTGATTTTCCCCAGAACATTATACCATACGATAGATGAGAGTGAAAGTAAGCGAAGATCATGTCAAGATTAACTGATGATCTCAGAGTATATAATGTGAAACAGATTTGACTTAACTTTTTAGATAATACATCAATATGAATTCCCCAATCAAGATTATTATCAACCCAGACTCCAAGAAATTTAATTTTATTAGAAAAGGTTACTAATTCATTCTCCATATACACATCAGAAAAACTTATAGTTTTGTTAATTTTATGATGAAAGCCTACGGGAAGGGCTTACCCAGATGGACCAGCAGTAGTAGCTGGAGGGTAACTCCTTCTGATGTACTCTTTGAGATCGGTCTGGTAGGGGTCTACCAGGCGGCACAGACCGGAAAATATTTTGGTGTCTTTTTTCTCTACCCCCAGATGGCAGGCTGACACTGTCGGTTCCGGAAGGGGGTCCTTTCAACATGCTCTCTCCGCGCAAACCTACATCCTTTGACCGCTTTTTAGTTATGTATGACCTTGGCCTGCGAAACGAAAACAATGAAAGATATCAGTCCCTTTTATGTACAACGCGAGATTGACAGGATCTGCGGTAAAGTGACCAATGCCACCAGAACGCGAGACTGTACATTGCTAGTTGAAACAAAGACGGAAGACCAGTCAAAGAAACTCCTGAAGGCCAGCTTGTTGGGTCCCCATAAAGGTGGCACACCACAAGTCTTTGAACATCTGTAGAGGCGTGGTGAATACCTCTTGTTTGAACAGTCTTTCCGAGGCAGATATTGTCACCAATTTATCTGACCAGGGTGTGTGCCAAGCGTACCGTCTTCTTGGCAAACATGAATGGCCAGTCAGTAGCACTGCGAACAGTATTTCTAACTTTCAAGGGTACCACAATACCCGAGACCTTGTATTGTGGGTATGAACGCATATCTGTGCAGCCGTATGTACCGAACCCAATGCGCTGTTTTCGGTGCCAGCGGTTCGGTCATACAAAAACTCGGTGCAGTTTGATGCAACATGTGAACGGTGCGGCCAGCTTGCACTCGGTGATGTCTGCTCCCGAGACCCTTGCTGCGTACACTGCCGCGGAAATCACACCTCTAGTTCACGGCAATGTCCCTGATTTTTGGAGGAAAAGGCCATACAGGAGTTACGAATCAAGGAATGCCTAACTTTTCCTGAGGCTCGGCGGCGCTATCAGCAGCTTCAGCCCGCGACTACTTAAGGGTACGCCTCCACAGTTCGCCGCACTCCTGGTCCCTCTGTGGCCCTTCAAACTGCTCCAGTCACCGACGCGTCCACACAAACGGACCTGTCCCTGAGCTCTACCACCTTGCCTGAACGACCCAAACCGCGGCCTTCGACATCTTCCGACGACAACAGTACGACAATCCTCACCTTGTCCACCACCTGTCGCCGCCTCTCCTGAGCGGTCTCGTAAGAAGCACAAGGCGGCGAAAACACCTGCAAAGTCCCGTTCGCGTTCTACACGTTGTAGAGCATCTTCCGGATCCCGACCATCTGAGAATTCCGATGGGGACACAGGCCGTCCTTTTCTAGGCCAGAAATCTGTGAAACTTAACAGGCCACCTAAGCAGTGTTCGTTAACTGTCCATCACCCTTTTTAGAGAGTTTGCTCTCTTCCACCTCGCCTGTCCCAGGTTTCTAGCTTCCTTTTACCATGGCGTTGCTGACGTGGAATGCTCGCGGTGTTCGCTCTCATAGAGCTGAACTGCAGCTGTTGCTACGGTGGTATGACCCCTTGATCATCTGTTTACAGGAGACGAAGCTTCGCCCTCACGATCCATTCGTTGCACACCATTACGTCCCGGTTCGTTTCGATCTTACCCCGGAGGAGGGCTCTCCTGCTCATGGGCGTGTTATGATCCTCACGCGCGATGATGTCTATTGTAAGCCTTGCAAGCTGTTGCTGTCCATCTTGTTCTTCCTGGTTTCACCTTTTCAGTTTGTAACGTTTACGTTCCTCCTTCAGGTACCCTCAGTTTAGCCGACATGGTCAATCTCCTGTCTCAGCTCCCGGCACCTTCGCTTTTGTTGGGGGATTTCAATGCCCATCAACCACTTGGGGTTCCCCTAGGGCATGTGGGCGGGGGACGCTCCTTGTTGGCCTTTTTGACCAATTCCGGCTTGCTGTTTTGAACACCGGTGAACCAACTTTTCTTTCTGATTCTTCTGCCACGTTCTCCCATCTGGACCTTTCTGTTTGTTCGGCGCAACTTGCTCCTCGGTTGCAATGGAACGTTGTATCTGACACCCATTCCAGCGATCATTGCCCGTGTGTACTGATTTTGCTCTCACACCGCGTTTCTTCCCCGCGAGCAGCAACTTGGCAGCTACCGAAAGAGAATTGGGCCCTTTTTTCACAGAAAGCCACTGTCGACAATACGGTGGACCACTTTAATTCTGTCGTTCTCTCTGCCGCCAAATTGTCTATCCCTCGGTCGTCTTCCCATCCCAGGCGCTTGCCGGTTCCTTGGTGGAATGCCAAGTGCCGCGAGGCTGTTCGTGCGCGCAGGAGGGCTCTTAGGGTGTTTTCAAACAAGCTCGCGCAAAAGCCCGTCGCATTATTCAGGATAGCAAACGGGCTTTCTGGACTTCGTTTGTTGGTACCTTTAATCGGTCCACGCCTTCATCCGTTGTGTGGGAGAAGCTACGACGTGTTGTCGGTAAGCAGGCTAACTCTTCCATACCGGGAATTCACGTGGGATCTGCTACCGTCGTGGATCCGGTAGCTGTTGCTGACACCCTTGGTAGTACGTTCGCGTCTGTCTCAAGCTCCGGAAACTATGACCCAGCTTTTCGTACTACTAAGGCCGAGGTGGAATCTCAGGCTCTCCCCTTTCGCTCTTTTAATAATGAGTGCTATAACTCGATTTTTACTATACAGGAGCTCGAAACCTCCGTATCGTCCTCTAGACTTTCTACTCCTGGGCCAGATGAAATTCATATCGCCATGCATCTCTGCCCTGCCGGTACACTCTTTCTCTTGGGGCTCTTCAACCGCATTTAGTGCGATGGAGTGTTTCCTACAGTCTGGCGCGCGGCCACCATCGTTCCCATTTTAAAACCTGGTAAGGATCCCCATCTCCCTTCCAGCTATCGTCCGATCTCCCTCACCAGTTGCATCTGCAAGGTGATGGAGCGCATGATTAACGGGCGACTAGGATGGTGGCTTGAATCCCGCGATCTGCTCTCCAGCGTCCAATGTGGCTTCCGTCGTTACCGTTCCACAGTCGACCACTTGGTGTCCCTGTCCACGTCTATCATGGATGGATTTTTACGGAACAGTCCGACGGTTGCGGTATTTTTTGATCTGGAAAGGCTTATGATACCTGCTGGAGGTACGGTATACTTCGTACCCTTTTAAATTGGGGAATTCGTGGTCGTCTGTCCCTTTTTATCCGGGAGTTTATGATGGATAGAGTTTTTAGGGTTCGGTTTGGCTCGATTTTATCCGGTGTTTTTACTCAGGAGAACGGGGTACCGCAGGGTTCGGTGCTTAGTGTCATATTGTTTGCTATTGCCATCAATTCTGTTGTAGAGTGCGTTCCATCTGGTGTTTCCTCTTCATTGTTTGTGGACGATTTCGTCATTTATATTAGTTCTCGGCGGACTTGCATTATAGAACGCCGCCTCCAACTTTGTCTTGACCGCCTGTACCTTTGGAGTATAGAAAACGGCTTCAAGTTCTCCGCCGAGAAAACTGCCTGCGTCAATTTCTGGAGACGGAAGGCGTATCCTTCGCCTTCTCTCCGTCTTGGTCCTGACGTTCTTCCTTTCGCCCCGGAGACGAAATCTTTAGGTTTGAATTTTGACAGGAAACTCAGCTGGTCTTCCCATATATCGTACTTAAAGGCAAAATGTGACCGTCCTCTTAATCTTATATGCGTTTTAAGTGGCTTATCCTGGGGGGGGGGGACTGATCGGACCACCCTTTTACAGCTTTATCGGTCTCTGCTCCTGTCCAAAATTGACAATGGTTGCCCGTCAATTTTACCTCGTCTCAATGCTACACATCACCGTGGTATCCGTTAGAGTATTGGTGCTTTTCCCACGTGTCCGGTTCTCAGCCTTTGTGCGGAAGCTGCGGAACTTCCGCTTTCTTATCGACGCGATGCTCTCCTTTGTAGTTATGCCTGTAGTCTCCTTAGTTTACCCAGACATCCGTCTTTTACCTTGTTTTTTAACGACTCTTTGGACCGCCGATACTCGAGTAATTCCCTGGCCCTCCTTCCACCTGGTGTGCGCTTTCGGCTGCTCCATCGGCGTTTGGACGTCACTTTGCCAGCCGTATATCCCAGAGGGGAGACTCAATTTCCTCCGTGGCTCCACCCCCAGCCCCGCTTTGATCTAGGGTTGCTGTCCACGCCGAAGTCGACGACGCCCGATTCTCTCATTAATTCCGCCTTTTTAGCTCTCAAAGAGCAGTTTGCTACATGCACTTTTATTTACACAGATGACTCCAAGGACGCTAGGGGAGTAGGATGTGCTTTTATTCATGACCAAGAGAGTTTTAGATTTCGACTTTTACCGTAGTGCTCGATTTTTACAGCTGAGCTTTTTAGTGTTTTCCAGGCTCTTTTATATATTTAGCAGCAAGGTTTTCACGAGTGGGTTGTGTGCTCTGATTCTTTGAGTGTTCTGCAGAGCCTTAGGTCGCTGTACAGTCCCCAACCCCTCGTACAGCGTGTCCAGGATTGTCTCCACTCGCTCGCCGATTCTGGCTTCCGCGTTACTTTTGTGTGTGTGTTCCTGGCCACGTCGGCCTGCGCGGTAACGAGGCTGCCAATGCCGCAGCGAAGGCTACCGTGTTAGCCACCAGGTGTTTAACTCTTCTGTGTCCTCTGCAAACTTACGCACCTTTTTATGTCTTTTAATCCTTTTGCGTTGCAGTGCTGCCTGGGACAAGCTGCAGGGCAACAAACATAGAGAGGTGAAGTCCCTTCCTTTCTGCTGGCGCACATCCTCTCGCGTGTGCTGTCGTGAAGAGGTCATTTTAACTAGACTATGTATTGGGCACTGTCGTTATAGTCATAGTCAGTTATTGTCTTCAGACCCTGCACTGTTTTGTGCCCATTGTCAGGAGCCGTTGACTGTGAGGCATGTTTTAATCCAGTGTCAGTTTTTATCTCCTTTATGTTTGTCCGTCGGATTACCAGCTGCTATTTCGCAGGTACTGGTGGACGAACTCATTGCTGTGAAACACGTTTTAGATTTTATGTGATGTATGAGCCACCGTGTTTGATTTTAACGTTTCACGCCCTGTGTCCTGCATTTGCTTGCTACTTAGTGGCATTGATTCTCTTGGTGGCTTTTATCACTTTTATTTTTTACGTTCCGCAGTAGCTGACACTGTTTTAGCCACATTTTATTGTGTTTTTCGATTTTAGTTTGTGGACCTAGTCCTTAGCTTTTCTTTTATTATCCCATCACTTTTTTCGGGTGCTAATAACCGATGCAGTTGTGCGCCCTAAAGCTCCACTACTAGTACTACTCCTCAGGAAACAGGCTAGATGATCCAGATGTACTACTAGGTTTTCCTTGGGATAGTGTCTGTAAGTGGTAGACAACATTTATTCTATTCACTGCAATGTGCAGTCCTTGCCATGGTTGTTGAAGCTTGGGGAAGTGTCCCTTGTTCTACACACGGTTTACCTTGCTGGAAACTTCGGCTGGTCTTCATGTTTTCATGGGCCAACTCATGCATGCCATGAAGTCAGTATACAAGATGCTTCACAAAGTCAACTGCCTCAGGAGGACTCCCAAATATCAGGTCACTGGTAGACTCTGTTCTCTGCCAGCATTCAACCCAGTGTCGTGGGTTGAGGAATAGTAGGCCAAGAAGTAAAGTAGCACCCTGACATGCCTGTCTCTCACTGATTGCCAATACTCGACCATGCCGTTTGACTGTGGGTGAGAAAGTGTCATTCACTCTGAGTCATTTCCCTCATTGGGTGGGATACATGGTTGGTACGCTGATCACTCTGTAGCTCCATTGCAACAAACAGTTGGACGCACACACATGACCTCTGTCTGCGCATATCTGAGTGGTACCATTGTACATTGTTGGAGCTTGTCAATGGTTTAGTTGGGTCCCAAATGTCCCTTTGAAGTCCTGCATGTATTTTGTTCAGGACTTCCGCAACCATGCTCTCTGGGTCTTCCCATCAGGTGAGTATCCCTCCTCAATGTTCAGAGAGTCCCTTTGGGCCCAGTAGTACTTGTAGATACTGTGATGTCCTCCCAGCTCGTCTATTTGCTGCCTCCAGGAGTGGCTCCAAGTTGGCATCTGTCAGCTGCTCCTTACTCAGCCCATCCAGCTACTGGCACCATTGAAATAATATGGACAGCTCCATTGAAATAATATGGACAGCTGCAGCATGCTCTTTTTCCTCAACTTTATTGCAGTAGCTATACTCTCTTGAACAGAACATCAGCATTAGAGTGGCTCCTTCCTTTCCGATCTTCTGATCTAAATTTGTACTCTTGCAATTTCGGAGTCTGGCATTCCAGATGCTTGAAACACAAAATTTCCTTGTTTTCTTTGCAACTGGGACCACAGGTCAATGGACAAACATTGGGAAATTTACCAACAGGAACAACAACAACAGAAGCAACAACAGGAACCTAGATGAAAAAATTACTAATGTGCCTCTTGTTGATCGTTAATACATTCTATTCCCTCCATTACACTTAAAACTTGGCATGTGAAACAATTCGTGGAAGCACTTGACAGATTGCCATTGTTTCCAGTATTTGTACTAAAGTTTTCATCATTATCTCAGCCTAAAATCAAAAATGGAGTATTTAATGGACCAAGGATGAGAAAATTGATGAAAAATGTTAATTTTACCACTCTATAAATGAAATTGAAAAAGATGTATAGAATTTATTCAGAGAGGTTGTTAGTAAAGAAATTGTCAGTACTAAGAAATTGTCAAAAAATAAAAAAGAAAATTTCAGGCTACTCAGCTGTAATATTTGAAGCTTAATTTCCCCAAGTTACAACTGGACAACTTTCCATCAAATTTAGAGCTGTTGTTGTTAGTGAAAAGCAAGAAAAGTTCCACCAGGACTTAAAGGATGTTGAATGACTTTATCAGGGCTGTTGAAGAAAAGTTCCACCAGGACTTAAAGGATGTTGAGTGACTTTATCAGGGCTGTTGGGATGAACATATGATGGTCGATTACTGCTGGTGTCCTGCGAATTGGTTTGGTTGGTGAGGGGTGAATTAAGTAAAATTAAATAAAGCCCTCATGCAATAAGCCTGCCAGAGAACACCCAAGAAAATCAAGTATATTGAAATTCCAGAGGTACATAACTAACATTCATTCTCAAATTCGGGTACTCTTTCATATTATTATTGTTTAGTTTCTCTAAAAGTTGTATATGAGTGAGTGATATTTTTTGTAAGTTTTACAATTATATTTTCATTGAGCATTGTCATACTGCCAAAGTGAGATTTAAAGACAGAATACATTTTTTAACTTTGTGCACCAAAATTAGTAAAAGTCACCTATTTTTTTATTGTACTGCAGAAAAAAAAGCTTTTTGTAAGCTAGTGTAATGAATGAATTTGCAAAGAAGTGTCATACCATTGGGACATGTGAGAAGGCTTCAGAACCTTGGGATGATAGTTTGGTAAGCAGGGTTATTATATTCCCCATAGAGCTTGAATATGTATGGACACATTCAGAAGTTTATAAAGTTAAGAACTAGCTCAATATATTTTTGTTGAAGAGAACAAAGTGCTCAAGAATAGTACTTAAGTTTCCTATAGAACTTAAATATGCATGGACAGATATCATTGTTCTTTCAGGAGTTTATAAAGGTTTTTTTACACATTTTCTGAGTGTTGGCTGAGTATTTTTTTGTTGAAGAGAATGTAGTGGTACCGTTACCCTGTTTGCTATAGCAGTTTATGTTCCTACAGGGCTACCATCTAGTCATTTGTAGAGAACTTTGCTGTCTATTGTACATCATTTTGGGAACACTGCAACAATGTTTAAGACGGTCTTCAAGAATGATGTTAAAAATGGCTTTCATTTCTCATCTGCATCAATTTCTGGTGTCATAGGAGACAATTTCACCTTGCTTTGATTATGTCTAGATTTACTATTCACAGATGAGACTAGATTCCTGGTGTTCACCCTCCATAGGAAATGTAGCTGGTCATCCATTTAATGCAATATGACCATTCTAGAATATTTCCCAAGTATTGAGTGGTAAATCTAGGGAAGTGCATCAGACAGTTTTGTTGCGACTTTATCATGCACTGGGTGGATCATACCTGTGCTAGGAAGATTAAACATAATTGGCTCATTCTTGTGGCTGTTGGAGCTTTACAACCCCTACAATAGTGGAATGGTGTTATATTAGGAAATTATGGCTTAGGGCATAAATGTATACCTACACATGCAATGTTGACTCCTTTTTACAGCACTGCGCTAGACAAACATGATAAATACAGCTCACTTAGTCCAAGGCCAGCAGATGTTCTTTCCTAGAGCTTCTTAGGAAGCACAATATTGAAATGCTTAGCATGTTTCCTGAAGGGAAGAGGGATTCTGCTGCTGTAGTTCTCAGCGTCCCATTCTGTACTGGGAGTGAAAGACCATTAATTTTGTTCAGAGGCCTCTCTGTCAGGCTTGATGTTCTTTTACGTGCCGTAAATCTATGACATAGGACCCATGGCTTTACTTCCCTTCCGAAGGAAGCCATGCTAAAGATTTTTATGCCTGAAAAAATCCATTGTCCTCCGCCGTGTTTGAACCTGTGACCTTGGGTATATGACGTTAGCATGGTAACCATTACACCACATCCCTCTTGGTTAAAGCAACATTCCATGAAGATCTCAGAATGGTGGCAAACCAGCAGTCTACAATGCCTAAGTCATCTACACTTGCTTTTAAGAATTTTTCTCAAGTTACGGTGACCAAATTTTTAGCTACACTGATGGTTTTAAGTGGATCACTGGTGTTGAATATGCCTATATTTATGGAACTAAACCATATACATTCGGTTTTCATAATAGCATTTCCATTTAGAGTGCAGAGCTGTATGCTATATACTGAACCATTTTATATGTGAACTGTCGAAATTTGGGTTACTGTCTCATTATGATTGATTCCCTTAGCACACTTGCCTTTTTTTTGTCGCCCTCCATGGTGTAATGGTTACCATGCTAACTTCATATACCCAAGGTCGCGGGTTCAAACCTGGCGGAGGACGATGGATTTTTTCGGGCGTAAAAATCCTTAGCATGGCTTCCTTCGGAAGGGAAGTAGATTTACGACACGTAAAAGAACCTCAAGCCTGATGAGAGAGGCCTCTGAGCAAAATTAAGCGATCTTTCACGCCCAATATAGAATGGGACGCTGAGAACCAAAGCAGTTAAAGAGCGTCCATAAATAACAGGCCATTTCCATTTTACACTTGAGAGCTTTAGTGAGCTGTATAACTACCACCTCATTGTGTAGTGCATCCAGGCCAGAATACCCTCCTTCCATGTTTTACATTCATCCGTCATTAATGTGCAGTGTGCTTGGATTTCTTTCACGTTGGCTTGCAGCAAAGATGGCAACCACAGAAACCTTGTTCTTGAGCTTCTAGCTAGGTAAGTTCTGGATTGACTCCAATGTTTCGAAGATGTACATCATGTCAGTCTTGGGGATAAAGTTGGAAGGCTTGTTGTGCAGAGAATGATGCTATTGTGAAGGACATTTGAATAAACTGGTAACTTTCTCTCATGTGTCTCATTGTGAGAAGGTGATTTTGGCATGACTGCAATTTTATTGATGGTTACCTTTTTAAGGGGGACCCTGATCCTATTTGTCCACTGTGTAGTGAAGGTGTATACACTTTTGGAGTGCATTCCTCTAATACATCTTCAGGGCCCTCTGCAATTGCTGGTCAGTGTTGCAGACATCCTGGCAGACTTTTTCTATGATTTACTTTTATATTGATATTTATCTCTGGCTATTGTTGTGATCTGTGTTATAAGAACAATAATTACAGTGCCCTTAAAAAAAAACACACACACACACACACACACACACACACACACACACACACACACACACACACACACACACACACACACACACACGCTCTCGCTCTCTCTCTTCATCTCCTCCACTTTAGTGCAGTGGGCACACAACTCTGCCACATTAATGGCATTAGCATTGGAATGGCTCCTTTCTTGGCAATGTTCTGATTGAAGATGTAGCCTGTGCTCCAGGTTCTTCAGATTTAATAGCCAGGTGAAAGCAGAGTAAAAAGTCCTTGGTGGATAGCTGATCATACAGGTACTTATGAAAGAGTTCCTGTGTCTTTACTATTTCCAGGAGATCCTCCAGGATGTACAATAATAATTTTCTCTTCTTGGAGAGCATTTTGGTGTAGTACACTACTACTCACTCTGGGCTGCTCTTCTTCTGTCCACGTATACACGTTTTCATGATGTTGGAGAAACCTCTGATGCACTGCTGGCCCAGCTCTCATTTAACTTTTGAGCGAAGCCAATCTCTCACTGCCCAAGGCTTCTTCAGTTGCCAGCTCAGCTGGTGAGACTATCACCTCCTTGCAGAAGATTTGGCAATTTGAGGTTAGCTGCCTGGAACCTCTGCAATATCATGGTAAGGTGTTCCAATTTGTTGCCAATGATGATTACATCCAGATATATCAGGAGTCTTAAGTCATCCCTCTCATCACTGATTCCATGAGGCCCTGGAAGGTGCCTGATGCATTTCATAGGTCAAAAAGCATAATGGTAAACTGCCAAGAGTGCTTGGTCTGTCAAGAATGCAGTCTCTTCCTTGTCTGAAATCTAGGGCCACTAGCCAGTATCCCAATGTAAGTCCAAAGTCGAGAACTGCAAAAAAAAGTATCCACAGTATAGTCAATCCGAGGTAAAGGAAAACAATCCTTTTGGATTCAGCTTCTTACTGCCATTCTTCACCAAGTCAATGGGGGAACACCAAGGACTCTCTGACTTATCAGTAATTCCCTCGGAACACATGTCTTGCAACAGTTCCTGTCCCTCTGTTTGCTTTTGCCAGAGGATCACAACTTGATAGCCCACATTATAAAAAAACAAAATTGAGATTGCCAAGGAACTACATAAAAACAAAAAACAAAACAAAAAAAACACTTCAAATTCATGTGCTAAGAAATCAAGAAATATGGAAGATGCAAAATGATTGTGCGATGGAGACTGAATTTTCATTCAATGAATTGTCCAAAATGCTCATGGACAGCTCTACAAAAATTATACCAGCCGTAATTCACCACATTAAGGCAAGATTACAGTATCAATATGAGCTCCTTCAGCTTTTGCGGATAGGTCAGGCATATCTAGAGTAGATATGATGGAATACTCCAGTTAGTGCAAATGTAATCGCTGTTCCCTTAGATAAAGAAGACTTGCATTGTCTAAATAGATTCTGTACCCTCTCCAATTATGTTGTGATCCTCTTCAGTAAGTCCATAATTTTGTTTACTTTCTATACACATACTATGTACATAATGTACAGAGAAGGTATTGTATTGCACCCAAAAATTTGAAACCGAGATTTCACTGGGAACCTCTGAATCTAAAAGAAAGCATCTTTAAAAAATTTCTGTGTGTGTGTCTGTCTGTAAGAATCACTGTTAAAGCTTCTTTGCATATTTGCAAGATTTCAAAATAAAAATATATTTAGGAATGGCTGTGTAACATGTAATCAGTTAATGTTCAAGTATTGGTCATTAAATAACCAGAACATGCATGCAAGCACTTGCCAGTCTCTCAACATATCACAAATGATTTGTTCATTATGAATTTTACTTGCAGGTAATGCAGTTTGGGCGCATAGATGGTAATGCCTACACATTGGATTTCCAGTATCCATTCTCCGCATTGCAAGCTTTTGCTGTAGCATTGGCCAATGTTACCCAGAGACTCAAGTAATTCTATGACTGTTGTACCCAGACATATCACTGTCAACAAGGAAATAAAGGTAATTTTTTCTCATTAACCAAAGGGAAGTTAAGAGCAATGAAAGAAGGTTACTAGATTTGATAAGATAGTTAATGTTGACCTCCTACACATCAGTCTAGAAAGCTTATTGTACTTATTGTCTTCCAAAATCCGTTCCTTGAACAAGTTTCAGTATTATGTTAGGATCCATTCCCAAAGTTTCCCTGGTTATGGATAGAGCAAGTCTCTTCCTTTCCAGGAATGGACAGTGAAACAGAATATGTGAGGCAGTTTCCTCTTCCTGTTTGAACATTTGATTTGCTTTTTAAATGCTCACTTTGTGTAGATGTTTCAATAATGAGAGCAACTACTCTTCTAATCCCTGCTCTGGCCAGTTTGAGCAGTTGTTTGGACCTAGAACCAGTTTTCTGGTAAGTTTTTGTCCAGGGTAAGTTTGCTACCTGAATTGGTGTCTTTCCTTAGCCCATGTTTTAGCAGTATGTGTAGGTCTGGCACCAACAATGGGTTCAGGTCTCTGCTCCCATTTTGGCTAATCTATCTGCTAAGAAGGTAACTAATTGGTAATTAGAAATAGATGGATGACTACAAATTTCACTTACTTAATAATTTACAAAATTAGTTTTGGAAGTATTTTCTCCTAATCTCAATTGGATACTTATTGTTGACTATCATTCCAATATATGCTTAGCATATGGGGTATTTTTCAGGTAAATTTATTTATGTGGTGCAAATGTAAATGGAGGTATATTATTCATTAGGTTTTGACTTTGAAAATAAAAAAGTGTACAGTTTATTGCATTAACATTTTCTCCATTTCGTTTCTGCACTTGTTTTAATTACTTGCTTCCAGTTCTATTTGGACACAGTGGTGAAGGTAAACTATTTGTTTAGATTTGTCAGTTTAAGGTTACATATTTCGAAGGTTCTCCTAAATTTACCAGCTGGTCTCTGGCGACTTCACTGTGCCAAACTGAAGACATTTTGAAGAAAAATTAGTTATGTGGTGCAGTGATCCCTTGTAATAGCAATCAGTTCTTATAGCTAATTTGGCATATCCATAATTACATAATGGAAAAAATAAAAACTACTTTGTCTAACAGCTTTGTGATTCATTTCATGACCATGCATTTAAAATCAAATTTACATTGAAAATGGAATTGACAGACAACTCATTTAGACTGGGGTAATTACAGCCTAACATCAGAGGTGGTAGCAATATTGGAGACAAATTTCGCTAGCATTCTGATCAAGGGCCATAGAGTCATTAAAAACGAAAACTCGTCTTCTCTGATATGATTTATTCAAATCTACAAAAATTACAATTTACCTCTTTTCATTCTTAAATATTTGTCAATCAGCAGTATGCTATCAGTTGCCATACTAAAACCAGCCTGATATTGTGAAAGCCTGTTGTTCATTTCCATCCACTCCTACATTCTTTTGCTTGCATTGGGCAATAAGATATCCCTCTGTAATTATTTGGATTTGACACCTTTACTTTTATAAATGGAAACAATAATTGCTGTTCTCCACTTCTTAGGCACTCTCCCCCAGTCTAGTGGTGAGAGCGTCACTAGGTCAAATGCCCACCCACGTGTAGGCCGTGCGTGGAGACCCATGTCGGTAGAAAGGAATATCCTGGTTGGTTGAGAGTTGCGTATCTGAGCCTGGGCCTTCTGTCTTTTCAGTGACTAGGGAGGGTACGCAACTTAATACACCACTTTGGTTTCTGCTTCACCTAAACGGGAGGCTACGGACTAGCCCACCCCTAGTCAATCGGCCAGGACTAGGTATTATACCGAACTCCAGGGTGAGTGGGACGGCGAGCCTGCTATATCCCCTGTGTAGCCCTGTCATCCCAGTGGGATGACCCCTTGTTGGACTCCGTGGTGGGTGGGGAGCACCAGGGGATGAAAATAAAAATTTACAGTAATGGCAAAATCAAAAAAATCCATTAAATATGGTACTGAGTTCGGAAAAGAAGTAGTCAAGTGTTGTGGTCCTCACTACTAGAACAGAGGAAGGAAGAAAGTTCTCTAGCATAAGCCCTTTTATTATTCAAAAGGGTCTTTATGACATTGCTGGTCCTGTAAAATCTTGTAATGGCACACTCCTGGTAGAAGCAGAATCAGCATCCCAGGCTGCAAAAATACTAAAGGCCAAAATGTTAGCTAGCTATCCAGTAAAGGTCGATGTACACAAAAGCTTGAATTCCTCACGCGGTGTGGTAAACACCCGCGCACTGGACGGTTTGACCTGTGAGGAAATTCAAGAAAATCTTGCTCCTCAAGGCGTAATATCTGTGTATCGGGTTCAAAGAAAAGTAAATGGAGAATTCGTGCCTACCCGTACCCTGTTTATTACCTTTGATCGGGTAGATCTCCCACAAAGGAAAATGGCAGGGTATGAATCCATTGAGGTAAGACCGTATATACCGAACCCGCTCAGATGTTATAAGTGTCAGCGCTTTGGCCACACCAGTGAATTCTGCAACGGCGAGTCTACCTGTGTGAACTGTGGCAAAATCTCGCATGACGGAGAATGCACGTCAGCTCCAACATGTGTTAACTGTAACGGTGAACATCCATCAAGTTCCCGCAGTTGCCCCCGTTTTGCAGAGGAAAAGACGGTCCAGGAGATACGGGTCAAAGAGAAGGTGTCCTTCTTGGAAGCCCGGAAACTCTTGCGAATCCGCCAACCCTCTGTCCCGAAGTACGGTACCTATAGCTCAGTTGTAGCTAAATCGGTACAAAGTCGGGAAATCGCAACTCAAACCTGCGATATAAACGGGGTCACGATTGCAGAAAAGATTCTCACAGCCAGCTCACTTCCTAGGCCTTCGACTTCAACATCTAAGTCAGAAGTAACATCTGAAACTATAAAAAGCGCAAAAATTAAATCGCCGCCAAAGCAATCGACCTCAACCAACAAGTCTGGCAAACTAATAATATATAAAGAACCAGAAAGAAAGTTTAAGAACACCTATGAGAGAAGTGACTTCCTCAAACAAAGTGTAAAGCCTATTCCCAAAGCAACAAAGGGAAACAAGAGTCCATGGAGGTCCTCTTCTGAGGATTCGACTGGGAAGGACTCAGATCGGTGACTGTCATCTTCGCCGGTCTCTACTTCCAATCGGTTCGAGGTACTCGAACCGAAATTTTCAATTGCAAAGGGGTCCTCCCAAGTGGAGGAGATGGAGGAAGGTGATACTGCCCTCACTGCCAGAAGGACAGTGACAAAGAGGCAGGACCATCCTTCCGTAGAAGGTGTCTTCCCGACACCTAAAAAGAATAAACTCAACCGACCTCCACAGTCCTCAAAATAGAAACAACCACAATGTACAACTTATCCCATTATAAAGAACATGGCTATTCTACAATGGAACTTACATGGAATAAGAACACATCGACCTGAGCTTGAACTACTACTTAACGAGCACGATCCTTATGTCGTATGTTTGCAAGAGACTAAGCTCCGTCCACAAGACAGCTTCAAAATCAAACGGTACACCCCAGTAAGGTGTGATCTATCATCGGAAGAGGGTGTACCTGCGCACGGAGGCACTATGATGCTCATCAGAGATGATATATTCGCGCAATCTGTATCATTACAGTCCGACATCCAGTCAGTAGCTGTAAGGATTAAACTGTCACATACCAGATTCACCATTTGTAATATATACCTTCCTCCGAGTTATGACCTCTCGCTCACTGATTTAGGGGATCTAATTTCTCAATTACCAACACCGTTTCTATTGGTAGGTGATGTAAATGCCCACCATCCACTTTGGGGCTCACCTCGGGCTTGTGCAAGAACACCGGAGAACCTACATTTCTTTCTGATGCTTTCAACAGTTTTTCTTACTTGGATCTAGCAGTTTGTTCACCAATATTAGCATCTTTCTTACAGTGGAATATCATCTCTGATCTACATTCTAGTGACCACTTTCCATGTGTTATCAGTCTCTTGCCACAAGATACATGTTCCACACGTTTACCTAGATGGCGTATAGATCAAGCCAACTGGAACCTTTACTCCCAGTTGGCTGTGTTTTATTACAACGAGCACGACTCTCTGAATGTCTTGGTGGAGCACCTCACAAAAAATATTCTTGATGCTGCTGAGCAGTCTATTCTATGGACGACGACCCAAACCAGTCATCGATTTCCGGTACCTTGGTGGACTGATGAATGCCGGAATGCCATTCGTGCTCGCAGGCGTGCTCTCAGGATTTTCCAATGTCGCGCAACACTGGATAACTTGATTGAGTATAAAAAGATGCGTGCCAAATATAGGCAGGTTGTTAGATAGCAAAAAGACATCATGGAGCAAGTTTGCAGCGTCATTCAATCGACATACACCTTCCTCTATCGTGGGATAAGTTAAGGCGCGTGGACGGAAAAATGACTCATACGCCAATCGCCGGTCTTAAAACAGCTGTAGGAGATGTTGTTGATAAGTTTGACGTGGCCAACACTTTTGGCGGTGCTTTCGCTGAAGTGTC
Source organism: Hymenopus coronatus (assembly GCA_030762935.1). Lineage (NCBI taxonomy): Eukaryota > Metazoa > Arthropoda > Insecta > Mantodea > Hymenopodidae > Hymenopus > Hymenopus coronatus. The sequence goes on along the minus strand of CM060887.1, from coordinate 89,588,118 downwards.
TAGCTCAGAGAATTATTCGCCTGATTTTCTTCCCGTTAAGGCTCAGGTGGAATCGCAAGTTTTCAACTTTCGTTCTAATAATCTTGAAGATTACAATCGACTCTTCACCATGAGGGAGCTAGACCATGCACTATCATCTTCACGAAACTCTGCACCAGGTCCTGATGGAATACACGTCCAAATGTTGCAACATCTCTCTCCTGAAGGTAAGGCCTTCCTACTCGAGGTCTATAATCGTGTTTGGGTTGACGCCACTTTTCCAGAAAAGTGGCAAGAGGCCACCATCTTACCTATTTTGAAAGCTGGAAAGGACCGTTTACTTCCATTCAGCTACCGTCCAATTTCCCTCACCAGTTGCGTTTGCAAGGTGATGGAACGCATGATCAATGGACGGCTGACATGGTGGCCAACACCCAGTGCGGTTTTCGACGACATCGTTCAGCAGCTGACCATCTTGTCTCGATTTTGACGCAGATAATGAATGGATTCATGAAGAACTGTCAAACCGTTGGGGTGTTCTTTGACCTCGAGAAGGCTTATGATACCTGTTGGCGGGCAGGAATAAGACGTTCCCTATACAACTGGAACATACGTGGACGCCTTCCGTTATTTATTCAGGAGTTTATGAGGGACCGCATTTTCCGAGTAAGGGTCAGCTCGGTTTTATCAAATATTTTTGTTCAAGAGAACGGAGTGCCACAGGGATCGGTACTAAGCGTCACGCTGTTTGCTATAGCAATTAATTCTATCTCGAAATGTATTCTCCCAGGAGTATCGTCCTGCTTATTCGTAGACGACTTTGCCGTCTTTTGTACTTCTCAGCGCACACCTTTTTTTAGTGCGCCGCCTGCAGCGGTGTTTAGACAACCTCTCAGATTGGAGCTCTAAAAATGGCTTTCGCCAAATCACTCTGCGTGAACTTCTGGCGCCGCAGGAGGCGATTACCACCTTCGCTGCGGTTTGGCACAGTTTTACTACCATTCGCGGATGAGACGAGATTCCTTGGGTTGATATTCGATAGAAAACTGTGTTGGTCACCACATATAGCACAGCTGAAAGCGCGCTGTAACCGTTCTCTGAATATTCTACAGATACTATGTGGCAAATCTTGGGGAGCGGATTGGACAGTCTTGCTGCGACTTTATCGCTCACTGATCCGAGCCAAGTTAGATTTTGGAAGCATAGTTTATTCTTCGGCAAGATCATCTGTGCTTAGAAGATTAGACACTGTCCATAATCAGGGTATACGTCTGGCTGTTGGAGCTTTTCCAACCAGTCCAGTAGCCAGCCTTTATGCTGAATCGGCGGAACCCCCTCTGCAGTGTAGACGAGATATTCTATTAACAAATTATGGCTGTGGGCTAAAGTGCATAGCTTCGCATCCAACGTTCACTTGTTTTTTTAACATCGAGCTGGACGAACGTTATAGAAATATCTCAATTAGTCCACGGCCCCCAGGTGTTTGCTTCCGAATGCTTCTTCATAAGCACGATATCGTAATGGCTAGAATGTTTCCCAATGGAGAAAGGGTGCACCCACCTTGGTTACTTACAACATCCCACGTAAACCTCGGGATGACGGCATACCGAAAGTCTATAATGCCTTTTTCTAGTATCCGTAGATGTTTTTTAGAATTTTTGTCGAACTACAATGACCGAACTTGTATATATGCTGATGGAAGTAAGTGTACCGTTGGTGTTGGGTGCACCTTTGTTTATGATACCGAACAATATACATTCGGTTTTCATAGTGGCACATCTATTTATAGTGCGGAGCTATACGCAATATAGTGAGCCATTCTGCACGTTGCCCGTCGAAATTTAAGTGACTGCCTTATATTGAGTGATTCCCTGAGTGCACTTCAGAGCCTTGGTGATCTCTACAACTATCATCCTATCGTGCAGCGTATCCAGGATGCCCTCCACGTTTTATATACTTCCGGGGTTAATTTGGAGTCTGCATTGGCTTGCTGGGGAATGACCTGGCAGATTTTGTAGCAAAGGCGGCAACCACAGAGCCCAGTACAAAAATTTCTTGTATAACATAGGAAGACTTTAAGCTTGTTGTGCGCAGGGCGATACTTTCGTGCTGGCACGATGAGTGGTCAGCTCTCCGCGGAAACAAGCTTAGAGTAGTGAAAGACCTTCCAAGAAACTGGGTAACTTCTTCTCGTCATTCTCGATGGGAGGAAGTAATTTTGGCTCGTTTGCGTATTGGCCACTGCAATTTTACACATAGTTTTCTTTTTAAGAGTGAATCTCCTCCATTGTGTCCACTTTGTGGAGAAGATTTGTCTGTCCGTCATGTGTTGCTAGATTGTGCTAATCTAGCACATATTCGGGAATCACTGCAACTGCCGGTCAGTCTTGCAGAAGTCCTGGCGGACGATAGTCGAGCGGTAGCTAAGATTTTTTAATTTTTATCGAAGATACCCTTCAAATTTTGGATTTAGTTGTTTTTATCCTTGTTGTTGTATTACTTTTTTTCTTTTCTTTTCTCTAATCACCAATCTGTGGTTTTTGCTATGATAAACTTTTTACCCTAATTTTTAGACTAATCTTTCGTTCTTATTAATAATATTTCTTATTGAGCTTTATCTCTGGCTTTTGCCATGATTTGTTTAATAAGGGCGCTGATGACCTTGCAGTTGAACGCCCATAAACACTAACCATCATCATTATCATCCCCCAGTCTTTTTTTTTTTTTTTTAGTTCAGTACCATTGTAACTTACTAACCTTTCTTGATCCTCACACCAAATGTTCAAAATTTCTTTCAGTTATTCATCAATTCCAGCTGCTTTCTTTCTTTCGAATTTTTAAACTTGCTTCAGTACTTCATCTCCAGTGACCTATCCAATTCCTTCACATAAATGTTATGTAATTTTATCAGCCATATTGTTCCTGTGCCTTACTGTAGAAATATACAGAGTTGACTGCTCAAATGTTCCTAATTTCAGTAGTATGTGATGGGTAAATAATTGAAGGTAGAAGCTTAGAACATTTATATGAAAGGGAACCTTCCGAAGTTTTGATATGCACATCATCATATCTGTAAGTGAGCTCCAGCTGTCTCTGTGATGATGTCAAGGCGATAAACAATTTGTTGCCAAATAAGTTGGAGTATGTCTTTTGAAATGCTCTCAATAGCCTTTATGGTGCACTCGCAAAGATACAAAGGTCTCTGACTGGGGTGGCATAAACTTCAGCTTTCTGATGTAGCCCCCAAGAAAGAAATCAAGTGGTGTTAAATGGGGAGATCTCATTGGTCATCCTCCCCTATCAATCCAACAGCCACCAAAAAGTTGTTCAAAGTCATGCAAGATACGTTGAACCAGTGTGATGGAGCGCCATCTTGTTGTAAAAGGATGCTATCTGTAGATGTTCAATTTGTAAAAAGAAGATCTCTTCCAACACCACAAACAGTTTTCTTGGCAAAGAAAAACGGTCCAGTGACTTAATTGTGTGACAAACCACACCAACTAGGACTTTACAAACATGCTCTTGTGTAGTGTCAGGAATCTCCAGATCTCCAAATTGTGCCAGTTTACCTTGCCTGACACATAGAAAGTGGCTTCTACCAAGAAGAAAATCTTGGACATGAAATCAGGATGAGTGCCGAGGCAGTCTATTGCCAAATTTCACTCATTTGGGCTTGTCATTCAGCATCACATGTTACACTAACTGATTTTGTATGTGTGCAGTTTGAGATATTTGTGGACAATTTGTTGCAATATTGATTATGGTATTTGAAGTTTCTGCAAAGCTCTTCTTAATGACTTCCTTGGGCTCAAATTAAGTTTGAACATTTGCAACCATTTCATCAGAAGTTCTATGGACACTACCATGCGTTGTTAACTGCCTCCTAGTAGCTAAAATGTATAATATCACTTCTTTATGTTTTTTAGCGGAGTACCATGGTTATAAGCTCGCTCAAACTCCCTTTGAACTCAATTAATTCAAAATCTGCATACCTCAGAACAGTTGCTATTTTCAGAATTTGAGTTTTCCAGTCACATAAACATTGCTGCAAGTTTCTATCTTCAACCATTTACATGCAAATGAAATTAGGGAAATTTGAGCAGTCCACCAAGTACAATCCAGTCATTTGAAGTAATAACACTCTTTAGCACACTCTAATGACTTCCCATGCCTGTTGCACTCCCCAGGGCCCTTATTCTTGCTACTGCAGTAGTACATCTCCCCTTCCTCATTCTGTATCACCTGATCTGTACACCCTTGCTACTGCAGCAGTACATCTCAAGACCCTGTTTTCTCCACTTCCTCATTCTGTATCACCTGATCTGTATACCCTTACTATTGCAGTAGTACATCCCCTTCCTCATTCTGTATAACATGATCTGAACACCCTTGCTATTGCAGTAGTACATCTCCTGTTCCTCATTCTGTATAACATGATCTGTACACCCTTGCTATTGCAGTAGTACATCTCCTGTTCCTCATTCTGTATAATGATCTGTACACCCTTGCTACTGCAGTAGTACATCTCCCCATCCTCATTCTGTATCACCTGATCTCTGCACCCTTGCTACTACAGTAGTACATCTCCTGTTCCTCATTCTGTATCACATGATCTGTACACCCTTGCTACTGCAGTAGTACATCTCCCCATCCTCATTCTGTATCACCTGATCTCTGCACCCTTGCTACTGCAGTAGTACATCTCCTGTTCCTCATTCTGTATCACATGATCTGTACACCCTTGCTACTGCAGTAGTACATCTCCCTATCCTCATTCTGTATCACCTGATCTCTGCACCCTTGCTACTGCAGTAGTACATCTCCCCATCCTCATTCTGTATCACCTGATCTCTGCACCCTTGCTACTGCAGTAGTACATCTCCTGTTCCTCATTCTGTATCACCTGATCTCTGCACCCTTGCTACTGCAGTAGTACATCTCCCCATCCTCATTCTGTATCACCTGATCTCTGCACCCTTGCTACTGCAGTAGTACATCTCCCCATCCTCATTCTGTATCACCTGATCTCTGCACCCTTGCTATTGCAGTAGTACATCTCCTGTTCCTCAGGATCTCTGCACATTTGCTACTGCAGTAGTAAATCTCCTGTTCATCATTCTGTATCACCTGATCTCTGCACCCTTGCTATTGCAGTAGTACATCTCCTGTTCCTCAATCTGTATCACATGATCTATACACCCTTGCTACTGCAGTAGCATATCTCCCCTTCCTCATTCTGTATCACCTGGTCTCTGCACCCATGCTATTGCAGTAGTACATCTCCCCTTCCTCATTCTGTATCACCTGATCTCTGCACATTGCAGTAGTACATCTCCCCATCCTCATTCTGTATCACATGATCTGTACACCCTTGCTACTGCAGTAGCATATCTCCCCTTCCTCATTCTGTATCACCTGATCTCTGCACCCTTGCTATTGCAGTAGTACATCTCCCCTTCCTCATTCTGTATCACCTGATCTCTGCACCCTTGCTATTGCAGTAGTACATCTCCCCTTCCTCATTCTGTATCACCTGATCTCTGCACCCATGCTATTGCAGTAGTACATCTCCCCATCCTCATTCTGTATCACATGATCTGTACACCCTTGCTACTGCAGTAGTACATCTCCCCTTCCTCATTCTGTATCACCTGATCTCTGCACCCTTGCTATTGCAGTAGTACATCTCCCCTTCCTCATTCTGTATCACCTGATCTGTACACCCTTGCTATTGCAGTAGTACATCTCCCCTTCCTCATTCTGTATCACCTGATCTCTGCACCCTTGCTATTGCAGTAGTACATCTCCCCATCCTCATTCTGTATCACCTGATCTGTACACCCTTGCTATTGCAGTAGTACATCTCCCCTTCCTCATTGTGTATCACTTGATCTGTACACCCTTGTTATTGCAGTAGTACATCTCCTGTGCCTCATTCTGTATTACCCGATCTGTACACCCTTGCTATTGCAGTAGTACATCTCCCCTTCCTCATTGTGTATCACTTGATCTGTACACCCTTGTTATTGCAGTAGTACATCTCCTGTTCCTCATTCTGTATCACCTGATCTGTACACCCTTGCTATTGCAGTAGTACATCTCCCCTTCCTCATTTTGTATCACCTGATCTCTACACCCTTGCTACTGCAGTAGTACATCTCCTGTTCCTCATTCTGTATCACCTGATCTGTACACCCTTGCTACTGAAGTAGTACATCTCCCCTTCCTCATTCTGTATCACCTGATCTCTACACCCTTGCTATTGCAGTAGTACATCTCCCCTTCCTCATTCTGTATCACCTGATCTGTACACCCTTGCTATTGCAGTAGTACATCTCCCCTTCCTCATTTTGTATCACCTGATCTCTACACCCTGCTACTGCAGTAGTACATCTCCTGTTCCTCATTCTGTATCACCTGATCTGTACACCCTTGCTACTGAAGTAGTACATCTCTCCTTCCTCATTCTGTATCACCTGATCTCTACACCCTTGCTATTGCAGTAGTACATCTCCCCTTCCTCATTCTGTATCACCTGATCTCTACACCCTTGCTACTGCAGTAGTACATCTACTGTTCCTCATTCTGTATCACCTGATCTCTGCACCCTTGCTATTGCAGTAGTACATCTCCCCTTCCTCATTCTGTATCACATGATCTGTACACCCTTGCTACTGAAGTAGTACATCTCCCCTTCCTCATTCTGTATCACCTGATCTCTACACCCTTGCTATTGCAGTAGTACATCTCCCCTTCCTCATTCTGTATCACCTGATCTGTACACCCTTGCTATTGCAGTAGTACATCTCCCCTTCCTCATTTTGTATCACCTGATCTCTACACCCTTGCTACTGCAGTAGTACATCTCCTGTTCCTCATTCTGTATCACCTGATCTGTACACCCTTGCTACTGAAGTAGTACATCTCTCCTTCCTCATTCTGTATCACCTGATCTCTACACCCTTGCTATTGCAGTAGTACATCTCCCCTTCCTCATTCTGTATCACCTGATCTCTACACCCTTGCTACTGCAGTAGTACATCTACTGTTCCTCATTCTGTATCACCTGATCTCTGCACCCTCCTATTACTCATCTTCATATGAGAACCTGTCCATTTTATTGCAAACTCACATAGCTCAGTTGTTATCTCACTTTTCTCCCCCAGCATCATAAACTCTATACCATATATGCACAACTTACCAAATATGCACAATCAACATGTAAAATAATTGCTGTAATTAAATTTAATTTGTATATTTGTAATAAAAAGCTATTGGGTAAAAAGAAAACTGTTGAATCCAACATTTCACAAAATTATTCATCTTTGTAGCTTTCTGTTCTGTTCTACAACAATCCTCACTTACATTCACTTTACTAATGTCATTTTCTACCCACCAATATAATATCAATGGAAATTGAGCACTGATACTAACCATATTCAACACTTTAAACCTACTCAATCAAGACATTTCTCTGCTACAAATTACATAATCTACTACTTTTTGCCGTGGGTTTTGAGCACTTGAAAAAGTAAATTTCCCTGTTACATCATATCATCAACATACATTCAAAATTGTCAGCTCATTGCTTTCCAAAGTCGACAACTTTTTTCATTGCAACTTCATCCTACCATGTTTAAACCAAGCTTGAATGTTATCTTCTCCTTGCCTGTCCCCCACACATATTTCCAGCTCTCTAATTATTGCATTAAAATCCCTTTTACATAAACCTCACTTATAGGCTGATTATTTTAACCCTGTTTAATTCCCCTTCAAAAAACTCCAGATTATAAAACTTGAAGAATTTAATTAAAACCTCATTAAGTCCCATCTAATCTCCTTTACTTTATTCTTCAATTCATTGTTTACTAACAAATCTGTCTCCAAATACAACTCTCTTTTACTTTTTTAATCTGCATCCTCATTTAAAAGCTCAAAAACCCTGAATATAAAATGTCTCTTCACCACCAAGTCATATGTCACCTTTCACAATATTTCATCAATATACCCACAACTTAGACCTTTACTCAGTGCCTAAACTCTAATTTTAGCCTTCCCACTGTGTCATTGGGACCTAGCCCTGCTTCTCAACACTGTGTTCCACATTACCATCCTTTTTTACTTGCTCTACTATGTAGTGTACATGAAAGAGAAGGCCTAAAAATCTGATACTGAGATTTAACCAGAAATTCGTGTTTTGAGGTCCCCTGAATTAACATTTACAAACTAGTATACATGTGATCTATGAATAGTATAACTTAAAAATGAAAAAGGTCTCTTAAATACCATACTTGGAAGTTAAGTTGAGCAAAATTAATGATTTAAGGATGCAAAACAAAGATTTTCAAGAAAACGCCCCCAACCCCAAACTTCCCTTTACATGGAACATTTCTCAAACAATTTGATTTTCTCAAAAATAGCTAATGATTTTTATTAAAATTCCATATATTAAAAATGTTTATGTGACAAATAAAATGTATATTCTGGGAATAGCTCTGAAGCCCTCTTTGTTCTGGAGGACTTTTGCAAAACTGGTAAAGTGCAAGTACATTTCCTGTAACTCCTAAGTGGAACATAGGGCATCACTACAATGTTCCCTTGATTGGACTTGAATTTCTAGTTTGTGAGCTCGCCACTATGCGCTGTGGTGATGAGGAATTGGCTCATTGCCCACAGATGTCACTGTAGGACGAAATCACGTCTCCAGGTGCAAAATGGCAGAATTTTGCCCAAGATCCATATTCTGTTCTTTTGGGAGCAAATAAACATAACATGGGACCACCGTCTTTACTTTCCTTCCAAAGGAAGCCATGCTAGGGGTTTTTGCATCCAAAAAAATGCATCATCCTCGTCAGGTTTGAACTTGCAATCTTGGGTTTTAGACATGATAGCCACTGCACCACAGAGGGTGATGGTAAAGTGTAACACACAGACAAAAACTTACTACACAAAAAATGTAGAGCTAATTAACGCACAATGTTTGTCATATGTATTTCTTGATGGAGTTAACCATTTCCAAGATGTTCCACGTTTTTGGTTTAAAATATCCAGTGCTTAGATTTTTCTGAAATGGGAACTTGTTATTCACATTTTCTTTTCATCCTGGTCATGCACAGAGAAGAGAATTCCAAATTGCTCAAAGAGTGACCAGATTTTAAAAGGTTTGACTGCATTTAACCTAGAAGCATTTCCTTATTACCCTTCCACATAGAAGGAACTAATGAAACAATTTCTGGTAATCAGTATCTTGATTAGCATGAAGTAGAGAGAAGAATAAGCTTTTGTAAGAAAAGTAGTTAGAAAAAGCCATGTTTCATCAGTTTTTAAAATAATGACTTGACACAATAAATATTTTAAAATTCAAACCAATAACAAAATATCTAGGAAATGGTTAATGCCATAATATTTTCTATATTTGACTTATTATTTATAGTAAGTAGGGTGAGTACGGTATTCCACCCAAAAATTTGATACCAATATTTCACTGGAAATGCACATTTTGAGAATCCCTGAATCCAAAAAAATAAATTTCTGGAAAATTATCTGTGTGGGTGCACATGCATATGTCCACATGAGCTTATGTGCATGCATGTATCCGTTTCTGTGTGTGTGTGTGCATGTGTACTCAAAAAGGAAAAATCATTTAAATTTAAGTTCAGTATCTTCCAAGGATGCAGTATGAAGATTTACAAAAAATCCCCTCACACCAAATTGCCCCTTACATGGAACTTTTTTTTTGAAAATGTTGATTTTTGTTAAAAATACCATAACCTCTGAAGTTCTTTTCATTCTGGATGAATTTTGCAAAACTGGTAAACAAAGACAAAGGGAAAGACAAAAACTTACTATTATTGGTCGTCTCCTTAGCGCGGTGGTAGCGCAGCTGCCTACCAAGCGGGAGACCTGGGTTCGATCCCCAGTACCGGCGTGGGGATTTTTCCCCCGCTGGGAGACCTGGACCGGGGTGCACTCAGCCTCGTGAGGTCCCTGGGGGGGCCAATTGAGGAGCTACTTGATGGAGAAGTAGCGGCTCCAGGTCGTGAGGACCGCATTAACCGGCCGGGAGGGGCTCGAGGCGCTGACCACGTCTCACCCTCCAATACTGCACCCCATCTATGACGTCTGTAGTGGACCGAGATGGGGGACGCAGCGGCCGGGCGGTAGGCCAAGGTTCCCCGTGAGCTGTCGTGCCATGGAGTTATTCCTTGTTATTAGTGTCAATTTTGCAATACTTAACTTTTCTCAAATCTTTATTTATTTTTCTTTCTCCTGGTCAAGCTAAGGTCATTTTCAAAACGTGTCTTAGCAACCAGCTTTTAAAAGATTTGACTATCCCCTTAGCTTATTGTATTTCCTTATTTCTCTTGTACAAGGAAATAATATATAATAAAAGCATGAAGTAGGCTTTGAAAGAATAGTTTTTTGCAGCATAGCTAAAGAAATTTAAGTGAATGCAACATTAGACTTTTTTTAATATTTCATCCAAACCTTCTTGATTGCCTTAGGTCTTGAATTAATTTCCACCCCTCCTATTATCAATAGCAGTCCAATTACACTCAAAAGGGTAAAGATATTCACTGTTTCTTCTTTGCTTCTTTTCTTGCAGCTTTGATAGTTTTTAATATTAGTAAGAAGTCCAATTTCTTCCCTGTACACCTCTTATTTTGTTACTTGTGCTCTTTTCCCTTAAACATGTTGAGCTCCCCTGACATGCATCCACTGCTGGTTATTTGCCAGGTTTTTCCTTACAGAGCCAATCTTGTCGATGATTCCTATTGCTTACCTGTTATGTCACTGCAAAGCCAACACCACTTATGTAAATAATGTCACATATTGCATCCACTGCTGGTTATTTGCCAGGTTTTTCCTTACATAGCCAGTCTTGTTGATGACTCCTATTGCTTACCTGTTATGAGTTTATCTGTTTAACACAAATGTTGACTGTTACATTCCCATAGTAAATAAATATTTTTAAAAAACTGTCAAGGTCCCGGTTTTGTCTGACTTTACCCTATAGTTAACACCTTGGTTATTTATGTACACATACCTTTCTCTCTAATTGTACATTTTTATATCCTACCAACTTATCTCTTTTATAACTTACAACCTCATCAGTTTTATTATTAAGATCCTCTCTTTCTTTGGCAATTTTCCTCCCCCATTTCTCTCTTACTTTCCCTATATAATTACCTAGTTGTTTCAGAAATTCTTTCTTATTGCTTCCAAAAGTTTTAAGTACACTATCTCTGGCAGTAACTTTTCCCAGTTGTTATTCCATATTTTTTTCTCTCCACATTTTAATTTCTTAGCACTCAATTATACAGTGTAAATTATTGACATTGCCACATAGTGGGCATAGATCTTTATCAACTTTTAGACCTCTTAGTAATATTGTTCCTGTTCTTGCCCATGCCAGATCCTCTCTTTACATTTTTCCACAGACATCAATGTATTTTTCTCTTCCCCATTCTTTCTTAACATACCTACCTAATATTAAAGTACTCTTATCCATTAAGCTGCCTATTATTTCTTGATTTACCTATATTGTCTATCCTCGCTTTCACCTTATTCCATAATTTTTGTCCCCAGCTGACAGTTGATTGTGTAGCTCCCCTAATCCAACTTCTCTTACAATTTCCTTTAATTGACATATCTGATTTCTTTCCCATTTTGCTGATTCTTGTGCCCTTATTTCCTTCCTCTAGTGCTTGGATTCTGTTGCAATATTTCACTATACGTTTGACTACTGATCCCTTCCTCCCAGTTCAACTAATGCTACTCCATTAGTTGCTACAAATTAATGCCAGTATCATTTTGCAAAAGGACCTATGAATTTGCTCCTTACATTCCCACCGATTTTCTGTCCCCCAAACCTTTATTCCATGCATCATTCTTGATTCAATTCAATTCAATTTTATTCATCAAATTCAATCACTTTATAAAATGTACTTTAATACAGGATACGTCAAATTAATAGTTACATTTACAATTAAGTTAATGAACATATTTATAAGGTAAATACATATATACAAATATAAAGCTGATATGCTACACAAATGGATATTTATTAAATTCTAAAAATTCATCCACACTGTAAAAGCAGTGTTCCTGTAAGAAATGCTTCACCTTTGATTTAAATATATTACACTTTTTTGTTGCTTTTATAGAATTATGGAGGGAATTATGGATATTTATGCAGGAATGCTGAACTCCTTTTTGTACATATATTTGTTCTGGAGGAAATTAAATGCATATCATTGATATTTCTAGTGATATGGTTGCTGTATATTATTGTTTGTTTGGTAGTGATGACCGTTCTTTTTTACAAATAGCACTAATTCCAATATATGCATACATGGAAGTATACCCAGATTTTGGAATAGTAGCCTATACACACACATTGCTCGTACAACTTGTTTTTGCTTAATAAATATCATTTTGTCCTCTGGTGAATTGCCCCAAAATATTATGCCATATCTTATTCTTGCTGCTGCTAATAGATCATCTGCAAAGAGCAAACCCGGAATATCGTTAGTTTTAATTGCTGGGCATTGTGAATTTTCTTAAATTCATCATGAGATTTCTTTCCTTTATTTTAGTTTAAGTTCCCAATAAATAATTGTCTCTCCTTTGTATGCCATCTGTAATTTTCAATGATTTTTACCTTCCTCTATATCCTCTTCCTGTTCTACGATTCCCATTGTTTTGAAAGTTGCTCTTAATGGGAAATGGTAGCTATTCAATATCCTTTGTAGAACCTTAAAATTTACAGGATCATTATTTAAATTCTTTGAATATAACATACAATCAATTACACTTTCTCCCCTTTCAATGACAAATTGAACTCTTCTGATTTGTCTGATCCTTTAGCCCCATTACACATTAATAGATTATTAACTTCACAAAATTCCATTAACTTTTTCCCATTTTTGTTATTTATTTTGTCTTTATTATGCCTCTTTATATAATTATTTTCTTTTATTAGGTAGTCTTCTAAATCAAGTAAATATAATTATTCTTTCATTGCATTGTTCTTGCATTGAAGTCCCCATAATATCAAAAAATCTAAAGTATCATACTTCTGACACAAAGCTATGTCTTACTGTAAAAGCTTGCATCATAAAAGTATGACTACCCTGGCATACCCAAACCCAAATTTTGGCACTATTTTGTAACATGACCCCTCATTTTTTCTTCCATACTCTTTTCTCTTTGTTTAATATATTTTATGATGTCTGCTATGTTTATTAACATTACCATCACTTGATCCATTCCCGGTCCTGGATTGAGGCTACTGCTCCTATTACCAATAGGACTGCCAACACTAACGTGATCAAAAAACTTAGTGATCTTAATGCATTTGTAATGCTATTTTTGTCCTATTATACAGTCTGATGCGCACTCTATACAGCCATGTTTCTGCTTTAATAAACATCACCTCACATGCCCGATCTCTTTGTGCTCGCAGAAGCAACTTTATTATGTTCTATTCAATTCAATTTATTTTCATCCTTTTTACATACGTTTAAAGGACACGTCAGTATAATCTATTTACCTATTTACATTATATACAAAGTTTTACATTATTTTTTCCATATTTAAACTCTTCTATAGTGTAAACTACATTTTCAATAAGTATGTTTTTATGGTTTTCATCATTTTTATTGTTTGATTTATATTCCTTATTTCATTTGGTAGTTTATTGAACAATTCACTTCCTATGGTTTCTGTTGAACAATTATTCAAGGTTCCCCTTAGAGTCGTTCTGAAGTAATCCATATTATTTCTTGATCCATAGGAATGTATATTACAATTTTTGTCATGTCTTGTATGTACAATAACTTTTATGCTTTCATAAATATACATGCATGGAGCAGTTAATATTTTTAAGCTCTTAAACAAACTTCTACATGTTTCTTTATTTTTTATCCTACCTATTATTGTGATAGCTTTTTCCATTTCTCTATAAGTAATATTCCCCCACAGCGTAGTACCATAACTAATATGCATAGTAAACCTGTATCATCGTTTTGCTATCCATTGTCTTACTGATCTGACTCAATACATATATACCTTTATTTATTTTTTTGGTAATGTGAGTTACATGTGCTTTCCAGTTTAAATTTTTGTCAATTATAATTCCAAGGAAGTTTGTACTATTTATTTCATCTATATTTACACCGTCTATTGTTAGATTGATATTTTTGAGGTTGTGATTTATACCCTAACAACTTTTTGCAGCAAAAGCTTACTTTCAGAGGAAAAAAAAAATTATCAACCACTTGCTCCTTGCACCATATTTATATGTTCTTCTTCAGCCCTAACTTCCCTCTCTTATCACTTGCCTACATTGCACTCTCTTTCAGTTGCTTATCACATATCTTTGTCCTTTGAAACCCACTCTGATGTCAATTGGAGGAATGTGATGGATGCTCCTAAACTCATCTTGGCATTTCATCACTATGATACGATTCCAATTGGGTAATTATACAGGGTGTACATAAATGAATATCGGGGGTTTTAACTCTTTATAATATTTATTACATTCAACTTACAGTTATAAATGATATGTCAAATGAAAAAGCAACTCAAACAGTTTTGTTTGTGGGCACAAGTGCGCATACGCATGCAATGTTTCTGCCGCAATCCGCTAGACAACGGTAGTAGCAAAGATGGCGACTAGTAAACAGAAAGCGTTGTGTGTTTTGCAGTTTGCAAAGACCGAATCTGTAGTTACTGTGCAACGTGCGTTCCGTAGTAAGTTTGGTTGTGATCCTCCTAGTGATAAAAACATTCATAGAATGGTATAATCAATTTGAAGATACCGGCTGCCTTTGTAAAGGGAAGAGCACGGGACGACCAGGAGTAACTGAAGAGACTGTTGAGCGAGTGAGAGAGTCATTCACTCGCAGCCCAAAGAAATCAGTCTGGAAGGCTAGTCGTGAATTACAAGTTCCTGTGTCGACTGTTTGGAAAGTTGTAAGAAAATGCTTACAGCTACATCCTTACCATTTACAGTTATTGCAGGCTCTAAAGCCGACAGACCACAGATTATGTGCCAAATTCGCAAACGACATGTTGTTTCATGACGATTTTGTGGATCATGTTGTCTTCAGTGATGAATCCCTTTCACCTTAGTGGACATGTTAACACTCATAATGTGCGCATCTGCGGCTCAGAAAATCCTCACGAGATGGTACAAATGCAACGAGATTCCCCTAAAGTGAATGTTTTTTGTGCCGTATCCCGGCGAAATGTTTATGGGCCTTTCGTTTTTGGTGAACCTACTGTAACTGGCACTTCTTACCTTGATACACTAGAGCAATGGCTCTTCCCTCAGTTGGAAGAAAATGAGCCAGAGAACTTCATTTTCCAGCAGGATGGTGTGCCACCTCACTGGCATAACGAAGTATGCAATTGGTTGAACGTCACTGTACTCGAGCGCTGGATAGACCACAAGGGCCCCAATGACAGGGCTTGCTCTGCATGGCCTCCATGTTTTCCTGACCTAACGCCATGCAATTTTTACCTTTGGGGCTTCATCAAGGATTGTGTGTACGTGCCTCCGCTACCAGCTGACCTCCCGAATTAAGAAACCGGATTGAAGCAGCTGTTGCTACAATTACTGAATACACACTTATCAACGTTTGGGAAGAACTCGGCTATAGACTTGTGTGCCGTGTGACAAAGGATAGTCACATTGGACATTTATAAGCTTCTTGGTAAAACTGAGTTGCTTTTTCATTTGACATATCATTCATAACTGTAAGTTGAATGTAATAAATATTATAAAGAGTTAAAACACAGATACTCATTTATATACACCCTGTATATACATATATTTTTTTTTTTTTTACAAGGTATTATAACGAAAAGTAAGTTTATGTAATTTTATATATCTCTTATGTGATAAAATAATATCATGCATATAATAAATTTATAAAAGAAAGAGGAGTTGAAAAACAAAAGATATTGACAATAATTTATTGATTTCATGCTGATGATTTCAAATGAAACTAAGTTGTGAGTCATCATTTCACTGACAATATTTCATGTAATGATGGCAAGAGTTTAATCTTTTACAAAAGATAATATTCTAAAGGAACTGATTACTTGTTGGAATTATCAACAATAGGATATGCATTACCTATCAGCAGAAAAAGCTTAACAATGAAAGGTGAGTAGAAAATGCTAGGAACAAGTCTGCTAAAAGCAACACATTTAAAAAAAATGGCATGTTATTTATGGACACTCTTTAACTGCTGTAGTTCTCAGCATCCCATTCTAAATTGGGAAAGACTGCTTAATTTTGCTCAGAGGCCTCTATCAGGCTTGAGGTTTGTTTACATGCTGTAAATCTATGACACAGTATCAACTGCTTTACTTCCCTTCCAAAGAAAGCCATGCTAAGGATTTTTACACCCAAAAAATGGAGATCAACTCGACGCATCTGAATGGTCAGTGAAGAAGACTGATACAACATTGCGAACCTAAGTTATCCTCTTGACAAAAATGTTGAATGTGTTCAAATGCATTTCTACAGTTTTCATATTTGTGTATCCTTATGGCAGGATCTCCGTAGTGCATGCACATAGTAATATTAGTGTTTTTAAATCGTTATTGTACCCCTCCCATAAAAAGACACACCAAAACATATTTATGATATTAGAATATATTAAAACAGGTTTGAAACAAATCCGTCACTAGGTGTTAAAGTAACTAATTATCCCACCATGTTGCTTATAGAGTATTTTTAATTTCTAAAAGCATTCTATTGGTTTCTTATGGTATTGATTACTCAGGCAATAAAGTACTCCCTGAAAGCAAACTATTTTTGGTTAACATGAGCTATTTATTTGTTTGCAGGCTGTGAAAGATTATGCAATTGAGAAACCATCCAGCCAGCCATCCATTGTTCATCATCCATCAAGTGATCATGTGCTCAAACCTAAGGAATAGATTTCACTATAACATCTTTAATGCAGAATTTACGCTCTTAACAGTATTGCACTTAAATAGCTTTCTTTCTTTTATTCCCCTTTCCCTTTTTTACTATATACTGAATATCATTAAGACTAGAATCATGCCTATCTGGCCTATTGAATAAGGTAATGCATAGGATCCTTGATGCTTGTGGAGGTAAAGAAGAGTCATACTTGGCAGTAGTACTATTGCCATAGACATCAACCTTTCATGTCCTTTCAGAAAATGAAAAAGATATATTCTACTTCATGGTACCTTAAGGCCTGCATCCAACACCAGGTGAAAATGCACACTTGGAAAAGGTAGGATGAAATGAACAATTGGAAAGCGTATTTATAGCTATGCTTGGAAGGTATTTGTAGTGTTTTTTCTCAGATAGCAAATCAGGATCAATGATGCTAGTTGTACTTTGCTGACTTAACAGAGCTGAACAGAATGATAAGATTGTTTTAAAATTCCACAATAAATTCTATAGTTAAAAGAAAGTTTGTTTTGTTTAATTTCTTTATTTATGATATCGTGGAAAGGATTCTAAGGTGTAATTTACACTGTAGAAGTATCAGGTTTATTATTTGCAGATTGTTTAATAGTATGGTTCGCAGAGTGAATGTGTTAAACCATTTTTGTATAAACTCTAATGTTCTAAAAGTCTGAATACTATATGAAAGCTTATCATAAGGCATTTTAATACATTTGTGTAATAACAAAACCCATTTTCTGCTTCTAAAATGATTATGAGCCGTTGAGGGTAGAAGTTGCATATGTCAAAAAATCTACTTTTCAGGTATTGATGTCTAAATGAATGTAGAACTATATTGCTTAAAAATAAGCAGCTTAACTTTTTTTATTAGTGTATTCAGAAAATCCCCTTTAACTTACTATAAATATTTACTATGGAAATATTAATTATTAACTAAGTTCCAATTAATTAATTTTGTTAACCTACACCACTTTGCTTACACAAATTTCCAAAAATATGCCTTATGCTTAAATAATTGACTTGCACCATTTTTGCCTGCAAGGTTAACATGATAGAGAAATAACCAATAAAAACACAATGTATTTCCTCATTAAGCTTTATATATTCTTTTGTTAATTCATTTAAAATTAAAGTTGGTTATTTTGGCAAAAGTGAAATAAGTTTTATAATGGAAGTTGAAGATTTTACATTAAGCATTTTGGCTTGCCTCTGTAGTGTTAGGGTAGCATGTCTGCCTAAAGTTCAGGAGGTACCAAGCTTGAATCTCAATTAGGGTGAGCTACGTGTAGACGGTTTTTTCCTTATCCTGAGAAGGCTAATGTTGGATAACTTTAAGCTCTCTGTGGACTCTGGCCTCATTTCACTCATTGTCTGATATGATCTAACAGGTCAAAGGAACAATAATTATTTTAGTTTGTTAATTAAAAAAATAAACATTTTGATGTAGGTAAATGTACAGTGCTCACTTCATCCTCTGTTAGATTAGTCTTTTCTTCTGGCGCAGCAGATTCATCCTCATCCTCTGGGAGAGCCAGCAATATTTGTACAGGCTGATTTATATACAGTTGGCACATTTCTTTCATTGTTTCAAAACATGTTATGCTAGTGACAACTTATTTACCTAAATTGTAGAGGAATTTTGGGAGATTATTTACCTCTATAGCAAATGTTGAAAATGTCCTCTATCCTGCATAAGGCACAACTCAACACATTGTTTCATGTTACTGGCCACTCGGAGGACTCTGTTATCAATAGCTTGAATCTCCTTTGTGATGTTGTGCTTCAGATCGTCCAATGTCTGGCGATGTGTGGGTAAACCCTGTCTTTTAAATAACCCCATAGAAGTCTGGTGATGTCAAATCCAGAGATCTCGATGGCCACAGGTTCCTGGAAATTATCCATCATCAAAGAAACTTGCAAATAGGTTCATGGATTCATTTGACGTATGGCATGTAGCTCCATCTTGCTGTAAATATCCTTGACTCAGCTCTACATCGTACTGCATTTTCACGTTGACTACAAGAACAAAATGTTGAAACAGCTGCCAACAATGCAATTAAGAATAAAACATAAACATCTGCGCATCTACTGACAAGGAATCAAAACTCCAGAACACTCTGCCTAATTTGGTGCTAAAATTGGGTCATTGAATGAATTTCCAATGGAATAATTAAAGAAAGAAATGTGTCAGTTCTAGATAAATCACTCTGTAGTAAATTGAAGTAGTTGTGGTGCACTGTCAGAATGTATGGCTTTCTTCTTGGCTTCAGTTGCAGGTCGACATGTAAGGTGAGCTGCTTCTGCAGAATATCTAAGAAATGTTTGATATCTTTAGTGGGTGGCAAAAACCAATATTATAAATAGTATATGTTCATTTAAAGTTAACTTGTAAAGTATTCAATCATTTTTTTTACTTGCTCTAGGAAATATGTGCATAGTAGAGAAAGTATTTTATTCCACCCATAAATTAAATGTTGAGATTTCACTGGAAATATATGCTAAGTCCAAAAAAAGCATTTTTAGAAAAAGGTTTGTGTGTGTTTCTTTAGACAGCAAAGCTCAAAATGAAAAGACCATTAAATACCAAACTTGGTATTTAAGTTCAGTATCTTCCAAGGATGCGACAAAGATTTTTTTCTAAAGCAATGACATTTTGTACAGTTAATTGTCTTGATATCTTCTATGACTGTGCTATTTTATAAGTAATTTTGTCCACAAATAAAGAAATTACACTACATTGGAATTTTCAAAACATCAAAAAAGTTATGTACATTTTTCTTAGTATCCCTTTGGTGAAGTTTCTTGAAAACAAGTGTACATTAAGTATTAGAATTATGCTATATTTTGGCGCAGAATTTTTTTATCTATCTCCCTTCAATGATTTTTAAAGTATTTTTCAAGGTATGCGAGTTTTTTATTTCAAATTATTATTTATTTCATAGCACAATGCCTATAGAACCTAAATAAAAAGTAAACCTAGCTGTGCCAAAATACTCATTGTGGACTGAAATACGTGTGTACAAAATTTCATTGCGATATCTCAAATAGTTATCAAGAGAAAGGTACATAAGTGTGAAAAATTATAAACCTGAGAAATCGAGAAAAGAAAATTTTGTTTGTTTTATTTAGGGATTGATTTATATACTTTAGATACTGCCTAAAATCCACCATAACTTTAGTCAGCTTCTTCTTCCTGGTCAGAAACTAAAGAAACATACCTTCTAAATAGTTATAACTATGTATGCCTGTAAGAAATGTTGAAAAACAAGGGATCAAAGCTGAAGCAAGCAGAAAAAGGGGTGTGGCATGACAAGTCCTAAGTTTTTAATTTATTTGGATCACAAAGAAATTGAATTAGGTTATGAAGCTTTGGAAACACAAATCTGACTGTATTGACAATTAATTAGTGAAATAAAAAAAATTGAAAAATTTGCCATTTTTAGCCTATGTCGTCCTTAAAGATATTTACATGAAAAATAAAATGTATGCTGAATTTTTGGGAATACCCTCTGAAGACATCTTTACTCTGGATGAATTTTGAATTAATATGTCGCCAGGAAAGCTTCAGTTATAAACTGTGTAAACTGTAGAAATTGACAAAAAAACTTACTGCACAAAAAATGTAAATCTTGTTAAAACACAATTTATGTCATGTACTTTTTTTTATGTAGAGTTGATCATTTCTAAGATATTCTTTTTATTGGTTTCAATTTTAAACTATGAAACTTTTCTTAAATGGGAAATCACTTTATGTTTCATCTGTCTTGTTTTATTGCAGGCCATGCAAAACAAAACAACTTGAATCGTTTCACATAGTGATCAGCTTTTAAAAGATTTGATTATTGCTTTGGCCCAGCCCTAGTGGGTTCCCTTACTTACAAGGAAACAAGTAATAACACCAATTGTGCTAGAGTTTAG
Source organism: Hymenopus coronatus (assembly GCA_030762935.1). Lineage (NCBI taxonomy): Eukaryota > Metazoa > Arthropoda > Insecta > Mantodea > Hymenopodidae > Hymenopus > Hymenopus coronatus. The sequence continues at coordinate 89,567,258 of CM060887.1, read as the reverse complement.
TTTGATTAGATAAATAATAATCTTTTGTAGGCTGAACAGTAGGGAAAGTCATGTGAATGAAATACATATTTTTCCTCTAGAGAACTGCATCCTCTGTATTTTTAACCAATTTACTTTGGCTCCTGCATTATTATTCTTTTACCTCAAAGTAGAGATAAACTCTGCTTGAATCAGTTCATGTACCTTGATATCCTTTCAAGCTGAACGGTCATAGGGACCTTAATGAGCTTATTTTTCCCAGCTCATTCTGTTTCCACTATTAGATTAATCTTTGATAACTGAGTGCCCTGATGCCAGAAACTTGTAGTCAACAATGTTTCAATTATTGGTTTTGTGTGTCACAAACTTCATCCAAGAAGGGCAACTTGAAGTTGTGATTTTAACCTGTATACATTAGGTGTTTTTTGACATGCTGTTTCTTTGATGTGTATCTCTTTGAGATTTTCTGGTGACTGTTGTTTTGTCCCCATATGTGCAGCATATCTAAATCACACACAGGCTGTGTGTAGGACAGAAGTTGGAAATGTAAAGTCAGACTGAAAAATTCAATGCTATAGTTTACTTAATTTTTGGTTAAACTATGATTATAAGTACTCTACTAATGGGGTATGTCATCTCAAAATAATTTGAGATCTCCTTGTGGCTCACCAGGCAACATGCAAGTCATTTGGGGAATTTAATGCCGTGCTGGCCATGGTAGCTCAGTGGTTAGAGCATTTGGATGGAAACCAGAAGATCCATGGTCCAAATTTCTGCTGGCATTGAATTTTTCAGTCTGACTCTATCTTTCCAGTATATGTATTTATAGTATGCTGCAGAGGCTGCAATAGTAGGAAACAGCAAAGCCTTTTGCAAATCTAAAACAAATATTATGATATCCTATGTTTGGATTTCCTATTGCATAATCATTCACACTAGGCCTTGCCTTTTCTGCCTTTCTCAAATGGATCTCATGCTGAGCTATGATTGCAATTTTTTTGTTGCACATCAACAAAGTTAATATTCATTTTAAATCCATCACATAACTGGCATGTGATGAATGAAAATTAAAAGTTTTGATCAATGAAAATGTCTCTGTATTTTGTTGTAGAACACTTGGTACAACTTAATCCTGGGGTTGTGATGTCTTGTGCAGTGGCTTAAGAATGTGAGGTTTTGCATAGGTGATCTTATTTACACTGAACAAATCTTCCCTTAGTTTCCATTTTATTTCTTTGCTAGAGCTTATTCCATATCATCCATCAATGTATCAAAAGTTGTCAAAAATAGTTTGCACACCAGAATACTTTTATTGTTTATATTTAAGAAGTATTTGTTAATCCTACCTTTTTGTTTTCTGGTTCCATCTTTCTTGTACCTTTACTTAATTTCCAAACATTTTACCAGGCCACTAATACATGCATTTTATGCAGAAAAGTCTGCAATATTCAAAATGGCAGAAATGCGTTAATCAATAGTCATTATTTATTTCTGTGGTACAACACATTAGGCATTTAAAATCTTTATTTTTAAAAACCTTTCTGGCTCCTTAATTTCTTTTAAACTTTTTGACATTTCTTTTTAAATTTCATTGTTGTCCTTTGTTTAGAAAAATTAGTTAATAGCATCAATTATTGATGTTATTATTTTCTGAACCAAAAAAACTAAATAAATAAATAAAAAGATGAGCCAGTGTAAAATGTGATTTAATCAAAGATTGTGGGCAGGCACTATAAGTCTAAAAAGCTATTTACAAATACTAATAATAGTCATATACAATTGTAAATAAGTATCAAGTACTGTAAGGTCATGAGCTGGGCACTTATGTTTCTCTTAAAAATACCCAAATCACTATTAATTAAACTTCTAAATAGTATAATTCATACACTTAAAGGAGTTCGTAGGTTATGGTTTTAGTGTGCTTAAAAGTTTCCTAGAATATCCACTTAACAGCATCCAAATCTGAAGATGAGGCACACTCTGGAACAAAGTCTTTTTTTGTTGTCTATATCATCTACTGTATTTGTTAAATCAGAGTTAAAAATCATTTAAAAAAACAATTGTGCAACAGAATCAACCCCAATCTATGACTAATTCTACAATTGCATATAGCTGTTTGAGCACCTTTTGGCTGTCTCTGCAATGCAAATGTCTCTGGAGGCAAAATATTGAAGTTGGACTCAACACCATTTTTACCTGTGATGAAACTGTGTTAGAGCTCTCTGCATCAAACTGAAAACTTTCAAAAATATTACTTGAGCAATGGTTGAAAATGGCAAACATTTGCAGTGTATATAAAAAATTCATTAAATTACATTTGTGACATTTTAAACATTTCCATGACAGACAAGTTATTCTGAACAAATTAAAATGGCAAATAAACAAAGTAAATTCATAAGGCAGGTTTAGAATTTATTTTAAGATTTTTGCTACATATTTCTTTTATTTTAAACTTTAAATACTATTCATTCATGAATTTTAAGCATATATTATTGAAGTAAGGTTTCACTCAAAATAGTTAAACTTAAACCATTCTCTTCAGCACTTTGAGCACTTTCAAGGGCAAGTAGATTTCATTCATGCTTTGGAATGTTGCAGAATGTCAAAATTAAACAGATAAGTCCATACCATTGGCTCTTATGTAAATAAAATATAACTTTTTGCATTTAAAAGAGACTTATCAATGAAATTAATTCAAATTCAATTGAGAAATGAATTGGGTTTTGCAATTTAGGCATTTCACACCTCACACTTTAATTCAGAGGCAATGTCTACAAAACATTCTGCCTTTAAATTTGATGAATGAAACTATATTTTATAATTGATTCAGTTTTCATCCCAATGAGACCCATATGTCAATCAGTCTAGTATTCAGAGTGCCTGACTTCACACATGCATCCATGGGTTGCAGCATGCCAGCATATAATTTTTACCTTTGTTTTCAAAGTTCTCTTTGTTTATAGCAGCTTTATTTGTTCAATTCCAAATTAGGAAATACATAAATAAAATATATGTTATAAGTTGATACAGTAGGCTGAGCATCACCAATGCCCTGTAGACTTTTATATATGCTGATATTGTACACATTTCACACTAATAGCTTCTCTGTTGAGTTTAGAATGTGCAATGTATTTCTAAGCTCACATGCAAAACTACTGATGATTGACAAACTGCAGAAAGAGGGAGCAGATGAGTGAAGTGTAAAATACATTAATTTCCAAGTGAGCTTTTGCTTTTTCATTATTACCTAAAAATTGCAGGGAAATGAGGGGGGAAAATTATAAATCCAACTCAAACTGGACAATAGTAAATGTGTATATTAAGGTACAGCCAATAGTTAATTTGCTAGCTGCTTACAACAAAATTGCATGAACAAAGAAAAATCAAGTAGAAGAAAAAGTAAAATTGAGGTGCCAACTCATCTCTTAACAAAGACACCAATGTGGAAATGAGGATGCTGATCACTGGACCAGTAGTGTTGCAATTATTGTTAGCAAATTGCCTATTCGTGTGTATACTTTTGAATTTAAGAAGTATGGACTTGTTAATAATTTATACAAATCCTTGGACACATATCTGTTCATTTTTTAGTATATCAACCCATATCTCTGAAATCTGTGGTACCATAGTTCTGGTCTCTCTGTTTTACTTTCAAGAACATCCTTTTGCCATGAGACATGCACAGTGCCTAAAGTGTGATCCTAGTCCTGATTTTTTCAAAATAAAATGTTCACCTTAGGTATGATGTACACATTTATCAGTATAATCTGATACATAGCATTCAGTTGTTTTATATTTTCATAACACTCTCATCCATAAAGTTTTTTTGTAATGTCGGTTAAAGGAAGTAATTTGTTGATGTTTTGTCAGTTTAAATTACTAGTATTCATTAAACTTCCACAATAAACTAGTATGCTGATTGTGATCGCATATACTTTCAATTATTGTAAGTAGTAAATATGTTGTTGGAGCACTTATTCTGCTCTTTTGGCTGTTTTTGGTACATTGTATACTTCAATGGCCTCTAATCCTCTTTAGTAGACAATCGTTGTTTGCTCCTCATAGAGAGATGATTCAACCCAAACTATCTAGTCAATGGCTGGGGAAGAATTGTGGGAGAGACCACAACCAGGTTAGAATGATACTGCCTTGGGATAGTGATGATGAAATCAGTCCTCTGAGCGAGATAGAAAATGCCCAGGCTGGCACCAGAAATCAAGCCCAGGGATCTACCAAAACTTCAGAGAAGGAGAAAGAAAAAATCTTATAAATAACTAATTATTTTATTTTCTGAATTTGTTTAAGTATGTCAGCTGAAGATTTTCAAAAAATATCCCCAAGCTCAAACTAGCCTTTACATGGAAAAATGTTCATTTTATCAAAAAGTAGATCTCAAAATGTTCATTTAAATCGATATGTTAAGATACTCTCATAATTAATGAAATGTATTTCTGAATTTTCTGTGAATAGCATAAAAATTCCTTTGATTCAGAACAAATTTCATATAATAAGCCATAAGAAATAAACAAAAATTTAGTACATGGAAAATGTAGAGCTTATTTATAAATGCAAAATGTCAAATAACTGTGAAGCATTAGCCATTTTTACTTTCCCTAATGCATATGTACAACATATATAGTAGAGAGAGTATTGTATTCATCCAAAAATTCAATACAGAGATTCCACAGGAAATAATATGTTTCAAGACCCCCTGAATAAAAAAAGACAATTTTTTTTAGAAAAAGGTCAGTGTGTGTGTGTGTGTGTATGGACAGCATAACTAAAAATGAGAAGTCTGTTGAATACCGAAATTGGTATTTAAGTGCAGCACCTCCCAAGGATGCGACACAAACACTAACAAGAAAATCCCCCAAACCCAAAACCTTTTACATGAAAAATTTTTTAAAAATTTTGATTTTCTCAAAAATGGCTCTAATGAATTTTATTAAAGATATTTACATGACAAATAAAATTTATATCTTGAATTTCTCAGAAATAGCCTCTGAAGTTGTCTTCATTCTGAATGACTTTTTCATAACCGTTAAAGTGTAAGAGATAGACAAAACATATTATGAGGATGGACAAAAAGTAATACACAATAATTTGTTTACAAAAATGTTTAATCGTTAAAAAAACAAAATGCATCACAATTGAACTTGCACCTTTTACCTATTTGTGCACATATTTGTCCCATCGTGATAGCAGTTTCAATATGCCCTGTTTGTAGACGTCTGTTTCCCTGGAGTATAGCCATCTGCAGACTGCTGATTTCACTTTCACATCTGTCACAAAGTGTTGGCCGGCAAGGAATTTCTTCATGGGACCAAACAGATTGTGCAAGATCTGAACTGTATGGTGGATGCTGGAGCACCTCCCAACAAAATTTGGTGACTTTCTGATGAATAGTGGCAGCAACATCTGGGCAAGCATTATCATGAAGAAGTTTGACATCGTCAACATTAATGTTGTGGTGTTTGTCATAAAGGGCACAGTACATCTTCAAGTTTAAATGTAAGCTGCAGCATTCACAGTGGTCCTGTGTTCAGCAAAGTCCACCATGCATATCCCAGAACACTGTCACAAGCATTTTCCAAGCAGATTGAGTCTTTACTGGGAAACCAGCATGTTTTGTTTTTGGGCATGTAGTGATATTCCCTTGCCTCATTACTAGTGACAATTCAGAAAGTCATGCTGTTCTGCAGTGTACCTCACTAAGAGATCTAAGCTTGTCATCATTCACTGGCCCTTGTGTTCTTAGGCACCCAGCGAGCACTAACTTTACGAAATTTAAATGTGTCGTGAACCATTTTGTACACTGCACGTAGAAAATGCTGAAATGTTGCAATATGGTTCACAGTTGCACATGCTGGTCGTACAAAATTGCCATCTGAATGCCTGTGACGTTCTGCAGGGTTGCAGCTGTTACTGGCCTCCTGGAGCGTGGCGAATCACTAAGGTTCACACCACCTGGCGACATACACGCCACACATATCCCTGTGAATTTAACTCTGGCCCACAAATATCAAACCATACCTCTCTGCTCTTCCAATGTGGACAACAGTAGCATGTGAAGAGCATCTTTGTTGCATAGTTCACGCTTCTCTCGCTAGAGCTGCACATGAAACAAAAAATACTCTCTGTAGTGAAAACTTCAAACTATATCTGTGTGAAATTGCAATATTCCAGCTGCAATATGAAGGCAGAAAAAAATGATTGTGCATTAGTTTTTGATCTGCCCTCGTAAATAAAAGACCTTGTCAAAATGCACAATTTATGTACTTTACATTTTTGTTTGTGTTCTGCGTCCGAGGTACTCCTCGTTATTGGTTTCAATTTTAAAATACTTATACTTTTCTCAGACAAGAAGTTTCTTTTGTTTTACTTCTGGGCAATCAAAGAAGCAAATTTCAATGTCAATCGCATAACAACAGCTTTTTAAATATTTGACTGTTTTTAGCATAATGAATTCCTTTAGTTCCCTTCTACTTATAGGGAACTAAGTAATAAGAACATTCTGCCACTACTTATCTTGATTAGCAGGTGTAGAAAGAAGAATAATGTTTTGTGAGAAATTTGTTTGTAGAACAGCTAGAGAAAGTCATATGAGTGCAACACATCAGATTTTTTCAATATATGTTGTTACATTCTCAAGTTTCCTGGGTTGAACTGTAATGCAGCATCTATAAGGGACCTTATGTGATGTTTCCTTTATCCCCATTTGGGCTTATTAGAAACAAAAACAGACTTTTGATTAGTGAATTGTTATTTGTTTTCCATATCATTTATGTCTGCAAATCCCTATTGCACCATTTTTAACTTATGTCTAGCTAAACATTTATCATAAAATAATGTAAATAGACTAATAAAATTCTGTATCAGTACTATGATATGTAAGGGATTATTGAAGTTGTAAAGGGTAGAGAAAGCCTTATAAGACATTATATTTTTGTCCTAAGCATTTTGCCAATCCTGTCTGTCACACTGGAAACAAATGGTTTCTTGATTTCCTTCTTTTTTCATTTCTAGAGGTTGCTGTTCTACTTTGTGTTTTATGGCATCAATTTCATGATTGTTAATGACATTAGATGAACACCTTAATGGCCTGACCAATTAGATCAGTTCCATCACTTCCAGCATAATAGGCCAAAACCTGTCAATAAACTAGTCTACTAGGTAGTTAAGCTAGATGCTTGAAGTTGCCAGCCCTACATTATTTCTTTAAGTATTTGAATTGTGTATCACACATGCAGTTGGAAACATAGAATTAGGTTGAACAAGAATTTTAACTATAGATCCAGCTGCTATTGTGCTAATCAAATGAGCTACCATAGCAACATGCCGTTGTTGATCTAATGTGCAGGATTTTGATTCATCAATCTTTCTCTAGCCATATAAATATAAATTAGGTATCTTCCCATCTGGTACAGCTTTCCTCAATTCTGTGCATTCCAAGTCCATTTAAAATTTGTCAGCATTACAGATCTTGTATGCATTGTCATTCTCAAAACCAAACCAATGTAGATGTTCTGCCAAGCACTCTGAAGTGAGCAACTGCTTCTTTTCTTGGGATATTTTTTATTTTTTGTACTATATCTTAATGTTGGAGTAATAAAAATTATAAATTTCCTTTTGAATATTATGTAGTATTTTTGTTCTGTATTAATTTTGATATTTTTAAGTTTTTCATGTACTCTACAAAACACTTTAGGTTTTGAATGTAGCAGAAAGTGTGCAGTGCGGTTATCACTCACTCCCACATGAGCTGGTATCCATTGTAGTAATGTATAGTAAGATCTCACATCCTTAATATTGTTATACTCATATGGACTAGCTTTCTGTGTGACAACAACTACTTTATATCAGTCCTACAGTATATCTGTTCAAATGCTTACCATCAAAATAATGTGAGAAATATTTACAGCATATACCACCTTCATAGCAACATAATGCACAAGATTAAATTCCCCAACTGATTTGCATTTTTCTGCTTATAGTTAATTCTTCTTTCTGCTTCCTGTTAATCAAAATCTGTTTCTTGTTAGGCTATTGTCAAATATTTTAAAAAGCAGGTTGCTTTGTGCTGGCTCTGAAATTCCAAGCTTTTGACTGGAAAAAATGAATGTTGATTTACCTCTTGAAAAGCATATAAGTATTTGTAAGTTCAAACTATTATCAAAGAATTTCTTGGAAATGCTAACACTACAAAAATGTATTGGACATAGTGCTTTAACAAGATTTATATTTTTTATGAGTAAGATTTTGCATAATTTCTTTCAGATTGAAATGGAAATGAAATAGAGTTTTTATTTATGGAGATACTTTAACTAGTGTAATACCTAGTATTCCATTTATGATGGGCTTGAAAGACCATTTAATTTTGCTCAGAGGTTTCTTTATCAGGCTTGAGGTTCTTTTATGAGCCGTAAATCTACAAAAGGGGACCAGCAGATTTACCTCCATTCCAAAGGAAACCATGCTAAGGATTTTTATGCCTGATAAAATCCACTGCCCTGCACCGGATTTGAACCTGTGATTTGGTGCTAAAGGCTAAGCATGGTAACCACTAGACCATTGAGAATGACATTTAGATTCACTGTTTTTAGAACATTTAAGACATTTTATTTGTCCTGCAATATGGTATTTTAATCAAAATTCCAATTGCTAGATTTGAGAAAAGAAAAGCAACCAAAACATTTTTCCACGTAAAGAGACGGGGAGAATGTTCTCAAAAATTGTGTCACATCCTGGGAAGATACTGAACTTATTACTTCATACTTAAATAACTTTTTTGAGATGTTCTGATGTCACATTCATATGAATGTCTTTGACCACTCTTCTAAAGCAATTCTTACATTAGCTCCATTTTAGTTGAGACAAACAGTTTTAGATATGGCTTATTTATACATTTTGTTATTGAAAGAAAGATACAGTAAATGGCTAAAGTGACAAGTCAAAGCTTTTAAAAATTGGTCATTCTGATTGAAACTCTATTCTTTTTGCATGACCACAAGAAAAAGAAACAAACAGTGACTTAGAAATTTCAAAATATAAATGAGTTGGCATTCATTCTTAAAACTTGATGCAAGTGAAGCTTTAATTGTAACATCAACTCATTTGTATTTTAAATATAGAATTAAATTAAAATAACTTCATATATTAGTCTGTTATTAATAAAAGTGACTTAGGAGTTAGAAAGTATAGTCTTAAGACTGCTTGCAAAACCAGTATGCTTTTTAAGGGCTTATTAATTACAAATTGTGAAAATATTTGGACTACTTTAATCCAACCAAAGAATATTACGCCATTCAGTTAAACAATGCCCAAACATTGCTAAATACATGTCTAGTTGGTGTTTAGCTAAGAAGTGTTTAAACATCCATGAGCCTCAAAATGAATGCAGCAAGCTTTTGTATTTGGACACCATGCAGCAGTAACAAAAGAAAGGTTTTGAAAATTTTCAAGTGTTTTTCAACCAAGGGTGCAGAAAGAAACATTTTCAAATGAGTGCTACTTAAAGAGAAACTCTTTCGAAAATATTTAAGGAGTTTGAGATAGAGAATTACCAAACCATTGTTCTCTTTAAAAATAATGTGTAAAAATTTCAAACAAATTTATAGTGCACGCTTGAGAAAATTTAAAAGTATAACTTACAGTTTGCAAAGCACAAATTTCATTGCTATAATAATTTGTAATATGTAAAAATAATTCTAAAATACTGCAGCAGGTTTTTTTTTATTGAACCTGAAAAATGTGATGATAATGAGTTTATATGGTGTGAAAATGCAATAATGCATAATTAGAATTTGAAGATCCCCCAGCCAAATTAGTGTATAAAAATCAGAGCTTGGTAATTAGCATCCAATTTGATAATTGCTAGAATATATTGTCACCATTATCTCTTCTGATGCTCACACTAAGTTAGTCATCTGATTTATTGTCCTTTGTCATACACTTAGCTCTATTCACCTAAATGAAGGTTGTTAAAATGTTATTACATCAGCATATTCTCAATATTTTGGCAATAATGTTTAATTCAAGCCTACTATGTGCACAGCTTCTCTTGGGCATTCAGCTCCCTAGTTCTCATTGGGTAGATTTTGCATAATTTTGTAAGCAAAGAAAAGCCACAACATAGAGACATCTTGTGGTTTCAATACTAAGGCTTTATTCAGTCTGTATATGCACTGTATTTCGTTTATCAATTAGTTAGTTGATGGTAAATTAAATAACTATTTACTGAGGACTAAAAGAAAGAAACTTTCTTTGGTTGACAACACTTGAGAAAGACTAGTGGATGAACTCTTCTTATCCCTGGCCCTCACTCCCTATAAAACCAGTGCCTAAGAAAAGATGCACGTATAGTATATATTTGATGCATGTGCATAAGAAATGTTCTTGAAGCTCATCACATACGATACCCAAGGTCTGCAGTCCTAAATCAGGATCAAATGAAGATACTGCATGTACATTATCACAACTGTATATATCAACTCAACGTTCTAACATCTTGACTAGTTCAAACGACGGAGTGAATTAATAAATTATACTTCATAATAACCTCCACATTAGATATGCTTTCACTGCATGATACTTCTGACTGCATAGAAAAAACCCTGAGAGCACACTTTTTCTATTAAAACCTTGCATAAATCAACTTGTATGTATTGAGGAAGCATATTAAATTATGTTGATATTATAAGCCACATTATCCAAGTGTTAACAACTTATTGAAGTAGACTAGATGCTAGTTTTTCACACTGTTAAAATCCCTATTACTAGTTAAATACAGAAATAATGAAACAGCACATAAGAGGCAGAAACATTCATTTGTCTTAAAAAGTGTTATGGTGGTACTGTGGTATTGTCTATAAGATCACTTTATTAATGAAATATGGATATGAATTTATTATCTCGCTTTGAATTTCCTTTCAGTATAGTATTCTATGAGATTAGAATGGTCTCTGAATACACTTCACAGCCTTATTCTCTTTTCTGAGTGTAAAATTCCTTTATATCATATAACAATCAAAGAATTTTAATCTACATCTTGTTTCTCTGCATTTGTTATGCCCCTTTTATAAAATAATAGTGGTATTTAAGAATAATAAGTGTTTTAAAGTGTTGCTTAAAGTGTTTTAAGCTCTTATGTAATGAGTTAAACAATGTCTAGCAGCTGCAAGCAGCTCCTAATGTCACATCACTGAAAAATACTGAACCAGGTTTGATATTTATCTGAAATTTGGGTTATAAGTTATGAGATTCACAGACACATACAGAAACCCACATAGACATTTTTCTAAAAATAATATTTTAAATTTATTTAGGAGATCTCAAAGCATGCATTTCTGGTGAAATCCCTATGTTGAATTTTGGTGTTGAATATATAGTGTCTCTACTTATATTAGCTCAGAAGTAAAAAAAGTAAAATGAGAGCAACACCAGTAAGAAAAAAATTGATTTTGTAAACATGTTTTGTGATGCTGTATGTAGGTACATAATAAGAATTAATGCCACATTACATTTATATTCAACATATTGTGACTACACCTTGCTGGTCTAGAATTGCTGCAGTTTGCTTTGGAAAGCTTATAGCTGATTGTTGCATATGCTCAATCGACTTCCTGGATTAAAATTAACACCTGAAGAAGAGCGTTGACACTACCTCAAAGCCTTGAAATGTTACTATGTGGAGAATCCCATATATCAACTTTAAAACAAGCATGAGGTGGCTCGCCAACACAGCAACCAGCAGGCTAACTGCGAAAGTGTTGAGCTAGGTGACCTGGTGTGGCTATATCATCCTATCCAGCCTCAAGCTTCAACAACTATGGCAAGAACCATCCTTCCTGGAACAATGTCTTAACACCTTCCGAGGGAAGAGGCTAGATCACACGATGGTGCTGATTGGGATGACCAGCTGTGCGACTTTTCTTTGCACCTGTTAGTGGTTTGTTTTAGAAAACTTATAGCTGGTGCATGTGTTCACTCAGCTTCATTTAAGTAGTTGCACTATTGTTGCAGAGGTGTAAAATTAACTTGCAAAGAGTAGCAGCACTACCTCTAAGTTTTGGAATGTGACACACGGGCACAAGAAATTTCTGTTTATGTCATGGACAGGGAGCCAGGGAGCTCTAGCACACATTGCATGAGAGATGAGACTGCCTACACATCAAATTGTGCTGAAGAATTGTTATGAAAGCAAGGGAATAACTGCAGGCTTCCACATTGGGGTTATGTTGGCTTCCAGTGTAGCCTGCACCATTTCTTAGGCTGCTCTGCTGAAGCTTTGCTGCAACCTGTGTTGAGCTTCTTTACCCTGAAGCCTTTCATGTGACTGCGATATGTGGGCAATACATTTGCTATTTGGCCACAAACTAAGTTAACTTCTAGCACACCTCAATATCCAATTCATGATGGAACTTGAAAATAATGACAGGTTACCCTTTGTTGACATTCTGGAGAATGGGAAACAAGCAAACCTTGCGCTATTCGGTCCACAGAGAACCCACACATGAGAAAGATACATATCAGCTGACTCGCACCACCCCCCAGCAATTAAATAAGGTTTGATAAACACCTTGCACCATAGGTCAAAATGCATCTGTCACTTGGACTATATGGCCAAGGAAACAAAACACCTAAATTATATACTCAGAGCCAATAGATACCAAATTAGCTGTGATTGTGGGGACTCATATGTTGGACAGACTGGCAGAAATGAGCACATCAGACATATAAAACAATCACAAGCAGAAAAATTGGCCCTTGTAGAACATATGGAAAAAGCCGGTCATCACATAGATTTTGACGATATAAAGACTCTGGCAGTATGCAGATGTTACACACACAGAATAAATAATAAGAAAGAGCAATGAACTCTTTAAAGAAAACACAACAGAGATGGACAAAAACCACTGAATTCCGTTTGGGATGGATTGGTTGACCAACAACCAATAGAAAAAAGAGGAGGGGCCAGCCAGCACATGAGTATAAATATCAGCTAAACATCAGCAGAGAACAGTCTAAGAAATTACACCACCTACACTGGAAGCCATAGTAACCCCAAAGGAATAAAGACTATTTGAAATCAATTTTTGAAGAAATAAAGATCTCTTTGTTACAGTATGTAATAAACCGTATGCAGGAAAATGCATATATTCTAGTCATATTCTAGTCATTTTCTCTGAGGTGTGCACAGTCATAAATGTGTCTGGTAATTAAAACTACCCATTTGGATTCTCCTTATGTTTTAATTTTATGCAAGCATAATTAAGGTTTAATATATTGCAATACAATATATTTTAATGGGCAAGATGTATTTAAATTATAAGGTGCATATTTAATCAAACAAAAAAGGGTAATGCATTATTTATTTTAAAGCTAGCAACACTAAAGGGGTAGAGAATTTAACCTTTATTTTTATGCCAATGATTTCATGCAATAGCTAGGATATGGTTTGAGGGATATCGCCCTCAAAATATTTCATAATTTTCAAAAATATAAGTGAAGCTGGTATCACAAAAAGTGAAGATGTAAAAAAAGAAGTAATTTTTGTTTTGAAAATAAATGGCCTAAAGAATGAGAGCAGTAATAGGAGTGAAGTCTAATTTAAGAACATAAGGTAATTAATATTTTGTTTTGAATTTTATTTAACAATTGTTTAAGAAAGGTTTTTTTTATTTAATAAATTCATATTTACTTTTAAAACAAAGAAGAATATGGCAGTTTTTGTATGCAAGCATAATTAATGTGTTAAAATCATGCTTTGGAGATTATGTTATCATGTGTTTCCTCTTCATATTGTTTCTTTTCTTCTCCCATTCATCCTTCTCACTAGAGATGTACATTTACGTAGCTGTGCAGTTGTAAAGAAGCAAAGATGATACCATAGTAACGTTGGAAGGCATTATTTGGTGAGGACATAATAAAAAGAATGGTGTAATTCAAAATTTTACAGTGAAAAACTGACTTCAATGACAATGGTGGATCCAGAAATCTCTAAAGAAAGGTCTAACCATTACTTAAATATAGTTTGTGTATCAGAAAGTAGAAAACTGGCAACATTAGGGATATTTTATCTCCATAATAACAGCATTTTTCTACTTGGTTACTGTAGCATCAGTGATCCACCTGCTTGTGGAAATGATTGAAGAAGCTGTAATAGTAAGTAAATGCAAGAAGAAACCAATTATTTTTAGATAATTCACCGAAAACCTGAGGAACTAGTAAAACTCCATAACAAGACATGTCTGTTTTCCTTAACTGATGATGCATATAACTTATTTTAAATTATACAAGATGGCAAAATTACAGAATGTATGAAATTTTAGGTGTGTTTGTGTTGAAAATATGCTGTGTCACATAAAACCTAATTAAGGTAACATAACTCAGTAAAATTATATCTAATGACTATTCAGGGAAGGGGAAACAGATCCTCTCTTTCCCTGTTTCTGTGCATGTGTTTAGTATGATGACAGAGGCATTTCCACGAAACTATAGTATGAGTAACCTAGCTGAAACCAAGTATATTAAATACAGCTCATTCACAGCTCAATTTTATTAAAACTTACTGCTAATTTATATAATTTTTTCAGTAAGCATATGTTACAATTTACACAAGTATAATAGGAATGAGTTTACAATGGTAAAGAGTTAATGTTTTAATGTTCATTGAGTACCTCCATGGAAAAGCATTGGAGTCAGACTTTCAGGAGAAGGAAAAAACAAATTTTGGGCATAAAATATAAAATATGTCCATGAAAAAATTAAGAAAACATTTATTGCAATCAAAACACATACTTTTGTTATAAATTTGTTATTTTTATTCAATGTACTGAAAACAGTTTTAATTGTCAGTTTTCCAATGGAAGAATGTTGTATGTGACATGCAGTCCTATTAAAGTCTGTATAAATATGAGTGTGGAAGAATGTTGGATGCAATAACATTATTATTTAGTGTTTTGATTAAACATCACAAAATATAGTACATCAAAGTTCAGAACTTAACAAATAAGTGAGTTATAGTATTGTTATTCAGTGTTGTGATTCGCAGCTGCCTTCCTCTGGTAGTCCAAGTTTTGCTGTATAAGGAGCAATAGAAATTCTCTTTGGCTCCATGTTGAGAAGGTCACGTTTTTAAGAGAAGCTTTTTAGATTGGTGGGAAACTTTCTGGTAGAGGTGATACCTTCCTTCCCTTTCCAAACTTGGTTATCAAATACTGTGACCATGGTGTGTGGACCATCACTGGAGATCTGAAGCCACATGTTTTGGGTAATTTTAAAGTTTGGATTTTTCTTTATGTTTCTGTCAATATAAGAAAAATGTTTAAAATAATTTTGTTTCATTTCTATGACTCCAAACAATCTATCTGCAATCACATATTTTGATTCCTCTGGAACCATAACATGGATGCCTTTTTTGCCCTCTCAATCAGGGGCAAATCCCCATCACATGGGAGAAAATTATGGCCAGAATGTAGAAACTTTTGTTCAACTTTAGCAAACAATCCTGAATTAATAAAAAACTTATACAGGCCAATTAACTTCCACTTATTATTTTGGCCAACACACTGATCAGACCATACAATAGGATTTCTTTCTTGAGAAGGATCTAATTTTGTGAAATTATTTATAATGAAATGAAACATACATGAGGTGACTTTTGCAGAACCCCTTCTAGCAGTGCAGTCATGTCAAAGATGCTTTGTGCTTGTTTTTTTCCCATATTACGAATATTAAGTTTATAAAAAAGATTTGTAGCTAATAAAAAACACTACTGTGCCTAGCATCTGGACAAAACAGAACTTGCTGTATATCCTTATATAATACAACTGGAGGTTGTCAATGTTAGACTTGAGGAATGCATATGCGCTATCTGCCCTTGTGTTTCATTTTGTATCTGCTGCTTGAAGCTTGGCAAACAGTTCATCACATACTCTGCATGTGTCATTACTAGTAGTCCAAACTTAATGGTAAATTCAGAACAAAAAATATCTCTGAATGTGTGCTTACCAACATCCATATCAGGGAACTTTTCTTTGAACTTTTAGCCTCAGATCTAAATATTCAGTTGCAGTTTTTTTGGTTTTTTTTGTTTTTTCAACTATAGTGACTGGGCTGGCGTGGAAGGCTCCTGATGAATTCCCTAATCTTATCCTTGGTTATGTTTGGTATTGCATGTGGTCTATTACGATGACAGCCACGTTTATATTCTAGTGTTGTTTCTGCATTGTTCAATTTACCTTGTAAAACGTGTACTCTTCTAAAAGATATTTGACATGTGACACAACATATTTTTTGGCACCCTTGGATTAATTCACCATTTATTGTCACTTGTAAGAAAATGACACCTTTGGATTTGATGATGCATCTGACTTCTCAGGTCTCCACCTACTGGATTCTCTTACCTTAATGGTCACTCAGGAATGCAGTTTGCTAATGTACAAGGTGAATTGTGGTCTGCAGCACTTGCTGGAGCAAACTCGATCCTAGAAACACGAAAATATGAATAAATATCATACATTATCACTCCTGAAAGTATCACATATTGAGAATTTAGCCTATAATATCCCTTAGAGAGCAAAGGCCTCCCACCAATCACAGGGGAGCTCAAATGTACTCATCAGAAGCTGCCAAATATAACAAATAAAAATGTTAAGCATTTTAAAGACACTAACTTATTAAGGCTTATAGCTAGTTCTAAGCCGGCTTTAACCTTAGTTTTGTTATAAAACATTTTGAAGTTATTTATTATTACTGGTTTTTAAATAGTTTAACATCTTTAGTCCACTTTAACCTCTAAATTGTATTATTTGAAAAGTGTTTCTCTTACAACTCTCCTAAAATAAGTAGAAGAGAGCAAGGAAACTGCTGGATGTTCTAAATCTTGATAAATTATTCACTTATATACAGTATATGCATTTAAAATTTCAACAAAAGTAACAACCAACATTCTTCTATATACCTTATATGAAGTTGTTTTCTGTTGGACAGCATTTCCTTTCCGATTATAATACTCCTTCCCAATGTTCCTAGCATTGTCTTTCCATTTGTTATAATTCAGCTTAGGTTTTCTAGAGGAATTAATGTTTCTAAGAGTTGATGATGTCAGTTTAATACATGATACATCAGCCATTGTGTATAACTTTCAACATAACTGATCAAAATAAAGCATTGATTTAATTCTTTTTTACACAAGCCATGTGTAGGACAGGAGTTAGATAAGTAGAGTCAGACTGAAAAATTCAATCTCATAGCTAGGATTTGAACCACGGATTTCCTGGTCTTTAGCCAGTTGCTGTACCACTGGGCTACCATTGCAACATGCTGGCACAGCATTAAATTTTACAACTCACTTTCATGGCTATACCATAATCCTGGGATGTAAAGTACTTACGACATCGTAAGTTGCCATTGGTGTGTGTTATCTCAAAATAATTTGAGATCATCTTGTGGTTTACTGGGAAACATGCAAGTCAGTTGAGAAATTTAATGCTATGCATGTTGTCATGGTAGCTCAGTAGTGGAACAACCAGGTAGATACCAGGAGATCTGGGTTCAAATCCTGGGTATGGGATTGAATTTTTCAGTCTGACTCTACCTGTCCAAAATTAAGCATGTTTAAACATAAAATTTCTCTTGCATGACGTAGCATTTTGTGGAGGAACTAACAACCAACATTATTCCACTGGAACCTCACTTTTCACCAAAATGTCACATCCAACCGTATTCCATGGAGGTATTCAATTATTATGTTGAGCATAATGTAAAAGAAGATCATGAGAAATGTTGTTGGAAATAGTGGATATGACAAAAATATTATTTGTTTGCATGCTGATAGGAGAAATGAGTTTTGAATGTATTTTTATTTTATTTATAAGCTTTTGGATGGTCAGTCTTATCAGTGATGTATTATAATACAAATGCTTTACTTCCATAATTACAGATATCTGTATGCATTATATATTATGTTTGAATGGTTTAACTAGAAGTTGTTTGGAAGTTTATAAACCCAAATTTACAGCACTATTCACAAAGCAAACAATATTTTTCTTAATTCCTTCAAATTTAATTAAGCTTAGAGTGTCATTAACAATAGTCTTAACTGAAATTATGTTTGAAATTCTAAAAGTGATGGTAAGTGAAGTGCATTTCTTAAAGTAAATGCTTACACTGCTCCCATCTAGCATGCTAAATGGAAAAATTCTAGGTTTTACATGAATCATTTATTCATTCCAGACAGTGTGCATGGATATTTTTTCCTTCCATATGAAAATGCTTCACCATGAATAAGCTTATAGTTTGTGTGTTGGTACATACTTTAAGGAGTTTTTAGTGTTTTGTGTTTATAGGACGTAATGAAAGGAAACACTATGGCACATATTGCACTGTTTTCTTTGAGATTTGCTCACAGCTCAAATATATCACTTTTTTACAAGCTACATGTATTGCAGCAGTATTGTTTGTAGTTCTCTACTGATATCAAAGATTTTCTCCCGTTCTGTGGTAATTTTAAGCATAAGCTACTTGAATAATGGTGCTTGGTGGTTTTATTTACATGGGTAATCGCTATAGCAGGTGACTGCATGAACTCCCGTCCATTTTACATTATTTAAGAAAAAAGATAAAAGTTGATAATGAATTGTGTTTTCATGTTTTATGTTAAGTTATGATTTATACTGGATCTGATGTGTGACTTCAGAGACCTTTGTAATTCACATTTGACGCTATATGCCATAAGGAATGAAGTTGTATAAAAATATACATATTTTAAACAGATATTCATATATTGCAGCTATTATTTCTTTCAGTTCTTGTATAATGAAATTACATGCTTTATATTCATGAATTTTGCATTGAAACAATGAGATTTGAAGGTCAGTTTTTTAAGAAAACATGTAAATAATTAGTATCAGAATTAAATTCTAAAAGCAAATGCAGAAAATCTACCTTAATGTTGTATTAGCATTTATAATATAGTTTTGTTAACTAACTTTTGGTATTATCATTGATGTTTGCATGAAATATCAAATAGAGGTATTTTGTTTGATCTTAATTTGCTATTAAACGGTACAATAAAGTTTACCTGTTAAGTACTGTTATTATTTGTTTTGTTTTTTTGTTTTTTTTTTTTTTTCAGAGAGTAGCATAGCAAAGCATGTTGCACACATAGCAATACAGGCAATAATCAATGCTACTCACAGCTATGGAAAATAAAAATGTGGGAAACAATCTTGTTAACATTAATCATAAACAGCAAAATACTTAGTTACCAGCTCAAGGCTCCATTACTGCATGGTACTAGTGTTTCAGTAGCCAAAACAATACATGATCATTTATAGCTGAACTAGTTGTGCGATTTGTTGTTCTGTAACAAAAAAGGTGTCGGTTGTACATTATACATGGTGACCTTGCAATATCTCTTAAATGGAAAAATAGCACCAAATACTACTTTTTCCTACACATATTGCAGTAAGGGGCAAAACTTCACCAGGCCTCCTTATAGAATTGTCAGAATTTAACAGGAAAAAGCCATATAAACTTTTCAATATTTTTGTAGCCCTCAATAAACTATGAAGCAGCATTTGTTCAGTATTTTTTTTTCCCCCTGAAAATAAATATTGAAAAATTATGGGATAATAGAGAAAACACAAAATGTCAATAAATCAAAAAAATTAGTTTACATCATTAAATGCTGCATCAACATCTAAACATTCAGCACTTCTATTTAATCTAGTTTTCTCTGAGGTTTCCTAATGTATAGGTATGCATAATGTGAGAACCTTCCCTTATTTGTTCCTTGGGATTTTGTTGTATGTATTATAGAAATGATTCTGTGACTGCTAAACAAGTCAACATTAACAAACAGTTTGTGACATTCTAGGAGGTTTAGAAACTGATGCTAAAATAATTGCATTACATTGTAACACTAAAAAATCTGATGTGTTCCATTCACATGACTTTCTGTATATCTCTGCAACAAATTATTGTTAAAAAGCATATTCTTCTATTAACTTCTTACTAATTGATAAAAATTAGTAGAAATAGTGTTATTACTTGCTTCCTTGTACATGCGAAATAAGTGATAGTCAAAAGCTGGTTGCTATGTGACTACAATTCCTTTGTTTGTATGGACAGGAGTTGACAATTTTGTGTATGAGAAAAGTATAAGTTTTCAAAGCTGAAACCAATAACAAAGAATATCTCGAAAACAATCAACTTAAAAAAAAAATGTATATTACATAAATTGTGTGTTTTATTGTGATCTACATTGCTTGTGTAATAAGTTTATGTCTATCTCTTACGGTTTACAAATTACAAAATTCAATAAAAATTATCCAGAATAAAGAGTTCTTTAGAGGCTAATCCCAGAAAATTCAAGATATACATTTTATTTGGCATGTAAATATCTTAAACATAAGAGATTTTAATCAAAATCGTTAGAGCCATTTTTGATAAAATAAACATTTTCGAAAATTTTTTCATGCAAAAGGTAGTTTGGGGTGGGGAGATTTTTTTTTTGAAAATCTTTGTGTCGCATCCTTAGAAGTTACCAAACTTAAATACCAAGTTTGGTATTTAGCGGTCTTTTTGTTTTTGAGCTATGCTGTCCACACACACACACACACACGCACGCATGCACGGACCTTTTTCCAGAAATGCTTTTTTTTTTAATTCAGGGGGTCCCAAAGCTTGTATTTTTGGTGAAATCTCGGTACGAATTTTTGGGTGGGATTCAAAATGTACATAGCATGTGTAGAGAAAGTAAACATCATTAAATGGCAAGTTTCACCTGAATTTATATGGTTGTTAATCAGCATTCTTCAACTGATGTGGATTTTTTCCTAGTAGTTTTGGAAAATGGCTGACGTTGATGTGATTGATGCTTATGTTATGCATTTATATAATTCATTGTTTTTCTTTCCATCATTTCCTTTTTGAACTCTCAAACTATTAGGCTCTATTGCTTGCATAGTGTACACAGAAGGCATTGCATTCCACCCAAAAATTTGACACCAAAATTTTACCAGAAATGTATATTTTGAATCCAAAAAAAGAAGTTTTAGAAGAGTGTGTGTGTGTGTGCGTGCGCGCGTGTGCGTGCGTGTGCCAAACAAGTCAGACTTCAACTGAAGAAGAGGGCAAATGCCTTTGAAACATATGTTTTGTAAATTTCATTTTAAGTGAGGTGAATGTCACTCTGGACTCATGCTATTGTAGCTAACAAGTCTGTTAAATATGATTTTCTCAAAAATGGCTGTAATGATTTTGATTAAAATATTGTGTACTAAAAATATGACATGACAAGTGAAATGTATATCTTGAATTTTCTGGAAATAGCGTCTGATGATCTCTTTATTCTGGATGAATTTTTTGGAACTTTTCATAACTGATAAACCATAAGAGATACAAAAACTGACTGCACCAAAAATGTCCTTTAGTTTTTGTTGTGGAAGTAACCATTTCCGAGATATTCCTTTGTATTGGTTTTAGTTTTAAAATACTTAAACTTTTCTTATATGAGGATTTACGAACTCCTGGCCATGCAAAGAAATGGTATTGAGTCACATAGCTTTTAAAAAATTTGTTTATCACTTTAGCCTAGTGTATTCCCTTATTTCCCTTCTACTTACAAGGAACCAAGTAATAAGACCATTTTGCTAATTTTATCTTGATTAACATGAATTAAGTAAAAGGATAAGCTTGTTAACAGTAATTTGTTATTGAGATGTAGAGAAAGTCATGATTTTTTAAATGTGAATATTGCTTTCACTACTAAATTTTTCTTTTGTGTGAATACTTAACACGATTATTTTATACATTTTAAATATTAGCAGTAGCTGATTCCCAGTTACTTTAATATTGCCGATTTCCTGCAGTTACAAAATAGTTGAATGAAAATGTAAAACTTTGTTATCCTTAATTATTTTTGTTTATTTTATATTATTATTTGATTTTAAATGATACTACTTTATTTTAAATTTTAATTGCCTGCCTTGTCGTTAATGGCAGGAAAAAATTCCATGTACACCTTAAGAAACAAAGGACATAATTCTGATAGCCATCAAGGGATTGCTTCAAACTTATAGGAACACTGTTTATGAATTATATTATTTCATTAAATACTTTATAGAATGTACTTTAAATATTAGGTTTGTGCAATCACTCAGTTCGTAAATCCATTTTATATTATTGCAATCGGTAAATATTTTGTATTACAAATATTACACTTTTCACTTGTATATTTTGTTTGTTTACTTATTTATTTTTGTAGCTTAACATCCTTTAAACTATTGTCATGTCAGACATAAATGAAATCAGTGAAATGATGCTAAAATGATCTCAGGGTCCATGGAGTTTAAAGTTACTTGACATTCATCTTCTCAGGATAAGGTAACTCACCCTAAGTGAGATTCAAACTCGCCAACTGTTGAATGTGACGCAGATACTATTTTATTGTTAAATGTTTTGTGCATTATATTTAATAATTATCCATTTTTACTTACTCTAACATGTCTAATCATACAATGTCCGTAGTGTATAGAAAAGGTGTTGTATTCCACCCAAAAATTTGATGTTGAGATTTCACCAGAAACATGTGTTTTAAGGTTCCTTTAGGTCAAAAAATGCATTTTTAGAAAAAAGAACAGTGTACATGCATGCATGGGTGGGTCTGTGTAAAACAAAAAGACTGTTAAATTGGTGTTTAGAATCTCCCAAGATATCTTTGGTATCTTATCAGATTTTCAAGAAAATACGCCAACCCAAACTACCCTTTGCGTAAAAACATTTTAGAAAATTTTGTTTTTCTCAAAAATTATTGATTTTGATTGAAATGCCATATATTAAAGAGATTTACATTAGAAAAAAAATGTATGTCTTGAATTTTCTGGAAATAGCTTCTAAGGACCTTTTTATTCCAGGTGACTTTTGCATAACTGGTAAACTGTAAGAGATAGACAAAAATTATTATGCAAAACTGTGGATCTAGTTAAAACACATAGTTAAAATCATATACATTTTTTCATAGAATTGACCATATCAGCGATATTACTTGTTATTAGTTTCAGTCTTAAAATACTTAAATTTTTCTCACACAGGAATTTGAAAAGCGCTAGGCATGCAAAGGAATGATTTTCTATCACATAGTAACTGGCTTTTAAAAGATTTGAATATTGCTTAGGCCTGGTCTACTTCCTTATTTCCCTTCTACTTTCAAGGAAGCAAGTAATAAGACCATTTCTGCTAATCAATTAGCATGAAGTAGATAGAAGAAAAAGCTTTTCAGCAATGCTTTGTTACAGAGATGTAAGAATGTCAAATAGTTTTAGATTTTTAGTTATAGGTTGTTAAATTTGGCATGGTCTTTTGGCGTTTAATATATGGTAATTTAATCAAAATTGGTAGAGCCATTTTTAGAAAATGAAAATGTTCAAAATTTTTTCCATGTAAAGGGTAGTTTGGGGTGTGGGGGATTTTCTTCAAAATCTTTTGTGTCACACCCTTGGAAGACATAAACTTAAATACCAAGACTAGAGGTTTTTTTTGTTTTTGAGCAATCATATACACTCTCACACTCTCTCTCACTCTCACTCACACTCTCTCTCACACACACAAACACACTCACACTCTCTCACTCACACTCACTCTCACATTCACACTCTCTCTCTCTCTCACTCACACACTCTCTTTTTTGTACTTTTTCTAACATTTGTTTTGGATTCAGGGGACCCTAAAAAGCAAAGATATCAACATGGATAAAACTGGTCATCATTATGTGATACAGTACTTTCATTTGAAAGGTCTTAGTCCAACTAATATTAAAGCTGAGCTAGATTCTACTTTGGGGGAATATGCTCCTTCGTTTACAGCAGTGAAGTATTCAATGGTAGAGTTTAAGCGCGGCTGTACAAGCTGCCAAGACGAACATCGCAGTGGCCAACCAAATGAGGTTACCAGTCCAGAAATTATAAAGAAAATTGACAAAATGGTATTGGATGACCGTTGACTGAGAGTGCGGGAGAAGTTAGGTGCAAGCTGGGTGCCACATTTGCTCACAATAGAACAAAATCAATGTCATGAGAATGTTTCAGTCGAGTGTTCGGCAATGTTTCACTGCAATAAAGATGAGTTTTTGTGTCGATTCATAACGATGGATAAAACCTGGCTCCATCACTTCACACCTGAGATGAAGGAACAATCAAAACAGTGGATTGGAAGGGGTGAAATGGCTCCAAAGAAGGCGAAGACAGTTCCATCTGCAGGCAAGGGTATGGCGTCAGTTTTCTGGACATGCTCAGGATAATTTTCATTGATTATCTCAAAAAAAGAAAAGTAATCAACGGCAAATATTATGCAAACTTGTTACAGTGTTTGAGTGATGAAGTCAAACAAAAAGGCTGCATTTAGCGAAAAAGAAAATTTTGTTTCATCAAGACAATGCACCAGTTCACCCGTCCATTATTGCCATGGCCAAAATCAATGAGTTAAAGTTTGAATTGCTTCCTCATGCACCCTATTCACCAGATTTAGCCCCCTCTGATTATTTTCTGTTGCCAAAATAGAAGAAATGGCTTGGTGGTAGAAGATTTGCCAACATTGAAGAGGTGAAGTCTGCAGTTGATGGCTATTTTGCAGACCTCAATAGTTCTCAATTATAAACAGGGTATAGAAGCTATTGAAATTGCTGGGAAAAGTGTATTGAGCTGAAAGGAGACTATGTAGAGAAATAAAGATGTTTTTCCCAAACATTTTTGTACTTTCTTTGTTGGGTCGGGTGCTTCTGGGACAGCCCTCGTATGCTATTAACACACACATACAGACACACTTTTTTCTAAAAATCCATTTTTTTTTTTATTCAGGAGCCTTCAGGGTATGTATTACTGGAATATTCTTGGTTTAGATTTTTTTCAATGGAATACAAATCTTCCTCTACCTACTACATACAGTGAATATGGTAAAGAAAGAAAAAATAGCAATAATTACAATATTTTCATGCTGTTTTATTTACAAAGGAAAATAGATTTGATATTCCTCAGTAAGTCGCAGATTTTACAAAGGACAAACCTGATTTTTTGGATTCACACACTTCTAAAGGTTTATTCTACAATTTACTCTTGTTATGTTTGATACTGAGATATCACTGAATATACATATTTTGGGGAATCCCAAGTCAAAAAACCATTTTGAAAGAAGGTCCATGTGAGCATGTTTCTATAAATAGCATAACTAAAAGCATAAAGCCCAATAAAAGCAAATTCATATCTATGCTTAGTAGTTTCCATAGATGCAACGCAAATATTTTCAAGAAAAGACCTCCACCAAGCTAACTTTTACATAAACATTTTTTTAAATCTTTTTCTATTTCTCAAAAATGGCTAACAAATTTTATTAAAATACCGTTATCAAATATATTGATTTGACAAATAAAATGCTAGGAGACTACCTATCCAACCTGTCTTTATATACAGCTGGAAAACAATCCTGACGTGAAAAAAAAAAATTAATCAACATTGATTGACCTAATAGTTGGTTAAACCCAGACTTTTAATTAATGACATTATAAGTTGCTATTGGGATATATCCCCTCAAAATAATTTGAGATCTCTGTGGTTTACCAGGAAGCAAGCAAGTAAGATGGGGAATTTAATGCTGTGTGAGCATGTTGCCGTGGCAGCTGAGTAATTTTCAAGTAACCAGATGGTTTTCAAGGACAGCTGTGGTTCAAATCCCAGCTATGGCATTGAACTTTTAAGCCTGACTCTACCTGCCTATCGAATACATGATTTCTTTGTAACATTTTACTATCTCTGCATATACTATATACACAGTGTACAGAGAACGTATTGTATTCCATTCAAAATTTGATTCCAAGATTTCACTGAAAACATGTGTTTTGAGATCCCTGGAATTCAGAAAAGGTATTTTAGAAAAAGATTCATGTGTGTGCGTCTGTGGGCAGCATAGTTCCAAAATGGAAAGTCAGTTAAATACCAAACTTGGTATTTAAGTTTAGTATCTTCCAAGGATGCAACACAAACATCTTCCCTCCCCCATTCCCAACTGTCCTTTACTTGGGAACATTTTCCAAAAGTATTGATTTTCTCAAATTTGGATCTAATGATTTGATTAAAATACCACATGTCTAAGACATATTTATTACAAACAAAATGTATATCCTGAATTTTCTGGGAATAGCCTCTGAAGAACTCTTCATAGTCTTCATGACTTTTTCATAACTGTTGTATATATGGTAAACCATAAATGAAAAATAAAAATGTAGATATTGTTAAAACACACAATTTATGTCATATGATCTTTTTGTAGCGTTAACATTCGGAGATACTCTGTGTTATTGGTGTCAATTTTAAGGTGCTTTTCTCAAATTGGGATCATTTACTTTTTGTCCCTGGCAAGCAAAGAGAACAAAGTTCAATTATTTCACACAGTGACCGGTTTTTAAAGGATGTAACTATTGCTTTAGTCTAATGTATTCCCTTATTTCCTTCTGTTTACAAAGAGGGAAGTAGTAAGAACAATTCTACTTAATGATTATCTCAATTAGCATAATGTAGATAAAAGAATCTTCTTTTATAAGAAAAATTTGATTGTGGAACGGCTGGAGAGAGTCATGTGATTGGAAGACAGTCACATTTTTGTTATATCTATCGAAATATATATTTATGTTAGTAACATGTTACTTTCAATTTCATCATTTTGGCCATTTTTACTTTCTCTAGCCCTGTATGTACAGTGTTGAGCTTTCGCCAGAAATATATGTTTTGGAGTCACCTGAGTCCGAAAAAGCATTTTTAGAAAAAGGTATGTGTGTGTTTTTTTTTCTTCTGAAAACCTCTTTATTCTGGATGATTTTGCCAAATTTTGCTTAGCTGCTAAACCATAAGAGATAGACAAAAACTTGCTACACAAAAAATATAGATCTCGTCAAAACCCAATTTCTGTCCTATATATTTTTGTTGTAAAGTAACTGTTTACAAGACATTTCTTGTATTGGTTTCAACTGTAAAGTACTTATACTTTTCTCAGACAGGAAGTGTCCGTTTTTCTTTTGTTCTACTCCTGGCCAAGCAAAGAAACGATTTGCAATGACAAACATCTTTAAACATTTTACTATTGCTTTAGCCTAGTGTATTCCCATAGTTCTTTTCTACTTATAAGGAAGTAAGTAATGAGTACATTCTGCTAATGTTTATCTCGATTAGCATGGTGTAGAAAGAAGAAGAATTTTTTGTAAGAAGTTTGTAGAACAGCTAAAGAAAGTCATGTGAGTGCAACACATCAGATTTTTCTAGCAGTAATTGATTAATAGCTTAAAAAGTACTAGACATACAGCAATGAGAACTGTATACATGCAGACATCTTTTCTTAATAATAATAATCAGTATTAACATTTTTTTCTTTCTTGGTTATACTCTTTTGGTTTATTTATCTTGGAGACCATAAAACTAGGTCACTTTCTCCATTCAAGTTAGGGGAAAACATGTTTTGTGGTTCTTATAACCAGGCACAGGATTCTAAAGAGAAAATTTATAACATAAAAGGGACAAAAAAAAGGCAAATAATTCCCAAATAAGGTAGGTAAAAAAGGATGTCAAAGTGTTAATAAGAGATACACATGTTTACTTCATTTTTCATGTCACTTCATTAAAAATAATTGAACTAGATCATGTTTAACATTTCCTCAAAAATAGTAGGAAAAAAGGGATATATATATGAATATGTAGAAAGAATGAAACACTTTTAGAAAAAGAAGAATACTGTTCAGCGCAGAAAATCCCTCTGAACCAATGTATAGTTAATTAAATGTCACTATTCAAGACTGCAAATTAATAGACAAAACAGAAAAATACAAAATTAAAGTTGACAGTCCATTACTGTCCAAAATTTATGGCCTTCCAACAATACACAAGCCGGGAAAGTCAATGAATTCAGAGTTTGAACAAAGTATTTACAACTAGTTTCCGCCAATGTTGAAAGGTCATTTTCTTTGTACAATGACAATTTACATTCCATGAGACAGAATCTGACATTCAAGCATGTGGAACATGATCAAATTCAACTCATTTTAATAAGGTAACATGAAACTGAAAGACTCTGTATCTCTTATTAATATTTTATAACCTTCACCAAATCAGAACTGGATTTCCTAAATGAAGGGATGAAAATCTGCATTGATTTCTTATATAAGATGAACAATTACATTGCAGACATACAAATAATCACATAAAAAATAAATGACATCCATAAAAACATTATAAAAAATGTAATAAGAGCACCAAAAAGCAAACCAGTGATTTATAGCAAAGGTGACAAGGGGAACACAATCGTAATTATGAAAAAAACCAAATATGTAGAAAGAATGA
The DNA here is from genome assembly GCA_030762935.1 of Hymenopus coronatus. Taxonomy (NCBI): domain Eukaryota; kingdom Metazoa; phylum Arthropoda; class Insecta; order Mantodea; family Hymenopodidae; genus Hymenopus; species Hymenopus coronatus. Next base: position 89,538,897 of record CM060887.1, on the reverse strand, counting down.
AACACTTTTAGAAAAAGAATACTCTGCAGTACAGAATAACCCCCTGAACCAATGTATAGTTAAATTAAATGTCACTATTCAAGGCTGTAAATTAATAGACAAAACAGAAAAATACAAAATTAAAGTGGACAATCCAGCACTGCCAGGAATTTATGGCCTTCCAACAATACACAAGCCGGGAAAGTCAATGAGGCCAATTATAAACAATATAAGGGCACCTAAATATAACCTAGCAAAATGGCTAACACACAGATTCTCTTCTTTCCCTAAATTTGAAACAGCGAGCATAAAAAACTCTCTGATCTAATTGATAAAATCAAAGACGTGGAATTAGAAAAAACTGATATGTTAGTTTCCTTCGATGTTACTGCTCTTTTTCCAAGCATACCAACAGAAAGCATACAAGCCCACATCAAAAACTGGTTACTTGCAATAGGGAAAATAACAAAAATAGTCCAAGAATACATCACATTAACAAATCTTTGCATAGATCAACATATTTTTTCTTTCAACGGAAATATTACAAACATCTGGTTTAGCTATGAATAGCCCACTATCACCAATATTAGCAGATCTCTTCATGAGCACTTTGGAAACTAGGATAAAAAAGGTGTTCCCCTGGATATTCAAAGTATGGTACCACTATGTAGATGACTCTTTGCAATAGTTCTACAAATATACCTAGAAGATGCACTGAAACTGCTAAATCTACAAGAAAAATGCATAAAGTTCATGATGGAGAACGAATGTGACAAACAACTACCATTCCTTGACCTTAAAATCATCAAAAATGAAAACCACATAACACTGGCATTTACAGAAAACCTACCCACACCAACAGTTATATGTATAAAACAAAAGTGTTACAATCCCATTCCCCATCTGCATGCAGTATTCAAAAACCTTACACACAGATTGGTAAATGTACCAATGGGCAAAAAAGAATACCACAGTGAACTGGTAAAAATATTGGACATAGCTACAGAAAATGGATTCAGGGCAGAACTGGAATACAAAAAAGTTAATAGGTAGAGAATTAAAGAAGTCAGTACACTCACTCAAAACCAGAAAGAAAATAAGATCTACAAGAAGTTTACATACCACCCTACAACTTTGTACAAATTCCAAAGGATCTTCAAACGACCTATTATAGTCCCAAAAAGCAATTACTCCATAAAAAACATTTTAAATACTAAATTAAAAGATGATATCCCACAAGAAAACAAACTAGGAGTATATCAGCTCAGCTGCAATGACTGTGAAAAAATCTGCATTGGCCAAACAAAAAGAAACATAAAAACGATCAAACTCAAACAAGAAGACATCTGCAGTAGCTTGGCTTTGACTTCCCGTTTGAAAAAATTTTATCTTAAAGAGAAACCAACAACTCGGAATAATTCTAAATTGGTCAACTCTAGGAAAAAAATATAAATTATGTAAATTGTTTGTTTGAATGAAATCTGCATTTTTGCTTTCTCTAGCCCGTATATAGTGGATAGAGAAGGTATTGTATTCCACCCAAAAATTCAATATCAAAATTTCATGGAAATATATGTTTTAAAGTCCCCAAAAAAACATTCTTAGAAAAAGGTCTGTATGTGTATGTCTGTGGACTGCATAGCTCAAAAACGAAAAGTCTGTTAAATATCACACTTAGTATTTAAGTTTAGTATTTTCGAAGGATGCGACCTAAAGATTTACAGGAAAATCTCTCCCTCTCTTAGACTACCTTTTGCATGGGAAGCTTTTCAAACATTTTTATTTTCTCAAAAATGGATCAAACGATTTTGATTAAAATATCACAAATAAAATGTGTATTTTGATTTTTCTGGGAATAACCTTGAAGAGCTGCTTATTCTGGTTGAGATTTGCAGAATTTTGCATAATGGTTCAACCGTTACTACATAAAAATGTAGATCTCATTAAAACACTTAATTTATTTCACATACACTTTTATGTAGAGCTGACCATTTCTGAGATATTCCTTGTTATTGGTTTCAATTTTAAACTAATTAATTTTTCTCCGATGGGACCATGGAAAGCGAACCGAACATCAATTGTTTCACATAGTGACCAGCTTTTAGAATATTTGACCATCTCTTTAGCCTAATGTATTTCCTTATTTCTCTCCTACTTACAAGGAAGCAAGTAATAAGATCATTTCTGCTAATGTTTATCTTGATTAGCATACGTAGATAAAAGAACATTATTTTATAAGAAACATTTGCTTTTGAAACAGCTAGGGAAAGCTATGTGAATGGAACACATCCGATTTTTATTTAGTACATTTTAGTCTCGTCTCTTACAGTTTACCGTTATACAAAAGTTATATAAAAGTCATTCAGAATAAAGAGGTCCTTAGAGACTATTCCCGGAAAATTCAAGCTATATATTTCGTTCATCATAAAAATATCTTAGATGATATTTTAATCAAAACCGCAAGAGAGCGATAAAATCTTACTACACAGAAAACGTAAATCCTGTTAAAGCCCACAGTTTGTTATGTACATTTTTTGTAGAGTTAAGCATTTTCGAGATACCCCTGTTATTGATTAAAATTTTTCAAATTCATACACATTTTTATGCGGAAATTACCATTCGGGTCTTTTTCTTTTCATGCAAATAGAATGGGATTATACAGCATCACATAGCTGCTGGCATCGAAAAGATTCGACTTTCGTTTAGAGGAGTGTGGTCCACAGTGAGACACCATATTTTTGAAATCCCATATGTTTGTTTATTTGGTTGTGTTTTGAATGGAAATAGGTGAAAGGTTTTCATTACTTTCTTATTAAGAAATGCAACATACAAAAACATTGATTTGATTAACAAATAAGACACAAAATACCAAAATTCAAACAAATGTAAATTGTCTCAACCTGCCTCACAGTGGGGTACACTGAGACATTCTATGATCCACACTGAGATAGCCTACATAAGATTGAGATTACCAAATTTTACTTCAAAAATCATGGAATTGTTCTGTCTTTTTGTTTTACCAAACAAATGTGGTTGACTCAACAGCATTTTGATATCTGTTTCACTCACTGAAGCTACATCTGCAACCTCTGGAAACTCAAACTTCTCTGTATTTTTCACCCTCCATAGGAATGACATTTCCATAACTCCATCTGCATCTTTCCCCTTAATGACCTGTCCAATGTAATACGTCACTTTTGATTTTCCTGAAAATTCTGTCAGCATAAAGTCACCCACAGCAGGTTCTGTTTCCAGCTCTTCAAAACCTGAAAATATCTCTTCTTCGTCCATAACTGATGACCTAGAAGATACTTCTACATCGTCTTCTGATGTTTCTGGTTCTTTGAATAATTATTTCCCTTTAAATTTCTTTTGTTTGCCTGCAGATTTATTTAGTTTTCGCTTTAATGCCCTGTCTTCTAGTTCTTTTTTCTCGGGTGTGTCTGTGGCTATCATGGTTCTCCCCTTTCTCCTCACAGTTGATTTTCTGGCTGCAGCTTTGGGAAACCATCTAAATTCATGAGGGCTTACTATGCCACTATTGTTTTTATCTCTCTTTGCAGATGGTGAGCCTGTCAAATCCCTCTGAATTTCAGGACTTTTATGAAGCCTAGAGCTTCCTTCTATTGGACTATTCTCGACAACTCTGCAAGTGCTTACTGAGGCTTCATCTGTTCCCATCACAGTTTCAGAATTTCCATTTCTGGTGACATGTGCTCCAATGTTATTTATTAATTGGAGAGTCACTTGAGCCTATAGCCACATCTGACAGTTTTCTATCAGTTACACTACTAGGTAGGAAGTCATCATCTGTGAATACATTCTTATCAAGTGGGAAAATTCCAGACTTACGAAAACCTGAAGTAATGTTTGTTGGCATCATGCTTCGCTGGAAGGCAAACTTTACACAGTCAGAGATGTCGTATACTGTGAGAGGTGTTCCTGGATGATTCATAAGCCAGGAATTTACAGCTGCATTGTAATGAGCCTTGAAGGAATAATAAACTCCAACATCTAGAGGCTGAAGCTTCTGGCAGCAGTGCTGAAGGATTTTCAACATTGTAACTCCATTTTCTTTCGCTAAATCTAAACAAGCGATGGCAAGATGAAACTCATAATTTCCCAATAAAAGGACTATTGGATTTGTTATTGAAGAGCAAGTGTGCTTAATAAAATGCTTCAATACCTCGACAAAGAAATCAGCATTCATCCAACCAGAAGGTGCTGCTAGGCTAAGTGTTCCAGTAGAGCATCTCTCGTCATGTGTGATTTGAAGTGCATTCGAGGAAATACCATTGCTGGAGGTATGATACTGCCTAAAGCATTGATGAGGCAGCAAGTGGTTACAAGAACTCGTTTTTTAGCACTTGTTTTCTGGCTAACTTGGTTTGTCCCTTTGCCTGCAACAACTTTCTTATTTTTCTGCACAGTAGTTGTCCCAGTTTCATCAACATTCCACACACGAGTCCCATCAGCAAAAGAATCATTTCTTCCCAAGATGTTTTCCAGTTTCTGAAAAAACTGTCAATGTTGAAACTATTGAATGATGTAGCCTCAGGTTTCCTTATACTGAGAGTAGATGCTTTCTTTATAAATCCCCTAAACCACTCGAAACCTGCAATGTTATTTTCCTTCCATTACTCTGGAATTTTTATATTATTCTTTAGGGCCATCTCATAAGCCAATTTACAACAATCCATTGGTTCTAATGGGTAATTCATCTTGGAACATGTTAAAATGTAATCTGCAAGAAGAGATTCCTCAGCATTCGACATCACTTGACGGCAAGCATAATTTGGAGACATCTTAATGGGTTTCTCTGGATTTTCATTTTGCTTTTTCTTGACATATCTCAACATGAAAGAGACAAAATGTATTAAACTGGGTTACATAGGTGCATAAGAAGATGCAACATTAGGTAGGTATAATAACTTAAATAGTTCAAATAGACTGTTTCAGAACAAGATCCACTGCTTCTCTCATGCTATCAGATGAGAATGCACCATTCTGAGTCTTTCTCTACCTGTTTCAGCCATTTTGAATGTAAACAAACTGTGAGGTTAATAAATTTCTCAATTAAAATAGTGTCTCACAGTACCCCTACTAACACGGACTCATTTTGGACCATGTGCTCATAAAGACTCATATTATTTACATAGCCTTAAACTTAAACCCTACTGTTCATTATTTATTTAATTCTGCAGAAGAAAACTAATTTTAAGCAAACTAAGATTTATAAAGATACAAAGAAAGAATATAACCATATGATCTATTAAATCAGTGGCGGCTCGTGGATTAAAAATTTAGGTGTTCACAAAATCAGCAATTTACCACCACCGCAGCCGCTACTGCTACCGCCGTCACAGCAACATCAAATCTAGTAATATTAGAAACAATGATAGTGCCTAATAACAAGAATTATAAATTTGTTACACAAATCGTCACCTACCCAGTATTGTAAAGATGTTGAATTTCTTAGTCTCCGAGAGTTAACAGCGATATGAGGTGATGAAGGGTTGAAGTCATGTGAAGAATGGTATTTACGTTGTTTGAATTACGCAATTAACACCACATTTATATGAACAGAAATTCCACACGCCGGTTTTTCAAATGTGCAAACTTTTCTACCACTCGGTAATTAAGGGGAGTTGGTTGTTATCGCATTCTAAAAGTTAGGGAAAATTGTATATGTTCAAGAAGCCATAAATCAGATGTTATCAGTCAGATCTTTTTCAAATTTTTTGTGCTGTGTTAGTAAATTCTTGAGTTTAAAATAAGCCTATAGGGGCTGTTGTATTACTCACTATTTGCTATAAAATGACTTTTAAAGATGCAATAGATATTTTAGTTTTGTCATTGTTTATCTTGATATATGTACCCTTTATTCCAGTTTTATTGCTTAGATTTCTGTGAAACTTTGGGAATTTACTAAAAAGGGATACCTAAACCTACCCTACCACAATTATTGAAATATATTCAGTATTACTGGGTAAAGTTGCATAAAAACTTTATTACTAAAAAAAACCAATTTATTTTTACCATGAAAAATACAGCAATTTCCTCAAATTCCTAAGTAATTCTATAATACTGGCAAGGGAGTTTTATCATACATTCATACAGTAATCCTGAAAGTTTCAGGCTGTTAGCTTGAATGGTTTGAGAGGAAATGGTACAAGAAGTGTAAAAAATGTGATTTTTCAGGAGAGCAAAAAGAAAATAGCATACATTCTCTAACCTTACTTTTTTAATTTTAGAATGCTCCAGGACTGTAACTGTCTCCCTCCTGGGCTTCCTTATCTTCTCTCTTCCTTTTTAGCCCTCTCTTCTTCACTCTGGCTTCTTTGGACATCTCCTCCATAGCTTTATCAGCCTTAGCAACACGGTCCAGGTCTAATGCTCGCAGTGCTTTCTTCATGTTTTCTCCTGGTTCAATGTCCATTGCTTTCATTACATGGATTCTCTTGTAGCACCCATCATTAAAACATATTACTGAGTCGAAAACACCAATTTTAATTGTTTTTGCTCCAACAAATACATTTTTTGGTATCCTTTGCCAGATGCAGCTGTTGAAAGACTCGTTCTGGTTTTGAGTCTTGCCATGTAGACATTTTCTTAGTAGTTCTTCATCTGAAAGCTTCCTGTAAATGGGCTTGATTTTTTCAATCACAGCATTTGGCAAGGAATGTTTATGTACATATTCAGCTCCAGTTATAAGTGATCGCTGATAACCACACCATGATTCAACTCCTGGTGGACAGAGACCATGGGAAGGGTTCTCATCAGTAGAGCATTTGTGAAAAAAAGAAGCCCATACAGCTTTCTGCATTTCTTTTAGATTATTGCAATTATTTCTAATTGCCATTCCATAGTAGTTTTGTAACTGATCAATTTCTGATTTGGTAAGCCGACCTCGTCCACCAATTGGCTTACCATCATCTAATTTCTGCCCTTTCAAAGATTTGCATAATTCCAGTAGAAATCGACCCATTCTCTTTTGAACATGGCCTACACATTCAATTTTGGTAACTTCCACTTCACTACCATAGGGCTTTGCCTTAGACACTGCATGATACCCCTTGGAATCACCATCACCCAAATATTGCACATAGCGCAGGCCTCTGGTAAGCTCAGATCTTGAGCAAATTTCAACTGCACCTGCAACCTCCATCCCTCCACTGTAGCCATCAAAATTTTTGAGGCAGGCATGGTCATTATTCCTAGTGCATCCTGCACAGTACTTGCTATATGTTGCTACATCTAGCACTTTTCCTGTGAGCAGCGAGGTTCCAGTCACAACACCATGCAGTGATGAGAAACCTCTCTTCTGCCATGATCCATCTATGACAATTGTTGTGTCAGGACTACCTTCTAATTCCTTGACTTCTTTAGCAGCATTCCACATTGAACCCTCAGCAACCTCTTTTACACTGTCATATATAGCTTTGTTATACACATCAAATTTACTGGCAGGTGGTGGTAGGTCCATAAGAGCACAAAAGGTACGAGCTGCCAGTTTACCTTTTCCAATACACCTCATGGCATAAGCAAATCTAAGATTTACAGAGGAGACTTTTCTTGTATTTACTGGTGATGTCATTGTATAATTGCTGTGGTTACAATATTTACATTCTAACTTTAGTTTAGTTGACAAACCTCTTCTGCTTCGCTGTTCCTCAGTTATTTGTACACTATTTACAGCATTACAACTTGAACAAGAAACACTTTTGTTTATAAATAAAGATAATATGGACAAGTCAATAATTATATTTACACTATTTGTAGCACTTGAAGCTGGCATATCATTAACATCATCACTAACATTGAATAAATCAGACAGCTTCTTTCTTGAGGCACTTGAACTTGCAGGGGATTGGAGGTTAGGTGAAGATGTGCCACCTTTTACTGTAATGTTGTTCAGCTTCTTGTGTTGGTTACCTCTAAATTTACGTTTACGATTGAATGAGGTATTTCTTCCCATATTTAAATTTGAAAATATACTCAAAGACCTCCAAAACTAACACTGTTATACAAAATTCCTTTTCTGCACCAGCTAGTAGACAGATTTCCCTTGCTTACATACAAGAAAAGAGATCATAGTTCAGTGCTGCCACCAGCAAAAGATCACAGCAACAAAACACACATGGTATGATATTAGTTCAGTGCTGCCAACAGCAAAAGAATAAGCTTCCCAGCAACAAAACATACAAATAAAAAGCCTCTTACCCATACGGAAACATATCTTGAGCTGGAGTGGGCGTGGCATTCAAACATGGAACGCACGTAGCGATTTAAATCCAGGCATTTAAAAGTGCTTAATAATAATGCAACACATACATATCATATATCAAAATGTTCAGGAAAGTATGCTCTTTCATATAAACAAATAAAATTTTTTTTCATTTTTTGACACTGATAACGACCAACTCCCCTTAAAGTCTTTTATACTGTTGAGCAGTTTCTTCTCAATAGCCAGCATTGCCAGTGCTGAAAGTCGGTCTTCACCCATCGTATTCCTAGTAAAGGTTTCAATTCTTTTTATTGTTGAAAAGCATATTTCTGGTTCTGATGTTGAAATGGTCGTAGTCATAACAATCTTCGGAAAAGTTCCTTCATTGAGGTTGTTTTCTGTTGAACTGCTTAACTCTCGTATAAAATGCAAATTACTAAGAAAAATAGATCGTCTCACAAAGACTGCAGTTTGCACTTCCGGATAGTTTCAACTAAATCTCAAAGATAGCAGCACCTCCTGCTGATAAACAGAACCCTGGAGGTGTTAATGTGCAAGCGTTGTTGTCACATACTAGGCTGTGTTAAAACTGAAGAGCAGAGCGCGGTATATTTAAACAAGTGGCACCGGATACCGCATTTTATTAAATGTTTTCTGAAAGAGAAAAAGGAGATCCACAAGAAATATTGGAGGTCCACGTGCTCTTGGGCTCCTACACAGCAGCCGCCGCTGTATTAAATGCATCTTGAAAATTTTACTTTACTCACCTGAAAACAAAGTTTTTGTTGAATTCATAAATATTCCTTACAACACTATCTTAACAGGATTGCCAGCTGCAATTTTAGTTCCTTTATCCACCACCAAAGTGTAGTACTTCTTTAGCTATTCATATACTTAAAATTAACAGTGTCTCACTGTGGACCACCCTCCCCTATACCATAACGAAATGCGCAAGCAGAGAAGCCCATATGTACCATACATGAGTTTTTTATTACAAGAATTTTTGCTTTATTATTTAAACGCTTTAATTTATTCAAAATCGTATGTAATAAATAGCTTTCGCTTTGCGTTTACTAGATCCCAATATGGCGTCTAGCGCAGTGCTTGGCTTCATACACATCAAAGGAGCCGCCCTCGAGTTTCCTTTCTGTACACCCTATTCTGTGGTAAGGTTCGGCCCGTAACGAATAGTTACAGCTCTTAGCTAATAATTAGCCGTAACGATAAGCTTAGAAAACAACCCTGCATGTCTTGTGATGTGGAGCAAAGTTTTTCACAATATAAAGCCTGTTTACGTGCCAATCTGAGGCGATTCAGATTGGAGACGTTAAGAGTGCATGTTGTGCAATCTATGTATTTTGAGAGAAAATGAAACGGATAATGATGCTGATAACTTTCCGCACAGATCAATTGAATATGTGTAAACATTAAAATTGTTAGTTCCCGTAGATCAGTGTATTTAAGTTTACCACCCACCTTCCACTGCTATTGAAAACACCACAGTCTACCACTACCCCATTTTCCTTCTATTGTTACCACTACGTACACACTGCATTGTCAACACATCACCACTATATACCATGCTGCGCTAACTTCGATGCAGTCCCGCTATCGGTTCCCATGATGCTATCACTAATCATGTGTCATCGCCTGCAGTGCCTATGTGGTAAAAGTGGCGTTGAACACTATAACAAATTAGAACAGTGTGGAATGGGGTCATGTGCTATTCCGGATGAGAGTAGATTCAGTCTGAGTAGTGATTCATCTGACAAGAGGTGAGAACATGCAATGCATCCAGCCGGTGCCACAAGAGTAAAACGGGCGTTAAATACTGTAAAAAAAAAAAACAACAGGAACATCCTTGAAAATGAGAGTTTGCAGCTCCAGGTGTTATGGTGTGGAGAGGCATAATGTTGCAACAGTGTATCAACCTCACTGGTCAACATTATTGTGATACTGTACTCCTTCCTCATGCGTGTCTTTTCATCGATCCTGACTTCATTTTTATGGATGACAATGCATTACGCATTGAACAGCACAGATCAGAACACTCGCCAAGCGACCGCATGTGAGATTTGTGGTGGACAAAGTGGCGCAGGGGCGGGTTTTTTCCGGGTTCTCCGGTTTCCCCCACCATTACAATCCACTGGAGCTCCATCCTCATGTATCATCCGTGTTGCTATAAAAAAAAACGATCAATGCACCAACGGTCATCCAACATTCCTACCACAGGAATTCTTTACCAACCATGTGGACAGTATGGGAGCATGCTCTAGAGCATGCATTGCTGTCCGTGGTAGCCATACACCCTTTTAAGCACCATGTCACTATTATTATAAATCTGGAGGACATTATATAATGTAGTCTTTAGTAGCTTACTTTCTATGCATAAAGGTGCTATTTCTGTTCGTCTCATTGCATATTTCGTTTAGTTGCGTACTGTAGGACATGTAGTACTACTCTCTATGTATGAGTCAACTTTCATCAACTTAAGTTACTTGGCAGCAGCACAGCATCCGAATATTGCTTTCATTCTTAGAATTTGTGCACCAGTGAAGTTTCTGTTCACAATTATTTGGTTCAATCAGCTCTCCAGAAAAATACAAAGAACGTCGCTTTTCGGCAGGTAAACCAATAATTAAGTCTACACACGAAAATACTTAAGTTACTGCGGGTATATAATCCAAGAGTTAAAGTGGATGGGAAAAGGCTCCTAAATGTTACCTCTAAGAAAAAAAGCACTTTCTTTGAAATAATTATGCCACTCAACTGCCTAAATGACACTAAATATTTATCTTGGCTTTCCTGCATTTTAAAAGATGTACAAATCAATAAAACATTATGCACTCATATGTTGGAAGCGAAGTTATGTTTCTGCTTTATTTTGAAGGCATAATATGTTTGAGACCATTTTGGTAAAACTGCGGAAACTTAACAAATTAATTCTCCAGTACTGGCGTGCAATTTCGTAACATTAGTATTGGCGCGGGATGTTCTTAACATCACTTTTTTCTCTATTATTTTATACTTTATGTAAATTTAGACACAAAAAAGCTTTATTACATGAACATAATGAAAAACATAAACATTGTTATATTTTACCCGAGATAAACAGAGTTGTTGAATTATTAGTTTCTTGTTACAATGCATCAATAATATACTATAAGACACCACAAACAATAATCATATGAGTAAGACACATTTTCCTATTGCACTGTGAACCAAAACACTTTGTTTTAATATTTTTACTTCTAGGACATTTCACACATCTTCCAGATCTTTTGTTCTGCTCTTTCCTTCCTTGAAGCAATGTATTTCGCTTCGTTATTTTAGCTGACTATCCTGGATTGTCACCTTCCCCCATTGTCATCTTGATGGACTGTGGCAGTGATGCCCTTTTATGGATGGTCGCGTAACTAGTCCAATAGCAATTTCACGAAAAACAAAACAACAAAAAAAAACAACAAAAAACTACCTCCTCACAGTTGTATTATTTGGATGATTTCTTGAATATTTGACTTGGGCATTTATTTCACTCCAAATGCTGAAAGCTGGTCTTGCGGAGCACTGCATCCAAGAAGGACACAGACCGAGACTGGGCGACACAACCACCATGTTTAAGTCTTCAAGCTATTGGGACCGCTCCATCAAAGAAGCCATAGCTATTAAATACGAAGAAAATAACATCAACAGAGACAGCGGCTTGCAGGTGAATGGCATTTGGAGTTCGGTGCTCAGCAAACACTCGCAAAGATTTGTGAAACTGCCAAAAGCTAGCCCTAGTTTTAATACAGGCTCACATCTGGCAACGGGCCAATCAGAGCAGTCCGTCCCGGCAACGGGGACCATTGGTTCCTAGTCAACGCCTCCCATGCCGGACCCGGGCCAATCACAGAGCGGCATCTGGCCGGTCCCCCCACCGGACTACTATATATAAGGCGTACCCGGAGTCTCTACATCATTCCCTGAAGATGAGAGCGACGTTAGCTCTTGAAAGCTTGGAAATTATTCCAGAATTCACCTGGCTGATAGCCCGAGAAAAGTTATTTTCATACCGCCGCTAGGAAAGCTTCAAGTCATGTATATATTATTAAAGAAGAAATCTTCGAAAAAGGAAAATGTACGGAATTATGGTGACTAATTTGAATTCAGGGTTGAATGTCAAAAATTCAGGATGGAAACGCCAAACATACACTAGTACTACCAATAACCACATAAACAAACATGGCCGTGGCCAAGTGGTTAGACCACTCGCCTTTCACCTAGAGTTCAATCCCAAGCGACCGGATGTGAGATTTGTGATAGAAAAGCAGCGCAGGGGCGGGTTTTCTCCGGTTTCCCCTGCCATCACATTCTACCTGTGCTCCATCTCATTCCATGTATCACCAGTATCATCGCATGCGGTGTCACAAGTAATAAAAGCGGGCGTTAAACACAATCCAACACACACACACACACGCATAGGTTCTTCTTGCCTTATTATCAGCAAACACATTTATCACATTTTCAAAGTTCAGTTCCACATTTTCTATTCCTAGTACATCCAAGTGATTCAAACGCTCCTGAGTCTGAGAAGCATGCAAGTACTTCTTAAACCTAAGAATTGAGATGGATCATTCACCATAGCAGTTTGTTACTGGTGAGCTCAATAAATTTGAAAAGCTATTCTGATGTTTGGATAAATATCAAAGAGATATTTGCCTCCTAGCATTTTATTTAAGACAGGCAAAGAGAACTCAAAAGGAAGCTTTTGAAATGTACACATTCTGTTCTCTGAGTAAATATGCTGCAGTTATTTTGCAACGTTATAGACTTCATCCCGAACCATTTTCGTGAAACTAGATAAGAATGAGAACTTTTCAGAAAACTATCTATAAACACCAGAACGCTTCTGAGCTCTATGGATAATCTGTCCACTATAATTAAATAGCTGGTCTTCAATATTGTCGCATGTATGTGTAGGAGGAGCGTTTTTATTTTACAATACTTTGAAATATATTAATGCCCTGTCACACTTCTAAATTCTTTCGGTTTCATATTTTATATTTTCTGGCTTAAGTGACTTGCTAAGAATCATTCGTGACAGGATGTGTGTGGGTATACTAGACTTTCTGAGCTTTACCACATGGGACTTTTCGAATGGCGTTAGTTCCATGGAATGTTCTAGAACATTGTTGCATCAGCCAACATGGTTCGATCACGCGTTTCCGCTCAATCCAACGCTCAAGCTAGGCGTCGGCTTACCACATAAAGAAAGCAAACGTCATTAGGATTGAGTCAGATCGAATTGATATAAGGGGAGCGCGATAGGGGGTGATAGTTACGTTCTGGAATGAGGGCCGCGTCGCGGCCCGTCGATCTTTCCGTCTTGCAGATTCGCTAAGTCTGGACGGTGTAGCCTCCACAACTCCTCCTGGATACACAACAATACTTCAAGGTAAGATTCGTTATGTATTTTAGCCTCCATTCCCCCTCACAATGTGTCGCCCTCCATGGTGTAATGGTTACCATGCTGACTTCATATACCCAAGGTCGCGGGTTCAAACCCGGCGGAGGACGATGGATTTTTTCGGGTGTAAAAATCCTTAGCATGGGTTCCTTCGGAAGGGAAGTAAAGCCGTGGGTCCCGTGTCGTAGATTTACGGCACGTAAAAGAACCTCAAGCCTAATAGAGAGGCCTCTGAGCAAAATTAAGCGGTCTTTCACGCCCAATTTAGAATGGGACGCTGAGAACCACAGCAGTTAAAGAGCGTCCATAAATAACACGCCATTTTCCATTTTTTTACCCTCACAATGTAAACCCGGCACTGCTGGTCATTAGATACAATAAACTAAAATAATTAGTATTAAGCCAAGCTGAGTTGTTCTATTCTGAACCAGCTACACCTCTAAGCTCCAACCATCATGGTTGTGACAATGTGGCTTTTCAAAATTATTATCTTGAGAAGCATGTTTCGATCTCCGGCCTCTTAATATTAAAGTTATGTACCTAAATGGTGGCCAAGTAATTGTATTTTTTCCCCTAGTTTTTCAGTCTGCTTTCTTTGAACTGTTTGTGTTCAAATCTCATTACTACTTTAGTTTTATATGTATATTTATTTCTCTACATTTCTTTTAAGATTGATGAACACACTTTTGAGTTGCTATACAGTCATTTTAGCATTAGTATAAATTTGTTTCAATGCAGGGTACCATCTTTTGCATTCTATTTTCTATATGGACGATTTTATGGTTACCCTTATTTAGTGTTACGCACTTTCACAAGTATCTCAGTGACAGCCCTATTAGTACTGAGATCCGGAGATTAATTCACGAGTATGAAACCATCATCGACAAAAACACTCAACATCAGGTCCCAGCGTCTATGTCCAATATCCGAGTTAGATCTAGTAGACTCCGGGGTTTAACTCCTATTCAATATTTTGTTCCAAAAGAACGTAGTCTGAGCGTGTGTGACCTCAGCTACACAGTATCGTCCCAAGAGCATTTTCAACTTTTAGCGTCTTCAGGTTTTAACTCGACCGAAGACCTTATAAAAATGACTACGGCCTCCACCTCGGTCGCACACTCGATCTCCGAAAGGACCCAGTACACACCAGTAGTCACCACAAACCTGCCTTTTACACGTCCTTTCATTGACCCAAGAAAATTCGACGGTAAACCCGGTCAAGATGTGGGAAACTACCTCCATAACTTTGAAACCATCGCTAACGCGAATGGATTGGAGGATAAGCACAAGGTACAATATCTGCCGTGCTATTTACGAGAGGCAGCAGCGAATTGGTTTAAAATATATTCCCTTCGTCACCCAAGTCTTGAATGGGTGAACCTGAAACACGCCCTTCAGGCAGCATTGGTGCCAGCGGCACATGTTGATGTTTTGGAATGCCGCCTACGCCAGAGGGTTCAGGACCTGTCCGAACCAACTGAAAATTTTATATATATATATGACGTACTAGCTATCTGCGATCAGTGAATCCTGACATGAAAGAACCTGAAAGAATTCGCCCTCGCTTCTAGAACGTGTCCTCCCCTCGAACCCACAATCTATTAGAGAACTGTTACAATTTGTTCGGCGCATTGAAACGGCCAGATACCTTGCCGGTCAACCAGTTGATGCTCAAATATTCCCTACCTCTAAACCAGTATCGCTGGTCAGACAATCAAGTCCACGATCAGAAGTAAATCAACTTCAGCGTCAGATTCGTGACTTGCAGAAACAAATACAAAGTTGCAATTTAAATATCAGAGGCCAATTATTCACACGCCTCGCAATTCCCCCCCCCCCCCCAGCAAAATGGCACAACCGGACATTGCCGTGGGCGTGATAGCTATAGTCAACGCGGCGGTCATAACGTTGCTTCCAGAAGAACATGACGTAGTCCTAATGCCCCCCGCTGCATGCCAAAAAGTAAATTCAGATGCTTTAAATGTGGACGGCCAGGACACACTGCCCCAAAATGCATACAACAATGCAATCACCCAAACGGGCAAGAAACGTCACGGAAATAAGAACTTACACGAAAGAAAAAATATTTTGAATGGACTCAAAGTCAACAGGACGCTTTTGACAAATTGAAGCTTTTGATGACCCAAACACCAATTCTCTGACGTTTCCAGCCAGGTGCATACACAGAGATACACGCGGATGCCAGTACAGTTGGCATAGACTGTGCACTTCTACAGAGAATAAATGGAGAACTTCATCCCATAGCTTTCTGTTCTAGATCTCTGAACATACATGAAAAGAATTACAGTATTTCCGGACTGGAATTACTTGCCAATGTGTACGGCTTAACACACTTTAGACCCTATATTTACGGGTTCCCCGTCCGTGTTATAACTGACCATCATACATTGTGCCACATACGCAACCTCAAAGATATAACAGGAAGACTGGCTAGATGGGCCCTCAAACTCCAAGAATATAATATCACTATTTGTTATAAGTCAGGTAAAAAGCATCTAGACGCCGACGCACTATCTCGCTTTCCAGTTGATGAACCTACACCCCATATAGTTGAACAATCGGACGAACTAATTACTTGCCTCTTAACGCCAATGCAAGTTGCACAAGAGCAACAACGTGATCCTCAACTACAACTATTAATAGCTGCATTAGAAAATCCGAACACAGGCTCACCGAAATTGTAACAGCAAGCTGCCTCTTACACCTTAAAGTCAGGTGTGCTATATCGCAAAAATGCAGGAGCCTCAGGACCATTACACCTGATGGTGATACTAGAACAGTTGAAGCATGAAATATTATTTTCATGCCATGATGGCCCACTGCCAGGCCATCTAGGTGTTACCAGAACCTTCACGAAAATCAGTTCGCGTTACTGCTGGATAGGAATGCGAAAAGACATTGAGAAATACGTAAAGGGTTGTTCAAGTTGTCAATCACGCACGGGTCCCCGAAATGTTAAACCAGGTGGATTCCTACAACCCATCCCTTTGTCTCAGGTAGGCGTAAGGTGAGGTGTAGATTTAATTGGACCAATTAAAAGGTCAAAAAGAGGTAACACCTTGGCAGTTATCGCCACAGACTAGCTAAGTGGACAGAAGGCAAGGCAATCCCCAAAGGATCCATAGAACATGTCTCAAAATTTATACTAGAAAACATCATCAGTCGTCATGGCGCACTAGCTCAATTCCTTTCCGACAGAGAATCAGTATTCCTGAGCGAAATAACGAAACAACTTTTGCGTTTGCTTGGCGTTCAAACTGTTTTCACTACAGCTTATCATCCAGCCTATAATGGATTAGTAGAAAGAGCAAACCAGACTGTCATTAGCATGATGTCACATTACACCTCCACAAAACAGGACGATTGGGAAGCGGCTCTACCGCACTTCCTCTTCGCATACAACACAAGTAAACAAGAGTCTACAGGAATGACCCCTTTTATCCTACTATATGGACGACACCCCATGTTACCGGAAGAAGTCCAACTGAAGACGACGACCGACAATCTCTTTGTCAAAGAAGTACAGACTCGATTTCAGGACGCTCGAGAAATCGCGAAAGCCAACATAACCCGCAAGCAAAGTAAATACAAGCAAATATTTGACAGGAAGAGAAGAACGCTAACATTTCAACCAGGACAGTTAGTGAAACTGTTCACACCTGCATGTAAGAAAGGCAAATCAGTTAAGTTATTGCACAGGTACTATGGCTCTAACAAAATTGTGCAACAGACATCACCAGTTAATTATAAGATAAGAAATACAACAGGACCCAGAAGAAACGAAAGTATCGTTCATGTCTCCAGGTTATACCCATTCTATAAACCGTTCAGGAAAAATTAATTTCCGAAAACTAAAATTCATAAGATAATAGGCGTATATATAACATAATTAATGTTAAGTTCATATTAAATGTGGTAAAAGTACAGTTTCGTCTACTACAATTCTTTTATTTTACATTATATTAAAAGTTCACAATAGGTGATACCTATTATAGAAGTAGCAGTACATAAATGGTAGTTGCACTGCACTACACTACACTACAGCTAGGTAACCAAAAATAGGCACTAATGGCAAGCTACTGAACGTAAAAAAAAAAAGAAAGAAAGAAAAAGTGAGCCTTAGGAAAATGAAAAACATATTTAACAGACTCCGCCTATTTTTTCAGCATTAATCAGACATAATTAAATAAATAACAGATAACTATAATATTTGTGGGAAAATAGGGCTCAAAATAGCAATAATGATAATTCACGTTTCCAGACCATATCCGTACTATAAACCGTTTAACATACATTAATTTAAAAAAAAAAAATAAGACCATAACCATGTTAGTAAATGCTTAAGTACAAAGATGATTGATGAGTATTAAGTAAACACATTTAAAGTAAAACAAAGTATTGGTAGATTGGATAGACCGGTATGATTCACTTCCTCGTTCACATATCAGTCATCGGGTCGATCACCCATTCGGATATTCGCTACTTAAGCCCCTATTTCTTAACAAGCATCGACCCCCAGACACTAATGTGTAGACCATGCAGCAATTTAACTATTACCCAGAGAGAGTATAAAACAAAGATAAGAAAAAGAAGAAGCAACAGTAGAATTAATAAGAGAGTTAAAATGTTTAAACTACTCATTGTTCAAAATCTAAGAGAAACCAAACCTATCACTTTAGGATCACCTAAAAATATATATTTATAAGAATAATAAGCATATACATACAGAATGTAATTAACATTAAGTTACTAGTAGGGGAAGGGGGAGCAGGATCGGGTGTCTAACAATAAATTATAATTGATCACAACATATAATGTTTCAAGAAATGTACTTTATTGTAAATTATTGTATTATGAATTGTGAACATTTTATAACATATGCTTTGTTCCTATCTTTTATCACATACCTAATATAAATTAAAAAGTTTTTGTTTGCAAAATACGGTTTTGCCCCTAGGGTAGGGGCAGAACCGTTAAAACGGTGGGTCACAACCGGGTACTACAATTTTTCTGTGCTTAACATTCATCACATTCAAAATATTTCAATACCTTTTGGGGCCAACCTGGCAAAGTTTGTGGGTCCATCTGTTGCACTTCACACACTGAATCCAGCCATCATTTCGTTTTGTCTCACTATATTTCTCCTTGCAATAAGAACACTGTCTATCGCTAGAATTTTCTTCGCTTAATTTGACTTTCTTTGCTCTTGTTGTTTCACCAAATTTAAACTGAAGCGACTTTCTGCAAATTACTGGTGACTTGGGTTGAGTATTTGCCTTTTGTTGAAGCTCAACCTTATATGGTGACTCTGTAAGGACAGCTGTTTTCCCGCGGCGTCTTCCTGACGATGAGGGAAGTCTTTTAACACAGGAAACTGCTAACACATCTTTTGGTGAAACTGCAAATATTTGTGGTTCAGCCGATATTGCTATTTTGTGCAAGTATGTGTGGGTGGAAGGTGAGGCGACATCTATATGTTCTGAAGAACATTCCAGATTTTTTAGAGGATTCTGATCTTCAATTTGTATCTCTGTAATTTTGGAGGGATGAAGAGAGACTGGCTCACATGGCAGGGTAAGTAGTGTAAAATTTATTGACCCCTCAGATGTTGATGCTGAGGAGTGTGTTGTTCTATGGTTTCAGCTGGCATGAAGTCAACGTCATTAAACTTGCTAGGATTTGTTGGGAATATTCCAGTCTTGGCAAATGCTGAGGTTGCTGTTTTCACAGTTGCAGCTTCTGCATACGCACTACCCAATATCCTGGCTACTTCCAGCTGTGTCACGACTTGTCCTGGGTGGTTTATCAACCAAGTCTTCACTTCTCGACTGTAGTATTTACTTAATGGTCCCATAAATCCAACATCTAATGGCTGCAACTTGTGAGTGCAGTGAAGAGGAAGACAAAGCATGACAATTCGTTTCTCACGGGCAAGGTCAATTGCTTCAATGTTTTTTGTGTGCGAAGTGTGGCTATCAAGGATCAACAGAACAGGATCATCTTTGGATGGTTTCACAGAATGTATGAAATGCCTCAACCAGTCAACGAATATTTCTGTTGCATCCAACCTGAGGGATGAAAAGGGGCAGAACCGGGTGATGCAGCACAGGATTGGTGGGACCCGGTTATGGCCCCCGCTTCTGCCGCCACTCTACATTTTGTTCGTCTTAAGCCACACCACAATAACGACTTGCTTCCCGAATTGTAACGACATTGAAAACAATACTTGAATCATTGCAATTTAATGTATTAAAAGTAAAATATGTTGCTGTAGATACTTACCTCTTAAACCCCGACTTCAAATTTCAGTTAAATTACTTCAAAACATGGACATTTCTAATCATAAAGATTACAGACACAAGAACGCGACTATATTCTTCGAACTCCTGCTTCTGACTGCTGCCGATATGAGCATGTAGTTCAGTCAAGAAGTGGTAGATGGTAGCACTTTCCAGTTTAAAAGGACCATCTACCCAGCATGTCTCACTACCCGGCCCTCCCCCCCCCCCCCCCTTCCCCTAATGTTGGTAAATGTACTATTTGACCTACTGCACCTTCCCCGCTTTACCTTAGTTTAAAAATTAAGAATCAGCACTTAACTGTTAATTGTACCAAACTACAGTTACATTACCAAAGATAAGTATTAAAAACATGTACTTAAATGTATATAGGATGATAATGTCAAACAAGTAACTAAAGAATGATATTCATATAAACAAGTGTAACAATACAATTTTTTTCTCCTTATCTTAAAAAAATTAGTAATAATTGACTGAGTTGTTATAATTTTTTTTTCATATAACAATACACCATTAATGAATAAAACCAATATCGTACTTAGCGAATATTCATAAAATCAATCTAACATTACTAAAAAAAAAAAAAAAAAACAAAGAATAAAGAATAAAAGCATACGAAGCATATAATAAGAACCTTATCAATGATATAACGGCAATAATAATATTGTCAACTTCAATAATAGCAACATTGTTGTTGATCACAACGGTAGTATCACAAATAATGATATTATTATTACTATTATTATTAATCACAATTACAGCAGTACTAATATTAAACTAATAATAACCTTAATACTAAAATTAGTAGTACTTACCATAATCCTAAATCATTTGATAACGATAATTTTTGTTAATGGCTACATACCTCTGAAATTACTTTCAGTATATAGAGAAGATTACAGAAACGGATATCGCTTATAGCACTGACTGATAGCGAACATATTTTTCCTTAATTTTTTATGTATGCTCTAGTTTGTTGTATTCAATAAGTCCAAATTCCTTTTAATTACGATTGATTTTTATTAATATTCAATGATGCGAACGATGATTTATTTCCATACTATGCGCATATGCATATTCTATAGTCACCAAATATTTAATCCATGATTATAGGTCCTTAAATCAATAACCAATAGAACAAAGTTTTAATGATTATTCGTGGTAATTTAATACAATATCGAACAAATCGAAGGATTAGACGTCAAAGAAGTTCTATATACTTGCACTTCACTCTTCTACCCCTAGAAACTTAACGAGACAAATGCCTTATTATCAATTACGTATTAAGTATAATTAAAGCACACATCTGTTTTGGCCAACATTGCACACCACTGAAACAATTAGGATACAAGATCAATCGGTATTTCCTATTCGGCGGAGTGTCTATCTGCCGGAAGTTACTAATGTTAGATAACAACCCCCCTCTCATTAACTAAATAATCCATCATTTTTTGTTAAGAGGCTACTGACGTCACTCGTAGATTTATTTTCCGTTTGCCTGGTATTCACAATTATGCCGTCTCCGAAATTTAACAAGTGTCATTCAGTGTATCTTTAATTGCTTTCTTGCACATCAAAGACATTAATTTGTTTTGCTTACTTCCTGGCACTAAGTCATAGTGTTATACATATTTATACTAACTAGCTTTATGCTATACTACAAGTCCATAAACTCTGTCTTTAATAATAATATGTGATTATCATTAGGTATGGTTACTTACACTTCGCTAAAATAATTAGGAAACAACTTGAAGATACAATTCTTACACCCTCTGCTTGGGTACGCAGCACCTAAATTGCACAAGTGTTGCATTCCTTCGAAATTTCGATTGCGAGATTTCAATGGAAATGTACGGTGTGAAGTCAACTTTGTCCGACATGATCATGCATTTAAGATTCTAAGTACTTCTTAGTCTAGAGGACCCGTTTCGATCCCCGACTCTAATGGACTTTAATTCCAAGGTGAATAACTCTTAGAGGTAGGGATGAAGAGAGTGAATAAAGCGGAAGCAGATGCCCCCTTCCCGTTCTTGAATATTGATACAAATTAAAAAGATAGCATTAGGGTCTTAGTTCGAGGCTTTAAAGCGTCCGTTTTTATAAGTTCTAAACTAAGAGTGTTATGTAACTTAAATAAATATACACAATAAGGGCTAATATTGGGAATATTAAACTGGTTAATAACTTTATAAAAAAGAGCACGCATTCGATTCCCGTCCTGTCATGAAAGGACTATTTAGAATTTCATGTGCACTGCAACTTTTAAAAGCTGAATAACCTCTGGAACGCGTATATAAATGTATTAATATGCTGAATTAGCTATATACACCATAATCCTTACAGTCTAGGCTTCAAATACCGAACACTTGGAGAAAATCTAAATTAATGCAACTAAATTAAATAATACTTGAATCAATAGGGGTGTGTGTACGATGCTGCCTCGGGGCTATATAGCCTAAAAATTAGTGAAAATGTGACGAAAACAGGATTTTCAACGCAAGGTAGATGCACTAACCTGTTGGATAACGTTTATGTGGAAACAACTGGGTAATGACTGACAGGCATCCAACTTCACATGCAAAATACTAGTTTAAATGAAAATGTATGAATTTATCCATATAAAAGGATATGCACGTTAAAAATATATTAAAACACAAAACATGCGGCTGACATATAATTGAACTTCTTAAAATCTCTAAAATTGACTTGAGTTGTACTAGGGGGGTGTATACATTTGGCCTGGCTGCAATCCTTTTATTGTGGGTAGTGGATGGTGTGGTAGGCGGTAGGCCAAGGTTCCCCGTGAGCTGTCGTGCCATGGAGTTATGTTAGTGGATGGTGTGGAAGGAGAACGCGTCTGAACATGATGACTCGAGAATAGACAAGCTGAAAACTGGTTTTTAGGGTAGATGCTAGGTAGCGACATATGAGGCTGGGTAGAACATGCCAGGGGTGAAAACATGAAAACCGGTTTTAGGGGGTTGGAGGCAGATGCACTTCGTGTCGGGCGGCTTTGGTGGGGAACAACAGCGGGAAATGAATGTTGAATTTTCAACTGCACATGCTTAGTCCTCGATTACATGATAATTCATGGGTTTGTGCTGATTAAGGTATATAAATACTATAAAATCTATTAAAACATGAAGAAAAAAAAAAAAAAAAAAAACATGTATCTGATATATAATTTAACTTCTTTAAAGCCTCTAAAATATGAGTACTAGCTCGAGCAGGAAATGCAGAAAAAGCAGGGAAATTGCATTGCTTAAGTCACATGAACTAGCAGGTCCGTGCCGTTGGTATAGATAGGAGGGCTGCCTATAGCAGATCTTCATTGCGGCAGCTTGCTTCGAGTCGAGTATATTAGCTCCTCTTAGTGAAACTAGCTATCAATTGCGACAAGAACGTGTTGCGGTGAGAAAAAAAGTTGGGCCTTTTAATCATACTTAGAAGAATTTATCAGGCTAGAGACATGCTGAAAGCTACAGACAACGAAGCATCTACGAACTCTACTTCTGTAGAGTTGTATTAAGTGTGGCAAAAGCTTTTTAAGGAGTTATGACAAGAGGCGGCATGAAATGAGTTGTGGACAACTCTTCAAATGTAAATACTGTGCTATAACCTTCTGGAACAGTTACAATGGTAGTCGACATGAAGAGCATTGCGGTTTGGAAGAAAACAAAAACTGAGCTTACCAGACACCAACTATTGACTACAATGGAGAATGAGTGTGACAGGAAAGAATAGCAAACGTCTTATATCTTACTTCATCCGATGCAATTCAAGCAAGGACATGAAGACTTACCTACAGGAACCTAAACATAGGATTATACAATCTGTTCAAAAAGAGCTGACCATGCATAAAGCTGTGAAGATTAACCTGCTTGTGGAATGCTGATTTGTTAACAGTGCTGGAGAAACTACAACAAGACCTTAAAAAACCAGAACCAGGCAGTGTTTCTAGAAACTGATTTAGACACCATATTAGAGACGAAATTCAAGAAACTGGATGTTGAAATGGAGGAATCACAACTTAAAGGAAGCAATTGGGCTCTACTTGCTGTGGATGGGGTACGCATTCGAATTAACAAGTACAACCCCCTTCGTGGAAGCAGTTATATTCCTCTACCTGCATCTATAGAAGCAAAGAAAGCGTGTGTGAACCCTCAGAACCATCGTGATGAGCTGTGCTTTTTATACGCTATCCTTGGACAACATATACTAAAGAATCCCCAACGTGTCAACAAATACAAAAAAACTCGAAGAAAAATATGACTTCTCGTGTATTACGTTTCCTACGCCATTGTCAGAAATCTCGACATTTGAAAAGAAAAATGACACATCTATCAACGTGTTTGGATTGGATGAAAAGAACCAAGTGTTTCCAATAAAGGTTGTAGAGGAAGAACAATCTGATCACCGTGACCTGCTTCTACTGAGTGATGGAAATGGCACGCATCAATAACTTTGGGAAACTTATTCGAGAACAAAAGACAAAATATGAGGGACAAGTGTACACCTGTAAACGCTGCTTCGCCCATTTTGATGGCCGGTATAGACGAAGTGGAGTGCAAAAATTGAAGGAGCATGCTACTATCTGCAGGCAACATGCTGTCGGTAGGATAGTTATGACTACAAAGGAAACCTCTACCGTTCAGTTTAAAAATATGGAAAGGATGCTAAAACTCCTCTATGCGGATTTTGAGAGTATTCATGCGAGTCTAATCCTGAAGCTTCCTACACAACACCCTATCAGAAGCATTCTTCTATGAGTTTCGCTGTTTACGTCAAACCAGCGTCATCTGTTGAGCAGCTAAAGACTGATATTCCTATTGCTACTTATTAATACAGAGGATATGATGCAGTTGAGAAATTTATGGATTATCTAATGTCTCTTGCAAATAAGATTAGCAATATATACAAAACTGCTAAACCTCTAAAACTAACGGACCAACAACAGGAGGATTTTGAGTCTTCTGCTAAATGCTATTTGTGTAATAAAAATTTTACTGAAGAAAATTGGAAGGTTAGGGATCATGATCATTTGACTGGCGAATATCGAGGAAATCTCTATAATGAATGCAATCTAACCTGCAAAACACCGAAATATATTCCTGTCTTCATGCACAACTTAAGCTGATATGATTCTCATTTCATAGTTAAACAGTTAGGTTGTACAAGTGAAAGAGTGGAGGTAATTCCGTGCTCTGAAGAAGAGTATATTTCATTCTCGAAGCATGTTGGAGATATTAAGCTTCGATTTGTGCATACATACCGTTTTCTCAGTTCAAGTTTGGATAAACTAACAAAAACTCCAACATCGTTTCCTGAGACATGCAAATACTTTGGAGAAGAGAAGTTTGGTTTGGTGACTCGCAAAGGAGTATTTCCCTATGATTACATTACATCATGGCATGTTTTAAAAGAAACATGCTTGCCTCCAAAGGAAGCGTTTTACAATAGACTAAATGAAGAGGAAATCGATGATCAAGACTATGAACATGCTAAAAATGTATGGCAGCAGTTTAATATCCAAAATTTGGGAGAATACAGTGATCTGTACTTAACCTCATGTTCTGCTACTCGCAGATGTTTTTGAAGCCTTTAGAGAGCAAACATTGAGTACTCTTAAAGTTGATCTTACACATTACTTTATATCTCTGGGGCTTACCTGGGACGCTATGCTTATGTATACCGGAATTGAACTAGAATTATTAACGGATTATGAGAAGCTTCTCATGGTAGAATCTGGCATAAGAGGAGGATTATGTCAGGTGTCTCATTGGTATGCCCAGGCTAACAACCACCACATGGAGGAGTTTGATCCTAATAAACCAACTCAATTTATTACTTACGAAGACGCAAATAACCAATATGGATGGACTATGCAGCATCCACTGCGTTATGGAGGATTTCAGTGGGTTTCTCCCATTAGTATTAATATAGAAACATTAAAAGAAGATGACCCTCTTGGATATATATTCGAAGTTGATGTGATTATCCTACTGAGCTTCATGATCTTCATAATGATCTGCCATTCTTGCCTGAGTGTTTGAAGCCAAAGAATTCAACTGTGAAGAAACTAATTGCACACCTTGGAAGTAGGAAGAAGTATGTTGTACATTACATCATGTTAAAACAGGCACTCTCACATGGACTACGACTAACAAAAACCCATCGTGTGCTACAGTTTCAACAATTGTGCTGCCTAAAACCTTGCATAACGTTTAATAACAAGATGAATCAACAGGCTAGAAATGACTTTGGAAAGGACCTGTACAAACTCTTCAACAATGCTATGTTTGGAAAAACTTTGAAGAATATACGAAATTGCATGGATATACGTCTTGTGACAAACGAGAAAACATTGGAAAAGCTGATTTCTAAGCCTACATTCATCGACAGAAGTATATATGGACCTAGTCTAGCAGTTGTTCATATGGCATCACGACAGATTATATGCAACAAGCCAATATACATCGGAATGAGTGTGCTGGATATCTCAAAAACCCTCATGTATTCATACCAATATGATGTGCTATTGCCGTATTATGGGACTGAAAACCTGAGGCTTATGTACATGGATACGGACTCCTTCATTCATCGAGTTACAACATCTGACATATACCAGGACTAAATGCAATTTCTTGATTTTTAGATACATCTGATTACCCTGCATGTCACATGTGACAGAACAAAAAAGTGTTGGGAAAGTTTAAAGATAAAGATAATGGAAACATCATCCAACGTTTTGTCGGACTGACACCTAAGATGTATGCTCTCGACATTGAGGGAGGAATGATAAAAAAGATTAAAGGTATAAAATGAAGCGCTATGAAGCAGCACATCACATTCGACAGTTATGTAGATTGTCTTAAAAACAGCGAAATAATAAAAACTCCTATGAATTTGGTCATGTCACAACAGCATAACGTTTCGTCTGTAAAAGTCAACAAAATCGCACTATCGCCCCATGATGATAAAAGAGTGATTGCTGATGATGGAATATCAACCTATGCTTATGGTCATTACAAAGTTGTAAGCGTACAATGAGAGAATGCTACATACATTGCTCATCATCGGTAGTGTGGTAGCAGAACATTGAAGCTTAGACTCCAAACAATTCCATGCATCTAGTAAAGGCATACCAAAGAGAAGAACAAGAAGAATAAGAATGAGAGGTAGTAGAAACTCTGCCATTAGAATAAATTTCTAATGCTAGTTTCAAGCCCAGGTAAAAGAGGAACGCATAACCTCTAATGCTGGTTATCTTTATATAAAAACTAAAAGCTAAAAATACTAAGAATGAGTCAGAAAATATGCTAAGCGCTTCAGCAGAAACAACAACAAATGTCAATGTCATTAACCTAGAGAAAAGCATCTTTAATAAAAGTAACTAGACTGTGAAAAATAACCTAAAGACGAAAACATGATATTCCCGAAACAATAAACGCTTCAACAACAAAGGCTTAGGACATTATTCTAGCGATATCCTATGAAGAGACATCATACAAATAAAGAATGGAAAAAACGAAATGTTAGGCTATGTTAGATTTACCATACAAACATATCCCCTCGCTTCACAAGTTATCATCTGAGCATGTAGCAGTATGAAAAACAGATATAAAATATGACTCTTAAAGGACTGCAAAAACTGTAACAGAAAACAGAAATGATCATAACAGGTGCGAATTATGAAAAAATATGAAAAAACTATAAAATACTAGATAGCCTATAAAAGCGATCAGATCATCCTGGAACATATTCTATAAAACATAGCAAATAGTGTGAGAAATGTCTGAAACACTTAAACGATGACATCAATTACTGCAAAAAAATACATAAAATTGTTATAGAAAAAATGGCACAAACCGTCACAAAATGTGGCAAATCACCATCAAGCGTAAGAAAAGGGATCTACAAGGTCCTATGAAAAGGACATTGACTTAAATGCGTTTAAAACGCTCCTAAACGCACAAAAATGTCGGCAGCACACCTTCGTCGTTGTTATAATGTTCTTAAAAATCTTCCAAAAAATACATTCAAAGTGGGTTGCAATACCTATTGCCCAAGGGTTTAGCACTACTCTAAAGTTCTGAATATCTTAAAAGCCGTAAATAATCTGGAAGGAGGTACAAAGTGTCACAAACCTCTGCAAAATGTTGCAAAGTATACTTAAAATGTGCTAAAATGTCTATAAAAGTGATAATACCACTATAAAATCCTGGAAAATATTAGTAATGCACCTGAAAAGGGCTAAAATGTCTGCTTTAAATTCCTATATACCAATAAAACGGTTCGAGATGTATGGAAAATACCTAAAATTTCTCATGAATACCTTGAATATAGCTGTCTTACAGACCTAAACACCTTCCTCAAATGACTTGGCAAAATATTAACAACATGCTAAACAGCAATGACAACCCTACAAATCACCATTAAAATCCTGAAAAATGAATATGAAAGCATTAAAATCACTGAAAAAATAGGCTAAAACTTATTAAAGTGCTTGGAAAAGTGCTAAAAAGCATAAGAAAACTTAGCAAAATAAGGTACAATATGAGCAAAAAGGCCTGAAAAAGACCAAATAACCTGTCTATAGAACTCTAAATACCCACAAAATGACATGAATTCAGTTGAAAAAAGCTGTCCAAGAGTCCTAAACATCCTCAAAATGACATGGAATTACATTAAAAGGCATTCAAGCAACTGCAGCAGCACTAAAATCAACTTACAAATCCCGAAAAAATGTGTATGGAAACACTAAAATACTTGAAAATAACACTAAAATGCTTATAGAAGTGCCAAAAATCAATAAAAAAAAAAACACTGAAAATATGAGCAAAAGCGTCTGAAAAAACCTAAAATACTAGCTTTGGAGTCTTAAATACCCACAAAATGGCATGACATCAGTTAAAAAGAGCTGAACTGTCTGAAAATTACCCTGAGACTAGCTGATCTAGAGACCTAAACACCCTCCAAATGACATGAAATGTCATTAAAAGCATTCGAAACAGCTGTACTAGCACTCAAAAACGTAGAAAGGACTTATAAATGTTCTCTATACACTCAAAAAGGACTGCAAAATAAAAAAATGGCCCACAGACAACACGCCACTTTCGATAAAAGCATTAAACAAGACAAAACCTAGGAAAAATCTTTAAAATAACTGATAAACAAAGCAAAATACCGTAAAAGGGACTCCATGGGACTGAAGAAGACATATACTCTGAACATAGCTTAAGTTTCCCTCCTCCTCCTGGAATGAGCTCCTTGAATTCGATATCTCTACCATGCATGCGCATTAGCCCTAGACCTGAGCTCTCGCTAGAGCAGTGTTTCCCAACCTTTTGAAGTTCACGGCACCCTTGGGAATAACATTAAACACCATGGGCACCCTTCCTTGAATTAAAAGAAAATTAAGCTTAATACGTTAATTTATTGAAATGTTATATAACAATAACGTACACCATAACATAATACAATAAACTTTACTACAATCACTGAGTAAAAATACATCAATAAATTTTGTTCGATTAATGATTAATGTGAAACTTGTGATTGATGATTAGAGCACAGATATGTGATGTCGGGTCTTACAGTTGACAGTGAAACACACAAATCATCCTCAAGGTTATTCAGTCTATTTCTTGCTTTGCATTTTATTGTCACCATAGCAAAGAAGGCTTGCTCGCATAGATAGGATGTTGAAAAGGGCAAAAGTGCGTTAATTGCTTTCTTCATTAGGTTAGGGTATTCCTCTTTCCGTTGAAGCCAAAAACTAGCCACCGACGCCTCACTCTTGGTGAGCTTACCTTTGAGTGTGGAATCAGCACAAAGATCAATAAATTCATCTCGTTCGCAAGCAGTGAAATCTATTTCCTCTGCACTATCTACGAAATCAAATGGTGAGACAACCCAATCGAGATTCGTAGTGGAAATAGTTGGAAAGTACGCATCTATTGCATCTTGCAATCTTGATAAGTGATCACAAATGCGGTCTTTCAGTTTACCCAGATCTTTATCTCCTGCCACATTAAGAAGAGATGGAAAGTTCGACAAATCTCCTTTTTGAACTGCAGATTTCCAAGAACTAAGTTTTCTTTTAAAACCTTTCATTTTATTGGTTGAGGAGATTATTGTTTCATGTCGACCCTGCATCGAAACATTCAGTTCATTCAGCTTATGAAAAATATCTGCCAAATACGACAGTTCAAAACACCAAGAATCACTTATTTTTTTTTTTTTTGGTAGTGTTTAACGCCCGCTTTAACTACTAATGGCATCGCAGGCGGTGACACTGATGATACATGAATGATGATGGAGCACCGGTGGAATGCGATGGCGGGGGAAACCGGAGTACCCGGAGAAAACCCGCCCCAGCGCCGCTTTGTCCACCACAAATCTCACATGCGGTCGCTTGGGATCGAACCCCGGCCGTCTAGGTGAGAGGCTAGTGGTCTAACCACTCGGCCACGGCGCGGCCCTAAGAGAATCACTTAGTAAGAGCTCATGAAATGTGTCTTGATTTTCATCCTTAAAAAAAACTTTTTAGCTGTTCTTTAAGTTCGAGAAACCGGTTCAATACACGACCCCGCGACAACCACCTTACTTCTGTGTGAAGTAACAAACAGGTATGAGCTGCATCCGTTGCGCGACATAACTTCAAAAATGCTGCACTTTAAAGGTCGAGACTTCATATAGTTCACCATTTTCACAACTTGGTTAAACACATCAGCAAAATCTTCATTACACGCTTTCACGACTAATGCCTCTCTATGCAGAAAACAGTGAGTTATAATAATGGATGGATTTTCATTGAGAGCTCTGGCAGTAAAACCTTTAATTTTCCCAGACATAGATGGTGCACCATCTGTACATATACCACAAGTCTTTCCATGAAAGATCATGGTCATTGAGATAGGAATTAATAGAAATGAAAATATCATGGCCTGTGGTTGTAGTCTCCAGCGGTCTACAGAACAGAAACTGTTCACTAATATCTTTTTCATCAATATATCTGATAAAACCAAGGAGTTGCGGTTTGTCACCAATATCGAGACTCTCATCTACTTGCAAAGCAAATGTTCTATAAGTTTTTATTTTCTCCGTGACTTGTTCGTTGATATTGCAGGACATTTCAGATATCCTGCGGCTGATTGTGTTGTTGGACAGAGGAACTTTCGAAATTTGATTAGCTGCTCCTTCGCCAAGTATTGTTGAAACTATAGCTTGACATGCAGGGCCAATGATTTCCTCTCCAAGAGTATGAGGTTTCTTTTTTTTAGCTATCAGTTCTACTACTTTAAATGAGGCTTCAAGAGCAGTATCACCTATGGTCATTCTCTTTACCATTCGCACAGCTGTTTTCTTCTCCCCTTCTAATATATGTGAAAAATACATTGCACTTTTCTGGGACACACTAGGATGCTTTGTTGCAAGATGCCGCTTCAGTTTGCTAGGTACCATGGCCTCGTTGCTAAGTGTTTCGCCACAAACTAAACACACAGGGATAGGGTTTTCCTCGTTATTCCACTTAAATCCATACGCTAAGTAACTGTCCTGGTATGTTGTTTTCTTTATGTGGTGAATTCGACAGTCCGGGAGAAACTGTAAGATTTGGCTTCTTAAAGCAAGCAGTAGGAGCCGACTGTTCACTTTCACTGTCCTGGCGTTTACGTTTAACAACGAACTCATCCATAGCTAAACACTGTGAATCAACGCGAGGAAGACAACTGAAAGCGCCAAGCGGCGTACACTTTTATATATTCATTCATCTGTCGAAGTCTCGGGAATGTTCGTGAGGAAGCGAGTAGTCTCGGGAATGTTCGGCAGGGTATAGCTGTAATGCCATCTGTGGGATACTAGTATAACTGAATTATTGAAATGAATCGACCACTATCACCATCTGCCGTGCATGAGAGTAATTGATTTGACTTATTTTATTTCAAGACCTTACAAGCTTAAGGCTTCAGTAGAAGGTATTTTTTTTTTTGTTTATCTCAATATCTCGCGGCACCCCTTAGCCAATCACACGGCACCCTAGGGAACCGTTGCGCTAGAGATTCCCCCGCTCCTTGAATTCCCTATCTTTCCTATGTATGCGCGTTAGCCCCTGTGCCAGAACCGCTCTATATTAACTACTAATATCTACATTTCTTTATGTTTAATATGCGACCTAAATGATGTAATGCGATCATGCTTTTCGTTTTAATTCTAAGTATGTTGGTGCGATAGATAAAGAAGGGCTGATGGCTCTTAACTCCTATATAATGGATAAATACGATTTTATTGTCTTTGTACACATTTCCTCTCGTATTTTGAGAGTCGCATATACTTTTTCTTGCATAAGTCCTAGTTACCTTGAATATTTCACTAAATGTATTTACTTGATAAGTATATATTGCCTGAATTATGTTC
The DNA here is from genome assembly GCA_030762935.1 of Hymenopus coronatus. Lineage (NCBI taxonomy): Eukaryota > Metazoa > Arthropoda > Insecta > Mantodea > Hymenopodidae > Hymenopus > Hymenopus coronatus. Next base: position 89,506,505 of record CM060887.1, on the reverse strand, counting down.
TGCTTGGCGAAAACTTTATTTGTTCAGTTATTAACCTCAACCTCAGCTTAGGAGGATTTACCATTCTAATCTGTAAATACATAATTGCTATATCAGCCTGGTGTATGCAAGTAATAATACGCAGGAAGCTGTGCTTGGACAGCATCCTGTTAATTGCAATATTTAGGAAACATAAGTTTCTTACGCAACATCGCTTATATTTATGTACATATATTTTATTTATGGAATATGTATTCAATTTTTTTTGTCAAGTTATGATTACAGAAACGTTATATGTACCAACTGCTATGCCAGTAAGGTTGGAGTATGTGTATAAGTCTTTGAACACTGCTTTTGGACACTGTTCGATACATTGTCACTTTCCGACTACAGATTTGGAAAAACACTTTGGACTTACTTCACAATTAAAGGTACGCATAATTCTGTCTGTTTTATTTATTTTCATAGATAGAAGCATTTCTCCCAGAGAGGACCTCTTGGAAATTTATACGGAAGCGACTTCCGCTTAACTTATCTTGATTATGGTTTGAGAAACATATATGAGAGGTCTTTTGTCAACTTCAAAAAATACCTAGAGATTATCAGTGATTTAATTACACGCTTTACAGCCTAAGTTTCAGCCTTAACTAAGGGTGAATCACAAGATCCCCCTAGATTAATAGTCTGAAAATACGATAAGAGCATATGGATGATTTTCATGTCTCATTACGCTTCCGGATTTACCAGCAGGTTCCGTTAGCATTTTTAATTGTTGGAGCTTTTATGCACTTCTTAATGAGTTCATGAGTAGATTTCTGCATATATGTTATTTTACCATGCGCACGGATATGATTACAAATATTCAGCAATTACGATTTTTCTGATTGATATCAGTCTTTCTTGCAAATCTGATATTAGGATGAATTATTCCTTTTTCTTGTGTGTGTAGTAGCACACATGATCAGTATCAGGATATTGGTACTAAGCTATTTTATTTACACTGAAGTAAATGGTTGAGATATAGTTTGGCTATGAACTAAATATGTCTAGCAATAATTTTTCTTTTACGTGGCATAGCTTCCACAAATGGCTTATTTTATACATAATTATTGTGTAATGAATGATGTAATCCATTTATTATTGTTTTAAAGTACAATATTGTAAAAATTGCTAATAGCTCTGCTGAGCATTTTATCCATTCTCTGCATGGCTTCGCCTAGGTAGCCATTGCATTTTTACTCTGTTATTGTATGACCTCCTAGTAAAGGCTAGGCTGTTTCTCTATACTGTTGACCTATTGAACCCAGGTTATAAACTTGAGAAATGCCAGGTGTATTTCATTGTGTATGATACTTTTTTTTTACCATTATTTTCCCGCACGAATTTGGCTGCCCAGCCTCCTTTTTACTACAGTAATTCTACTCTCAGTTTTCCATTATTTACCCATTTGCACATTAGACATTCACTTCGAGGCACATCCCATCACAATGTACCTCTGTGCACATTTTGAGTTATTATTGTGGTAGGGCGCTACCTTCAGTCGTCAATTGTTCTAGACATTGCTTCCGTCCATTTATGGTTGGCGTGGGATGTTAGAGATTAATTTTTTTTCGTTTCTCTTTTGATTCCTCCCCTTTATACGCATTTTTGTATGAAAATGTTTTTTTCCCTCGTTTTGCTCGCAAATATAGCAGTGCTCCATATTGGTGCATTCCTTCTGCTGGTGATTAGTACCTCCATAAGTATGGCAAAGTTCCACTTTGGGCGGCAATTTACATCCTCTTGCTATGTGGCCTAGTCGGTGACATTCATAGCATCGAGGCAGGTTGTTGGTTTTGCGTACTCTCCTCTCTCCCAGCCATATCCTATCCGATGTTGTGCCAACAACCGCTGAGCTGAAACCTTTTCAATAGTGACAAAGGCATATTTAATGTTGTTTTCATTTGGTTGTTCCGCCAGTTTGATAAATATATCAACCAAGGGTTTACCAAGTTCCTTTGAAATTACATTTGACACACAAGTTACATCTACAGATTCATCGACATCTAAGAGCATCACAGTTTGTTTCAGGGTCTGTAATTTTACCCTAGCCATATCGGTCAATTTTGTGCTTAAGTCTTCCCTGAAAGCCTGCCGTTTACAGATTTCTTTGCCTTTAATTTTCAAATGCATATTGCCGTCACTCACTTTATGTATATGTTCCACTAATATCCCATCCATTGGTACCTCGTTTTTCTTGTATAAATAATTATAATTTCAAGAATTTTAGAGCTAAGATATTTCCCAAAGTCTTACTTTACATATTTACAGAATATACAAGTGATTCAGTTTTCAGTTCTGTGTAAATATCTGTCCATCACATAATTTTTCAATAAAAATTTAAATGCATTATCTTTTACAAATTGTTTACATTCTGATAAATTATTTAATAATAAAACACCTTTGATGTGGGCATCTTTATCCCTTACAACTTTCGAGGTAACTTGTCTATAATAATAATAATAATAATAATAATAATAATAATAATAATAATAATAATACCTCTAGTGTTATATGAATAATTGTGTTTGTTCAGTGTACCAAAATTTACTTTCATTTTAAGTAACGAAATAGTTTCATAAATATACAATGATATTACTGTTAACATGCATTGCTCTCTAAATATTTATAGGTGATTTTTCAGATATATACATACATACACACACACACCTCAGACTTTTTTCTTTATTACTAAGGATAGGTACTGCCACAAATTTCGAAGTAATGTATATAGAAATCACACACTCAACGTGTGCGTGATTTTGAGTACCAACATTGAAAACAGGTTAAAGGCTTGTGAAAGCATACTGCCAGTACAGGTATGTGCTGTAGCGTAAAAATTGTTTAAAAAGTGAAACCACACCGGTGTATATGTAAGAAGATGTATAATTTGTTCGTGTTTAAGAATATATTAGGTAAAACTTTCACAGGAAATTTGAAGTATCAAAAATATTAACATCTTCAGATTTGAACTCTGCTAAATTGCCGAGGTTTTGACTTCTTCTTGGGATTATCTCACATAAAAATTGTGTGTGTGTGTGTATATATAAAGCTATGCAGTACAGAGAAGACTACATCTAGTTACGTATTTTATTAAACTTATTTATAAATAACTGTGTTTGCTCTCTTATGTTGAACCTACGAGTATAACTTCTTAATGGTGTACACTTTTATTCTTACATACGAAGCTCTGGTAAAAATAATTACACTGTAATTTATGCTTCACAAATTATATGCTATATAATTATTATGCTAAATCTAATGAAGGTGTACAACACAGTACCTATAGATCAAAGGTCATTGCTGAAGAAGTTGCAGCAAAAATGCAGAAGACAAATTTTGGCTACAAAAGAGTGGATGAAGGGTATGAAAGGGCATAATTACCAAATTGTTCAAACTGTTTCACAGTCCATTGTTGTCAATGGCAGCAAACGTTGCAGCTTCACAAGTGAGGGGTGCCAAGAAGGCACACAGAGGGCGAAAATGGTCTGCAAGCTCTCTCCATCTACAAACGTTCTCCACACACTTTTCTTTGTTTTCTTTTTGCTTTACCTTGTAAGAGTACTGTGATCCATCACCTTAGTCAGTTCCGAAATAGACACATTTTCAGAGCTTTACTAAATCTGTTTCTGAGCTTGAGAAAATTGACTGCATATGTTCAGTGTGATAGCTGTCAAGGAACACATACAGTATGATCCCAAAAGGGATCAAATATTTGGTTTTGAAGACAAGGGTATATTGGGACAAACATGCAGAGTGGCAAAGCAAGTGCTTGTGGACATGGCTAAGGTTTTGAGTAAGTGGAAGCAGCCTGTGGCACACTTCTTTAGTCGAGGGGGCGCGAAGGCAATTGAACTGATGGAAGTGCTTGGATCTTGCTCGTGTAGGTCACTGTCTATGACACATGTACCAACAATTTGAAAGCTCTGAAGAGTGTAGATGTTTCCATTAGTAAGCCTTTCTTTAAATTTTGAGATCAGGAGGTGTTGATCATTTATGACCCTCCCCATCTCCTTAAGTGCACCTTAACAGCATCCTGGTCTCACATTAAAGAAGATATCAAACTTGTTTACATAAGATCACCAACACTCTCCTAAATCCAGATGCCTCCCACAAAATGAAAGTTTCTTTTGCAAGCAAAACAGTAGGGCGGTGACATTCACTGCCACTATGTAATGACATAAATGACCACCAGAAAAGGATGTAATTTTAGCATTCAACATCCTTTTGTCACATCGATGCTCTGTGTGTCCTAAATATATGCTTCTGGTACCTATACATCAGTGGTGTTGGAGGTGGTGAAGGCGGCGGTAGCGGTGGTGGTATAATGTGCTTTCCATATTTATATGTGCATGTAAGTTGCATACTATATTATCTAGTTTATATTTAAAAAAGACAACAAACTGATGAGCAAAATTCCAGATCAAAAATCACAGTCTATTTATATTAAAGTACTATAACTATTTGTGTTTTTCCTGTCTCTGATTTGGGAGTATGACATTTGAACACAGCTTTACATTTTATTTTGAAGCATTCATAAAATATTATTATCAAATCCAGTATTTACAAAACCTGCTCAAAATGACCCAGCAGTATACAGATACACCGCATCACCGCATTTTCAATGACACAAAATAGCACTTCAGCTTCTCACACTCTGGATGAAATGAAGCTGTGTTTCAATTATAAGGTTGAACAACGCAATTTTTATATTATTAATATGCATGTGTGGTTATTCAATAAAAATGTTAGTGCATTATTGATGGTGCTAGTGATCTCATTGTGGTTCTTAGTTGCTCAACTCTCCTGTTTCTTGTAAACAGTAACAATTTAATAGGAATAGACTGCAATGTGTATTTTCAGTATATGTGCTGTATAATGTACTGTTCTTTAGGTACTAAATTGTTATTTAGTTTCAGAATTAGCATAACCTGTGACCCCATATTTATTGTACCATTTCTGCCCAACTAAATACAAATGCTTCTACCTAAGCTTCATGAAACGCTTCATGGAGAGCTCTAACGTCTGTACTTTGGTGGTAACTGTTTGAAGGAACGTGTGCAAAACTGGTTGTGCACGAGGATGCCGTCTCCTGGGAGGAGGAAGTAACATACCTTGGAGAATGAGTTAATCTTGGGCACCGACTTGCACCAAAGAGATATGCCTCTATACGGAAGGATCCCGTTTTGGCTGAGCATCCTTTAGTCATACTCTAAATTTGTTTCATCTTCCTTTTGATAAGTTTGTTATTTTCTAAGTGCATTACTATAGTGCTCAGTGCGTTTTAAAGTAAGTTACCCACGATGTGGTAAGGGCGAAAGATACTTTGAGAGTTCTGTAAAGTAAAGAAAGAAAAGAGAAGGAGCCATTTTCATGGAATGCTATTTATGTAAAATGTTTGTAAATAAAACCTGTATGTGCGAATAAGTGATAAAGACTTTGGTAAAAAAGACAATAATATTAAAAACGGAGAAAGTTACATTGTTAAAACATGTCTGAAAGAAAACAAAACATGTTTATTGTGTATATATAAGGATTGTTCCAGAATCCAAACGCACAAATTGGCAGAATTGAGATTAATAAAATTATCCTGACAATAAAATAAGTTAATGAAGTTCTTGCCATTGTACAGGTGACGATGGATGGATGGATGGATGGATGGATGGATGGATTGATGGATGGGATGGACATATACATATATACAGAATAGTCCAAAAAACTGTATACACTGTTTAATAGTCCATAACTTACTAATGGGCAGAAACATCTCATTTTTGGTAGTGTAATAGTTTGTAGTTCCGGCAATCGTCACACAAGCCGTGACTAATAGTTATTAGTTACTTAAGTAAACATGGCTGGCGCAAGGCTTACATTTGATGAAAGGAAGTCAGTACAAAAACATTAGTGAGGTTCAACGCCAGTGGCGAAATGGGTTTCAAACAGAGCCACCGACATGTTTAACAATTGCGCGCATTAGAGACAAGTTTGAAGTCGAGGCTGTGTTACAGATGTACAGAAAAAACGATCTGGACGACCTGTAACAGCAACAACTCCAGCGAATTCCCGTCATGTGTTACAACAATTCACTCGCTCACCACAAGTGTGAGAGACAGTGCACCTGTGAAACTAGGGTTAGTCGCTCAAGCATTCGGTGCATTTTAAAGACTGCAAAGTGGAAGTGCTACATCCCAAGATTGCTACACGTAATGAATGAGGACGACCCAGATCATAGAATGGAGCACTGCGAATGGTCACATAACATGGTACGCAACGATGAAATGTTTTCGCAGATGATTGTGTGGTCTGATGAGGCACAGTTCGAACTCAATGGTACAGTAAACCGCCACAATTGCGTCTACTGGGCAGCCGAAAATCCAAATGTTCATGTACACAAAGCCGTGAGTTTGTGAATGTGTGATGTGGGTTGTCTTACCGGGATTTGATTGGACGGCACAGTTACCGGTGAGTTGTACCTTCAGAAGTTTGAGGCATCCAGTTTACCTACCATCGGTGACTTGTATGGGGACGAAAAATTTTACTTCCAACAAGATGGTGCACCAGCTCACTGTTATAATCGTGTCAGGGAATATATCAACCATAATCTATCTACACGATGGATAGGCCAAAGAGATGCTGTAGAGTATCCATCACGTTCCCCAGACTTAACGCCTCTAGATTTTTACCTATGGGGATCACTAAAGGATGTCGTTTATGGACAAAAGCCACGCAAATTGGATAATCTATGAGAATGTATCGTACATTCGTGTGCTGATATCCAATTGAACACGTTGCAGTCGGTAGTTCGTGCTGCAGTTTGGACTTTAAGCTACACTTTCCCAAAAAATGAGACATTTTCGTCAATTAGTTTGCAAGTTATGGACCGTTAAACAGTGTATACATTTTTAGGACAACTCTGTATATATTCATCGTTGTACTCATATATATTTATCTCTTTTGTTGCAATCATTCTATCTCCACAACTATAATTTTAGTCGTTCTGAGGCACAAATGTGTAAATTTTCTCTTTAGATTATGGCCTTCCAAGTATATGCTTAATATCTTTATCATTTTACTCACAATATTGTGGTATTTATATTATTTTCTCCTGTTTAGATAGGATACATTTTTTGTTTTTGTAAATCGTCTTTGCCCTCCTATGGCAATTTTTTCTTTCCCTGTTCTTATATGGCTTGATCCTTCCAGAATGATTATGATTACTTATTTGGATGTTTATTTTTCGTGATCCTCTTTTGGGAGCGGCCAAAGTTATCATGTCCTAAGTTTTCACAACATGCAGTTCCATATTAGATAATATAATGTTGGTGTTAGGCGTGAAGGTTCAGTGGTTTTGGATTTTCTCTCCAATCCCATTTTCGCGGGGGAGGAGGGGATTGTACAATTTCCAACAGGTAAACGAAATGCTTCTTCCTCTACCTAAGCTTCATGAAACTGTTCATGGAGGGATCTGATGGCTGCACTCTGGTGCTACCTGTTTGAAGTAACATGCCCGAAACTGGTTGCACAAGATGATACCGCCTCCTGGGAAGATCGCCTTCGGTACTAAAATAGTAAAAAACAGGCATTAAACACTATTCAAAATGCCTTGGACACCCACTTACACCAAAGAGGTTTACATTCTATACGGAAAAGTGGCCGAGCATCTTTTAGGCATTTTCTAAATTTGCTTCATCATCATTTTGGGTAAGTTTATTATTTTCTAAATTCATTACTGTTGCACTCAGTGCAGATTTTAATGCAACTTACCATTTGTGTGGTAAAGATGAAATGTCAGTGTTGTGTTAAGGTAAAGAAAGGAAAGAGACAGTCATTTTCGTGGAATGCTGTTTATGTAAAATGTTGTGTAAAGAAACTCTGTGTGAAAGAGACTTTTGTAAAAGGGCGATAATATTCAAAATGGAGAAAGCAGATTGTTAATTCATGTTTTAAAGAAGAGTATATATAAGTGATATAAACAGCATCATCCACTGCTGTTTCCACAGGATCTTACTGACGCTTTATGTTCGTAGTCATTGGCTAGCTATTTATTCACTGGTATATTTCAAAACATGGGAAAAGGAACTAATTTCCAAGTGTATGAAATGGAAATAATAAAAGCAAAGCTTGTTAGTCAGTAAATTGAATTTTTAAATATACAGATTTAATATTGCCTTATCTTGTTTAATTTTTTACTAAATCCTCCTTTCATATCCTATCACTGTTCCCGTTGTGAGTTACGTGAAAATGAAAGTAAACGTACATTTAACAGGCCGTATTTTAAAATAATGCTTAGGGTGCTCGTATGTACTTGCAGACGATTGCAAACATTAAATAACTAGTTTTCTGAAATTATCACATTTTCTCTTCATAAAGTTATGTGATTACCGCTAGCGGGAGTTTGTACGTGGGTGGAAGCGTATTTTTAAGTGTCGTTTGTTTTACATTTCAGCAATGGAAATAATAGATTTGGAATGTTTTTCTGAAATCCAAAAATATACCAAATTTAATAATTTTGATTGTGTTTAAATGACATTATTAAAAAAAAAAAAACAAAAAAAAACAAAACAAAACAAAAAAACTACAAGAATAGGCTGAGCTGTTGCTGTCTATTAAATTTTAGGTTTCTTTGTCAAAATGTTTTAAAAGTTTTTGTACTGAAATCATGCAAAATACCTTTGTGATTCTGTTTTATCGCAGGTTTTATAGGATAGTATTAAATATTTTACTCACAGTTGTCATTATATATTTACATACGTACATATATTTGTGAGACACAAATATATCTATATATAGATCTATAATCTAATCTGTAGATTATAGATCAATAGATATTGATCACTCTACACGCATCTTTATTTAAATTTTACTATTAATAATTATGTATTAAAAGATAGGTTTTTCAGATAATAAAATCATATGCTCTTTAACAGCAATGCAAAGATGTCCATTCACTGCTGTCTAGTCCAAAAGCAATCAGATGAGTTAATGGGACCAGAATAAAGTTGTTTTCACATGTACAGACAGAAAGAAGAAAAAGAAAGAAGAAAATTCCGAACTACTCACAGTATTTCAATTTTGGCTGGAAATGTGTGAACAGCTGCTGAGATGCATATATATATATATATATATATATATACACAACCAGAAATGGGATTAGTGTTGCATGCTAGTTGTGTGATTGAGCTAGCAGAGTCGGCGTAAGTTCCTACAATAGGAGAACCGTTAGAGGCACATCGATTGGCGGAAGTGAAATGTGATGACATTTTTTAAACATTAAATTAAGCATATATTCTTAGTTATTTATCTATGACCTCCATAATGAGTTCAGCGTGATTGTCCACTGTTTCAAAAAAAGCAAAAGTTTGAACAGGATTTTCCTTTTACTTCACATAACAAATCTCACATAACAAATCTCTGCTCTATAAGACATGGAACAAGAATTGTCTCATGTAAGAGTCGAAACAAATAAGGACCAAGCCAAAATCAACTTTCCTATTTATATTACAAACGTTGTATATATGAATAATTTTATAATAAAATTAATATCAAATTTATGGCCGTCTGTGAAAACCTTAAATAACTAATAATGAATAGCTGGTTAACTCAATGTTAAAATGATGGTCACGCAATCGCGATCAATGCGATTTCAAATGGTGCAGAAACTTGACCGACTACCTTGGCAATCACTAAAGTAAAGTAACGTGCTGCCCTATCTACACTTCAGAATTTTGACCAGTTTTCAGCCAGATCATAGATCTTCCGAGCGGTTCTAATTTCTTCTCTTCTGATTCTTCTCAGAGTACAGAGGTACTCTGTGCACCTCTTCACAGTTTCTGATCTGACTGCAGCCTCAAGAATAACTTTATTTGCCATTATTATTTCATGGTTTATCTGGGAATTCTTGGCTTTGTTATGTGCAATAAATATCACTGATCACCAGGGTCTATTTAACAAATAGACACACCTTCAAGAAAGAGCGTTCAACTTTAAACCTCTGAGTGACAATACCCAGGAAAAAATGATGTAACCCTAAGATTAACCAAAATCATTTGAAGTATAACAAGTGAGGAAATATTCACTAGGTGTATGTTTACACCACCAAATAAAATGGCAACATAATAGTCAATACCACCGTTTGTAGTTTGTACCTGCAAACAAGATGACCAGAAAAAATTAAACGTTATTTACCAGCATGAATCATACATTATCATTGTAACATCTAGATTGTATGAGTTTAAAAGGTGTATAAATTCACTTTGGAAAACTATATATTTATGTGGCTTGCTTGGAAATTTCTAGGAGTCATATAAAATTGTAACATACAAATTTATTATTATTATGATTATCATTATTAAACAGCACTGCCATATAGACTGCTAGAAAGACTATGCTCTACAAAGTTTATAGAAATTCAACCTCAAAATTCCAAAACAAGAATAAACGTTTGTAAATGTTTGGAATAATTGCAATTAGAATGCAGCCATCTTTGGCCTGGAGAAAAAATTGTGCAGCCTGAATTTATTTGTAGAGATAATGCTTACGTCTATCTGTGAAATTGAAGAGAAAAAACTATGCTTAATAGAAAGGATCCTAAAGTCTAGCTGGGTTAAGTTGGCAGAGTTTTTTTTAGAAAAAGAGAGCAATCTGAGGAATCTGTACCCTTAAAGAAGCAGTGGTGGCACTCTCAACTTGCTGTACGAATTCATTTTCTTTCATCTTCATTGCTTTCTGAGTCTAAGTTATTTACAAAATGTTCCAGAAGTTCGCCTACGAGACCATCCTTCTCTTAATAAATAATAATAATAATAATGTTACACTTGTTTTACATGCTTACATGCGTTTAACCAATTGTTTGCAGTAACTTTTGACATTGCACTATGAAATCGATTTTCAACGTCAGAAGATTTGAAAGTTAGGTTGTGTTTTTCAACATCCCCCTTAATTTGCGCCCATATTAATTCGATGACATTAAAATCACAATGATACGGTGGCAATGATATCCGTGACCTTTAGCTATTGTATCTATATCTTAACGTTATCCTTATTCATTTTTATCAATTCATAGAGCACCGTTTTATTGAGCAAGGGTCATAATATTTTTTTTCTTGTAGCCACGCCTGCATATCCGCTTTTTTTTTTTTTGACGATGATATTGGTACTTTATTTAGTTCCTTTGAATGATATGACGCATTGCCCATAGCAATAATGCTGCTATTGGGAATATCCGGAAGAAGCTGGTTTATAAAACACTTTTTAAATGCTCAACGTCAATTCTTCATGATTGTCTCGAGTGGATTTAGATTTGAAACACTTAGGAGCCCCAGGAATAACTCCGTCTCAAGATTCAGCATGAACAATGATGAATCGGTCCTTTACCTAAAGACATTTTTATCATAATCTCCATCAGGTCCCTCAGACATCCACAACCTACTTTTGGTATGTTAGCCCGTGTTTCATCTAAGTAAATTATAGGACGACCAGTGGAACGTAGTTTCTTTTCCAAGGAAATTAAATCTCTTGAATACAACGTCAGATCTCTCCATTAAATATCTTAGGATTTGTTATTAATCATATAACTAAATTTTAGTGTATTCTTTAGAACTTGGCGCAAAGCCCCCTTACTTTCGCAAAAGATATCTGCTTTCACTAAATATCATTTAAACTCGGAATAAAGTGTAATTATACACAAACTTTTAGTGTATTCTTTAGAATTTGGCGCAAAGCCCATTTACTTTCGTGAAAGATATTTGCTATCACTAAATAGACCATGAATAAAGTATTCTTATGTTATCCATATATGAGGTACGTCCAGATAGTAAGTTCCGTTTGGTAATAAAATAAAATTGTGTACAGATACAGAATAATTAATTATTGCACAAAATTCTACAACTCTTCAACTACTGTTCCACATAACTGCCGAAATTTTGCAGGCATTTGTCATAGCATGGCACAAGTTTTTGTATACCTTCTTCATAGAAGTTTGCCGCCTGTGTCTTCAAAAAGTTGGAAACATTTTCTTTCAGCTCTTCGTCATTGTTGAAGTGTTGACCGCCAAGGAAAGACTAGAAATGTAAATACAGATGAAAGTCGCTAGGAGCGAGGTCAGGGCTGGACGGAGGATGGTCAAACACGTCCCAGCCAAATCCCTGTAGGAGGTTTTTCGTCACTTTTGCAGTGTGTGGTCGTGCGTTGTCATGAAGAAAAACAGCACCTTTTGACAGCAATCCTCGGCACTTATTCTGTATTGCGCGGCGCAATAAACATCTGCCTTGATTGTTTGACCTCACGGAAAGAAATCAATGAGTAAGGTGCCTTTCCAGTCCCAGAACACTGTGCACATCATTTTTCGAGGTGTCAAGATTTGTTTCGGCTTAACCTTTGCTGGGGATGAAGTGTGCCTCCATTCCATTGATTGCCGCTTACTTTCAGGGGTGTCGTAAGAAACCCAAGACTCATCTCCTGTGACTATCTGTGTCAGAAATTTTTCATAACGGGTTAAAAACTGAAGTGCACTACCCATCCATTTTGTTTTGTGTTGCTCAGTAAGAATCTTTGGTACCCAACTTGAGCAAAGTTTACGAAATTTCAGTTTGAGCACTAATTGTAAACTTGCGGTTTTCCTGGATCTTGCCATCAATCTCAAACCAATTCTTCTGTAACCAAAGATAGACGCCCACTTCATTCTTCATCGTGCACTTCACTATGTCCTTCATTGAACTGTCGGACCCATCTTCTCACCATTGAATGATTCATCGCATTTTGTCCGTAAACTTAGCAAATTTGCCGATAAATTTCAAATGGTTTCACTTTCCTAGCATTCAGAAAACGAATCACAGATCTGATTTCACAAGCGATAGGATTTTCAATCAACACCGACATTGTAAACAAGCACAACAAAGCGTATGTGGCTGACAGCGATCTCAAAATTGATAAATTGAAACGGAACTTACTTTCTGGACGTACCTCGTAGCTCTTATTATTGCTGCTGCTGTGAACGAATCCGAGGTCGTTTCTTTGCTGGAGTTCGCAGTACTGTTGCACTGGCTTCGCATGTCATTTCATGAATGACTCTACGAATTGTGCAAGTAGATATAACAGTTATTTCTGAGATATCGCTGACGGGTATAGTTGATTTCTTAAAGCTTCAAATTCTTCAGCAAAATTTTTATGTATATTGCAAACAACTTCTCTCGCGTCCGGCTGCAGAGGTTTGCCTAGTTTACCGACAGCTAAAAATGCCACAGACACTATGGAGAGCAAGATAAACATTTAGCGCAACATTTTTACAGAAATGTTCCCGCTAGGAAAATCCCTTTGTAATTATTTTGAAAGTTATAGTAAAAGACGTATTTATATTATTCATGTACTTGCAAGAATTACACTATCCACACCATTAACATGCCACCACTGATAACTAGCATATCTGATAGACCGGTTTCACCACAGAAAAAACTGACAAGGAAAGGTATAAGCGTACAAACCATCCTTTTTCGAGGGGTTTTCATTATAGTAAAAGGAAGATAGTTCAGGTCATTCGCATACTATTGTTACCTCTTTCTGCCAACTTATTCCACCCAGACCATAGTCAATGTCACCCCATTATTGTCATCATGGTTATGAATTTAAATTCATAAGCATGATTGAAATGCAGCTATTATTGTACCAAATTGTTTATATTTTGCAGCTACTTTGTTGCAGAAGGTGGTAAGGTCATTTATGTAAGGAATTCACAGTATTGTGAGTGATTTTAATTGTTTAACATGCACCTAGTGTTGATTTCACCGTCGCCTTCGATTGCTCTGGTTTTACTTTGTTGGCGAACACTTTGTTGAAGTCATTCTGAGGTGGGAAAAGCGATAGGTACAATTATATTCTATTTCTGAAGTTACACTCGCAAAATACTGAAGAATGACTTTCACTTTATTCTAAATATTCCCTAACAAGCACCTTTGCGTACAAGTTTTAGCTGCATTTTCTACCCTGGAATAATTCTTTTATTATTTCATTTGACAGCGTTATACACTTCATAATACCTAACGAGCCCGTCGTGTCACTAGCCAATAGTACTTTTACTCGCGACTTTCATGACCCTTACATTCTCTGTAAATTTTGTGGCGCATACCCTGAATATGAAATGCTACGCTTTTTATAGTGATCTTAGCTCCTACTCGTGTTTTATTCTTATTAAGTGAAATTTCGTACCATCAGTACGTAAACAGCGCATCCCTTGGTCATGTGACTGCTCAAACTGACCACGTGACTCAAAATAGAATGGAACTTTCTCTTCTTCTTATTTAAGGATTCCCCTAAAGAACACATAGTTCTTTACTGCACGCACTTAATATAATAGAATCGAACAAAAGTTAGGCTCTTTTTCCTAAAAAAAAGGCTGTCAAGCCTGACAACAACTTTCTACTCTGGCTTGAAAATACTATGCTGCATATAAATTCACATTCATATTTTACTTTTCTTATACACGGATCAATATTATATGCTTGTTATTAGGTAATCATCTAATATATATAATATTACATCTATTATATATAAGATAGTTTACGTAAAGACTAGATGATGTATTTAATAACGAACACACACACACACACATACGCACAGGGTGTCCTAGAATTTGACCACACAAATTGGCAGGATTGTAGAGGGGATCCAAGATAAACATTTTGAAATAGGCAACCTATGGGCAATGGGTTCTAAATTCTTTGCTACAACATAAAATGTAATAATGGTTAGCATGCCACTGCTCAAACCACAGTGGACTGTGACGGGAAGGTCCAGATTTGGAGAGCATAGGCGCAGCTACATTATTTAGCGCTATGGTAAGCATGCGTGCATGCATCAGGTCAAGATGTAGAAGGAGTTGAAGGTTCAAGCCCTTTTTTTTTTAATGTTGTCTCGTTTGTTAGTATTTTATAATGAGCCGCTCCTATTTTGCTGCATTGCTAATATGATTTATTCGTGCTGCCAAATAAAAGAAATGTAATGTATGATTAACATGCAGGTGTAACGGTAAACTTTCAGTAAGTTATTGCATTCCACACCTGAAGGGAGTTTCTAAAATACAGTGTATCACACTTTGATGTGTTGTTTATGTACATTTTGCAATTGTAGTCACGGTTCACAATTTACAAGCCAATATTAATGTGTCAAATGAACTTCAAATGAAATGAAATTAGCAACCTGCAACATCCCTGCAGAGGTTGTACCTACAAAGAAATGAACCTCACACCCTGTCAAAAATTCCAGCTCACCTACCTCACCACAAGCAGCTAAAGTTGGTGTCAGTAATTGGTTATCTGGTTGAATGGGCATCTGGTAAGCTAAGTTCTTAAGGATGCTCAATGGACCATTTGGCACCAAAAAGTCAATGAGCTCAGAAAAAAATGAAATGGTGTGTTATTTATGGACGCTCTTTAACTGCTGTGGTTCTCAGCATCCCATTCTAAATTGGGCGTGAAAGACAGCTTAATTTTACTCAAAGGCCTCTCTATAAGGCTTGAGGTTCTTTTACATGCTGTAAATCTACGACATGGGACCAACAGCTTTACTTCCCTTCCAAAGGAAGCCATGCTAAGGATTTTTATGCCCAAAAATATCCATTGTCCTCCGCCTGGTTTGAACCCACGTCCTTGGGTATATGAAGTTATCATGATAACCATTTCAACACGGAGGTCGACAATGAGCTCAGAAGTTCGCATCTTAGGACGTTAGTCTGTGTGACCTCCGTTTGGCACTCTGTTGAAATGATTATACTTTTACAACATGAACACTATATTTAGCAATTAATATCATCTTGTGCAAAATAAAGTGATGAATGGTGCAATCAGGTTGAAGTATCCAGCAGACCAAGCCACTCAATTGGACTCTTCATGAATGACACTTACCCAGAAGTTGCAAGTTACTAAATACAATGGTATATCATTTTGGAATGACCACCAGTTTGAAAATCATTCCTTGGTAGAGATTGTAGGGTTTTTCATTTTACCAGATGACAACATTTGTATTGAAGAAAGGAAACCTATGTGATGTCTTATTTCTCTCTGTTTCTGTTTTCTTTTAAGTGTTTGGATGTTATGTATTGTGTACTGATTGTATTAAAATAAATAATCCTAGTTGTTTTAGAAGGATTGATTCTTTTGTTTTCCCTTTCCTTGTTCTCTTGGAGTTCAGGATTTTAATGGAAATGGGAGGCCTATGCCAATTCAGCAGTTTGCAACTTGTCCATAAGAGACATCACTGTATTACTTTCTCTACATGTACTATGTACATAGTGTATAGAGAACATATTGTATTGCACCCAAAAATTCCATACCGAGATTTCACCGGAAATACATGTTTTGGGTCCCCCTGAATCCAAAAAAAGCATTTTTGGAAAAAGGTCCATGTGTGTGTGTGTGTGCAGTGTGTGTGTGTCTGTGGACAGCATAGCCCAAAAACGAAAAGACCGTTAAATACCAAACCAAAATTTAAGTTTAACATCTTCCAAGGATGCGACACGAAGATTTTCAAGAAAATCCCCCCACCCCCAACTAACCTTTACATGGAACTTTTTTCCAAAATTTTGATTTTCTCAAAAATGGCTCAAATTATTTTGATTAAAATATTGTATATTAAAGATATTTACCTGACAAATAATATGTATATCTTGGATTTTCTGGGAATAGTCTCTGAAGACTACTTTATTCTGGATGAATTTTACGAAATTTTGCATAAGTGCTAAACCGTAAGAAATGGACAATAACTTACCTCACAAAAAATGTAGAGCACATTAAAACACACAATTTATGTTATATAAATTTTTTTTTGAGGAGTTGATCGTTTTAAGGTATTCCTTGTTTTTGGAAAAAAAAATTGTATTTTTCTCATACAGGAGCTTGCCAACTCGTATTCATACAAATAAAGGAACTTCAGTCACCTAGTAACCTGCTTTTGACCATCACTTTAACCTATAGTACTCCCTTATTTCGCTTCTACTTACAAGGAAGCAAGTAATAAAGACTATTTCTGCTAATTTTTTCTCGATTACCAGGAAGTAAATAGAAGAATCAGCTTATTAACAATAATTTGTTACACAGAAGTAGAGAAAGACATGTGAATGGAACACATCAGATTTTTTTTATAATAGTGCTCTTTTTGCCAGTTATTTCACAATGTTGGTGACGTGATTCAGTAGCAGCAGCCCAAGCACTGAGTGCTTCAACATTTATTCCTAAATTTGCTTTGGTAAACATTTATTCCTAAATTATTCAGTAATTACCTGCTAAAGGCTATAGGCATTCACATTTACATTTTTTTGAAAATACATAAATAATAAGTTTCACTGCAGCAGTGTGTACCTTTGTATGTACTGATACCGATGCAAAATATCTGTTCACACAGCTATACCAGTGAGAGAGGATGCGCACACTCTCAAGGTTAGCAAGAGACACAGGCTTATGAAGTAAGCTTTGAATGAACCAGTCAGTTTCGGTTAAGGTGGCAAGGTGGTGAAATATCGTGTGTAAGGTGAATTTATAATAGTGGCATGTTACTCAGTTTTAAGTTTTACAATTTGTAGAAATGAGTAAGCAAATATTGTTTGAATGGTATAGTTATTATACAAGTATGTCTCATACTAAATGTATCAAAAAAAAAAAACTTCTATGCAACCCTTTTTAATTCTTGGACAAATTACAAATAATTAAAAATGGAAGACCAACACCACAACTAGAAAATTTGATTCCAGAAAATACACTAGACATTTTCAGTTATATCCATATGGGAAATGTGAGTGATTAGCTGGTAGCGCTGAACTAAATGCATTGTTTTGCTAGTATTGCCCGTTATTTATTTCATAGTGCTGTTAATTACCATCTTCTGCAAATATAACTGGTTTTGAAAAAAGTAGAATAGACACTGGGCCTGATGACCAGTTAAAAATGACATTTCTGTACACATTCAGAAGGTTTAAGCAAAATGAAGTTATTAATACAATGTGATTTCTAGGAAAGCAGAGTTAGCCTTTCGAGGATATGATGAAACAGGACATTCTGTTAGTTAGAGACTTCAACTGTTTTAAAAGGGATTCCCAATCATATGCAAAATGATCTAATTCAAGCTTAGTTCAGACATTTTATCAGTTATAAAACAAGAAATAGTGGATGTTCCTTTTATGGCAATTATAGTTGATGAAACAACTGGTGTTGATGACACTACAGTATTCTATAGTTCTTTGTTATGTATCAGAGAAAGAATCTTGGGATTGTGTGACTGAAATGCCCAAGCTATTGCACAACTTCTCAGACACTTTTTATCAGGTTATTTGGATGTAACGAGAAAATGATTGCACAGACTTCTGACAGTGCAGCTATAATGACTGGAAATTTTAATGGAGGTCAAGGTCACGCATCCAGAAGCATTTCGTTATTATACCCACACAAAAGATCTTGTTTTGTCTCAAAGCACCAGCCAGATACCTGAATGCAAAATATGTTTAACCCCTTTATTCGACTTGCAGCATTTTTTTCAAAATTTCCAAAACATACAACATTTTTGGACAGATTTTTTAAGCATTGATTTCCATGCAATGGAATTGTCCTTTCAGTTTAATAAATACTGTGTAGGAACATAACTCAACTGTGCGATGTATTTTTGCAATGCTAAGACACCCTGCAGAGATTGAGTCAGACATTTCAGCACCTACTGATGACTAATTGTCCCTTCTGGGACAAATTCGTTTTACCTCTTAACACATTCCACAGAGAAGAAATGTAGATGTGTTTACTAACCTCTTGAAAATGAGATTTTAAGATTATACTACATGAGATTTTTAAATTTACTAGCACATGAAAACTTTGGGCAGTGTGCTAACAAGTTCCCCGAAAGCTACTTTCAAAGTCTCTTAACTATTTACGGAAAATTTGTCCACACCATTTGGTTAAAAAATGAACTGATTTTAAGTAGCAAGGAATTTGAAAATAAAACTATGAGTGAATTTGCAAAACTGTTCAGCACCTATTTAACTCTAAAAACAATTTTTGACAATTTAATTTCTTTATGTCATTACCGTGTACTCTTTTATTACTCTTCAGTAGAGAGGTGTTTATCAGCGCCGAAGAGAATCAAAACTCTACTGGAAAAGAGAGGTTACCATAACTTGGAATTATTTCAATTGAAGCACTTTTGTTAGAAGACTTCAGAAAAAAGAGCAGTTTTTTGAGGTGATGCTTGACAAACTTTTATCTCAGGGCCAAAGATAGGAGTTTCTATTCTGCTGATTTTTCTGCTGAGCCAAAGTTCAATTTTTATAATTGTAAACAAGGTTTTTCTATTTATAATTTATTGTTTTCTTAATATAAATTTAATTGATTTCAAATTCCAATTCCCATTTTATGTTTGGGAATCACATCTTTAATTTAAAATATTTACTTAAAAATCATAATGTGAAGTGCTTTGGTTGCCTGGACAATCACCGCACACCACTGCACTATGTTTCACTAGCTTGCAACCTGTCAAAGATAGAGAGTTGGGATTCATTTTCAACATACGTGCACAGTCCCAAGGCAAGTTTCCTGCTCAAGAGCATTTCTGTTAACTTGACTGGCTTTCTCCATTATATTTTAGCAATTGTCCTACTTAACACTTTTATGAGTGTCAATGTGTATGCAGGGCTAAAATTGTAATCCCCCCCCTCCCCCATATAGCTTAATGTGCTTTAACCTGGTTGGTCATATCGGACGATGAATGAAATTGGTGAAATCATGCTCAAATGATTTTGGGGTCCATGGAGCTTAAAGTTATTTACATTTGTCTTTTCAGAATAAAGGAAAACCCACAGAAAAAAACCTTATCCAGGTAACTCATCCTAAATGAGATTGAAAGTCATGACCTGCAGACATGCTACCACCACATTACTCAGGAGGGTTTATGTTAATTGCCCATGTTGTAATTTAAATCTGCTGCTCAGTTTTATGTGGTGTATTTGTTATATTTAGTGTGTGCGCATTTATCAAAATTGTTATAATATGTTTGAATTATCTTTGACATCAGCTTCAATATTATGAGTTTATGTAAATTGTTAATGTTTGACATAATTAGTGTGTTAATAATTTAATTGTTCAAGTACATTGTAGAGCTTTAGTCTCACATCTGCAAAGATGTGTCATGCTGAGGGAGGTCACACACCGAATTCTGTACCGCACATTTTTTTAAACTTGCTTTATTCTTATAGTTATTCTCACAAGCAATTTTGCTAAACATTGCAGATATATTAAGCTGTAGTGTTGTTACTTATGTATCCTTGCCAAGTGTTATATGCATTGTTAAAACTATAAAGAACAATTAAAAAGTTGGGAGAAATACATGATATGTTTGGGAGGGAAGGATTTGCTTGGATGTGATTAGAAGCACTGTTTTTAAAGGGGATAATGGGGGAAGATGCATTAAGTGTGGGAAAGCTGTTTATCAGAATGTGATGGGATGAAAAGATGTAGGGAAGGTATATGGCAAATAAAATGATCAAATTACAAAAAGAAATCATAGCACATAAAATACTGACTGATACTGACAAAACAGGATCAAAAGTACAGGACAAAGGGAAAGAAAGATGAGAGAATTGAGATATATTTGGTAAAATAGTGAAAGTAGTAGACTGTAAGGGGTGGGGGGCTTCATTATGTCAATGACCCTGGGTAGTATGTATGGAAGACTTTGCAGATGGATGTTAGACTTATTAGTTTATAAATTTTGGTTAAGTACTTTAGAAGTAATGATAAAAATGTTTCTATTGTTTAGTTTGTATTAGTATATTTGGGAAATTTATTAAGATGGTAAATAAATATTCAATTCAATTTAGAAATGAAAACAAAAAATATGGTCCTTTGGCAAGGCTTAAGTCTCATGTTATTCAACATATCCAGTTAAAACTAAGTCCATTAACGGAGATATTTTACTCTATGTCCTCCTGCATCATCATTGATATCCAACAAGTTTCCTTGGCCGCGCCATGGCCGAGTGGTTAGACCACTCGACTCTCACCTAGACGGCCGGGGTTCGATCCCAAACGACCGCATGTGAGATTTGTGGTGGACAAAACGGCGCTGGGGTGGGTTTTCTCCGGGTACTCCGGTTTCCCCCGCCATTGCATTCCACCGGTGCTCCATCATCATTTATGTATCATCAGTGTCACCGCCTGCGGTGCCATTAGTAGTTAAAGCGGGCGTTAAACACTACCAAAAAAAAAAAAAAAAAAAAAAAGTTTCCATCATGGTAGTTTGGTGCGATAAGAGTGGCTGTATTTGTGAATGGGTGCTTAAACATTTTCTGTACTCTAAACAACATTCATCATATAAACTACAACAATATTAATATATACAAATTTATCAACCAAAATAATTGAAGATATAACAGGAATGACAAATACTAATTCTATGTAATACACTTTATTTAATGTTATAAGAAAATAATGCTGAGTGGTGCAATGACTGAAAATTACGTGTGTAGTAATTAATCAGTAAAGCATACTCCATAACACTAATTCAGTCACATAAATCTTAGTCAATTAACAGCTTTCAGTTCTTTTCACACAAACCTTCTGCAAACAAGTTGGGATAAATAATTACAAACATTGCCTTATAAAATACTCGCTAAGTGTGTATCTGTGTGTGTGTGCGCGTGCACGCGTGTGAAAGAGAAACAAACATTTTTTGCAAACTTTATCAATTACTTCACTCAAAACCTTTATGTTCTTGTGGCAAAAAAATTGATGGAGAGTTTTCTGATGAGGATAGAACTAAATAATCCTTCCCTGTTGGCCAGTGAACTTTACCTTGAATATGTCCCAGAGCTTTGTAATTTGTAATTTGCGTAGTTTGTAATGAGGAGTCTGCAGTAATTGGATAGGTTTCTGCAATAACATATTCACTTTCTTTATCACCACTTTCTTGTTCATAGTTTTTTCCATCTGCATAGATGTTATCAGTTTCTATATGTGCTTTATAATGCTCTGTTTCTGCAAGCTGAAGATCCGGAAGCTTGACATCACCTAAAGAGTTGGCATTCTCCCAAGCTAAGTGGTGTCTAAACATCTGCTCACTTATCTTCTTTGCCTGTAATGTATAGATATTAAACAATAAGTCCCTGTCCTATACACCAGTCAGTTTCTTCATATCCCTTATGCTAAACAATCTACATGAAAATGCAATAAAATGGAAAGAGAACATGTAATTCCAAAAAAGCAAGATTATTATAGCAATGCAGTTAAGTTCCAATGCATGAGGTTATGAAACCAACATGAGTACAATTTCTATACTTAATGATGAAGTAATCCATACTTTATGCATTATAAACATTTAAAACACAACAACAATTTCAACGAAAGGATGTTTTGGAACAGTGATAGGTATGAATAGAATATTTGCTTTCTCTACACGTGCTATGTACATAGTGTATAGAGAAGGTATTGCATTCCACCAAAAAATTCGATACAGAGATTTCACCGGAAATATATGTTTTAGGGTCCCTTGTATATAAAAAAAAGTATTTTCAGTAAAAGGTCCATGTGTGTGTCCGTGTGTCTGTGAACACGATAACTCAAAAACGAAAAGTCAGTAAAATACCAAACTTTGTATTTAAGTTTAGTATCTTCCAGGGATGCGACATGAAGATTTTGAGAATAATCCCCCCACCCCCAACTACCCTTTACATGGAACTTTTTTCGAAAATTTTGATTTTCTAAAAAATGGCTCTAACGATTTTGATTAAAATATCGTATACTAAAGATATTTACCTGACAAATAAAATGCATATTTTGAATTTCCTGGGAATAGCCTCTGAAGACTACTTTATTCTGGGTCAATTTTACGGAATTTTGCATAACTGCTAAACCGTAAGAAATGGACCAAAAGTTACTACACAACAAATGTAGAGCACCTTAAAACACATAATTTATGTTATATACATTTTTTTCGTGGAGTTGATTGTTTTTGAGATATTCCTTGTTTTTGGTTTCAGCTATAAAAACTTATATTTTTCTCATACAGGACTTTGTGAACTCATGTCCATACAAACAAGGGAACTTCAGTCGCTGAGCAACCAGCTTTTGACTCTATCACTTTAACCTATGGTATCCCCTTATTTCGCTTCTACTAACAAGGAAGCAAGTAATAAGACTATTTCTGCTAATATTTGCTCCATTAGATGAAGTAAATAGAATAATTTATTGTAGTGATATAGACAAAGTCATGTGAATGGAACATATCAGATTTTTTTGAGTTGGGTTTGTAACACTTAAGTATCACTTATGTATAATTTTTCCAGACCGGTTTCGAAGCTATGTGGGCTTCATTGTCGCTGGTTTCCAACTGAATTTCCACAGGGTGTTCTATGTTGAGGTGTGACAGTCCCTGGTGACTGGGTAACAAACTTCCACAATATATTTTGTGGTGGCAATTCAAAGTTGAATACATGGTATTGGTTTTTAATGATATAAATTTTTTCCCAGATGTCGAGCTCTGCCGCATATCTGGTGGGTTTTATAAGGTGTATATTAGGTACTATTTCATGGTTAGTAGACCAAAAATGGTGTGCAATGGCTGATTTGTCAGTTTGTTTGTATTTTACTGTTTTCATATGTTCTTTAAGTCTTGTTTCAGGTGTCTTTTTCTTTTACCAATGTAAAATTTGTTGCAATCTGTGTAATTTATTCTGTAGGTTCCTGATTTTTTATGTTCTGGGATCTGGTCTTTTTGGTTGTTGCAGAGCATTGTTTGTAGGCTGTTCTGGGGGCAAGTGTGATTTTATGTTTTTTGAATATTTTTTGAAACTTGTCGTGTAGTTTTGGGTGATAAGTAAACCTTTTGAAGCAAGGTTTATCTATTGCTGGGCTCAATTTTGTGGTTTCTGTGATTAATTTCTGTTCTTTGAATTTTTTCTCTCTTAATTTTTGGTTGAAGTCATTGTTTCTATCAGTAGATATTATGTGTTTGTATTCTGTGTTGTATTCTTCATCTTTTAATGATGTGAAGACAAGTCTATGGGTGAGGCTATTGAATACTGCAGTTTGTGCGCTATAGGATTTTGGCCATAATTCTTTATATAGTTGTCAGAGGTCAGTTTGTTGCTTTCTCTAGTTATTTTCATATCTATAATTGGAAGGAGTGATCTTTTTCAATTTCTATTGTAAACTGTATTGTTTTCTGTTGTATGTTGAGTAATTTCAGAGAGTGGCAAACATGTCATCCACATATCTATGCCAAGTCTTGAAGATGCGTGGGAATGCTGAGGTTATGTGTTTCTAGGTGGCTGATGTGAAGGTCTGCCAGAAGTGGTGATATTGGGTTACCAATTGTGAGGCCTGCAGTTTGTTGGTATGTTCTGTTGTTGAAGGTGAAGTAATTCTGATCTAGGCAAAGTTTAGTAAAGTTTAGGTAGTCATCTAATTCTTCTTTTTCCATTTTATTGTGGGTTAGCCAGTTTTCTAGGTGTTTTAACATCTGAGGAATGGGTATGTATTGCTGTGATGTTGAAGGATACTAAGGTGTCTTCAGGTTTTATTTCAAAGGGGGAGATTTTGTTGATTAGATCTGCGAGTTCTTTATGCTTAAGCTGGGATATTTTGATAATGATGTGATCTTCTGACCTAACCATTTTGAGAGACAATATGTAGGAGAATCTATATTGTTGACTATTGGTCATATAGTACTGCCTGTTTTGTGGTTTTTTGGAAGGGCATAAAGTTTTGGTAAAATTGGGTGGTTTGGTTTTTCTAAAGCAACCAAAACAATCCAAAACAACACAAAAACAGACTGAAACCACTAAAGTGTTACAAACCCAACTCAAAAATATTCTTTTGAAAATACATTAAAATGGAAGCTACTGCCCCTGTTCTAAGACTGCATTACAAAAACAAATGCCATCATTTGGTTTTCTGTGAATGATACAACAGCACTCCCACAAAGCTAGCTGGCTGAATTAGCATGAATATTAGTAAATGAGTATCTTAAGAGAATAAAGATAAAAGAGTATGTGTATACAGATTATCCAAAATAAGAGAATATAACTTTTTTAAACACATTCCACATGAAGCTTAAATATGTTACATTTTCACTTGTATGAACATGACCCATGATCCTTAGTTACTGCAACTGTATATTTTTCCTAATGCTATAGAATGTCTTTTCCAAATTTTAATTTTTTTCCTATTAGTTTGCCTAATTCTCATACATATTAGCATCTACATGGCTTGTATTAATTTTAAAATAAAAGCTACAGGTAAATGCAACAAGTTAGGGATTTACTAACACTAACAATTCTTTTTGTTTAGAAAGATAAGGGTGATAAAAGACTGTTATGCTTGGTCTTCAGAATCAAGTAATCATTTTATGACTCCCTTGCCATTTTTCTGGATAATTTATTCCAGTATAACCTGCAACTCATAATCATTTTATTCATCCATTAAAGACACAGTTAAGAATATACCAACACTTACATATACATATTTATAGTCTGCTTACATAGTTTTGCTGTTTTCATACTCTCCAGACTATATAACATGTAGTGCTGTACTATATCTAAAATACATTCGCTATAATTACTGGCTTTTATATTTTTAAGCAACTTATTGAATACTTCTCTTCCCATGCTTTTTTACATTGAGGTTACTTGATATGCCCCTAAAATTGATCTAAAATATTCTCTGTAGTTTAACCAGTGTGCAACATTCGCATCTATACTATAAGGAATTCCAACTATCACGTGCAGAAGCGAGAGAAGATGATCAGATCCCTGGAGAACACCCTGCCACTCTTCCCCAAGTTCTGATGTGCTCCAAAATCATTGTGATTGTCACATGATCGCCAATTCGCAATAAAATCATGGGTTTTCACCACTAATAGGCATACGGATATCATCATCTTCTGACTGTCAACTAAACAAGCAATAATATTGGACCCTACAGTACATTTTGAACTCATAGAGGCCAGCCTCATCAAGTTGACACACAGAAAAAAATCTATTCATTTAACAAACATTCATTAACAATGTTTATTTGAGTCCATATACTAATTTACATAGGTGTAGACCAGGTCATGAATACCATTACAATATTAATATGTACAACTATTACAAATTACACATTGACAATAATACAGATTTACAAATCTTCAATTGAGCACATAGTTTTCATTATTAGATATTTTTTTAGTCTATTTTTAAATACATTGCCTTTGACAATTTTTTAAATGTTGTGTTAATTTGTTATAATAATGGGTCCCAGCAACATATGGATCTTTCATTATTGATTTAGTATTATAGGTACTTTTATGGAGATCTAACTTATGTCTTGTGTCATGATTATACACTTCCTTATTTGTGATATATTTATCCATGCTTGAATAAGTAGGCAGTATGATTCTATATAAATATAAGGAATACACTTCTTATTTCTGAAAATTTCCCTACAACTTCCTTTGCTTTTTAACTTATAGATTATTCTTAAACATTTCTTTTGTAGAATAAGTAACCTCTTCAAGTGAGAGTCTGCACTAGAACCCATACTTCTATACCATATGTAATGTGTGGAAAGATGGTTGGTATCTAATGTTGAGCAGTTGGCGGTGAAGCCATTCACTCTCTTGCATTCCAGTATTTTGATGTCATGTTATCATATTGACTCAAGGTTGGGCAGCGCAGTAGATGGTTTCCATCCATATCTTCTTTAACTGTCCAGAAAGGACATAGAGGAGATCTCACTATACCAATCCTAAATAAATGTTTATTGAGACAGTCATGGCCTGTTAGGAGTCTAAAAGTTGCTACAGAGGATTTTCTTGGTAATGTAGTGATTCTGGTCGTGTTATTACATACATTTTCCCATGGTTTTCCTTTTGTTTGTAATACATTGTCTTCTTTAATTTTGTTATTATATGTTGATATAATGATTCTTTTGATAGAGTGATAACTTATTGGATCTGATGAATTTGATGTCATTTTACTACCTTTCTTGTCTAGAAAGTCAGCTGTTTCATTGTCCTGTATTCCACAATGTGCTGGTATTCATTGAAGGATTAATCTTTTATTTAAATTCATTAGTTGTTTTATGATTTTGTGGCATTCTGCAATATTTAAGCTATTAGGTGTTACATCAGATGCTATGGATATAATAGCTGCTTTAGAGTCAGATAATAGTACAACTTTTTCAAATTTATTTATATGATATAGTAGGTTTTGTAAGCTCTGAAGTATTGCCGAAATCTCTCCATCAAAATTTGTAGAACTTAAACTTAATCTTTTGTAGAAAGAGAAGAGAAGATGTGTGGAAAGATAGTAGTACACAGTAATTAATACATTACTGTCAACATATTTTGATAAATGACTAATTAAGTATATACCTTTAGATACTTTTTTGCAGACATTATCTATATGTTGTTTCCAATCTAGGTATTTATCCACGCATATCCCAAGAAAAAGATGGTTACTTATCTCTGTAATTTTTCTTTCATCTATATCTAATTGGAATTGTTGAGTATTACTCTGGTGTTGCAGTTCAGATTTGATTACAGCAGTTTTATTTAGCTTTGCGGAGAGATTTAAACAGTTATAATCAGTTAAAATTTAGTTGAGTCGATTTTGTAACACTACATCACTTACTTTTTTATTTCGGAAAACATGTTTCAGAAGCCATGTGCTTCCATTGACATGGCTTCTGAAACATATTTTCCGAAATAAAAAAGTAAGTGATGTAGTGTTACAAAATCGACTCAACTAAATTTTAATTGTTAAAACACATCACTGTCTCAAAGTCCACCATATATCAGGATAGTTATAATCAGGCCCGAATTTAGGGCCTCTGATGCCTTTGGGCAAAAAAAAACATTTGCTGCCCCTCCCCAACTTGCAATACATATATTACTTAAATTTTCACAACATAGAGAATGGTTTCACTGGTTGGGATACTTTTAAGTATGAGTGGCAACACCATAAGCGTGTTTATTAAAATTTAAGTAGAAACATCTTAATAGAAAGAACTTGACACTAAAGAGGCATCACCCCATATTAGATGTCAAAACATATACTGTTTAAGAGGCTTCCTTCTTGCACTGTCATTTGCAAACAAGTTTATGACTTCATCAGAGTCCATTAATGTTAGAAAAGTAACGTTAATGAATAACAACACACACTTTTTGATCTTACAATTTTTAGCATATGTTAATCAATTCTCACTATTGGAATGTGTTTCACTTTGTCTCCGCTACGTGTGCATAGTGTGCAAACTAATCAGCATAGCCAATTTCGTCAAATAATATTCCTTGTGAGTGGCAAATTTAGACGAACTTGGCGTTTCATGTCTATGCTTTTTTTGTTTGTGCAGCTTTCCAGTAATTTTGCCGCCCCCTAAAATGTGCGGCCTGGTTTGCCCTGCCGTAAATAAGGCCCTGGTTACAATATTCAAAACCTGTTTAGCTTAGTCCCTCAAATCCGATTCAGATTTGTCCCAACATATAGCAGAACTATTATCAGCATATGTGATAATTTTACTGTTTACAGAATCACTAATATCATTTATATACACAAGGAACAGGAAAGGCCTTGGGGCACTCCACAATGTACTATTCCCGGTTCTGATTTAATTTTCTTTGCTTCACCATCAGTTTTGTAATTTATTACTGTACATTGTCTTCTTTTTGAGAGATATGAAGTTATCAATTTATTTGCTATCCCGTGTACCCCATAATGCTGCACTTTTTGCAGTAATATGTTATGCTGACACAATCTAATGCCTTAGAAAGGTCCAAGAACAATCCTGCAACTTTACTCTGTCTGTCTAATCTGCTAATTACTTCATGCACAAAATCAGCAGCAGCAGTTATAGTTGATTTGCCAGTTTGCAATCCATGTTGATGAGGGTTTAAGATGTTATACAGCCTCCCTAATATTATTTTCTCGTATAGTTTGTCCAATGTACATGTTATTACAATTGGTCGATAGTTTGAATCCCCCTTTTGTCACCTTTTTTGTGTATTGGTCTTACAATACTCAACTTTAAACAGTCTATTATTCATGGATTCATTGATCAAGTATGTAATAATTTCACCTACTGCAATGAACATACATTTCAGTTTACAGGCTACTGATTGGTACCTGGGGTATAATCCTCAACATGCTGTTAAATTGGACTAGGCTATATCTATCATATTGCCATTACAGCAATATTGCCATCCTTCGAAACCACCTTTATGGTTAACATATATCCAAGGATTTTACATATTATATAACTTACATATTATAATGTATATACATATTTAATATATTTTATTCATAAACATAAATTTTAATGTACAAAAAACTCTTTGTATCTAATCTATGTAATTTGTCTTTATGGCAGCCTCCTTATGGAGGAAGTTCAAATAAATAAATACTCTATCATGTACTATGTACATATAAGGAGAGAAGGTTCTGTATTCCATCCAAAAATTTGATACAAAGATTTCACCAGAAATACATGTTTTGAGGACCTTGGGTACATGTCTGTCTGTGGGCAACATAATGCAAAACAAAGTCTGTTAAAAACCATACTAGATATTTAAATTCAGTATCTTCCAATGATGTGACTCAAAGATTTTCAGGAAAATTCCTCCAATCCAAACTACATAGAGTGTTTTGAAATTTTTGATTTTCTCAAAAATGGCCAATGATTTTGATTAAAAAATCATATATTAAAGATATTTACATGACAAATAAAATGTATATCTTGAATTTGTTGGGAATAGACCTGAAGTTCTTTTCATTCTAAATTACTTTTACATAACTGGTGAACCATAAGAGACAGACAAAAATTTACTATACAAAAAAATCTAGATCTTGTTAAAACACACATGTACTAACTTTCCTGCCGCTCGATGGGTCACCTAATTCTCAGGTATTCTTCAATAGATGGTATGAGAATAACATTTGCATTATGCTTCCCTTTCCTTTGTATTCAAGTGTATGGGCATGGAGACCATCTCTCACCAAACACTTTTGGAAATCAATATTTCAGCAATCATTGTAAACTAACAGAAAATTATTGCAGATTGAATTTCAATACACTTGCACAAAATGTGTTGTTATTGTGTTTCGATTAAGTAGTGGACCTGACATAAAACACACCTAATGTTGGATGCTTTGCTCACAAAGACAAGTTTAATCAGCAGCAACTAGAATAGCCAAGTGTGTTGCTGCAGCTGAAATACAGACAAGTCATGATGTGGATTAATCCCATGTATTTATTTTGTTTGCAAAATCTTTATTTTCATGACCTGTGTGAAATATAAATTTTACAGATTAATGGAACCCATTTCTGATAAAATGTCTCCCATACAGCAGCAAATTGCATGGTTAGTTTTATTTTGCATAGCATTATAATATTTGCCACCATCTTACGAATGCTGCAATATGATTGAAATTTTACAACAAAGTGCTTTATAAAACAGGGAAATATGCCTAACATTCCGCCTAAAATCAATTTTTTCCTTTAAACACCCACATTCAAAGGCATCAGTCTATAATTCTTGAAAACTATTATCAGATTAGAGGATTTATTTTGACCATGCATTTGAATGTTTATATTAGCTTACAATGTCTCTCCTTCATGGGAGAATGTCTTGCTAGATAGCAAGCAAATTAAAATGTTACAGGTTCAGAAAACAAAAATAATTTCTTAAGAAATGTTGAGAGAACTCAAATTGATTACATTCCTTTATAGTTAAATATGCAGTAATGTAACACAAATGCAATGGCATGTGAGAATAGGACTCAAAAGTATTAATATATAACATACCATAGAAAAGCATTTAATATGCATTCTGAAAAGCGGCAAATGTCAGAGAATAAAATATTTTAATGGTATATTAAACAGAGCACAATACAGATGTGAATTGCTTGAATGTGAAGCATCCTTTATGCTTAGCAGTGTTGCCATCCAGTTTATTTCCAGCACTATACAAGTTGTCATGACCCCATTAACTGGCTGTCTAGAAGTATGACTTTATCCTGATGACAATATATAATCTTGAGGAATTTAAAGACGTTAGTTAATGTTCAGTTTTAGAACATAAGCATGCGGAGGTGAGAATTAAACCATCACCTGCTGGCTCATGGATAGCCATTCAGCGACCTTGGGCGGTTGTGCTCTATTCATCTATTATGAAGCGTTACTCAACATTTTCCTTGCAAGGGGGAAGTTTGTAGTACCCTGAGAAATGTTAATTTTCTTTCTAGATGTTAATTACATTTATTTTGGGGATGAAAAGAAATTATCTAGAACAAACATGAATATCACTGTTTTGAATGTGGGGTATAAGTCCCTTTACTTGTTCTTCATTAAGATGAAATGCTTAAAATGATATAACAAAATTATTATATGTTCTTGTTAATAGGCATTTGAAAATCTTGGGACAGGTAGATCCAGACCGGGATAATCATCACGGATATCCCAGTTCAAATTCTGAATATGGCATTGAATTTTTCTGGCTCCAACCTCAGTCCTACACATGCCTTGTGTGGAAAAAAACAATGTGCAAAAGTTGTCCTTCAGATCTAATACTGATTACTGGTGATTCATAGGCACAATGGTATTTTAAACTTAAAAATATGATATATCATCTAATAAATATTATAGTTTAATAATATTGACTTTATAATCAAATCCTCAACCATGATTTAACAACAGAATGATGCTTTGCAAACCAAAGTTCCAAATGAAATCTTGTTTGCAACGAATAGACAACTTTTTCTTATTTCCAATATATCTTAGTTCATTTATTTCAAGTACTCACAATCTTCTTGTCAGACAATTTTAAAATAACATAACTATTGGTATAATTATGTTCAATGGAAGAGTTGATATAAAATATCTAATGTGTTTCACTTTCTCTAACTGTTCTACAAATAAACTTCTTACAAAAGTTTCTTCTTCTTTCTACACCATGCTAATCGAGATAAACATTAGCAGAATGTTCTTATTACTTATGTCCTAATAAGTACAAAGAAACTAAAGGAGTGAGTGAGTGAGTGAGTGAGTGAGTGAGTGAGTGAGTGAGTGAGTGAGTGAGTGAGTGAGTGAGTGAGTGAGTGGTGTTTAAAGGTCCGTCAACAACTAAGTCATTTGGCCCCAAGTTATTAAAAAACAAACCACAGAT
Organism: Hymenopus coronatus; assembly: GCA_030762935.1. Classification (NCBI taxonomy): domain Eukaryota; kingdom Metazoa; phylum Arthropoda; class Insecta; order Mantodea; family Hymenopodidae; genus Hymenopus; species Hymenopus coronatus. The sequence continues at coordinate 89,474,325 of CM060887.1, read as the reverse complement.
TAAAAAGTTAAGAAGTGCTAAAAAACTTACACTTGCACACACAAAACTGCAAGTGGTAAAAAGCAGGGGCTAAAATTTTAAAAAGGCTAAAAACTCACACATGCAAAAAACAGGTCAGATGTCTTTGGTGAGGCCAATAAAGGCAACAAACCGAAGCACTTTATCAACAGATTTGGGATCGTCACATAAAACAGCATTTAAAGCGGTATCCAGGCCAATGGATTACCAGCTGCGATGACATTTTAGACAATCAAGCAACACGTGTGCCACAGACAGACCAACCCGCTAAACTTTGCCAGGCTAAAAGAAGAGACCTACGAAAGTTGCATGAAACATCCCCTGGGGACATGGCCTCTTCCAAGTAACCCTGCAAGCAACCAGCAGCCTTAGAAGACCTGTCCACTATCTCATTACCTGCAACATCGACATGACCTGGAACCCATGTGAAGACGAACTGGTAGCTGCTAGAGGTCACGATCAGAGTGTAGCTGACAAAACCGAATACCACAGGGGCATGAAACAATGGTGTTCCTAAGATAGCGGTGTGAATACTCTGGGTGCAACACAGGATTAAAAGAAGGATGGCAGGAGTCCACTGCCAATCTAGCAGCATAAGAACAAAGTAAAATGGAGCAACACACTGCCAGTGTGGGTTCACCAGCATCGGCATAAAGCATTCCACACGACTAGTACGGAAGGCTCATGTAGCAAGATGTATACCGGTATGATGAACAGTGTCTAAAAGGCGGAGTTTAGAGGCGGTCACTGCGCCGCAAATAAAACAGCCGTAATCTAGTTTTGAGTGAACGGTACAAACACATAATGACGGAACGATTGCCGCTCCAAGATGCACCAGAAAACAGTTTGAGGATCTGAAGCGATCGATCACAGGAGGCATGAAGGTGTCGGATGTGGGGGCACCCAGGAAAGTTCACGGTCCAGATGGAGACCTAAGAACTTCAAGGATGTAACGAAAGGCAGCGGCACACTGTTCAAGTGAAGGTCAGGAGGATGTACTCCAAGAAGACGGTGAAAGTCTATGCACCCCGTTTTCGTAGGGAAAAAACGAAAACTATTGCAAAGCACCCAACCAGCGAGGGAATTAATGGTGAGCTGAAGTTGTCGTTCAAGGTGGCCAGTGCTGTAGGAGCGATATTATAGCGCAAAGTCGTCCACATACAGTGACGGTGAGATCCCACTACGAACGTTGATGGCCACGGCAAAAAGCATAACACTAAGAACCGAACCTTGGGGCACACCGTTATCCTGAATCCTGCCCTGTGAGAAAGTATTGCCAATACGGACACGAAAGCTGGAGAAAGTTGCAATGAAACAGGGCCAGGTGGCCATGCAACCCGTAACTTGCAAACTACGAAGAATACCGTATCGCCAAGTAGTGTCTTAAGCCTTCTCGAGGTCAAAGAAGACACCCACGACATGATGCTTCAGAAGAAAAGTTCTGCACATAAGCCTCCAGACGCGCCTGGTTAGCGACACTGAAACGATTGCGACAAAATCCACGGCACTGCGACAGCACGGCGTTCGTCTCAAGCCACCAGGTAAACCGAATGCTGATCATGCGCTCTAATGTGTTGCAAACAACGCTCGTTAGGCAAATCGACCGGTAAGTTGATGGAACGGTCCGGTCTTTGCCAGGACGAGGGATAGGGACGACAATACCCTCTCGCCATATTCGGTTAAATAGATCCAGCAGGAAGGTAATGGCTGCAGGTGGGAGGTGAAGTAGCATTGGTCACTGAATATCATGGACCAGGAGAAGAGTCCCTCACAATATGTAACAGATGAGTTAGTTCCGCAAGTGTGTACGGCGCATTCTACGGTTCACTACAGTCACTAGTAAAATCAAGGCGAATTCTCTCAGCAGCCTCATTATTGGGAGAAAACCGCTCTCATAACTGTCCGTTGCACTTGTGGCAGCGAAGGAGCTGGCCAGGATGTGGGCAATATCCGGTTCGCTGGTGTATGTGGAGTAAGGCCAGGAATGACCATCCTGGCACACTTATCGGACATGCGGCACATCGAAGCCAATACTCGCTGGGAAGAGCTGCGAGAAAGGAAGTAGACGTAAGATTACCACGATTTCCGCTTGGCATTACGAAGGACAAAGCGCGACTTAGCCCGGGCACGTTTAAACGCAACAAAGTTCTCCGATGTCGGGTGTAAGTGGAAAAGCCGAAGAGCCCGGTTCCGTGCCTTTAATGCCAAACTACATTCCTCGGTTCACCAGGGCACAGGAAGGCGCCAAGGGGTAGAAGAGCTCCGAGGAATACTGGAGTCTGCTGCGAGAAATACCAAGCAAGTAAAATACTCCACTAGGTCTTCTAAGGGGGCACAACCATCGTAATGGAGACGGAGCAGAGAGGAAAACTTTCACCAATCGACCTTGGAAATAATCCAGCGGGGATGCCGCATGGGCAATGGATGTTGTCCCGAAAAATGAATGTCAATGGGGTAATACACACTGTCGTGGAGATCGGAAAATACCGACCAATCCAGGAACATTAGTAAAGCAGTGCTGCAGAAAGTGCGTCTAGGGTGAAGTGTGTGACATAGGTGGAAGATAAAAAGGTGGGTTCACCGGTGTTTAATAGCAATAAACGAGATCTATCGCAAACGTCTGCGATTATGGTACCTCGAGCATCGTCTGCAGAAGAACCCCAAAGAAGATTGCTCGCATTGATATCACCCAAAAAGATCAATGGCTAACAATGCCCGAAGCTCAGTGTCTACGATCACATCGTGCAGTGGCAAATATACATTGCAAACGGAAGAGGAGATGGAAGGCAATGTCACACGCACCGCTACCGCTTGTAGCGGGGTGTTGAGTGTAATACTTGCGACAAGGATGGTAGGCGCCACGAGAGTAACAACACTGTTGTGAGCACACAGACCACCAAAAAAGTCGTGTCTCAAGGATTGAAAATGATGAGAGGAAGTGTGTGATGAGGGTGCAGTTTGGTTTCCTGAAGACAGAGGATTGAGGGTGAACGCTGGTTGATCAAAAGCCAAAGCTCCGGAAGACGTGCCCTGATCCCATTGATATTACACTGGATTATATCCATGGTGAAATAGAAATTAATGGTGCGATTTCTTTCCTTCTCACCTTAGCGGTTTTAGCACCAAACAACCTAATATCGTGTCGCCCTCAGACTTCACTGGTGGTTGGGAGTCCGAAGAAACCTTTCGGTTTGCAGAGCGAGAGCGCAACGTTGCCGAAGAGCAATTAGTCTACTGGTCTACTACGTTGACGGGAACTATTTGCGAAGGACGAACTAGGAACATTCGGAGAGCAGATGGCTGAGCTCAGGTCAGTCTGGGCTGAAGTAACGGCAACAGGCACAGTCCCCAAACCAACAGATTAGGCAATATTACGGCGAACAGCTGAGGAGTATTCTATGGTGTTGGCAGGCTTCAGCTGCTCAAAGCGGCGCCGCGCCTCATGAAAGGTTAGATGTTCCTTCACACGTAAGTCTTGTAAGCGTTTCTCATCCAAGTACCTGGGACCCTGTCGAGAGCTAGACGGATGACTTCCTTCACAGTTTACACAGCACGCGTACAGGCGGTATCAATGTGGACCGCTAGACCACAACGACTGCGGGTCGTGCACAGGCCTGAAGCCTGACACTTGAAGCAGCGCATGTGGTTCCGCACATATGGGCGGACGTCAGCACGTTCGTAACCGCAGTATATAAATTCCAGAACAATAGTACTCTTGAACGTGAGAAATATCGTACACAATGGGTATCCTTGCCATGTAAACGGTACGCCTGACAAACTCGCTGTTCTGAAAGATGCAATATCCACATTAAACAGGTCGTCTAAGCTAGAGGTGGTCACAACTCCTCTACAGGTGTTCCTCGACTTGTGGGGGTAAACCTTAACGCTGTACGAACCCAGCAAAGTCGCAGGAAGTTGCTCGTCTGACTGTTTTTTATTGTGGACCTCCACCAGTAGTATATCATCTTGCAGCCTTGTCACGTTTTTAACCTTGCCGCTGATTCTTTTTATGTAGAATGGACTGATATCAGATAACTTCATCTTATTCAACATAGCCATAGCTAAAAACTGGTTAAAGTAAGAGGGTTTGACATATTGAAAGCATCTCCTTTGGCAACCGTCAGCCTGCCATCCAGATGTTAAAGAAGAAAAGACACTAAATCTCCACAGTCTGTACTGTCACGGGAACCATCCCGTGACCGATACCCAAAGCCTACGTCACAAGGGTTACCCTCCAAACACCACTTCTGTTCCATATGCGTACACCGTTCACCATGCACACCCCGCTTTTAAGCCCCTATCACAGGAATAACCTCCTATAACTCCCCACTCTAGACCATGCAAGGACAGAACATATGCACGGATTCAGGGGACTTGTGGTTGATTACACCAGGGTACCGTCAGCGGTAACACGTCCGGATTGTGAAACTATCCCAACGACATAACGTGGTTGTCGGGACTCCAGCAGGTCTCTCAAAGAAGATACGTGAACACTTGATGGTATGGCCGGGCTCCACGCAGGTGCATTGGGGAAGGTGCACCCAACCTACAGGCCTGGGATCTCCAGAGAGCACACAAATTGGGAGCCGCGCTGGAACTGTGGGACAGGAACCATGGGACTAGTAAAAGATCCCTGCTGGTGAGACAGGAGTTGATAATCCTAAGGTCTTACAAACTAATAATCTCAATAAGCCTAGAAGAGGAAGAAGGTGATAATATAAACAAATGTAGAACAAAAGACATGGCAACAGTGGATGGCGATGGGCAGAGTGAAGTGGCGGTGAATGGCTTGGGAACCCCCGGGTGTGCCAAACCCGTACCTACTGTAGCAGTCCCCTGAGGGGGGGGGGGACTAAAGGAATGCGTTATGCTTAAGTGAAAAACAAATGTTTTAAAAGCTATTGTTATGCCGTTGTCATTGAAATTTGCTTCTTCGCTTGGGCAGGAGTAGAACAAGAGAAAAATGGACACCTCCTGTCTGAGAAAAGCATAAGTAATTTAAAATTAAAGCCAATAACAAGGAATATTTTGGAAATAGTCAACTCTACACAAAAAAAAAAAAAAGTTGCATATAAAATAAATTGTGTGTTTTAATGAGATCTACATTTTTTGTGATGTAAGTTTTTGTTTATCTCTTATGATTTAACCGTTATGCAAAAATTCCGCAAAAATCAACCAGATTAAGCTGCTCTTCAGAAGCTATTCTCACACAACTCAAAATATGCATTTTATTTGTGTTATGGATTACTTTAATATATAGTATTTTAATCAAAATCTTTAGAGCCATTTTTGAGAAAAACAAAATTTTCAAACATTATTCCATGTAAAGAGTGGTTTGGGGTGAGAGAATTTTCTTGAAAATCTTCCTGTCACATCCTTGGAAGATAAACTTAAATACAAAGTCTCTCTCTCACTCACACAAATGAACCTTTTTCTAAAAATGCTTTTTTTGGATACAAAGAGTCTCAAAACATATATTTATGGTGAAATCTCGGTAACAAATTTTTGGGTGTAATATAATACCTTCTCTACACACTATGTACATATTATGTGTAGATAAAGTAAAAATGGAAGTAACCTGTGTAAGTTGTCTAGAAATCCAGGAAACCTTATTCTGAGAGACATCTTATGAATTTGCCGCTCTTTCCTTGTTATTGGTTTTAAAATTCCCAATACTTATTATTTTCTCAAATGGGAAGTCACAACTCACTTGTTTTCATCCTGGTCATACAAAGAGAAGAGATTTACAATTGCATCATATACAGGCCCAAATTTAGGGCCTCTGACACCCCTGGCAAAAAAAAAAAAACATTTGCTGCCCCTCCCCAACATGCAATACATATATTACTTAAATTTTCACAACATAGAGAATGGTTTCACTAGTTGGGATACTTAAGTATGAGTGGCAAACACCATAAGTGTGTTTATTAAAATTCGAGTAGAAACATCGTAATAGAAAGAACTTACACTAAAGAGGCATCACCCCATATTAGATGTCAAAACATATACTGTTTAAATAATGAGAGGCTTCCTCCTTGCTCTTATGAGATTGTCATAGTCCATTAACATTAAAAAATTAAAGTTAATGATTAACAACACACACTTCTGGATCTTACAATTTTTAGCATGTTAATCGATTCTCACTATTGGCTTTGTCTCCGCTACATTACACCACACTTCCGTGTATCATGAGTGTGGTGCCACAAGTAGTAAAGCGGTGTTAAACACTTACTTGCTGTTTTCACTTGTCAGCACTTACCCTGTATTCCCTATTGCCAGTACCTTCACGTGGTTTCATCATTTAGATTACACCACACTTCCATGATGCTCTCGGCCATACATTTTTCTTCTTCCAGGTGGTGATCATTGACATCTTAGGCAGTCTTTCACAATTCATTTTACTGATGCGCCCATACTATTTTAGAGTTTGTCTTTCAATTCTCTCACCAATGCATTTCTCCATTTCCATTAGCCATCTTACATCTACCTCTTCAGATTGCATCCATCTCTAATGCTAGCTACTGCATTCTACTAATACTCTTGATAACAGTTTGAATGATCCTCTTCTTTGTTTGTCTACCGTAATTCCTACTCCACTGAATCCTATTCAGCATACCCAAATTGGTGCAGATGGCCTTCTAATATCTATGCTTCAAAGAATATATGAAGATTGTAAGGTTGCCGTGAAGATAGGGAAGAGAATCTTCACTCTATTTAAACCAGCAAAAGAATTTAGACAAGGTGTTTGAAAATGTAACACATGAAGAGAGGGTGCAGTACCTTGAAGCCTTGTGAATGCTACATCTGGGTCAAGTGGAAACATACTATAATGAACTCATCCTGTTTCATAGTTTTGACGCCATTTTTTTCTGAATGTCGCCTGAAGACAGATAATCATAAAACCATTCAACTAAAAATCACACTGATTAGATATTTACTGAAATCACATTTCATGTTTCAGCCCCAAAATATTCTGCCTATAGAGCTTTAAAGCTACTTGACATATTCGTCTTCTCAGACTAAGGAAAACCTGCAGAAAAAACCCTGGGTAGCTCACCCTAATTGAGATTCAATTGGGACCTTCTGAATGTCAGACAGACACGCTGACCCCATAGCACAATGGGGGACTCTTTTTGACAGAATCACATGCACATGATATAACTTTCTAAATATTTTATGTGATTCCTTTTATGTGCATAGTCTGACCAATTCAGGAATGTTATTGTAACAAACCTGTGCCTATAAAATTGACAGTGATTGGAAGAATCTCGATGCTGATGACATTATGACATGAATTGCAATATGCCCAATTCAAATGGAGCGATATATTGCACAATATTGCTTCTCAAAATCTTGTGCTCACACACAGGTGACACATTTTTATGCATGAAGCTCGGACAAAGGTACACATCTTGAACTCACAACTTGTGGTACTCTAGCATTTATTCAGAAAAAGAATGCATTTATCTGGAGGTGACTCTTCACAAGAATGCATAATAACTTTGTTCTGTGGATGTAACCTTGTTGCTTGTTGCTGTGATCCAACATACCAGGAAAGGTGGTAACTACAGCAAAGCCAATTGATCAAAGCCATCTACAATCTTAGTGTGCCATGTTTTGTAACATATAGCATGAAAGGGGGCAAAAGTTTTGTTACCATTATAGCCAATGGTTCTAAATTAGTCACCAAAGGGGCACATTCGTTATCTTTTGTTACTAGTAGATACATGATACTGACCACATCAGAATGATGTGTACCTCTCAGCTCCTGCCTACATCAATTGGATGATTGTATACCTTTGCGTGAGGTGTACAGGACCTAGCATTATTATGATTTAGATCTTAAATTTGCAAAAATTATAGGTGTCTACTGTAGAAAACGGTCAATAGATAAACCAATTGTAATTTTTTTCTTAGACATTTATCGAATAAATAAACATAATTATAGCAAGTAAACAATTTAGTGAAAGATATGCTAACAAGAGTTGGTGCACACATGTGGACAGGCCATAAACATGTCAATGATTGAAGCATTGGCACGGAAAGTACACAGTTCAAATCCCTACTCAATTTTTCAAGCCACATTCAATTTTCTAACTTTGACTACAATCCTTTTAATTATTAGACTTCATTAAACACGTAATAAAGTTGTAATGAAGACCTACACAGATATTGGGTTGATTGGACAGCAATTTAAGTGATTGCAGCTACCATTTGCATCTTTTTTATTGATCCTTTTAAATATTTTTTTTTAAAAAAATGAGGGGGGGATTTCACTGCATTCTAATCAATTGAAACTATTCTGTATGTAATAGCAAAGACTATACCGTTTATTGTGACAGTGTTCTCATAAAGAAGAAAATAACAACATAAAACCTGTTAAACACTTTACGTACCTGATATTCAACATTTTTCAGCAGAACTTGAAAACTAAGTGTAACATCTATTTGTGGGCTGTGAGCAAACATTTTATTTTCACCAGTGACATCACAACTCAGTACAGGTAGTCCATTGTGAATTCTATGTAGACAGTTCTGGCCTGCGAATAACAAGAACACACCACAGTTATTTAAAGTTTTGTTGCTGCATATAGAAATTATAAAGAATATTACATTACATACTGTATTTATCTGAATAAAAGACAACCCCCATTTTTCAGGATTTAATGTTGGAATATGGCATATATGTATATAAAAAGAAGACTTAATTAATAACTTAATTTTTAAATTAAATTTGAAATTTTTTGAACAAACTAAGGGACACTTAAGCTGTTTAAGTCTTGCTTTTATACTTAATTTAAATTTGTGTAGAAATTCATGTAGGGGTAGGAGACAGGGAGAGAGAATGCAAATTATATACTGGCATGTGTGCAATCAAAGAAGCTAATAGTGGCAAATCTGCAGCAGCGCAACTGAAACAATGATAATTGATAAGATTTTCTATTTAAGCAACACATCTTATGAAATGCACTGAAAGAGCTTTTCTACCACATTAATGCCTTCAATAAAACAGTCATCTTTGGTGATCCAAAATGTGCATTACAAGCCATTTGTAACAGTATATGTACAACAAAAAGGACAGCTGAAATCTACCAAAGTATTAAACATTTAAAATCTCTTCACCAATCAATGGTTTTACAGTGAATTCCCTCACACTGTGGAGTTCTTGGTAATGAAAAGGCAGATGCCTTAGCAAACAAAGGCACAACGATCCACCAAACTAAAAACTCATCATCGTTTCACTCATCAAAACTAATAATACACAAAACAACCAACAAAAAACATATGACAGTTTAAACCAAGAGGGTAAAAATAAACAATGGAAAACGTTGTTGAACAATGCAACAATAACTCCAGAATGTCCACGATCAAAAGCTGTTGCTCTGTTTAGATTACATACAGGACATGATTGCCATCTACTTAATTAAACATCCTCCCAGCTTCAAATAGTGTACTTTGTAGAGAAGAGGATTCTACAATTAATATGACTCATCTTATGAAGTGTCATCTCTCATTGCACTACTGGGAAGCAAGAAGGCAAATGGAAGAACTCCAATAGGCTGAGCATTAGCAACCAACCAACCAACCAACCAACCAACCAACCAACTGACCGACCTTATGTAATGCACCATATTAAAAGGTTTCACATTAATTGATAATTCAAATTTGCATGTAAATTCATGTTTTGAGCAGGAGAGAGTCTGAGATGTACAGAATGTGTGCATCATGTAGCAAAGCTGGTGGTGGCAGCATAGCTGAAATGACAATTCATAAAATATTTGATCTAATTTGAATTTGGAATAAATTGACATGGCTGGGCAGAAACATGCTGGTATATGTATGACAGGAAGAGAGGAAACGCACAGCTAAGCTCACCATTGGCTCCCAAAACAACATTACATACAATCACCTCTAATTTTATTGTAGTCAAGGAGAGAAAGCTTTTCTCCAATAAAAACACTCATAGGCCTCACCAACAGCTACTTTTTGGCATGAAATGAAATAAACAAAATCTACTGCAACCCAGGTGGTAAGTACACCATTTGCTGTAACTGCGAAGTTGAAACTTACTTTTTGCCTGTATGGTATTTGGAAAAGCAACACTGTCTTGTATTCACATAAATACATACTTTTTGCCAGATATATTGAGATTATATCTGAGCAGTCCAAATACAAACTAGAATATTCCTTTTGCATTTCTGACAATGAACCAGTTTGTGGCAGCAAATGAGGAGTGAAGGGAATATCTGTATCTGAACCTCTTCTGGTCACATGCAGTAATTTGTCTCTCCTATTGGTAGCACCCTGAATGAGCAAGAGTTCACATGTCCAATGTGCAGCACATGATTATTTTACCAAAAAATTCATTAAACTGCCAAAACCTCTGAGAAAGCGACAGGCCTAATTTGAGGGGAAGTGCTTTCTAAACCTTGATGCAAGAATGATAAGATGAAAGCCTTTACACATTACTAATGTTGACACCCACAAGTACTACAAAAATATTTGAGGCTTTAGATTAATTGCTTTTTCACACAAGCCGTGTGTAGGACAGGAGTTGGATAGGTAGAGCCAGACTGAAAAAGTCAATGCCATAGCCGTGATTTGAACCACAGATCTCCTGGTCTCTAGCTGGTTGCTCTTTCACTTGGCTACCATAGCAACATACCGACATAGCATTGAATTTCTCAACTGACTCACATGTTTCTCGGTAAACCACAAGGTGATCTCAACTCCAATGGCAACTTACAATGTTGTAAGTACTCTAAGTCCTTGGATTCATAGTATAGCTAACAACGAGGGCTGATCAACAAAGATTGAGACTGATTTTTTTCACAGATGTTCATTACTCCAATTCAATGTTTACATGATCTTTTTCAAAGTAGTCCCCTCCTACTTCAATGCGCTTTTTATAGCATCTCTGACAGTCCTTAAACATGTGCTGCAGACCATTCTTTGTCAGGTCCTTGAGAATTGCCTCACTTTTCTTGAGCACTGCTTCAGAGTTCTCAAATCGAATACCCCTAAACTTTGCCTTTAGTGATGGGAATAAAAAAAAGTCAAAGGGTGCAAGATTGGGGCTATAAGGTGGATGTGGTACACAGATAATGTTGAATTCAGCCAGAAATTGCATGACTTGATTTGCGACGTGAGGCCGAGCATTGCCATGATGAAGTCGCCACCCAGTCCGAGAAAGCTCTGGTCGTTTCTTTGCAATGTGCTTCCTCAGTGTAGCCAATACTGATGTGTAGTATGCTGCTGTAACAGTAGTGTGAGGGGGAACTGCATGCTGGTAAATCATTCCATGTGATCACCAACACTTTCCCTGCAGATGGAACTTTTGCCTTTTTTGGTGTTGGAGAACCTGTGCTGGTATGTTTTCCTTCTGGATCATAATGATTCAGCCATGACTTATCACGGGTGATAATTGATTTAAAAAAATGCATCCCCTCCATCAGCAAAGAGACGCAGCACCTCATGGCTTATCTCCATTCGCACAGCCTTTTGTTTGGGAGTTAACAGATGTGGCACCCAATGAGCACAAACTCGGGTCATATGGAGATGGTCGTGCATAATTGTAAACATACTGCCATATGAAATTCTCAACACTTCACTGAGGTTACGTAATGTTATACGCCGATCCTCTCGGACAATCACAGCAACTGTGTTGATGTTGACTTCAGTCACATCATAAGCCAAAACATCAGGCCCACCTTGCTTAACACAGACAAGTCGGCATTCTTTGAAGTCCTTGAACCACCTAAACACTGTTGCATGAGGTAGTGCATCTTCACTGTACGCTTGCTTCAGTTTTTCATAAGTTTTGGTGGCTGTATGGTTTAAACGAAAACAGAATATGATTGTGCTGTACTGCTCCTCTCGCGTCACTTCCACTGTCTGGTATGCGAAATGCACGTAGGGTCTACAAAATAGAGCATTACTACCAACCTACCAATACGAGAGTGCTGCCGCCTACCGACATTATACATAAATACCTGCTCTTTTCAAATATTTATGTTACAGATACGAAACTATCATGGAGGCTACAGGAAAAAATCAGTCTCAGTCTTTGTTGATCAGCCCTCGTATTATGGTCAATGGGTACTGGTTTAATTGTCTTTTTCACACAATCCTTGTGGGAGTAAATTTGCCTTAGAGTGAATATGTTTTTTTGGGCGATCTTTGCTTGGTATTGGCAATTTTATCAAACTTCTATTGTTCTTGGGCATAAGCTATTCTCTGGGGATATCATAGCATAATTTGTGTTTCATAACTACATATACGTGATGGATTTAATAGGGTAGGTTAAGGGGGTTCGGGTTAGATGGCTAATGGGGTTCTTTTTAATATACTTATGAATGGGGTTCTATGGAAATTTTAATATTGTATTGGGGGTGTTTTAATGGTTGGGATTTTTCTGTTCTGTTGCAAGAACTAAAATATATCAATATTTTTAGAATTCTTTGAATTACAAGGGTGGGAGTTTTTCTGTTATATGAAAGGGCTGTTTGATTTGTTTAATTGTTATAAATATAGGGATATTTATTGTATTGTTGTAATGTTAGTTAGAGGCCAGTGTTCTGTTGGAAGGAGATTTATATAGGTATACATGTGATCGTCCAGTTTGATATTGCTATGAACTATTTTCAGTCAAATGTCACCAAAGCAATAGGAAAGCACTTTCATATTATGCCCTCATTAGTGGTAGCAATTTTTTGGAGTTAGTTAATAGTTACTAAAAGCAAAGATTAAAACCGTTTTTAGATCATAAGGTGAAATGTATTTTGGGTAAAATTTACGCATTTTCTTCTATTTCTTGTGCCTTACTTTTATGTACTTCCATATTCTGAATTGTGGATTGAATTTACCCGTTCTAGGTTCCAACATTCAAGAAAAAAGAGAAATAAAAAAAAAAAGGACTTTGTCACGAAGTCTTTCTTATTCATAAACTGGTTTTTCAGCCTGAGGAAATTAGTGTTTGTGCTTCGAAAGAATTTCCCCTCACAGATTGTAGAGTTTAATTTCTTTGTGAGAAATGGTTCTTTTGCAAAGTTAGAGAGGTTGTAAGGGGAATTAACTTGAGAATTTGTTTTTTGTTTTTTTTATATTTACTGGTTCATTAATTGTGCTGATTTAGCATTCTATTTTGGGGTTTAAGTTTATTTTTGAGAACTTATATGTTGTGGGCACTTTAAGATTATTGCGTGGGGTTTACTTCTTTTTCATTGAGATTGCATTTATATTCTTGTTGTAATTATAAAGTTTTCCTTTTGCCAAAAATTTGATACTGAGATTTCACCAGAAATACATGTTTTAGGACTCCCTGAATCAAAAAAAAAAAAAAAAAAGCATTTTCAGAAAAAGATCTGTGCGAGCATGTGTGTGGAGACAGCTTAGCTATTGGTATTTAAGTTTGGTATCTTCCAAGGATGTGACAGGAAGATTGGGGGGAACCCTAACTAACCTTTACATGCAAAAATGTTCGAAAATTTTGTTTTTCTTAAAAATGGCTCTAACGGTTTTGATTAAAATGCCACATATTAAGCCATTTCCATCACAAATAAAATGTACATCTTGAATTTTCTGGGAATGGCTTCTGAAGACCTGTTTATTCTGGATGAATTTTGCTGAATTTTGCACAACTAGTAAACCATAAGAGATAGACAAAAACTTACTAAACCAAAAATGTAGATCTAGTTAAAATACACTATTTATGTCATATTCATTTTTTCGTAGAGCTTACTGTTTTTGAAATATTCCTTGCTATTAGTTTCAATTATAAAGTAATTATACTTTTCTCAAACAGGAAGTGTCCGTTTTTCTTTTGTTCTGCTCCTGGCCAAGCATAGAAGCACTTTGTAATGACAATCACATAATGACAGCTTTTAAAACATTTGACAATCACTTTAGCACAGCACATTCTTTAGTTCTCTTCTACTTATAAGGAACTAAGTAATAAGAACATTCTATAATGTTTATCTCAATTAGCATTGTGTAGAAAGAATAATAATCTTTGGTAAGAGTTTTGCTTGTAAAGTAGCTAGAGAAAGTTATGAGAGTGTAACACATCCAATTTTTTTTCATATTCTCCTTTCTCTTCGTTTTAACGTTTTTTTTTTATATAGGTAGTTTTCTGAACAGATAATTGCATGGTATTTATTATTTTTCATTGGTAAATGTTAGTCCAATTACTTTCTCTTATTTCACTGATTTAACTATTCTTATATCTTGCATTTCCTTACGTATGATGTATTTGTAGATATTTAGGGGCAAATCTTAGAAATAACTTTAAGTAAACTTTCTTGAGCTGGAAATGGTAATTATTCCGCCACTCATTACCTTTGCTTGAGCTTGGAGTGGATTAGCCTTACAGGAAGTGTCAAATTCTGGGTTGAATAATCCTAGGAAATTTAGCACAGAGTTTTTACTCTTTTATTGGAGCTGTATTTTCTCTTACTCTTATTAGGTATTTACTGCAAAAAAAAGTGAAACTAATATATATATATATGGAGATGTATGTAACTGTATGAAAGTTAAAATCAGTTTTGTGAAATAACATTTTATAGTACTTTACCTGATTTTTGGTGTTGAATTTTGATATACGAGGGTGGTCCAGAAAGTAACCTCCGTTTGGAAATAAAAATGAAACAAGTTCAGATATAACAATTTTATTATTATATATGAAAAATACAACATTTTTTCTATTTTTCTACATATTCTTCGAAGAAATTCAAGTACTTGTCATACCTTTTAACAGTCTTTGAAATACCCTCTGCATAAAACTCTGCCGCCTGTGAACGTAGCCAACCCGTCACGGCGTGATGAAGCTCTTCGTCATTGCCGAAATGCTGAGCTGCAAGTCACTGTTTCATGTATGGGAACAGATGAAAATCACTGGGAGCTAAGTCCGAGCTGTAGTGGGGATGGTCAAAAAGTCCCATTTGAAACTTGCCAAAAGTTCATTAGTTCTTCGAGCTGTGTGCGGGCGAGCGTTGTCATGCAGAAACACAACACCAGATGACAGAAGACCATGACGCTTGTTTTGGATTGCCCTTCTTAGTCTTTTCAACGTTTCACAGTAGGCTTTAGAATTGACAGTCGTGCCACGTACCATAATTCAATGAGTAAGATGTCCTTATCATCCCGGAAAACCGTAGTCATGACTTTCCTCGCAGACAAAGTTTGACAGGCTTTCTTTGGCTTGCTTGGAGAAGCGGTATGTCCCCATTGCATTGACTGCCGTTTTGTCTCAACATTCACGTAGGCCAGCCAAGTTTCATCGCCAGTAACAATTTTGTTCAAAAATGCTTCTCCTTCAGTGGCATACTGAGAAAGAAAGTCGATGGCAGAACCCATTCTTTTGGTTTTGTGGTCATCAGTCAGCAGTTTTGGTACCCAATTTGCACAAATCTTGCGATAGCCTAGGTGTTTGGTCACTATCTCATGCAAAAGACTCCGAGAAATTTTGGGAAAATGATCGGAAAGTTCCGTTATTGTGAACCGACGATACTCACAAACTTTTCCATCCACTTTGACCACCAGGTCATCATTGACAAGAGTAGGCCTACCACTCCTGTATTCTTCATGAATGTTAGTTCTTCCATTTTTAAAAAATCGTACCCATTGACAGACAACACCTTCACTCATAATGTTAGGACCATATACTGCACACGAATTTCGGCTGCTGAGTGATGTTTTGCCAAAAGAAATCTTATAACACTGCGCATCTCACACTTGGCGGGATTTTCTATTGCGGTGCTCATGTTTTGAGGTTATATCTCTCAAACGTGTGACAGTGCAATGCTCTTCCTTAGAAAGCATACTGACCAGTGTGCACATTGATGTGTAGAAAATGGCGCTACCCCCACCACTTCCTGCGCTATGCAGTTTCTTTCTGGATGGCCCTCGTAATTTTCTGCCTTGGGTGGAAAATTTTTGTTTTTAATATTTCATAGTTCCTGGCTTAATACTTTTGAAGAGGGATATTGTTATTGTTGGCCTTGTTACTGTGTACTCCAGCCAATTTGTTGTAATACTCTCCAAAGAGAATAAATTCAGTCTGGAGCCAGCAACTGGTGTTTATCTAAACTGTACCTTTTTGTCTAGTTGTCTTCCCTTTCTCTCAGACAATTTCTTTGCTCTTTTCTTACCAGCCTCGTGGAAGTATCTTAAAGTTTTTCACTTTCATGATACTTTCACAGTGCTGTGCTTTGTGTGCAGTGAGCTTGTGCTGGTGCGCGGTGTGTGTGTCTGGACAGCTTAGCTCAAAAACGAAAGGTCCGTTAGATACCAAACTTCGTATTTAACTTGAATATCTTCCAAGATGTGACATGAAGAATTTCAAGAAAATCCCCCCACACTCAACTACCCTTTAAAATGAACATTTTTCAAACATTTTGACTTTCTCAAAAATAATGGCTCTAACCACTTTGATTAAAATACCATATATTAAACATATTTACATGACAAATAAAATGCATATCTTGAATTTTCTGGGAATAGCCTCTGAAGACCTCTTTGTTATGGATAAATTTTGTGGAATTTTGAGTAACTGGTAAACTGTAAGAGATAGACAGAAACTTACATAATAGAAAATGTAGAGCTTGTTAAAAGACACAATTTATGTTATATACATTTTTTTCATGTAGTTGATTGTTTTTGAGATACTCCTTATTGGCTTCAGCTTTAAAATACTTATACTTTTTCACATGTGAATTTGTCAACTCCTTACTATACAAACAAAGGAACTTTGATCACATAGCAACCAGCTTCTGATTTAGCCTATAGTACTTCTTTATTTCACTTCATATATGGAGAGTGTTATGCCAGAGTGAACCAAGCAACATTTTTTAAAAATGTAGAATTTACGCGCCAGCCAATAATAGGCATTTCAGGTGGCTTGTCACTGAGGGGAAGGTTAAGACCGCATTCAGCCCATTAAACTACTGCAAGTAAATTTCATTTTTGCTGACTAGATTTTGGTAACACTGGTAGTCAGGGAAAGTGAACTAAGTAGGCAGGAAGATCACTTAATGAGTGCACTGTCACAAGTGCAATTATGGACATGGATCAAAATAGCAGCACACCTTTGGACTTCTCGGCATTTTCCGATGAAGATTATTCACCTGAATCAGACTTAAGTAAGTAAAACTGTTATTTTTTAAATACTATGAGTAATATTTCCAAAATGTTTAGGCTATCAGGTTATGGAAATTCGTAAATACGTGGTCAGGCGAAGTGAACTATGCGACACGAGTTTTGTTTATTTCTTCATGTGATAGTGACATCTCTTGGGCATGATTTCAACTATGTACTATCTTGATTGAATGTCTCTGTGACCGGACAGCTTGCACCTGTCACAATGTATAGTTCACTATGGCTGAATATGATGCCACCAAGACAGCGTGGTATATTATTAATTATTTTCGCAAAAGATTAAGAAACGAGACTTGCTTAACTTCTTTTGAAAATTAATAACATTAAATAACATTATTATTATTACCATTATTATGAAATATAATTATTTATGTTATAAAACTGCGTATTATTTTCAGATTTGTCATCAGATAGCTACTCTAGCTGTCCTCCACCAAAAAGACGCAGGAAAGCAAACCATGAAATATGGAAGAACAACATTAGAAAAAGAAATTGAAATTGTGGAAAACCATACAAAAATATTAATGGATTGAAAGTTCCTGCAAAGAAATTCTGCGAGAGTTATGACTGTAATTGCCGCTGGTAATGTAAAGAGAGAATAACTTCTAAACAGCGGAAAATTAACGTTGATATGTTTTACAGCAATGGTTCTTGGGAAACACAAACAGCTCTGCTAGCAAATGCAGTGAAAATAGTTCCTGTTAAACGTCACAGAAAAGGAGAAGACACCCCGAAAAGGACAGTCGAGAGAATATTACTTGAATGCAAGCAATGAAACTGTTCGTGTGTGTAAAGCCATGTTTATGAATACTTGGCAAGTTGACAGTGCAAGAGTTCACCACGCCTTGAAGAAAGTCAATTCAGGTACTTTCGAGGACAAACGAGGTAAACATGTACCTGCAAATGTTACTTCTAATGAAATGTTTACCAGAATTCACAATCATATTCAGTCTTTCCCTTGCTACACAAGCCATTATGAACGCAACAAGGTTCCAAACTTGAAGTACTTACCATGCAAGCTTAATCTGTGAAAAATGTATTGCCTCTACAAGGAAATGATGAGGCAAGAAAATGACAATGGTGCTGATTGGAACAGAAACTGTGCAAGTGAAACTACATATAAACGCACATTCTATCGAGATTTTAACCTTAAGTTCAAATCTCCCAAAAAGGACACATGCAAGACATGTGACGAGTTGAAAGTGCAGATAGATTCTGAGCAAAATAAAAAAGTGCAGAAGACTGAAGGCTATGCAGGAATTGCACCATCGACAGGTAGAAAGTGCCAAGAAAGCTTGTGAAAATGATATCATAGGCGGAATAGAAGAAAAAAATCCATGTGAATTCTTTTGACCTTGAAAAAGCTTTTCTGCTCCCAAAGTTGTCAACTAATGAAGATTACTACAAACGCCAGCTTTCTGTTTTTAATCTTGGTGTGCACAATTTAGCTACTCAACAAGCTTATATGTATATTTGGCATAAGGGAATAGCCTCCAGAGGACCTCAAGAGATAGGGAGCTGTGCAAGGAAATGTGAATTTGTCCCAAATAGTTGCTTGGAATGATGCATGTGGTGGCCAGAACAGAAACATAAAAATTGTGTTGATGTGGATGCATCTGGTAGCTAAATATGACTGTCCACTTGATGTTATTATTCACAAGTTTTGCGTCAGCGGTCACAGCTATCTTCCTAATGACAGAGACTTCAGTCAAATCGAAAACAAAATTTGGAGGAAGGAAAACATTTATTATTGATGAGCTTATACAAATTGTGAGATCTTGTTGTCAAAACAAGGCACAGTTTAAAGTTACTGAAATGTCAACAAATGACTTTTTCTCCACAAAAGAACTTGAAGTGAGAATCACTAATCGAAAGCTGGATGTAGACAAACACAAAGTGCATTGGTTAAAAATAAGAGAAATCAGGATTGAAAAATCAAACCCTGGTATCATGAAGTATAAGTATTCTTTTCAGGAAGATGTTCCTTATTATCAGTTAAATTTAAAGAAAAAACTTACTGGATCACCACCTAGGTTCAATGAAGATCATTTGCAGTTCCTATACCCTTTAGGACACGCAATTTCTAAAGACAAGAAGAGTGATATACTCCATTTATTAAAATATGTATCACCTGTTCATCACAATTTCTTCCAAAACCTTTCTTCAACTGATGAAAATGAAGAAACTGATGGCATAGTACCTTTCGAGTACAGTGATTCCGACAATGTAAACTAACATAGTGCAATTGCTTTGAAAAAAAAAAGGTTTTAAGTATAGTCATGTTGTATCCACCATGAAATAAAAATTCAATAACTACGGTTCAAGATGTACTTAGTCGTGGTGATGCTGTATTATTTGCCGAAAATATACAAAATTAACTTTATATAATTATAACAAGTTTAAAGACACTATAATGCATTTGTCTTCAGATATTCAACTGATATGGAAATATAATTTTGAATACTGGAAGTGGTACACTGTGAAGCTAGCAATTAGTTTTTAATTGGTAGTCGAATATATACACATGTGCTTCACAAAAACTTACTTTTACGCAGAACTAGTTTCGCATGCGTGTTGCATGCATTGTCTACTGCTTTCGACTATCGGATACAACACGAGGATCCTTGAATCAATCAATCCTTGTTGTATCCGATAGTCGAAAGCAGTAGACAATGCATGCAACACGCATGCGAAACTAGTTCTGCGTAAAAGTAAGTTTTTGTGAAGCACATGTGTGTATATTCGACTACCAATTAACAAACTGATATGGAAAATTAACTTTAATGTGCTGAAATATGTATTACAAGGTAATAAACTGACACATGGGAAACAAATATAACTAAATTATATTAATACAGTGAAAATTTTAACATTGTGTTACTGTTATAAACACTAAACAGTTATAATGTATTCAGCAAGAGTAAACTATATACCCAATATTCTTAAAACCATTCTGCCAGACTGAACTATGTGCTTGCATTGTAAAAGATAAAACAGAATTTAATATATAATAAAGCAAATAGGTTCAGACAGATGATATTGCAATTATTTGTCAAATGCCAATGAATACTCCTCTCGAGTTTCATACAGCTATGCAGCATAACAACGCTACTGTGTCTTCGCAAACTTCAGTGTCTTGTTCTGGAAAATATCCTAAATGTCACTTAGTTCAGTCTGGCATAACACTCTCCATATAGAAGCAAGTAACATGGCCATTTCTGCTAATTTTTTTTCAATTAACATGAAGCAAATAGAAAGAATAAACTTTTTAACAATAATTTGTTGCAGAGATGTCGAGAAAGTCATATGAATGGAACACATCAGATTTTTTTCTTTCTTTTTCTCTTGAAATGATTTTATATGATTTTTAAAGTTTATTTTACATTATGCTCATATATCTTGATGGTTTTTAAATACAGCTTGGAATGACTGTATCTTGATCAATTACCACATGGTCAGTACGATGCATATAAACTATCTTAGGACTTCAATAGAACGAACAGTTACTGAAACATGTGCCATAAATTTATTTTTAACTTGATTATATATAGCAGCCAGGCTCAATATTTCCTAAGAAGTAAAAGTTTAAACTTTACCTTTACTGCTTAACATCATTGCTAAGGAACCATGGTCATGACCCAGCAGACGAACTTCTAGAGGGGCCTGCTCCCAAATAAGTTTTTCTTGATGCTTCAGAAACTGTTGCTGCTGACTGCGATAGTCATGTAGTTCAGATAAGATATCCTGCAGAGAGCTGAAATTGTAAAGAAGTATCTTACATCAAAAAGGTTTCCTTATTTCCAGCCATTAAGCTTCATATATCTTGGGTAGGTAGAGTCAGACTGAAAAATTCATTGCCATAGCCTGGATTTGAACCATGGATCTCCTGATCTCTAGCCGGTTGCTCTGCCACTGAGCTACCATGCAACATGCTGGCATAACATTGAATTTCTCAACTGACTCACATGTTTCCTGGTAAACCACAAGGTGATCTCAAATTATTTTGAGATGACAACCCCAATGGTGACTTACAATGTTGTAAGTACTTTAGACCCAGGATTCATAGTATGGTTAACTATTATGGTGAATTGGTTTTTCACACAAGCTGTATGTAGGACAGGAGTTGGATAGGTAGACTCATGCTAAGCGAGAAAAAAAGTACCTGAAATAGTATTATCACTTGCTTCCTTTTAAGTAGAAGCGAAATAAGGGAGTAGCATAGGTTAAAATGATAGTCAAAAGCTGGTTGCTATGTCACTGAAGTTCCTTTGTTTGTATGGAGTTGACAAATTCTTGTATGAGAAAAGTATACATTTTTTAAAGCTGAAACCGCAAACAAGGAATATCTAAAAAAACGATCAACTCCACGAAAAAATGTATATAACATAAATTGTGTGTATTCAGGTGCTCTACGTTTTTTGTCCATCTCTTATAGTTTAGCAGTGCTAGATTTGAAGTTAGGAACTTATGAGTCGAAGAAAGGCCTTGACCACCGGAACATTGCTGTGTGACCTGTTTTCAGTACTTATAACTGTCAGTCACAGATCATTGTACAGTCTTTTCATGTGCATTGTGAACACAGATTTTATGAAGATACACCAAACTCTTCCGACACATGAATTACCATGCTAACTTCATATACTCAAGGTAGCGGGTTCAAACCCGGCAGAGGATGATGGATTTTTTCAGGTGTAAAAATCCTTAGCATGGCTTCTTTTGGAAGGGAAGTAAAGCCGTTGGTCCTGTGTCATACATTTACAGCACGTAAAAGGACCTCAAGCCTGATAGAGAGGCCTCTGAGCAAAATTAAGCAGTCTTTCACACCCAATTTAGAACGGGACGCTGAGAACCACAGCAGTTAAAGAGTGTCCATAGATAACACGCCATTTACATTTTTTCGACACATGAAATCTAGATATGACTCACTTTGTGTACATGCACTAATACTTCCATTTTTGCAACTGCACATCAGTTTTTTCTTCTGATCCCCTACATAAGTATCTTTATTTTCAACACTCTGCTTTATTAAGAATCTATCTTTTTGAACTGTAACTGCTGTTACACTGCTACATGGTTTATCAACACAAGACAGTAGTGCAATATAATCATACAATAATTGTTCACACATGCACATTAAGCTACGTACTAAATTAAGAATCACGAAACAAACATTAACATTATGTAACACTTTTATAACTGTCCCGTCACACTTATCGATTTAAACTGAAAGGTGAGGTCATCATTACATATATCATAGGATGAATGGGCATTCGGAAACTTGTAAATACTGCTCTCCAGTCAGGAGAAATGCAGTGATAGGAATTTGCTAGCTTAACTGCTTCGCAGCTGCACTCAGTAGCTAGGAAACATCTCCAGAGGTGTATGTGTCAAATGGAAAACATACTCTCACACTTATATGCTTTAATGTGAACTATGAAGACAGATGATTATGAAGGAAGTGAGGAGGAGGGGGAAACACTTCACACCATGAGAACTCTGGTTATGGTTGGATGTTAATTGAAACCTAGGTTGCATCATGCCGTGCTTTTCTTGAACAGATGACCTCTGCATTTGAAATAAAGGTATGCTTTTTCAACTCTGTTTGGTTTCTTTATACAATTATTTTGTTTGCTTGTTTAATGATAATGGATTCTGGAGGGGCAAAGTTGGGAGGTAGAAAGTGCCCCCCCTCCCATCAGTATGGTAGTGTTTAGATAAAAGAAGCAAACTACTTACTCATGAAGCTCAAGAAGACCTTTCTCCAACTTTCGGTGACAAAGCACAGAATGCTTTATTCGTACCACCTGCTCTAGACTAGGTTGCAGTTTCACAGCATTGTCATAACAAGCAAGTGACCTGAAAGCAAATTCACATTACAAGAACCTGTAGTGTTTAAATATTTATACCTATTTCTTATAAATTGTAAAAGACTAAGTTATGAACGAAACATAACTTCAGGAACTTTACATTCACATTTTCCACCTATGCTTCTACAAATTATTCTTACGAATGCTTATTATTATATCTACTTATCCTTAATTCCTTTGAGCTAAGATTACATCAGATTAAGAGGTAGATTTGTGACAGTTTTGAAATTCCAAATTGAAATCTTGCATGACCATGAGAAATAACACTTAGCAACTTCCCAATCAGCAAAGTACAAGTTTTAAAAATTCAAACAAATAATAAGGAATATCTTGGAAATAGTTAACTCTTTATCACAATTTCTGTGCTTTAGTAAGCATTTTTTGTGTAATAAAATGTTGTCTATCTCTTATGGTTTACCAATTATACAACTGTCAATTCGAATGAAGAGGTCTTCAGAGGCTATTCCTAGAAAATTCAAGAAGTGCCTGAATCCATGTGCTCACATAACTACAAAAAACTTTTTCTAAAAATAATTATTTTGTATTCAGGGAGTCCTGAACATATATTTCTGGTGAAATCTTCGTATGGAATTTTAGGGTAGAATACAATACTTGTTCTGCTTACTGTAGCTATGTAAATAGTATGGAAATTAAAACAAAGTAATTGAACATTTAAAACAATAAAGAAGAATATCCTGGAAATAAGTAATGCCCCAAACATTTAATTTTACAGTGCCAGGGTAGCTCGGTGGTTTCATTCTAGGCTCTTGTGCTGATCGACCAAGGTTCTATTCCTTGCTCTGGGATGGCAATTTTAGGTCATATCAAGTATCTCTAAGTCTGCTGTAGGTCCTTTCCTCCTGCAGGCAATGGGATCCACCTGCTGAGTGCCTCCACCTCATCACTTGGTGGCATACGTGTTTTAAAGCCTTTTCTGCCACCAGTCCATTTAGGGAACATGCTACAGTTTCCATAGTTAAAACTTTCTGTATGGAAAATGAGCTTTCATCATCTTTTAGTGGATATGTCCAGGAGCTTCTTAAAGGAGTTGGAAAAGCAGTGTCAGACTGAGAAACTGGTCAGAGACTGGGTGATCCATGGTTCAAATCCTAACTATGGCACTGAATTTTTTAATCTGATTTCAATTTTCCATCACATTAATAGTTGTTTTCTGAATTGAAATGATCAGAATTCCACTCCACAGTTTCCAACTCACCTAAAACCAGGATACCAATAGTACTTTCTGCTACTATGACATCATAAGTACAGAAAAATACAAATCAGAAATAGTGTATGAAGATATATGTGCCGATGGCAAAGTTGTACGTGAAAAAGCCACTAAAACATATTCTACACTACAATGAGAATTTAAATGAAACTATGTAGAAAGAAAGCTTCAGCTCTGTAGAATTAAATAAAAAATTAATTATCCAAAATATTTAGTATTTCTTATTTTAATGTATAACTGATCCTACTTTAAAATCATCATCCTATTTTACCATAAGACCACAGAATCCAGAAGGTTTGGGATAGGACAGTTTTGTCCTGACATTAATGCTATTTATTAGTGGTGCAAGAAAACTATATGTTAAATACATACCAACAAATATTGGAAAGGGTTAAAAACATACCGATATGAAATCCGAAAAAAAAACACCACATAATCCAAAATGCACAAAATAGTGAGTTAGGATGGTATGGCTCTACCCTCTTCAATTATACAGAAATTTGTTAGAATGAAGAGGACTTGACAGGATACTCACAGAAAAAACAAGATTTAAGTTGGGTGGACAGCAGGCAAACTAATGGATGGTGATCGATAGATAAATAAGCAGAAATGGGTGGAAGAATAGAGACAGACAGACAAATATTTTATTCATCCTGGAAAATCATATATATGTACATAGATACCATGATATAGGGCAAATCAAGAAATGTAGTACAAAAATTATCCTTGTCTTAATCATTTAAAACATTGTAATTTAGATTTAGACTGAAATTACAACATTTAGATAGGTATTATATTATAGCTACACACATAGGTACTATGATTAGATTGCTAAAATTTAATTGATTACAAAAACCTAAGTGAAGAGATATACAGCTTAAACTACAAAAATGAAAACAAAAGCTTATTATTAAAACATATCAATTTAATACAACATAAAGTAAACATTGGTAAAAAAACAACAAAATAATAACAATTATTATCAATAAGTTTCAACAAAAAGAACAAGAGTCACATTGGAACCAAATTTGATTTCATTTAAGTCCTACACGGCACAGCACCTTGTGTACACCAGCTGTAACTGCAGCAACAAGTTGTCACAAGTTCCAAATCTTAATATTACTAACTCATGTGATCAAAATCATAATAATATGCATAACTGAAGCTTCTTCAACAACAAACTATCAATATTAACTAAAGATATTAACGACACAAAACTTTGTACTGTACAGCCTTACTAACCCTACCATCTTCCATGTATGCTGTGGCATAACGTAGCTTACTCCTCTGGTGAGGGTTCCAGGTTCACTTCTTGCCTGTAGCAAACATTTTTGTCCCCTTTTCTTAAGGGTATACTACACAGAGCATATTTGTTTGCTATTCACCAGTATATTTGGATGCAGCTGCTAAATTTGCTCCATGTAAATAAAGGACAGCGAACAAAGTTGCTCCTCCAAAATTCGCTGGTCGCCTCCTAGTGTTGGTTGTACAGTTATATTCATGAGCGTATAAAGTAGCCGCCAGCTGAGTGAAAATGTTGAAAGAACTCATAAATTCTGGCGTTGTGTTACTGGTGACAATCTTAAGAGAACAGATAATCAGAAAAATGGATTGAGAGGAGAGATAAATATGGTGCTTCTGCAAATCTTTTGAGGGAATTATCGTACTAAAATCCTTCTGCTTACAGAAATAAAATGAGGATGACATCAGAAAACTTTGGAAGTGGTAGAGGATAAAATAAGAAAACAGAACACTGTCATGATGATGGCGATCTTGTCAAGGACAAACAGGAAGTAACATTGAGTAAATTGGCAATGGGTGATAGCTGCAAAACACTTGAAATATCTATTTTGTATACTTCAATGCTCTATCTCCAAGTCTATTCTGCAAGTCCTGGATGCAAATGCAGAGGTTTTAAAACCATATATACAGGTAAGTTTAATTATTTATTTATTCAATATTTTCAAAAAGTTTGCAGGAACAATATCAATATCAATTTTTACTTTCTCAATATGCATTATGTACATAGTGTATAGAGAAGGTATTGCACTCCACCAAAAAATTTGATACCGTAATTTCACCGGAAATATATGTTTTAGGGTCCCCTATATATATATATATATATATATAAAAAAAAAAAAGTATTTTAAGAAAAAGGTGTGTGTCTGTGTCTGTGCGTGCGTGTGTGTGTGTGTCCGTGTGTTTGTGAACACGATAACTCAAAAACGAAAAGTCGGTAAAGTATCAAACTTGGTATTTAAGTTTAGTATCTTCCAGGGATGCGACACAAGGATTTTGAGAAAAATCTCCATACCCCAAACTACCCTTTACATGGAACTTTTTTCGAAAATTTTGATTTTTTAAAAAATGGCTCTAATGCTTTTGATTAAAATATCGTATATTAAGGATATTTACCTGAAAAATAAAATGTATATTTTGAATTTTCTGAGAATGGCCTCTGAAGACTACTTTATTCTGGGTGAATTTTACGAAATTTTGCATAACTGCTAAACCATAAGAGATGGACAAAAACTTACCACACAACAAATGTAGAGCACTTTAAAACACACAATTTATGTTATATACATATTTTTCGTGGAGTTGATTGTTTTTGAAATATTCCTTGTTTTTGGTTTCAGCTATAAAAACATATTTTCTCATAAAGGACTTTGTGAACTCATGTCCATACAAACAAAGGAACTTCAGTCACATAGCACCAGCTTTTGACCATCACTTTAACCTATGGTACCCCCTTATTTCGCTTCTACTTACAAGGAAGCAAGTAATAAGACTATTTCTGCTAATTTTTTCTTGATTAGCAGGAAGTAAATAGAAAAATAAGCTTTTTAACAATAATTTATCGCAGAGTTATAGAGAAAGTCATGTGAATGGAAAGCATCAGATTTTTTTATAAGTTACATTTTACACAAGCAAGGGGAATGAAAAAAAAAATGAAATTAGGTTTATCTGTGGTTATTTAAGTTAAATACTCTTGTCTTTTTTTACAAATGAAACAGCAACGGCTTCTTTCAGAATATCAATAAGTCTGTTGTCACTTTGGGCTGAAGGTGTCAAATGAAAATATTGGACAGTTGGTAAATATGCTTCAGTTGAGGGAGAGGATGGAATGTACATAGAACAATTCTCACTGCATTCGTTTTCTCTCAACTCAGCAAGCTTGGTATCCATAATTGATTTCTGTATTTCAAACTGGAGTTTAATTTCAGAATACTGCGAAAGTTGCCGCAAATCTACTGCTACATATTTTCCGAAATGATCAATGCATCTTCTGTTTGGACCTTGTTGACAATATTAATTTCAATTTATTGTCCATTAAAGATTACATAAATTGATTAGACATTGTCAATTTTGTTCAATATACAACAAAAATAATTTAACAAACAAATATACTGACAAATCAATTAAACACAACAGAAATATAAGAACTACATAAGTTACTAACAAATTCTTTAACTGAATTGAAAGCCTTATTTACTAAATATTTACAGAGTTCTTTTTTGAATTTACTTACATTATTTTTTCACTTTATTTCATTATACAATCCTTTATACTTTGGACTCTGTTCAAATATTGCTCGTTTATAGTATAGGTACTATACTGTCGTCATTCCTGTCTAGTGTTATATTCATTATGCAGTATAGTTTGCAGAATTATTAAGCTGGGAAACAAGCAATTTCATTTTTATAAATTCTGGTTTTACACTTTGTCTAATATTTAACTTACGCATATTAAGACTTGCTTTCTTTTGAAGCATAAAAATTCTGTCCATAATTTCTATACAAGTAGCTCCCCATATTGTTACACATAACTCATAAACAAACTATGGTAAATATTTAATAACACTTCTGTGCCAAATAAGGTTGCCATATATCTTAACAACTGTATTTAGTTTACCGCAACATTTATAAACATGAGAGTGCCAGTTATTATTATTATTATCTAATATGATTCCCAAATATCTTATGGTTTCAGTTTTCTCTGAGCTTTTGCCATCAATATTTATAACAGTTTTAAATTAGCTTCTCAATTAGATATACACATTAGTTTTATTAATATCAATATTCAAATTATTGTGTTTTAAGATGTGAGTGAGATGTTTATTACAAGTCCTGTAAACATTTGTGTGAGCAGCACATTACTATGTCATTGGCATACTTAACTCGTTATTCTTTAGGGTCTTACATGAACTAATAATATCATTAACGTACATTTTAAATAACAAGGGTCCTGGAGCAGAACCCTGCATATATACATCATATTTTACTGTATTTGATGTTGAGCTGTAGTTGCCATTTGTTCCCTTTATTTCTACATACTGTTTCCTATTTTATATATATAATAATTGTATCAACTCTAGTGCCACTCCTCTTATAAATTCTCACAGTTGAAAGCTTTATCATATCAACAAATATATCCATTACAAACTCTTTATTATCTAATGCCACTAAAATCTTATGAATTAATTCTATAAGGGCAGTTTCTGTTTATCTACATTTCATAAGCCTTGTTGCTCAACATTCATCAGTACGTTGTATTTATTTAAAAACTGTATTAATATACACTAAAAACCCTTCTCAAAAATTTTGCTAAGTGATGACACTAAAGTAAGAGGTCCATAATTAATAGCATTGTTGACACTTCCATATTTAAATAAAGGCACTACTTGAACAGTTTTCAGTATCTCTGGGAATTTACCACTTTGTTATGATGCATTTATTATCTTTGCTGAACAGGTACAATAAACTTGTTACTTAATTTTAGTAGATTGATTTGTCAATAAATTAGTGATAGTGATCTCTTTTTCATTTTCCATATTGGCATTGCTGGGGGCTTCATTGTCTCTGGTGATCTCTTAGTTGAGGTAGTTGCTGCTTCAAGAGACGATTCCAATTGTCAATCATTACTGCTACATTCATATTCATAGTATTCTAGGGATTCCTCTGTCGATTGATTTATTTCCTGAAACAAATTATTATAATTATTATTACTATTATTGTTATTATATTAGTAGTATTAGTATTACTGTTGTTATTATTATTATTTACAGGTGCAAGCAAATCAGATGAATGGATTCAAATTTCAAGTAGTTTCTGGAGGAACCTGCCAGGATGCTGTGGAGCAATTGTGGGTGGAAATGGGCTTGCTAGTGATGGTGCCATTTTCCAGGACTCTATTCTCAATATAGCCTAGCAGAATAATCTACTTGACATACCAGAAAAATCAGTGATTGGAGGTGATGATGCCTTTCCCTTACAGCAGAAAACTGGGTTATCACATGCAGAATATGTGTAGTGGAGAATGCTTTTGGCATACTTGTGTGGCAGTTTACAATATTTCTTAGGATAATTGAACTTTAATTTGTTACAAATGATAAAGCGATACAGGTTTCTTGCAGTCTACACAATTGGTTAAGAATGACATTGCCAAACTATTTCCAAGCACAATACATTGATTGAGAAGATTTCAATAGAGCTGGAGATATTCGAGGAGCATGGCACAACTATGCGGTTGGTCTGCAATCAGTGGCTCATTTGGGAAGCAACAATTATCAAAGATAAGCCGAAAATGTGTGATGGGCATATACTATTTCATACAGGAAGGATCTCTTGATCTTGACAGTGGAAAAAACTTGGAATTAACAAACCCTTTTAATAACATTGGCCTAAACATTTGACATGACAATGGGTGAAGTTATATAACAAGTTTTACATAAGTTCTGGATATCTGAACTCTCCAAAATATGAAGCCTATTGAGTCTTAAAGTGGTATTACTTTAACGAGATCTACTTATAAATAAAATTACTGTAAATTATAACAACATTATTGGAAATTAGTTGTCCTTATATATAATTTGAACTCACCAGATTTGATTGTGTTTCCCACGTAGATAACACCTCTCTGAGGAATTGCGCAGTTTCATACCAAGTAAGTTTTGGTATATAAATATGGTCTGTTCCTTGTCCACTTTTTTTGGAACAAATAATTTTTGCAAGTTTCTTGCAGTAAACATCTTTTATTGTATTGTCTTTTGGTTTTGAGCAGTTTGGCATCCATATCTCCCAAGCGACCTTCAATCTTCAATTCCTCAAACAGCTGGTTAAATTGAGTATCTTTAAGTTTTGTATTTATATAACTCTTATTTCTAATGTTCCATAATACTGGAAAATTCTGATAAATTTCCAGAAATTTTAAAATTTGATTACAGTTCCACTTCATGTTAACACTTGGTAATCACCTAACCTTAAACACAAAAGATCACATGCTTCATTGTGTTTCCAATTGTTAGTAGAAGTCGCTGTATGTCGTCATGTTAGCTTATCCATTCACTATTCACCTATATGCCGAGCAACGAAAGACGCTGCTATGGAGTGAACAAATATGTTCTGTGTAATTAACGCATTAATTATGTTTAATCATCACAGAGCGGCTATTTGTCTTAGATATACTTATTTTATACCAAACATTCAGTACAGTAAATACAAGGGTTGACTGATAAATCCTGGGCCTCACATTGAAAACACCACTTAAAAATTTTTTTTTTGCTTTATTTTTCAACATAATCTCCAGAAAGGCTTATACATTTGTCATAGCAATGTTATAATTTAATTAAACCATCTCTGTAGTGCGATTTATCAAGGTCCTCAAAATAGCTGTTTATTGCATCAATGACCTTGTTGCTGTGAAGTCTTTGTCCTCCATGAAATTTTTTGAGGTTTGGGAACAGGTGGTAGTCACTGGGTGCTAGATCTGGCAAATAGATTGGATGTTCAAGCACTTCAAACTTTAATTTGCACATTTTTCCCATTGCAATGACTGAACAATGGGCCGGAGCAATGTCGTGATGTATTAATACTTTTTTTGCTTAATGAGGTCTTTTTCTTTCAACTCATCACTCAAACTTTGCAGTAAGCTTGCGTAGTAGTCACCAGTGATACTTTTACCCTTTTCCAAGTAATCAATAAAAATAATTTCCTGTGCATCCCAGAAAACGCTTGCCATAACCTTGTTGGCTGATAAATTGACTTTGACATTTTTGGAGTTTGTTCACCTGGTGCAATCCACTGTTTTGACTGTGATGATGATAATGGTGTTTAAGGGCGCTCAACTGCCGAGGTCATAAGCGCCCTTATGATTAAAACATGGCAATAGGCAGTAAGAAAATACCAAACAAAAAAGTAAACACAAGTAAAAGAGCTAACACAGTTGAAACGGAAGTAACAGAACTGTCCAGCCCTCTAACCAGAGCTGGATATAAAACTCCATCTAAAATCAACACATTAAAACCAAAAGAGTTTAAAAAACCGCTATCACACTAAAACGTCAAGGTAATAGAAACTTTTGCTAAAAATTTAAAAACCCTGTCCACTGCTCTTGGGTCATCTGCCAGGACCTCAGCAAGAGAGGCCGGCATGCCCATAGATGACCGAATGTGTGCCAGGTGACCACACTCCAGCAACACATGACGAACTGTCTGTGCCTCCCCACAGAGCGCACAGACAGGAGCAGGTTCACGTTTAAAAAGGTAACTGTGAGTAAAAATACAGTGGCCAATTCTTAGCCGAGCTAGTACTACCTCCTCCCGGCGGAATAAACGAGAGGAGGTTACCCAGTTGACAGGGAGGTCCTTCACCTCTCGCAGCTTATTACCACGGAGAGCCGACCACTCCGCATGCCAAGTCGAAAAAACGGCTCTCCGTACAGCCACTCTAAAATCTTCTGCTGTTGAATGGGTAATCGTAACACTGGGCGCTGTGACTGCCGATTTCGCTGCCAAATCTGCCGTGTCATTCCCTGGCAAGCCAACGTGTCCAGGAATCCATGCGCACTCCACATTAAAACCAGAAGCGTGCAAAATGTGGAGAACGTCCTGGATGCGCTGCACCAAAGGATGGTAATTGTACAGCTCACGAATGCTCTGAAGGGCACTAAGAGAATCACTAAGAATAAGGCAGTCACCTAATTTTCGACGTCGAATATACAGAAGGGCTTGATAAATAGCATATAGCTCGGCAGAATATATAGATGTGCAACTAGGCAAACCGTAAGTACAAGTTACGGTGCCAGTGACAAAGGCACATCCAACACCGTCGGGGCTCTTACTACCATCGGTGTAAATACAAATACGGCCACTGTATTTGGATAAAAATTCTAAAAAGCAACGACGAATACTATCAAGAGGCGTAACAGATTTCCCGTAGAGCGTCATCCCGAGATCGACATGGGAGGTAGCGCGTAACCAAAGGGGGTGTATACTCTCTCCCTTGGATAACAGCCGAGGAATGTCAACATGGTGCTGGCGTAGAAGCTCACGGAAACGAAAACCTGCTGGCCTGGGGCTCAGAGAGCGGAGGCAGTATCGCTCGTGCAGCTCAGGGGGATAAAAACGCGTGATAAGTTGGATGCCCAGGCATACACTTCAGCCCACAGCCATAATTAGCAAGCAGGACATCACGCCGACAACGCAGAGGAGGTTCTCCCGATTCGGCGTAGAGGCTAACAACTGGGCTCGTTGGAAAAGCTCCAACGGCCACACGGATGCCCTGGTTATGGACTGTGTCTAACCTTCTGAGCACTGAAGGTCGAGCTGAAGAATACACAATGCTGCCATAGTCCAACTTCGAACGAATCACAGCACGATAAAGACGGAGCAATGCCGTCCGATCCGCACCCCAAGATTTGCCACTTAGTATCCGTAAAAGATTTAGAGAACGGTCACATCGTGCTCTAAGCTGTGCTATTTGTGGTGCCCAACAAAGTTTCCGATCGAAGATCAAACCAAGGAATCTCGCCTCGTCTGCGTAAGGAAGTATCTCTGGCCCGAGTCGAAGAGACGGCGGCATTTGCCACTTACGGCGCCAGAAGTTAACGCAGACTGTCTTCTCAGCGGAGAAACGAAAACCGTGTTTCGAGCTCCAAGCATAGAGATTGTCCAAACACCGCTGGAGACGGCGTTCCAAAAACGGTGTACGCTGAGAAGTACAGAAGATGGCAAAGTCGTCCACGAATAAACAGGAAGAGACACCTTGAGGCACACATAGTGATATGGAATTTATCGCAATAGCAAATAGAGTCACGCTGAGTACCGAGCCCTGCGGCACTCCGTTCTCTTGAATAAAATGGTTAGAAAAAACCGAGCCCACCCTCACTCGAAAAACGCGGTCCCGTATAAACTCCTGAATGACCAACGTTAGGCGTCCACGTATGTTCCAGTTGTGCAGAGAACGCAATATTCCCGCCCGCCAACACGTGTCGTAGGCCTTCTCGAGGTCAAAAAATATCCCAACTGTGGGGCTGTTCTTAAGAAACCCGTCCATAATCTGAGTTGAAAGAGAGACAAGGTGGTCAGCAGTTGAACGTCGTCGTCGAAAGCCACACTGGATGTTCGTCAGAAGATTGTGGGATTCCAGCCACCACACCAACCGTCCATTGACCATGCGTTCCATCACCTTGCACACGCAACTGGTGAGGGAAATAGGACGGTAACTGGAAGGAAGATGGCGGTCCTTTCCAGGTTTAAGAATGGGTATGATGGTGGCCTCCCGCCACTTGTCTGGAAAAATGCCATCAACCCAGACACGATTATAGACCTCGAGTAGGAAATCTTTGCCATCAGGAGAGAGATGTTGCAACATTTGGACGTGGATACCATCTGGACCTGGTGCTGAGTGTCGTGAAGAGGAGAGTGCATTGTCTAGCTCTGCCAGGGTGAAAAAGCGATTATAATCCTCAAGGTTGCCAAAAAGAAACGAGAATTCTTGAGATTCCACCTGATTCTTAACTGTAAGAAACTCAGGGGAATAATTGCCTGAGCTAGACACCTGAGCGAAAGCACTGCCTAAAGTATTCGCCACGTCAAATGTATCAACAACAGCTCCGGTAGGTGTTTTGAGACCGGCGATGCGCATATGGTTCGGTTTCCCAGCCACACGTCTTAACTTATCCCATACGACAGAGGAAGGTGTATGTCGATTAAAGGAACCCACGAATTTATTCCATGACATCTTTTTGCTATCCTTAATAACCCGCCTAGAATGTGCACGCATCCGTTTATAGTGTATCAGGTTATCCAGTGTAGGAAACCGCTGGAAAACCCGTAGAGCTCGTCTGCGAGCGCGAATAGCATCCCGACAGTCATCGGTCCACCAAGGTACCGGAAATCGACGGCTGTAGCCAGTCGAACGCGGAATGGATTGCTCAGCAGCAGAAAGAATGGTCCCTGTGAGATGTTCGACCAAGTGGTTCACAGAGTCGTGCTCTTCGTAGCTAAATTCAGCCAAGTGGGAGTACAGTTCCCAGCTGGCGTGGTCTAGGCGCCAACTAGGTAAACGGGTGGAACATACAACGGGTGTCAAGACACTAATACGACAAGGAAAGTGGTCACTAGAATGCAAATCCGAGATGATATTCCAGCATAAGGTGACTGCTAGCTGAGGGGAACAAATTGCAATGTCAATGTGTGAAAAACTATGAAATGCGTCAGAAAGAAAGGTGGGCTCTCCGGTGTTCAAGAGAGCAAGATTCTGACTATCCAAGAAGTCTTTATGTAGCGTACCTCTCGCACAAGCCCGAGGAGAGCCCCAAAGAGGGTGATGGGCATTCACGTCGCCTACCAATAAAAAGGGTGGTGGCAACTGCGAAATGAGGTGTTCTAAGTCGCTCTGCGAGAGGTCCTCAGATGGAGGCAAATAGATACTGCAAATGGTGAATAAAGCGGAGGGTAGCTTAATGCTGACAGCAACGGACTGGATTGCAGATTGTATGGGTACGGAGTTGGCAAAAATATCATCTCGAATAAGCATCATAGTGCCCCCATGTGCCGGGACACCGTCCTCCGGGGATAAATCACATCGTACGGAGGAGTACTGTCTGATGGTAACGGTGTCCTGTGGACGGAGCTTCGTCTCTTGTAAGCATACAGCCAAGGGTTCGTGCTGGCGGAGCGACAAGTCAAGCTCTGGTCGATGAGGTCGAATTCCGCGTATGTTCCAATGGAGGATAGCCATTGGGTACATTATGGGATAAGTTTCAAATCGAAAGACGCTTCTGCAGATTGGGATTAGCTGGTCGGTTCAATTTGTCCTTCTTAGGCGTTGGGCTAGTACTATTTTCAGGAGCACGATCCTGCCGTTTCCGCACTGTCCCTCTGGCAGTGGCGGCAGAATCCTCCTGGTCCATCTCCTCCACAAGGGAGGTCCCTTTTTCAAGAGCAAATTTCGGTCCAAGAAGTTCGAACCGATTGGATGTGCTGATCGGCGAAGACGGCCGTCGCCGATTCACGCCCTCCTCCCCAGATGACCCTTCAGAGGAGGATACACGTATGGAGTTGCGTGTACTTTTCTTACCCTTAGATGACTTGGTAATAGATTGCACATTCTCTTTCAAGAAGTCTTGTCGTACATACTTGGTCTTAAACTGTTTTTCCGGGGCAGAAGACGTCGTGAATTTACCAGCTTTAGTTCCCGAGGTCGAGGCTTTGGGTGACAAGTGTGCAGGACTATTCTGTAAGCTGGCGGATTTGGCAGATGTTGATACCAACTTGGGTGTAGGTGCCGAAGGCTTTGGCAGCGCTTGGGCTAAAATAACCCTTTCCGCAATTGTAGCCCCGTTCATATCGCCGGTCTGTGTTGCGATTTCCCGACGCGGTACCGGTTTAGCTGCAACTGAGCTATAGGTACCGGACCTCGGGGCAGAGGGTTGGCGGAGTCGCAGGAGCTTCCGGGCTTCCAAGAAGGACACCTTCTCTTTCACCCGTATCTCCTGGATCGCTCGTTCCTCTGCAAAACGGGGGCAGTCTCGGGAACTAGATGGGTGTTCCCCGTTACAGTTCACACACAATGGAGCTGAAGCACAAGCCCCATCGTGGGAGATGTCACCGCAGCGGACGCAGGTGGACTTGCCGGTACACAACTCACTAGTGTGACCATAACGTTGGCATTTAAAGCACCTCAGCGGATTGGGTATATAAGGCCTAACTTCGATGGCTTCATACCCTGCCCTAATCTTTTGAGGGAGGTCAACCCGATCAAAAGTAAGAAACAGGGTACGAGTAGGCAGGAATTCACCGTTGATCTTACGTTGTACCCGATAAACAGATGAGACACCCTGAGTCGCAAGATTTTCTTGGATCTCCTCAATGAACAAACCGTCCAACGCGCGGGTTGTTACTACACCGCGGGAGGAGTTCAGCGACTTGTGCACCTCGACCTTCACTGGATAGCTGGCTAACATGGTGGCTTTAAGTATCCTTGCAGCTTGCGAGGCGGAGTTGGCTTCGACAAGAAGTGTACCATTGCGAGCTCGAACGCAGGATTTAACCGGACCAGCAATGGCATCGAGACCCTTTTGGATAGTAAAAGGGCTCACCGTAAGGAACTTCTTACCTTCCTCTGTCCTATGAATAACCAAGTAGCGAGGACCACATGACTCGACTACTTCCTTTCCAACGTCTTTATTTGCATTAAGGGGTTTTAGTTTTGGTGCCATAGAAAAAATGGTATAAATTCATCCCCCAGTGCTCCCCACCCACCACGGAGCCCAACGAGGGGTCACCCCACTGGGGTGACAGGGCTACACAGGGGATATAGCGGGCTCGCCGTCCCACTCACCCTGGAGTTCGGTGTAATACCTAGTCCTGGCCGATTGACTAGGGGTGGGTTAGTCCCTAGCCTCCCGTTTAGGCAAATCAGAAACCAAAGCGGTGTATTAGGCTGCGCACCCACCCCAGTTACTGAAAGACTGAAGCCCAGGCTCAGGTACGCAACCCTCAACCAACCAGGATATTCCTTTTCACCGACACGGGTCTCCACGTACGGCCTACACGTGGGTGGGCATTTTGACCTTCTGACTCCCTCACCACTCTGAGGTTGCCCACAGAGGGAGTCAAGGTGGCTCGGGACCCCGGGTGCGCCTAACCCGTACCTACCGTAGTAGGCCCCTGGGGGGTGTTTTGACTGTGATTTACTTTCTGGAGTGTAGTGATGTATCTAAGTTTCATCCATGGTAATAAGCCGTCTCAAAAATTCACTGGAATTTTAATTGTAGAGCTCCACATTCTTAACAGAAACGTTTTTTCTTTGCAACTTTGATCAGGTGTCAACAAATGTGCCACGCATCTTGCACACACCTTGTGAAAGCCCAAAACATTACTTAAAATATTACCTGCACGTTCGTTTGATATGTTTACAGTCTCTGCTATCTCAAACCACTTTAAACTGTGGTCTTCCAGTACTAAACAATGAATTTTTTCAATGATCTCTGGAGTTGTCACTTCTACAGGGCGCCCAGAGCGAGACTCATCACTAGTGCTCGTATGTCCCATTTTAAACTCTGCAACCCACCTTTTAAGCTTTGATTATGAAGGCGCAGAGTCTTTCAGTGTACTGTCCATTTCCTCCTTGATTTCTTCAGGCATTAAGCCTTTCAAATGGAAGTATTTAATCACTGTTCGTTTTTCCAAATCCTCCATTTTCGTGAAAACTCTAAAGTTGTCTTGTTTTAAAATGCTGTCATTAAAAAACTAAACAAGCTATTGATCTGTAACTATGGATGCAAGCTAGTCTAGAGTTAAACTATACAATGTTACCATCTAACTGGCCTAGTGGCGCCATATCTGTGTGAGGTCCGGGACTTATCAGGCAATCCTCTTAATATGATAGTGATTATGATGCTTCTTTAAGGGTTGAATAATGCTGCACTTATGGTGCGTAAATGCATCAGACACAAACAGTTCTCTCTTAATGGGGGAAAAAAAAATATAGTATGATAACATAATAAAAGAATTGTTAAAAAAAACAATGTTTTGAAACTTTTTTTTCTCTCTCTCACACAAACCAATCCAACACATCCTTCACAAACTGATCCAACAGAAAAATACCAACCGCAGCTGGAATAATGTGACATTTTCTTCCACACGTAAGGGAAAGGTGATTGTCTATCATACAAAGGGTCCCAATACATGGCTTCACAATTCTGTCATGGTCGCATATCTGCATTGTGTTGGAGCTGGATATCTAGGTGTGGGGTGGCAACTTGATAATATACTGAATGGTGTAATACTCAATAATATTTTGGTAGCCTCTGTGAGTAAGAGACATCCTGATGGAATTGTTGAATTTGTACGGGACAATCATCATGTCCACACATCTTGAAAGGTTACAAATTTGTTTTCACAATGGCAGAACTTCAGTTTTTTCTTTAAATAGTAGACACCACTCTGCATGGGAGTAGGATTTTCATCAACTAAAAACCCCTACTTCCCGTCACTGGAACTGCTAGAGGCATTTCTTCAAGAGACGATGACATCATGCTGGTAATAGAATATCAGAGTAGTAGATGCATGTGACTTTATTTGCTATATCCAAGCTATTAAAAACGGTTATTCTTAAATTTACTATATGAGCACCTGTATTGCTTCTTTGCACATGAATGTCCGTTCTGTCTTGTGTTATAGTTACGAATTAGGCCATTCAAAGTAAAGTGGTAACTTCTATTGTTTAAGTTTAATTTGGTAAATACCAAATTTCAAAGATAAACATATACAAAGAAGAGATAAGATTTAAAATTTTTTAAATAATGGTCTGCATGAAGATCTGGATTTAGCTTTTCCCCATTATTCTTAGGATTCTCTTTTGTGCAGATGAAGCTCTCTTCTTTCTTCTGCAAGAATGGAGGGGAGGGGGATACTATCAGCAAGCATCACATTCACAAGAGTGAAAAAGGCAGATGTTGGAAACTTTATCAATTACAACTTATTTCCCTTCCCTTCAATTTGAGATGAATATGTTATTAAGCTCAGATACAATTAGACTCACCAGCATTATATGGAGTGGGAAAAATCACATCCTGTGTTATCCTTGTATGGAACATAAAAAATGCTGTATTTCGTTATAAACTTAAACTTACAAATGCTAAGATTGCACTGGTATTGGTAACTACCAGTCACATAGTCACATTATAGTACTGTATAGCAGCTGCTTATGTCCTGTCACCAAGTCATGAGGTCAAGTCAACTGCTGGAAGACATAAGGGGCTTGAGATGGTTAATATTTGTTTTTTTGCAGTTTATTGAAATGAATGATTCCTCCCTGTAGAAAAGGCTCTTCCTCTCTTACGTGAATATCAGAAATGCTTTCATCAAGATCTGAAAATTCAAAACCACTTGCTTTCTTCTGATACATCACGATCTGCTACTCTTTATTTCCTTTTTGGTTTTGTAGCCTTTGGCTAGATGACACCATGTTTCAAACACCAGCTAGAGAAATTAAATTTGAGGCTAGTTTAGCACTTTGGAGTGTAAAGATAATTTCTTGAAATGCTCCAGATAAACTTTCTCTATGGCTATGATGTAGAAAGTATACAGACTTTCCTGCCAGAAAGAGTTAAAATGTATGAAAACAGCATCATCATTAGATTCTTGCAGAATTTCGTATCACAATTAGACCGTGATTGGTGCTAAAAGGGTTATTCTTGACATTGTGTCTTCATAGCACTGACTTAAATAGTTCTTATTTAGTGTGGATCCATCTTAAATGCCATGGCCAGTATACCGCTCTAGAAAATAACTTTGGTTGCCTTAATTTTTTCAAAGGAATGTTCACACTAACCATCACTTTACAAGGTTCTTTGAAAAATGTAGAGGATTTACAAGACAAGAGATTATAAGTTTATAAGAGATTACAAGTTTGCCTTAGAACAACCTGCGAACACGTTTTGTTTTTAGCATTCATTACAGCTTTTATATGTTCTTCACATCCAATATGTGTCTGCATAACTAAGTTGTCTAATTTTTCCATATTTACTTTAATGTTGTACAATTTACAAAATAGAACACTTCCATCAGTTGTAATAATACGCTTTTTGTCAGTTTTACTTTTGGTATTTTACTATTGCATTAGATTACTTTATTAGAAAGATGTATCTATACTGAAGCTAAACTTCTCCACATCAAGGCATAGCTTACAGTGCGTCACTTATGACTCCACTGTCATCTGTTGTTAGCATTTCCGAGAATGTTCATTAATGTATAAATCATTTAATACATCGAGTAATTTTAGTCTCTCAGTATGTACTTGGTGTAAATGTAAAAAGAAGCTAGTAACAGTGAAGAAATAACACAAATATTAATATAAAAATAATGGTTGCAACAAATCTTCACCTATCTTTTGGAATCCTTGCTTTGGAATAGTTTCGCATTAACTTTATTGCATTATCAACATAAATTACCTTTTGGTCTCAGTTTTTTCTCCTTTTTCCAAAAGGAAATTTATGTTGATAATGCAATAAATTTATTGCAAAACTAGTCCAAAGCAAGGATTGCAAAAGATAAGTGAAGATTTGTTGCAACTATTAGTTTTATTTTAATATTTATGTACTTGGTATATTTACCATTGTTAAGAACTAGGATGCCTTGATGATATATTGGAAATTGAACATGATCTTTCTCAGAATAATGCTCACGTTGCTGATGCAAGCAGACACATTCTCCCAGGAGAAACACAGTATGTATAACAAGGTCAGCGAGTCTTTGCCTTCAGCTGTTGTGATCTCTGAAACATCCACATGACTCTTGTGCCAAGTTTAATCCTGTAATCTTATTGAAGAACAAAGGTAGAGCATTGGTTCTGTTTTCCTGGAAATGCGAGTACTTAAGACTATTTTTATATAACTACCGGTACTGCAGGTTGCTTTGTTCAGCTATGAAAAATATTATTCAGTTTAAATAAATATAAAATGCAAAAGTAGGAAAAAAGTCCTAAAAATGACAAATAAAATGGAATAATGACTTTACAAATCAAACTGGAGAAAAATGCAAAACAATGCAACATAAAAATACATGATTCTTATTCCTTATAGCTTAAAATGGATATTTACACCATTGGACATTGTTCTTAACTGAAAAACAAAAAGATGAGTTTTATCAATATCTAATAAGCATCATGGTGCCTCCATGTGCAGGAACACCTCTTCCAGTGATAAATCACACCACACAGAAGAGTAGGCCTGAACCATCTTGTGGATGGTTATCTTTGGTTTCTGTAATCAGACGACCAAAGGCTGATTCTCGTTGAGCAGCAGTTAAAGCTCTGGTTGATGTGGTTGAATGGAGATGCCGGAGATGCAGGAGCTTACAGGCTTCTCTTGGTCATCTGAACCTACTGGATGGCTCTCTCCACTACAAAGTGAAATGCATGGATGTTCCCCACTGCAGTCGATGCAAGATGTGGTTGACGTGCACTTGCCATCAT
Source organism: Hymenopus coronatus (assembly GCA_030762935.1). NCBI lineage: Eukaryota > Metazoa > Arthropoda > Insecta > Mantodea > Hymenopodidae > Hymenopus > Hymenopus coronatus. The sequence goes on along the minus strand of CM060887.1, from coordinate 89,432,795 downwards.
GCATGACATCTCTGCAATTAACATATGTAGACAGAACACTACAGAACTTGCTGGTGTGCCCAAAGCGCTGACACTTGTAGCACCTGAGAGTATTACTCTACCTTAATCCCTTGGGGTAGATATACCCTATCAAAGGTAAGGAGCAGGATACAGGTAAAACCATCCATGAATTCACCATTTACTCTCCCCTCAACCCTGTACATGCTCTATTCTGCATTTGACATACTGTCCAAGTTGCAGAAAGTGGCAACATCTTGTGCATCTACACCTTTACTGGGTAGATTGGCTGCCTGGGATGCTGACAGTGCTTCAATCAGGATTGTGCCATCACGAGTTCAAACACACGACTTTACTGGACCAGCTATCTTATCTAGGACCTTCTGAATTGCAATTGGATTTACCAAAGAAAATGTCCTAGCTTCCTTTGCTCTCTGGTGACAAAGTGGCAAGACCACTTCCTTTCTGAACACTAAACTGGATTTGAGTTTTGTTCTGGTTGTCATAAAAGATGGTCATAATTCATCCCCCACGGCTCCCCACCCACCGCAGAGCTAAGGTTTGCCATGCTGGTATAGTACCTAGTCCTGACCAATTGAGCAGAGGTGGCTTTGTCCCTAGCCTCCCGTTTAGGCTAAGCAGAAACCAAGCACTCTCTGCCCAGTTACTGAAAGACAGAAGCCCAGGATATCCCTTTCCACTGACATGGGTCTCCACACACCTCCTAAAGCAGCTGAATCCCTCACAAGGGAGCCAGGGTTAGCCTTTTCAATCAGTTTCATGTTTCCTGTTTTCAATGTTCCACTTCACCATCAGAGAAGTCACCATAAAAAATGTTACTTTCATCACTTCTAGTAAAATTGTTTCCAGTTAACTTGGTTTTACAATATTTGCCCTGAAATTAAAATATTCAATAATTGTAAAAACTATAAAGACATATTAGAAATGTATCTTGTAATGAAATATGTTGAAATTAAGAACCAGTAACATTAATATCTATGTAGGAATCTGCACTTACAAGGCCAAGCAGGTGTACAGAGGGCACCAATAATGCAACTCTAGATATGAACTGTAAAAGCTTCTGAGATATGTATGCATGCTTGCACCTTGCAAGTACTACTAAGGCTTGTTGAAGAACTTAAGAGAAAGTAGAGGAAGCAACATCATTGTAGCACAGTAAAATCCTTACTATTGCAAATTTTGCAACAATGGCGCGCATTGTGTGCCAGCACACCCCCTCGAAGGTTAAAGATATAACAGTAAGAGAGCATTGCAAAATACCTTTTTAAAAGAAAACATTTTACCATTAAGGGAGTGTGTTATAAAAAAAATCTGGCATGTTGTTAACAGTTCTAAGTTGATAATAGATAAATATTTTATTACTCTTGTATTGTGCAAGTAATAAAAAATGAATGAAAGAAGATGTTACAATAACAAGATAATTCAATTTTTATTTAAGAACCTTAGTTAAAGAAATAAAAATAAAAAAAAAACAAAAACAGAAAACACATCATAAATATTACTAAAACAATAATCTTAAGTAATCACTTAAATAAGTTTAATCTTCACCAAATTCGTCAAAGGCTGCAGTAGTCTTTTAGCACGCAAAGCCTGCAATTTTCTTTAACGTGAAAATGAGTAGTCGAGCTTTCTCTCTCTAGAGGTTGTTGATCCCCACTGCAGAAAGTTACCTTTCCAGTTTAAACCTCAGCCTACAGCCCTACAATACTGAGATTTTAACTTGCCTTTTGGGTTGCCAGGCAGACATCTTATCTATTACACCATGAAGTACACAAATTTGTTTGCTCTATGTATAAGCACAACAGGATGCACTATAGTAAATCCAACTTTAGAACCAGACTTGATATAAATAAAACATTTTGTATCCTTCCTTGTTAACCTTGTCTTGTCTTTGTTATAGGAACAAACACAATCACAAGCTATGTTGACATGTCTGGTGTTTATAATGCACTGAAAGTATGTTTTATGATAATAATATTATTATTAATAATAAAAACAACCTAAATAGAAAGTTGAGTTGAAATTAAATGCAGGATAATTACATAAAACACTTTCATCTGTAGTTGCATCATTATCAGGAGAGGTATACTTATCTGGGTTTCCATCACATGACTATTATATTAATTTTATTTCTGTTCATAAATTAGAAACCCAATCCTAAAATTAATTTAAGAAACGTTGATTGTTTAAAAGAAGGCAACTTAGGAGCATCATTGACAGATCATTTAAACCCTTGTTTAATGTTGGTGATCTAATTATTACAGAAAAAGTCATCATTATTGTATGAACACTTTCGTAAAGCTATCTGCTTTTTCTAATTCTGGTTTAAATCATTTCTTTTTTTTTCTTGTTTTTTTCCCAGTGTTCTTTACACACATAAACCAGTATAATCTGATCACCCTCCGTGGTGTAATGGTTACCATGCTAACATCATATACCCAAGGTAGTGGGTTCAAACCCGGCAGAGGATGATGGATTTTTTCAGCTGTAAAAATCCTTAGCATAGCTTCCTTCGGAAGGGAAGTAAAGCTGTTGGTCCCATCATAGATTTACTGCATGTAAAAGAACCTCAAGCCTGATAGAGAGGCCTCTGAGCAAAATTAAGTGGTCTTTCATGCCCAATTTAGAATGGGACGCTGAGAACCACAGCAGTTAAAGAGGGTCCATAAATAACATACCATTTACACTTTTGCAGCATAATCTGTTATTCACAACAATAGCGATATTCTCCTTTATTTGTTGAAAACTCTCATGACAATCCATTTATTATTGTTTTTAACAGCTTACCTTTAAAATGCCTCACTATTTCACCTATACTGTCAGTCCCCAAGCTTCTACAACAGAATCAAATGCAAGTTACAACCTTCCTTAATTTTACTATACACATTATTTACTATTTCATATTAATCAAAAGTTTTACCCTGTTTGATTAACAATTTCTTAAAATAAGAACTGAAGCTTTCCTGGCGACGTGTTAATTCAAAATCTTCTTGGGCTTCTAGCCAGTAAAAACTTGGCTTGACACCAACGTTTCGAAGAAGTGCATCTTCCTCGTCTTCAGGGTGAACTGATAGTTTGAGCTTGCGGAGACTGGTATTTATAAGAGCTGGGATGAAGCTAACATCAGTTCACCCTGAAGACGAGGAAGAAGCACTTCTTCGAAACGTTGGTGTCAAGCCAAGTTTTTACCTGGCTAGAAGCCCGAGAAGATTTTGAATTAATTTCTTAAAAATCCATAGATAATTGTGCATATTTAATATACTCTATTTCATGGCATTCTTTGGTTTCCTACAAATGCAGGTTAGCTAATGATAAGTGTTTACATTAGTACTCTTCTAAGCGTGATGAAGCACCATAGTCTCATCTTTGTCCATTTACATTTGTTGTGGTTTTGTATACAACCAAACCATCATATTTTGGAAGAGAAAACAATTCATAGGTGGTACTCTTTGCACTTTTGACTCTTAAAATGAACAATAATTATCCCTTGTGTAGAAATGCAGACATGTTCATGCTTATCTTGTTACTTTAAAACAGGGAACTCAGAGCTTAAAAATACACATTTCAATTTATTATAACAACTTTTGTGGTGTAGAAACCTTACCTATTGTAGTCTCCCAGAATAGCATAAACATTACCGAGCAGGAAATGATTAGTTGCCATTAATGGAGAATGATCAACAGCTGCATGCAAAATTATAGCTGCTTCAGCTGGATATCGTGCATGATAAAAAATTGCTCCCAAATTAAGGAGGGCAAGGTCACGATACTGCCTGGAAAATAACAAAAGAGAAAAAAAGTATATAAATGAAATTTGAGGAGAATGAATTAAAATGATCTGTTCTATAACTCTTTGGTTAATAAATACAATTTTCGTTACTATTCTAAACTATGTGCAATTTGTTGCTGACCTTAATATATTTGCTATTTTAGTTTGCCTTGCTCCCTGACGTTATGTTTCAATTGAATAGCTATAGCTAGTTTTTACTTCCTTCCTCATTTTCTCCCTTATAATCTTCTTTATTCCTGGCTTCCTTTACCTTCATAACTCACTTTTCTTTCATTTTACTTAGGGCCAGTTTCACAGTTTTAATAAGATACAGATGCCAGGCTTAGGCTTTGCTTTAACTCTGTAAGTTTCACAGTTGGACAACTAGGTTTTGGTTTTATTGAGTTGAACAACTCTGCAGAAGGATAAGGTTGGTAATGCTTCCACATGTGCAATGAGTCAATTTCCATTGTTTGAGCAATGGTGTACCCAAGATAAACTTTTGTGGGTTAATCAGCAACATCAGTAAAATGACCAAAATTTAGATCAAAACATGCTTTGAACTCTGCTTCTCAAAAAGGGAGCATCCTCCTGCATTCTATTATGTGCAGAAGCATGTAATAAAGTGCAAGTGATTGTATAAATTATTGTGGATTTGAAAAACCAAGTGTGGGGGAAAATTGCAATTGAAAAATGGATTAGAATGGTGTGAATAGTTTTGCATGCTGTAGATTTTCAGATGCCAGAAAAATGCCCAGCTGCAATTAGCATGCTTTCACTTGCATATTATAATCCTAACATTTAGAGAAGCATTGCTTCTAACAAAACACTTTGTTGCTGAATTATAAAGCAATAACAAATGTGACAACAATGAATGTGGTAAAGTATATGATAATAGTATGAAGTATAAAACTAAGTTTTGTTAATCAGTAGGTTTTATGTTTATTTGATTATACTTTTATTTGTAACATGAATAATTTCTGGTACCATCATTGTTGATTCTTTACTTAATCAAAATATCTCATAGAATTCTCAGTCATTCTACAAATGAAAATGTTTCAGTTCTAAACATATGGTAACAAATGAGAACACCAATTTCTGTTGAATTCACTTTACTGGTAACTAGAGCAATTACACTTTTGGTACATAAATAACTGAGTCACTTACTAGAGTGATCTTTAACTCACTTCACTTCACTTCACCAGTGCTTGTTGGCCCTGTATATAGCCCATGGATGACCTCCAAAAGTTCCACAGTTAGAAATTACGACAACTTTAAGGTTTGTTCATTTGAAAGAGATTACTCTGGAAGAAGATTGTTCTGGGCCTGGAGATTTAAGAGATCTTGTTTGCCTGGCAATTGTGTGTGTTAGGGTGGGCCAGGCAAAAGGGGGACCTAGCTGTCGTTATACTGCTCCCTTCCAAGAGATGGTCATCCTTAATAGTATCATCATAGCTGCTACTCATCTAGGGGCACTACCAGCATCTTCCCTCAGGGCAGTCTCTGGATGCGGTAAACCACATCATTGATCCTCTTTACCACGATTTTTGAAGTTTGGCGCAGTAAAATCACACAAGGACTCCCAGCTGATACCCTGGCAGTTGGCCTGGCAGTCGCTCGCAATCTGGATATGCCAATGGACCATCTCATGTGCAACTTGCGAAGTCCTTGACATAGTCACTTGCCGGTTGTTCCAAACCCAGGGGGGAGAAGCAGCTCCCTGCCAAAGACCAAGCTGGCTGGTGTCAACCTTGTAGTCATGCATAGATGAGTGGTAGGCCAGTAAGAAAAATGGCACTCTGACATCCCAGTCCCTCTGGTGATCAGCTACCACCTTCCTTAGGTGTTCCTCCAGCATCTTGATGTACCACTCTACCTGGGGATGGAGAGGAGTTGTGCACCCCAAGCTGCTGCTCATCAGACTCGACTAAGTTGGTGCCCTAATTGCTGTGTAGTTCAATACAACTGTCTTGGCCTCCTAGTTGGGAATGGTGTAAACCTCTGGCGGGTTCAAACCCGGGGCGTACAAATGCTTAGCATGGGTTCCTTCAGAAGGGAATTACAGACATGGGTCCCGTGTCGTAGATTTATTTCACGTAAAAGAACCAAAAGCCTGATAGAGAGGCAACTGAACAAAATTAAAGGGTCTTTCATGCCCAGTATAGAATGGGACACTGAGAACCACAGTAGTTAAAGAGCGTCCATAAATAAAATGCCATTTCATTTCATTTCTCTGGCCACTTGGTGAAGTAATCCATGACCATTAGCAGATACTTGTTACCCCTGTCGGATACAATGACAATGTGATCAAAGGGAGCTGCTGCATCCGATCCTGGTTCCTAGTCTGAGGCCCATGACTTGCTGCAACTCCACTTCTCAGCATCTGCCCATAATCTCAACAAGTAGTAACTTTGATGAAATTTGTCAATCTTTAGTTAGTTCCAAGGTGCCCTCCCGAGATGCCTGCATGTACCTCCTCTAGAACTTCTGCTACCTTACAAAGGATTAACTGCTTTATCTGGGTTTTCCCGTTAGGTGACTCCCAAACTCTAAAAAACACACCTTCCTTGGCCTTCAGCAAGTCCATTGTGCCCAGTAGGACTTACATGCGCTATTTCTGGCTGCAATGTCCTCCCAGTATGGCCTAACCCCAGCTTTCTTAGGCACGGGTCAAGGTCAGCGACTGCCAACTACTCCCTCCTTGGTGCTGCATTAGCCCATCCATCTGTTGGTAACTCCAATATCAAACAAACTGCTACGGCATACTCCTCCTCTACCTTATTGCAGTGACTGTATTCCTCTGGGCAGGGTTGTCTTGGCATTGCAACTACGTTGGAGTGGCTATGATGTAAATTTGTACCAGCCTCTGGACCCAACAAGCACTGGCCCTCTAAGTTCCTAAAGTGCTTTCATTACTGTCAGGAACTCCTGCCGATTAATACAGTAGTTCTTCTCAGCCTTGGAAAGCGTTTGGCTGAAGTATGCTCTTACCTGCTCCTTCCCATCCTGGATCTGAGAGAGTGTGCCTGATATTTATTGCATCTGTGTCCACGATGAAACTGCCACCCAGTGGGGGAACTCTAAAACAGGTGCACTGCAGAGTGCTATCATCAGTGTCTGGAATGCTCCCTCAGTCGCTGTAGTACCTTCAGATTAACATGGTGGTCCTCAAAGATGTGGACAGATATAGTAGGCAGGCAGCCTATCTATCATCCTAAGTCAGTCTCTGCATCATCGACTCCATTAGGTGTCAAAAGGTGGCTGCCACATTGCTGAAACCAAAGGGCATAACTGTGAATGGCCAAAGCCCTTGGTCAGTTGAGAATGTTGAGAATGTTCAGAATGTTGTCTTTACAGGGTAGGGGAAACAGTCCTTCCTGATGACAGCATTCAGTTTCCTGTAGTCCACACAGAAACGTAGCTCACTAAGACTACGGAGGAACACAAAGGACTGTGGACTCTTCTATTAGCCCGCCGGTTCACATGTCTTCCAAAATGTCTCATACCTCCACTTTCTTTGCCATAAGGAAAGATAATGGTGGCTGACGGATTGGACTGGTGTCTCCGGTGTCGATTTGGAGCACTCAATCGGTGTGGCCATAATCACTTGGCTGAAAAAAGACTGGTATTTCCGAAGTGGTATCAGATCTGTTCTAGCTGTGCTGCGATCAAATGGTCTGTCACCCTCCTCAGCAAGTCTTTCAGTTTCCCAGATCTTGCATTGCTGCTGGCCCCTCGGTTCCATCAAACGGTGATATACTTGCAGCTGACTCACATTTCCTCAATTTGTTCCGGCCCATAAGCTCTGGTTGGCGACCATTGGGTTCAAAAGTCCCACAGGTACTTCTTGGCAAGGCAACAATGCCCTGGTGACACACATTCCATTCAACGAAGTAATCTGGTCCAAAAGCATGTTCCTTGATCGCTGGTCTTTTAGATGCACCTTCACAATCATCTCGCTCCTTGCGGACATGACCACATCCTCGTCAGGATCACTCTGTAGACACCTGGTTATTTCGTCGGGACTTGGAAGCATCACCTCGTCCAGGCCGAGTCCTCTTCCCGATGCTGACTGCTGCGTTGTGGCTCCTGAGGGCATCCAGACCCACTACCACAACCTCACTCTCGCGACGAACACCCACAGTCTTACGATGCTCCAGCCAAGGGTTAACTCTAGCAAGACCTCACTCTCCACAGGCAAGAGTGGCCCAATGCCATTACTAGCAGGTGTGATTATGGCAATGGCTGAACCCATGTCCACTAGAACCAGATACAATGTCGCACATATCCAATGGTCCACGACGAGGCTGTCATCCAGTCATGTGCTCAAAGTACGCAATGTCCCTCGAAAGGATGGTCAGCAAATTGTCAATATTAACTAAAAATATTAAGAACACAAATCATGATACAGTTTGTATTGCTAAATTACTAAACTTGTGGTAGGTGTGTCTTCTGTAACGCTGTGGCAAAACATAGGTTCACTTCACATATGGCAAACATTTTTACTTTCTCTACACGTACTATGTACATAGCGTATTGAGAAGGTATTGTAATGCATCCAAAAATTCGATACTGAGATTTCAACAGAAATACATGTTTTGGGTCCCCCTGAATTCAAAAAAAGCATTTCTGGAAAAAGTTTCATTCATGTGTGTGTGTGTGGACAGCATAGCTCAAAAATGAAAACACTCATAAATACCAAACTTGGTATTTAAGTTTAGTATTTTCTAAGGATGCGACACGATGATTTTCAAGAAAATCCCCCACCCCCAACTACCCTTACATGGAACTTTTTTCGAAAATTTTTATTTTCTCAAAAATGGCTCCGATTTGATTAAAATATTGTATATTAAAGATATTTACCTGACAAATAAAATGTATATCTTGCATTTTCTGGGAATGCCTCTAAAGATACTTTATTCTGGATGAATTTTGCAGAATTTTGCATAACTGCTTAACCGTAAGAGATAGACAAAAACTTACTACACAGAAAATGTAGAGCACATTAAAACATACAATTTATGTTATATATAGGTACTTTTTTTCGTGGAGTTGATTGTTTTTAAGATATTTCTTGTTTATAGTTTTAGCTTTGAAAAACTTATACTTTTTCATTCAGGAATTGTCTACTCCTGTTCATACAAATGAAGGAACTTCAGTCACATAGCAACCAGTTTTTGACTATCACTTTAACCTTTGATACTTCCTTATTTCGCTTCTATGTACAAGGAAGCAAGTAATAAGGCTATTTCTGATAATTTTTCCTTGATTAGCATGAAGTAAATAGAAGCATAATCTTTTTAACAATAAGTTGTTGCAAAAATATAGAAAAAGTATGTGAATGGAATGCATCAGACTTTTTTTTTTCCTTCTCTTAATGATGTCCAATGAATACATAGCAGCTATTTATTTTAAACATATTTAGTATTTCATATACAACATTCGGTACAGTTAATAAACATGATAGTCATTTCAATTCAATTCAGTTTATTTTCATCCTTTTACATATGTTTAAAGGACACGACAATATAATCTATTAACCTATTTACATTATATACAAAGTTTTACATTATTTTTCCATATTTAAACTCTTCTATAGTGTAAAATACATTTTCAATTAAGTATGTTTTTATGGTTTTCATCATTTTTATTGTTTGATTTATATTCTTTATTTCATTTGGTAGTTTATTGAACAATTCACTTCCTATGGTTTCTGTTGAACGATTATTCAAGGTTCCCCTTAGAGTCGTTCTGAAGTAATCCATATTATTTCTTGATCCATAGGAATGTATATTACAATTTTTGTCATGTCTTTTATGTACAATAACTTTTATGCTTTCATAAATATACATGCATGGAGCAGTTAATATTTTTAAGCTCTTAAACCAACTTCTACATGTTTCCTTTATTTTTTATCCTACCTATTATTGTGATAGCTTTTTCCATTTCTCTATAAGTAATATTCCCCCACAGCGTAATATCATAACTAATATGCGAATATATTAATGCATAGTAAACCTGTATCATCATTTTGCTATCCATTGTCTTATTGACCTGACTCATTATATATATACTTTATTTATTTTTTTTGGTAATGCAAGTTACATGTGCTTTCCGGTTTAAATTTTTGTCAATTATAATTCCAAGGAAGTTTGTACTATTTATTTCATCTATATTTACACCGTCTGTTGTTAGATTTATATGATGCTTCTTTAAGTATTTATTCTACCGAACAGTCATATGCCTTACAAGAAAGCATGTGGTACACAGAATGGTGAGCAAACGCATCAGGTATCAACAGTTCTAAAGTGTTGTTTTGAAACATTTTTAGGAATCTAATTTGGGCAAATTTGATTTTTTTTTTGGGGAGGTATGTATTTTATTCAACACACCCTTCAAAACTGATCCAACAGGAAAATGCCAACTGCAATTGGAATAACGTGCTATTCTCAGACAAAGACTCATAAGGGAAAGCTGATTGTCTATCGTCCAAAGCGGTCCCGATACAATGCCATCATGGCTCCATACATGTATCTGTTGGGGCTGGGTATAAAGGAATGGTCTTGCTGAGCGGTAATCTTGAAGGTTTCAAGTCAGTTTTCAGAGAGGCAGGATATCAGAGTGGTAGACTGGCCTCCCTGTTCACTTGATTTGAACCCTATTGAGATTTTGTGGGTTCAGGTAATAGGGAGCTAAGCTCCAATCTACTACTAGATGGACAAAGAACAAAGGATTGCTTCTGCACACAAATTCTGGGCACAATACAGAAGCCTGTGATCTTGTAGCATCCTGTCCACATTTTAATTTTGTCTATGCTCCTAAGATTGAGGACAGTTATACAGGCTGAGAATTCATACACCCAATATTAATTATGTTTATTTATGTGTTCTAGTTTTAGAAGACAATAGTTTATTTACACGCACGCATGCACATACTTTTTTTTTTAGTTACTTAATGCAAGTGTTGGTAGTATTATGTTTTTGTGTGAGTAGATAGATCCATAACTTCAAATGTCAAAGTTATATTAATGCAATATTATGCTCTATATATCCAGTCATAAAATTAACCATAAAAATGACAAGGAGTGCAGGATTTAAATCTAGGAACTTATGAGTGGAGACAAAGCTTTCTTAGCCTTTCAGCTATCGTAACATTGCTCTCTAAAGTGTTTTGGTACCCATTAAGTTAACCATTGCGCTGTCAGTAACAGACCATTCGCTTTTCCGAAGATACATGAAGCTCTTCGATTGACACATGGAATCTAGAGATGACTCATTTTTTGTGTCCATGGATGTACAGTGTACATAGCAGATAGAAAAGGTATTGTATTTCACCCAAAAATTTGATACTAAGATTTCACTAGAAATATATGTTCTAAGGTTTTTGAAGAAAATTCCCCCACCATAAATTACCCTTTACATACAACATTTTTCAAAAATTTTGATTTTCTCAAAAATAGCTCTAATGAGTTTGATTAAAATACTGTATATTAAAGGTATTCACTTTACAAATAAAATGTATATTTTAAATTTTCTGGGAATATCCTCTGAAGAGCTCTTTATCTGGTTGAGTTTTGCATAATTTTGAATAATGTAAGAGATAAACAAAAATTACTACACAAAATATGTAGATCTTGTTAAAACACATAATTTATGTCATACATGTTTTTCTTATAGAGTTGACTGTTTTTGAAATATTCATTCATTGGTTTCTATTTTAAACTAATTATTTTTCTCAAACGGGACCATGCAAAGCGAGTCGAACCTCAAATGTTTCACATAGTGACCAGCTTTTAAGAGATCTGACTATCGCTTTAGCCTAATGTATTTCTATTCTACCTACAAGGAAGCAAGTAGGAAGACCAATTCTGCTAATGATTATCTAGATTAATATGACGTAGGCAAAGAATAATTGTTTGAGGGAAAAATTTGTTTATGAAACAGCTAGAGAAAGTTATGTGAATGGAACATATCATTTTCTGTCTTTTTTCCAATTACTAACACTGTGTTAAGTAATGCCTTTCCCCTTCCTTTTAACTAAGAGGTGAAAATCACTCACTAATCCTACCTTCCCTGGCAATGTTCTTGGCAATCCTAATGGCTCTTTACACAACATTAAATATATGTGGTGAATATTTTAAGATACTTTTGTACACCACATAGAACATAATTCATACATTCTTTCTATCCATATTAATATCATCTCTAACTTGTACTTACTCATTCTTAGGTCTATTAGTGCAGCATCACTCTTGGCTATTGCCTCTTGGAACATCCATAAAAAACTAAATTCAGCCTGCTTTAATATGCTATGTCTGACACATATAAATGGTCTATTATAGTTCCTTTCAGTCAATCCTAACCAATGGGGAAATGTACCTGGGTGGGAAACCATATTCAGAATGCAGAAACAATAATACGCATAGTGCTACTTGCAAACTTCAAAATGAAAACCACTATTTAAAAAATTTAAAATATTAACAATGCCCTCAATATATCTCTTAGAGTTGCTAACCTATGTTTATAAAAATTATGACAAGTTCATAGAAAAACAAAACCGACATCACCACAATACTTGTAAAGAATCTAATATAAAATTCCCCATGCATAGATTAACACTCTCTGAAAAAAAAACGTGCTATATGGATATAAAAGTATATAATAAACTGCCACAAAAAATCAAAGATATAAAAACCTTAAATTTACTCACAAAAAGAGTTAAAAGAAATATTAGTAAATAAAACATATTACTCTATACAAGAATTTATCGATGACACAATGGTGCAGTCACTAGGCTAATATACATATTATATTATTACCATACAGATCAATGTTTCAATATATTTTTAAAATAATATCTTTATACAAGTACATATTAGAATTTAAGTTACTCAAGTATATTTTTTGACAGTCACCAGTTTACAAGCTTAGGCTCACATTGTAAACATTATATGACAATAAATATTCTGTTCTATGAGCCTCCCACTTACAGCTCACCCATTTCTAAATACCTTCTTTCTCTCCTTAAATTTATTTCTCTTTTAAAGCCCATAACTTTTCATTTATTCTAATATCCCATTCTTTACAACATTTTACGTAACCTCATTACGATGTCTCTCTTACCACTAAATCATCTTGTGTAGTAATCCTAATATCTTACATCTATTATATTGTCTATAAATAGGTTATATAAGATGGGACTGAATTCACAGTCTTGTTTTACGCCCAGTTTTTGTTCCATTTTTTTCCATATTTTATGCTGACTTCCACCCCTTTGTAAACTTTTGCAATTTATTTTATAAACATGCTATGACAATCCCTTTTTCTTTAATTTCCATGCTAATGTTCACTTGTGTCAAATGCTTTATAAATCTGCAAAGAATGCCCGCCCTTAAAAATTTATCAATTTTGTTTTTATTATGAATACATTCTATGGTTTGTCTCCCTTTTCTAAAACCTGCTGCAGTTCTGACATTTTTATTTCCTTTTTTGCATATTCTCTTAGCCTGTCTTCCAATGTGTATGTATGTGTATAATATTTTCCCTGGCATAGCTAATCTTACTCTTCTGTAGTTCTCTGCTTTGTTTATTCAGAGCATATTAAAATAAGTTTGTTGATTAGTCTCAGAGAGGCCTACATGGCAGGTCAGCTGGAAGGTGTTTCAGCAATGGAAGCCAAGAGCCATTAGTTTTAGTACAATTCTCTTTTCCATGCAAAATGTATTTTAATTTCAAACAACAAATTTTAAATATGCAATCTTCAGTACCTAGATTACTGTGTGTTAGTGGTTTGGCCTTCTGCTCTAACTAATCAGAACGTACTAATTTACTTTGTTTATTGTATTCAACAGATCATGTACATGATATACAAGATAAGCATATACAGAATAAAGCTCATGCACTACATAAGATAAAATAACAGAGATAAAAGGTAAACACATTCACACTATTATCAAATATGCTTTACCTTGGTGCAAAATGTACTGCTCTTCGACCACATTCTATTGCTTTAGGTGCATCTCCATGAATGCGCCAGTAAATAGCTGCTAAGTTGTGGTGAAGCCAAGAAGTTGCATTTTTCTGAAGACCAATGGCTACTGAAGTACCAAATTGTACTATGTCCCTTTGTCCTAAGATTGATGCTACTAGAGTGAGTTCTGGAGTAAATGAAAGATTTTTCCTGGCTACCATTGCCTGTAATGAATGGGAAAACATTATCTAACAATATTAAATAAACAATAAAGAAACAAACAAAAAAATGTCCATTTGCCTAACTTTCTAAACCAGGCAGAAAGCACATAACAAATTGGTTAACAGGAATAATTGTAATCCAATTAAAAATTGTAAAAGGTATTATGGCGTGTGTGAACGGCTTGCTTCATAAGTCATAGCTGATTGTTGGCATCCATTATTACACCTGCATGTGCTCCAGTCACAAGTTCTTTTAACATTGAAGCTGTGAAAGTTACACCTCTACAAATAGACACATGTACTTTTGGAAGATTCTTTGATGTTGAAGTCGGGCAATGTTACACATGAGTGAATTTGTAACACCTGCAGTGGTTTGCACGTGCAACTGCTTCTGCAAAATTTCTGGCATGTGACTGACAATTATAAAAAAGGAAACAAAGCCCTGCCAAGATTTCAGTTTTCAACAGGAAATTCATAGCAACCAGTAGTAGGCAACAAACATCAAAAAGAAACTATGCATCAGAATTGTTATGAAAGCATTGAAGAAAGACAATTATTTGACTAGATTCTGCTTGTTATCAGTTTGTTGAGTAAAAAGAGACCTTTTGTTACATGGTTTGAGGAGCAGGGATTAATGTCATGCTGGAGGACATAATAAAAACTTTACTTGTCAAAATTAGGAAATTAAACTTAGGATGGAAAAATGCTGCTTGGCATGGAGAAGATAGACACAGAAATGAAGTCAAGAACAGAAAAGATGCACACAAAGATGTAATCCAGCATGGAAAACATAGTAACTTGAAATTGGGAATGGAGAAGATGAGAAGCGAGATAATGACTCTGAGTTGTCCAATAGAGAAGATGGAGGGAAAATTAAATCAAGCATCCAGAATAGAGAAGATGCAAGTGGAAGTTTAAATGTGGATAGTAGCAAGTGAACCTAGATCCCAGAGATAAAACTCTCAACTGGCCAAGGACTTTGGCATATGCAATGCAATCTTCTGTAAGGTGGAGAACTATTTGGGCCACAAAAGTCTCACCATCTTGCGTGGCTGAAGGAAAGCTCAAGCAGTGACACTAGCAACAAGACAAACAAGCTACAACTCTGGTTCATCAGAGGTTTCTCCAACATCGCAATACCCCTCACTCATGTGATGGAAGAGCTATCGGTCCTACACATTCCAGGCACTTTCCCTGTGTCATACAGAGGCAACAAGCTAGTCACAATGGCCGGAAATAAAAAAAAAAAGTAAATGGCATGTTATTTATGGACGCTCTTTAACTGCTGTGGTTCTCAGCGTCCCATTCTAAATTGGGTGTGAAAGGCCTCTTAATTTTGCTCAGAGGCCTCTCTACCAGGCTTGAGGTTCTTTTACGTGCCATAAATCTATGCCACGGGACCAACGGCTTTACTTCCCTTCCGAAGGAAGCCATGTTAAGGATTTTTACACCCAAAAAAATAGCATGGTAACCACTACATCACGGAGGGCGACATAATGGCCGGAGGTGTGTACTATTCCTTAGCAGGAGGCCAACACCATGCAAATTGTTTTGTTGTTATAGGTTACTGTTGGAGCAGAACAGTGATAGCTGTGAGTCCAACCTAATGAGAGAAACACCTCTCCACACACAGTCAGATGGCTTGGTTGGGTAATACATCAACACTCTAGAACAACATTTTAGTAAAGTTGTGGCCAATCACCAGAGAGAGTGTTGGCCTCTGCTCTTCAACCCACAACACCACTGGGTTGGCACCAGACAGTTTGGTATTTGTAGGGCTGCACCTACCATGCAACCTGATATTTGGAAGTTCTCCTGGGACAAAATAGCTAGCAATTAAGTACATGGAGAATCTCACAGAGCTGCTTCACGGAATGACAACACATCCAGCCAGCAAGCAACTGGATGAGGACCTGTCTTGACAGGCAGGCCAAAAATTGAAGTTTCCAGCAAGGTGTAGCAATAAAGTCCTACCCGGACCAAGGGATGCTGCTCCAACTGCCAACAATCATGGTAAGGGCCATCCATACCTTGTGGATGCCGCATCCAGAGGCTGCCCCAAGAGAAGAGGCTAGTAGGGCACCTGGTTTGTCTAACCCGTTATGATGGGATGATCAGCCCAGAGCTGGCAGTAGGGTGACTATGTCCTACAGCTGTAAAATCCGAAAATGTGTGAGTGGCTTGCTTCTCAAGTCTAAGCTGATTGCTCGATTCGTTGTTACACCTGCATTAGTGGATTATGCCGGCAGCAAGTTCTTTTGAAATCAAAGCTGTTATTGTTGCACCTGTGCGAGTGGACATGTGCTGTCGGATGCCAGACATTGTTACACCTGAATGAGTTTTGACACTTGCCGTGGTTTGCATACATGACTACTTCCAGAAATTTCCTGCTACCTGATTAACAGGTATAAAAAGGGGAACAAAGCCCGCCCAAAGTTCACTTTTTTACAGGAAATTCTTAGTAGTAGTTGTAGCAGCAAACGTTGAAAGGAAATTATGCAACAGAATTGTTCTGAAAGCATTGAAAAAAGACAGTTATTAATAAATTCATCATAAAAGTGTTATTAAAATATTTATTTAACTTGGAAAAATGAAAGGAAGCAAACAAGTGCTACAACCCCAGGTTGTTTTATATTTTGGAGTGAATTATACCAATTTGACAAAAATACTACTGGATCTTGCAGTCTCTATTACATTAAAGTCAGTTGGTAGCATGGAAAAAAAAATTATCTTCTAATTGGCTAAACTGATTATGCTTTACACACTTTTACCATAGCCAATATTAATTGCTAACTGTTGCAAAATACTGCAGAAAACCAACGTAAAGGCTTATTAAAAAATCTTTTGGCAGAAGTGCCGTGCAAGCACGTGGGTTACTTCTAAAAGTTTTACTGTAGCGGACTTCAACTTCAATCTCAGGAGCAATGCCTGCTGGGCTTCTTACTCAGCTTCTGCCATCTAGTACAATAAACTGTATTACACATTTCCAGCACACAGTACAGATGGTTGTATTTGAAGCAAAACCTGCCAAGTTACAACAAACATGTATCAAATTGTTAAATATGATCAATATTGGCCATTTTGTTACTGTAACATTCAATGAGATGTAAATTCTTTGAATATGGTGAAAAATAATACTGCCTTTGCCTTTAGTTAAATTTAAATATAGTGCCCCTCTATATGAAAATGTATATACAGAATGTATCAAATTATTAGCACAAACCAAAACAGTGTAAGTACATAACAAAACCAGTTGATTTAAATATGCAATTTGCAATTCTCAGCTCCAAGAAATCAAAAGCCACAAGCCAGTCCTATCATTTTTCAATGAGAAGTGAATTTTTTTCTTGTGAGAAGCGCCTTGTTGTCTACAGGAAACTGGCGTATTCGATTGCAGAAATACCAGCTAAACCACAGGTAAAATGCTGAAAGAACTGGGTTTTCAGTTAAAAATTTATTGGGAGAAAACTGGTGAAAATAAATGACACTGCTGCATGACGTAACATTTTATGGAAAATTTTAAAAATCAATCCCGAAAAGCTGGTATAGCTTGATAAACACAGGAAATGCAAGACTCAATGCAAGCCTGAACCAATGACACTCTTGCACGGATAATGAAAGTGCCAACTGGAAAAGGAAATAGACTGCTTTGTGGTGTTAGTGTATGTGGTATTGTTCTTATTCAAATCAAAGAGATTTGAGATTATCGTGAAGAAATGAAAGAAACACATTCAAGAGCTGGTTTCAAAAATATCTGCAAACATCAGGACAAACTCCATTGCTGTTATAAGCAATGTCAATCAACTCAGTGCAACTGTGTAAAGTACCCATAATAAGCAACATAAGAGCAGAAAAAGCTAAGATTCTGCACTCATGAAATATATACCACTGCTACTGCTTATGTTCTCACTGTCTTCAGACTCTCATTGTCTCCATATTCCTATATTTTATGATCTTGTGTATACATTTATGAAATAGTAATATGGAAACGTTTAAAATACCAGGTTTCTTTGCTTGAATTTTGTGGCAATTGACCGGCAAGCCCAGTCAGACTTTGGTTGTCTCATGATAGCAGTGTTTGCATGGCCAAGAGCACACCTTATCTCTTTCCAGCTCAACCAGCCAATTGATAGCATGGCACTCAGGGGTTGACAGGGCCCTCATGTCATACTGTTGGCACCACCTCCTTACTCCCCTCCAAAATTGCAACCAACAGAATTGGGATGTACGTTCCTAAAGGTACACCCTAGTAGTCCATGCATTTGCTCAAGGACTTTCTTCACCACACTCACCTTAGTTCTTCTATCTGAAAACTCCCTCACTCTCTGACCAGCAGGGAGTCCCACCACATACACCCATGTAGGTCTAATGCCTGATTCTATGTCCTATGTCTTGATCCTCCAATTGCTCCCTCCTCAAAGTCTCTTCATCTTAATCAATTGTGATTGGGTGGCAGCATTCTCCTTCATCTGCTGATCTAGATGCTCCTCCATGGTGGACTCTATCATCCTCCTGTTTTGTTCCATCTGCCTGTCTAGCTTTTCTTCTTGCTGATTTAGATGCTCTTCCTCCTGATTTTAACTTCTTTTAGTTCCTTGACAAGGTCATCATCGAAGCTTTTATTTCAGATTTTAAATAGCCAATGTGAGAACAACTGCTAATTCATCTTCTCCATGATTAAAGTGTTTGCATCTTCTTTATGTTAAAACATTCAATGTCATCATTTCACTTTCCATTTTCTCTATCCCATTTTCATGTTGATACCAGATTTTACACTCTTCATTTTCTCCATTTTGTTCTTCATTTCTCTTTTTATTTCCTCCATTTTCTTCACCCTCTCACCCTGGATTATGATTTTTGACACCAGTGTGGCTTTGTCCAGTTTTAAATATCATCACTAAATTTTCTCTATCGCTTCACATTGATGCTGCAGGATGAAATATGCACCACATAGTCTCGCCACTCTCTGGGGAGTCTAATACAAGACTTTTCTGATATCATCAGAAACAGCATTCATGGCACATCACAACACACATCATGAATCATGTCCCAGCCCCAACAAATGCAGAAAAAATAACTATGAATTGAATGAAATAATTATTGGTTAATATGTAGGAAATTAATATTATTTGCATTTTTTGGGGGAAGATCATTAAATTGAATAATTCTTTTTAACTCCATATTTTATTTGTTTACCATTTATTACAAAAGTAATATTGACTTACTCAGTTAGTGACTGGATCACATGAGAATGCTCGTATATATAACAGTTGATATCTCCATTGAACATTCTGTAATATTGTGGAGGCAGGGGGATTTTAGTGATATTGTGTTTAACTGGGTTGAGCACAGCTTAGCTTTGTTTATCTCCTATCAGCTGCCGATTGATAGCTTGGCTATAATAATTAGTTTCTCTTTACTCATTGTGTTTAGAATCCTGAAATAAACCAGGATGCATTTCTTTTGCTCACAAAATACTTAATATTATTATAATATTGAATTTAATAATTTCTCTTTATAATATTTTAGCATCGTTGTAGGCTTTTTTGGTTCGATTCAGGATATAGACTTTCTGAGTATACTGAAAAAAACTAGATTTATTTTAGATGATTAAAAATGGGCTGCTGAATTTAAGCATGGTTATCAAGATGAGCGTCAGGACATCCCAAAACTGCTATGAATGCCAACATTTTGACAAACATTCACAACATTGTATTCAATGATTGCCAGTTGAAGGTACGAGAGTTGGCTGATACTGCACAGACCTCAAAAGGCTGTGTCAATCCATTTTTTATCAAATGTTGGATACAAGAAAGCTTTACCAAAACCACATTCTACTGAACATTTCTCAAGAGTGTTGAAACTGTTTAAATGTAACCCAGCGAATTTCTCTGATGTTTCATGACAGTAGATCAAACATGGATTTATCAAATTTGTAATAAATAACCCAATTAAAGATTGCTTGTAAAATAAAGTTGCTACAAATTATATGGATTATGCTACAAAATAATTTCATATCCACCATATTTAACAGCTTCTATTGATAATAAAGCTGATACGAGAGCTTAATTTATAGTTCAAAAAATCTTTGTTTTACTGAGGGTGTTAAGAAAGTTGGAAAGTTGCTGTACTAAATGCAATTATTTACAAGTGACTATACTGCAGAACAAAATAAAAACCTTTCTCAAAATCTTATATTTTCTTGTCAGAATGAAAACTATTGGAATACGGTAGCCAAGTATCTGTATAATAAAAGTTTATAAGGTCACCTTAAACTAAGGAAATTCTAGTAATAGGGACCATATTTACTTTCTCTACACATACTATCTACAAAGTGTATACAGAAGGTATTGCAATGCACCCAAAAATTTGATACCGAAATTTCACCGGAAATGCATGTTTTGGGTCCCCCTGATTCTAAAAAAAGCATTTTTAGAAAAAGGTCCACGTGCATGCATGCATGCATGCATGAGTATGTGTGTGCACGTGCGCGTGCATGCAAAGACCATTAAATACCAAACTTGGTATTTACTTTTGGTATCTTCCAAGGTGCCACACAAAGATTTTCAAGAAAATTTCCCCAACCCTCACTACCCCTTTATATGGAACTTTTTTCGAAAATGTTCATTTTCTCAAAAATGGTTTGAATAAAATATTGTATATTAAAGATATTTACCTGACAAATAAAATGCATTTCTTGAATTTTCTGGGAATAATTCTTTGAAGACAAGTTTATTCTGGATGAATTTTACGGAATTTTACATAACTGCTAAACTGTAAGAGATGGACAAAAACTTACAACACAAAAAATGTAGAGCACATTCAAACACACAATTTATGTTATATACATTTTTTTTTTTTTTTTTTTTTTTTTTTTTTTTTTTTTTTTTTCATGGAGTTCATCTTTTTTGAGATATTCCTTGTTTTTAGTTTCAGCTTTATAAAAACCTTTACTTTTCTCATACAGGAATTTGTCAACTCCTGTCCATACAACCAAAGGAACTTCAGTCACGTAGCAACCAGCTTCTATCACTTTAACCTATGGTACTCCCTTATTTCGCTTCTACTTACAAGGAAACAAGTAATAAGACTATTTCTGTTAATATTTTCTTGATTAGCATGAAGTAAATATAAGCATAAAGTAGCGGCTCCAGGTCGTGAGGACCGCATTAACCGGCCGGGAGGGACTCGAGGCGCTGACCACGTCCCACCCTCCAATACTGCACCCCATCCATGACGTCTGTAGTGGACCGAGATGGGGGACGCAGCGGCTGGGCGGAAGGCCAAGGTTCCCCGTGAGCTGTCGTGCCATGGAGTTATAAATATAAGCATAAGCTTTTTAACAATAATTTCTTACAGAGATGTAGAGAAAGTCATGTGAATGGAACACATCAGATTTTTTTCTTTCTCTATACACACTATGTACATAGTGTATAGAGAAGGTATTGCACTTCACCCAAAAATTTGATACCGAGATTTCACCGGAAATATATGTTTTAGGGTCCCCTTTATCTAAAAAAAGCATTTTCGGAAGAAGGTCCATGTGTGTGTGTGTGTGTGTCCATGTGTCTGTGAACACGATAACTCAGAAACGAAAAGTAGGTAAAATACCAAACTTGGTATTTACGCTTAGTATCTTCCAGGGATGCGACACGAAGATTTTGAGAAAAATCCCCCACCCCCTATTACCCTTTACATGGAAATTGTTTCAAAAATTTTTATTTTATCAAAAATGGCTGTAACAATTTTAATTAAAATTTCGTATATTAAAGACAAAGACAAAGACCTGACAAATAAAATGTATATCTTGAATTTTCTGGGAATAGCCTCTGGAGACTACTTTATTCATTCTGGATGAATTTTACGGAATTTTGTATAACTGCTAAACCGTAAGAGATGGACAAAAACTTACAACACAAAAAATGTAGAGCACATTCAAACACACAATTTATGTTATACACATTTTTTTCATGGAGTTCATCATTTTAGAGACATTCCTTGTTTTTGGTTTCTGCTTTGAAAAACATACTTTTCTCATGCAGGAATTTGTCAACTGCGGTCCATACAAACAAAGGAACTTCAGTCACATAGCAACCAGCTTTTGACTATCACTTTAACCTATGGTACTCTCTTATTTTGCTTCTACTTACAAGAAGGTAAGTAATAAGACTATTTCTGTTAATTTTTTTCTGATTAGCATGAAGTAAATACAAGTATAAACTTTTTAAGAATAATTTGTTGCAGAGATGTAGAGAAAGTCATGTGAATGGTACACATCAGATTTTTTTTAAATTAGACTTCACTCCAAATTATCTAGTTGCTCTTAAACAACTTTTCTAATGAATGTAAAAATCATTTACTAAATACATAAATGAACTGAAAAATGAGCAATAAATAGAGACCTAAAGCAGATCTATTTCTTGTCCAGTTGCAAACACTAAAAAAACCTAGGGGCATGTAAGTGATTAAGCCTAATACACATTGTTATTTCATACTTACCAGCATTTATAATAGAAGAGGAATTGAAATACTTTTTTTTTATGTTAAGATTTTTTATATATATATTTACTTACATGTAAATGTTCAAACACATGCATACTGAAATCCAGAGGTGTAGCCTGTGAGCACAGGGGAACCAAGGGAGAATCTGATGGGGACACATCTTCATCAATGTAGTCATCTAGCCTGCAATAGTAACAAATTTTCATTAACATCACATTCTCTTTTCTTTTCTTCCACATTTCTTCCTTATCAGGATTACATCTACCAGATATATGCTTGCTATCTCTAAATATCTTGTTTTCTCTTACCACTCATTTATAGAACATAGAGAAAGTATTGATTTCTACCCAATTTATACCAACATTTCACTGAAAATACACATTTTTTAGGTCTCCTGAATTAAAGAACAAATGCAATTTTTAGAAAAAGAAATACATGTGTATGTTTTGTTTCTTTATTTTTAAATCCATTTATTGGTTCACATGTACTGTAATACTACATGTTAAGTATGCTTTTCCATGCTATTGATCTTAATAAAATATCTGAAACTTTTCCTATTCTATTCTTCCTGAAACGGTAGGAAAATACTTCTTTGTCTCCTGGCCTTTGGTTGTTTTTTCAATTGCCTTTCCAAATTTTTTAAATTTTCACATTACAATTTTTTCCTAATAGTGCTCTTTGGAATTCTATTATAGCAATTCTACATTTGTAGTTGCTTTTTTAACCTGCTGGTCTACGATTTCATAACCTTCTGTCCTTATGTGTACTTGGACATATTGTTTTTCTATTTTAATTTTTTTTCTTTCTAATATTGTTAACTGTGTTTTAATTGCTTCTGTTAGGTAATTATAGATTTTGTAGTTATGTAACGAGCTACTTACACAAGCATGAAGAAGATGTCGGTGTGAGGTGAATGCTCATTAAAGCGGAAACATAGGTATAGTACTACAGTTGTATAGAGCATGTTTTGGATGTTTAACAGGACGAAAATAAGCAATCCGAATGGTAACAAGAAAAGACATTAAGAATGCTCAGCTTTTGGATTGCGTTAGTGCTGGCAGCTCTACTAGTAGTAGGAGGCATAGAACCCAATCCAGAACCAGGAATGCATGAAGTGATGGCAATGTTAATACACATAGTAGACAGCATAAAAGATTTTAAACGAGACGAGTATGGAAGAAAAAATGGGGAAAAAACATAGAAGAAATAAAAAGAAGTACAAATCAGATGGAACAAGAAAAGAATAAGTGGAATGTAAAAATAGAATAACCTAATTGGGGAAAGTGGCACATGCCAATAGAAAGTTGAATATAGTGAGTGATGTTTGGAATAGAAGAACAAAGAGGAAGAAAAACATGGGAAGTGGAGGAAATTATACAAGGGAAGCTCAACACTAAAACTAAACTCAAAGGCTGGGAAATTGTTGACTCCTTTAAAATAGGAAGATGGGATGGAAACCCACACCAATTCTAGTGAAATTAGCAACCATGAATGTCAAATGAAGAATATTAATCAACACAAGAAACCTGAAAGGCATGAGAATATTTATTGAAAATGACTATGATAAAATAGAGCGAGAAATAAGACACAAATTACTAGAGATGAAAATAGGCAGAAATGCAGTTAGGAGGGCATATTAACGAGGCTTGCAGCTATACTGCAAGCAGGGACTCATGTGCCACAGAGAGGGGAAGCAAGGTCAGCCCACACAAGCAGCTATATGGAAGAAGGGACTCATGTGCCACAGAGAGGGGAAGCAGTGAGCAAGCAAGGTCAGCCCACACAATCAGCTATACTGGGAGAAGGGACTCATGTGCCACAGAGAGGGGAAGCAAGGTCAGCCCACACAATCAGCTATACTGGGAGAAGGGACTCATGTGCCACAGAGAGGGGAAGCAAGGTCAGCCCACACAATCAGCTATACTGGGAGAAGGGACTCATGTGCCACAGAGAGGGGAAGCAAGGTCAACCCACACAAGCAGCTATACTGGAAGAAGGGACTCATGTGCCACAGAGAGGGGAAGCAAGGTCAGCCCACACAAGCAGCTATACTGGGAGAAGGGACTCATGTGCCACAGAGAGGGGAAGCAAGGTCAGCCCACACAAGCAGCTATACTGGGAGGAGGGACTCATGTGCCACAGAGAGGGGAAGCAAGGTCAGCCCACACAAGCAGCTATACTGGGAGAAGGGACTCATGTGCCATAGAGAGGGGAAGCAAGGTCAGCCCACACAAGCAACTATACTGGAAGAAGGGACTCATGTGCCACTGAGAGGGGAAGTAGTGAGCAAGCAAGGTCAGCCCATACAAGCAGCTATATTGGAAGAAGGGACTCATGTGCCACAGAGAGGGGAAGCAAGGTCAGCCCACACAAGCAGCTATACTGGGAGAAGGGACTCAGGTGCCACAGAGAGGGGAAGCAAGGTCAGCCCACACAAGCAGCTGAATGATGATGCTACAGCCAGCTTAGAGGTATGGAAACATGATCAGTTTTGTATCAATATCCTGACTATCCAAGGAAATGAGCAGAGCTGAAACAATTTACACAAAATATGGTGGTTTTGGTATAGTTTCAGCATAGGATGGGTTAACCCTGGCAGTCTTATGTTGGAATGTCGAAGGACTAACAGACAAGTGTTATTCTATAGGTTATGACTATTTTGGAAGAAATAGAGTGAAAAAGAAAATGAAATGTAGGATCTCAGGGGGAATATTAGTGTTTATTAGAAAGGAAAGACATTTTGGAGCAAAGGAAATGAAGGGTATAGGAACTGAGGTCATGTTATAAAGTATGACAAGAGAGTGCCAAAACTTAGGTTTAGGTGTGGTATATAATATGCCAGGGTCGTTAGACTTTTATGGTGCAAGCTTTTACAGTAAGTTAGAGAACAACATGGAAGTTTTGAGTCAGAAGTATGATAATTTAAATTTCTTGATATTAGGGGACTTCAATGCAAGGATAATGGTAGAACAATTACATTTGGTTGATTTAGAAGATTACCAAATAACAGTAAATAATTATATAAAGAGGCTTAGTAAAGACAAAACAAGTAATAGAGAAGGGAAAAAGTTAATAGAATTTCGTGAAGTTAATAATCTATTAATGTGCAATGGGGCAAAAAGATCAGACAAATCAGGAGAGTTCACATTTGTCTTTGAAAGGGGACAAAGTGTAATTGATTGTATGTTATATTCACAGAATTTAGATAATGATCTTATAGATTTTAAGGTTCTACAAAGAGTATTGAATAGCTACCATTTCCCATTAAGAGCAACTTTTAAAACAATGGGAGTAGTGGAACAGGAAGAGGAAATAGAGGAAGGTAAAAATCATTGAAAATTACAGATGCCATACAGAGGAGAGACAATTATTTATTGGGAACTTAAATTCAAATAGAGGAGAGAAATCTCAAGGTGAGATTACACAACTTATTGAGGAGGGAAAACTGAGGGGAAGTAAAGCTAGTAGAAATCACAATGAAAATTAGGAATCAAAGGGAATATATAAAAAAGGGATGGTATGATGGGGATTGCATTGCAGCAAGAAACAAAATAGAAAGAGAGTTCAGGAGATGGAAACAATCAGAAAAGCACGTGAAAAAAGATAACCTACTAATTATCAAGGTGGGGTCATAAATGTTTAATTGAAGAGGAAAAGATAGAGTGGCCTGATAAAATTGGGCAAAAGATATATGAGGCAGAATAGAGAAAGATAGCAAGATATATGGGAGTTGGTAAAAAAAGTACTTTAGACTAGGGTGTTGCAGAATAAAATTGGTCCTAATAAATGGAAGGAGTGTTTTGAGAAACTATTAGGTAGAAATAATGTGCTAATGCAGATAAAAGTACTAGGGGAGTTGCATAATTTTGAATGAAACATTAGACCAGGAAATTGGAGAGCAAAATAAGAGAACAGGTTAAAAAATTAAAAAGTAAGATACCTAATGGAATAGATGGAATACCAGAGGAATTCAGGATGATGTGGTATGAAAATACCAAAAAGAAGGGTAATGTTAGGAAAACTGAATGTAATTTTTATTATTCTTTGCCCAACTTTCAATCTTTTTGAGGTCTGCATTGTTGTAGTTTACAGCTTCCATGTTTGTTTTACCATTGGTTATTATAAATACATCATCTACAAATTCTATATTTGTGTGTTTGATTATTCTGTGTTCAAGAGCAAATTATATAGCATATCCGAATCCTGGTACACAGCAAAATCCTTAAGGACTTTCCTTGCTTACATCCTTCTTAATTTTTGTTATTAAACTGACAGTACTGCACTTCTATTGATGAAAAAGCTTTTTTACAAGGTAGTACAAGTTATTCGGACAGTTAAATTACCTCAAGGTCTACCATACAGTGCATCTAAGGCTCCCTTAACATCATTTAGCCATTTTCCAGTACTTTCTTTATGTATTTTTTACTGTCATTGCTATGTCTATACTGCTTGTTTTGTGAATCCAGCGGTTGTCATTCATTAAGTTCTGTGAGTAAGCATGGTGAATTATTCTGTCAATTAAAAGTTTTTTTTTTAATAGTTTACCTCCTTCATTCAGTCGACACTGATTGTTTGGAATTTTGTTACTTTGCACTTCTTTCTTTTCCTGGTTTACAAAAGGTATTGATTTAGCTTTTTTCCATTTTTTTAGACAATGCTTATAGTTTGCTGTTATATATTTTGGAAATACATAAAACACTTTGAGTAAAATTTAACTTGTAATCCTGTCTCTTCCTGAAATTTTTCTTGAGCTCATTCTACTTGTTTAATCTTAAATTTCTCTCTGAGTAAAATCCTGATGTGTTGTTATTGTAATCATTATCATGTTCCTTGTCCTGTAGTATGAAGTGATTCAGTATGCAGCCTAACGTCTCTTGAAGCTTTGTTTTAGCCAAACCATTTTGTTTCATCATATTTGTTAACTCTGAGTTATTTTTCTTATTTTACCAGTGAGCTATTCAATCAACTGCATTTCCAGGTTTGTCTTATGAACTTAAGACTACAAATTTGTTTTCAAGATTCTACTCTCTTTTCGTATTGTTCTTTCATACTCACTCTTTTGTTGCACATATGTTTTTCACTCTTCTCTTAGGGTTTCATCTTGCTTAGTCTTTTGATAACATTTTCTTAGTGCATAATATTTTCCTTATAACTGTGAGTTCATTTTTCCACCAATATATAAATTTTCTTTGATTTATCTTCTTTAATAAATTCTAAAGCATTTATTACAAGCAGCTGTTAATTTTTATTGTTGTTTGTTTTCAAACTGCTTCACTATTTTATCTGCATCCTTGTTCATTGAGTTCATCTATATCTCCTAAATTGCTAGTTGTGTTCAGTGAATTCTTAATTACTTCTATTTGTAGTATATTTCTAAACTCTCCTAATTTATTATTGTTCACTACTATTTCATTGCTTGGAATTCAAATTGTTTTACAATCTGTTTTTTTGCTTACAATACATTTAATTAGTCTATGGTCAGCCGTTTTCATCTCTAAAACAGTTTGTTTGTAACTTTTGATCTTCTTATAACCAACACACGTTTGGTAATAGTAAAATCACCATTAGTGCTTTCAAATTTTTAGTTTTCACTTTCTTCATTCTTTATGAATAATCATTTTTAATTTAAATATTCTTCCATAACTGTTCCTCTAGTGTTTGTGATTATACCATGCCATGTTGTTCATCTTATCCTTTGCAATTAGCAGACCTGCTCCTTTAGTAAATTATATAATTGTATCTACTTGTTACAGATCAACAATTTAATAGTTTCAATGTCTACTTACATACTGGCTATGTAAAAACCTTACATTTTGTTATGCAACTGCACCATTTCCATCTGATAGCCAAGTTATTAGAATAGCTTCAATCTGTTTGTTAATCATTAAAAAAGTTATAGTTTTATTGCTACCATAGTTAAATATTTTGTATAGTTTAATTATTTTGGCTGCTTTATTCTGAATAATATAGGATACTTGAATTAGTACAATATCCATTTCAAACAGATCTATTATGTGTATTAAATTATCTGTTGTGATTCTAGAATGGTGTAAGTTTATCTCATCACCTTAATTTTATTATAATAATAATAATAATCTTTATTGTCCATAGATTTGTTTTTACAAATTTCAAGCATTGTCAAGTTTATGTACAATTAGTTTACAATTTATTTTTTACAAGTGGTTGCATTTCATTCATAGAATACATACATTTCTTAATTAGTATGTTTTAAGTTCCCTCTTAAAGATTTTGCCATTTAAAAGTTTTATATTTGATGGAAATTTATTAAAACAACATAGTTCCCATAATGTATACATCTTTTTCTGTAGCTGACTTACTAGTTCCAATTCTATAATAGTCATCCTTATTTCTGATATTATAGTTATGTAGTGTTGTTTGTTATTAAATCTTTTCTGTTGACAAATAATATTGCCTTATATGTGCATAATGAGTAGAGCATAAGTACATGATTATTTATGAAAACCTTTTTACATGATTCTGTGGGTAGCAAATTATTTATAATCCTAGTACATTTCTTTTGTACAATGAATAGTCTTTCCATAAATAGCTTTGCTGTTGATCCCCATATCTCAATACTGTATAATAAATTTGTATAAATAGTACTATAGTATATCAATCAAAGAATATGCTTGTTAGTAAATGATTTACAATGCCTTATTAAATATTTTAACTTACTAATTTTGTTACATAGATAATTAATATGTTGCCCCCAAGCTAAGTTTTCATCCACTATTATGCCTAAGAACTTATTCTGACCCACATTTATTAATTCTTCATCTGTCAATTTGCCCTGAACATCTAGAGCCATATTTTCATTTTTATTCTCTGTTTGTCTTAATATTGTTTATAAAGTCCCAGGCAGCTTTACTTGCATTGCCAGTTTTTGCAGCCTATCCATTTGAAAGGAAAATCTAAATTCATGTAAGTGTTTTATGCAATGGTTTTTAACTTCATTATATTTATTTTTATAATGCACATATCCCAAACTTTTGTAATTCATAAAACTCCTGTATTTTTTTCACACAATTTTAAAATATAAATATGTAGAGGCGGCTCAGTAAGGTTCCTGCTTTTCTGAATTACATTTTTCTTAGTACAGGCAGAATCCAAATTTCCCCTAAATATTCTATGAAATCCTTGCTATTTTTTGTTTATACTATCAATGCTATACATACATTCCCAATTTACCTCAGTTAATAATGACACTAAGCTGTTTAAGTTTCTCGGTGCCTTTTTCAAATATTCCTATTTCTCTCTACTATTAAATCAGTCAAGTCCACAAACTGAGGCTAGTGATCAGACATATGAGTATTCATTACTTTGAGTATGAAACTTTTCCATGCAGATTTGATCAATATGATCAATAACAGAAGCAGTATTGAGAGTAATCCTTGTAGGCTTACATATTAAATCCTTAATATCATAAGTATTATAATATATAGGTATATCCCCCAATTTTCTATAAGCATTATTTACACGATTAACATCAACATTAAAACTATATGTACATTAAGTGCAAAAAATGTATTCACCATTTTATCCAAGCACTCAAGAAAGTCAGTTACTAAGTATGATGCAGATCTATAAATTCCAAATATTGTAGTTGCTTAGCAATCTGTGTACTTAGTTCGATACCAGCTTTTCCCTACCATACTCTGTTACATTTGCTGACTATACAGTGATGATATTTCTGGCATAGATAACTACAACCCCACCTTTGGTATTTACACTACAGAAATATGATATTTTGTTATAATTATCCAACTTATGTAAATCTATTTGATGTTTATTACACCAGTGTTCACTTAGGATAATTACATCTGGATTAAGCTCGCCAGAGATTGTTTGAGAAGCAATACTTTTCTTTTTATAGATGGTATATTTAGATGAAATACCCAAATTTATACATTTTGTTTATGTGCAACCACCTCTTTCATTACTGTTTCCCTTACTTAATGATACAAGGGCAGATCAAATATAAATGGGAATTATTTTATTAAATTTATTGCATCAAAAAACAAAAATACTCATATATACAAATTACTTTTCTACATAGTGTCCTGCCTTCGATGCACATTTTCTCCATCGAATTGGCAAGTTTTTGATACCATCCTTATAGAAAGGAGGAGGACGCATGCAGAGCCAGTTGCGCACAAATTCTTCTACACTTGCATCATCATCAAACTGCTGTCCTCCTAGGACTTGTTTGAGTGGTCCAAACAAATGGTAGTCGCAGGGCGATAAATCTGAACTGCATTTTCTCCAGTTTTCCCCACATTAAAGCGGCAGTATGTTGCCCCGCATTGTCATGGAGAAGAATCATGTTTCGGATCAGTTGTTGGCATCACTTGTTGCGATATGCAGCTTTTGCTTCATCCAAAATGCGACAGTTATAGGCTGCATTGATTGTCTTTTGTTCGTAAAGAAAATCCACCAGCAAAATGCCTGCAGAGTCCCAGAAAATGGTTGCAAGCACCTTTCCAGGAGAGGGGTGTATTCTGACTTTTATTGGACGTGCTTCGTCTCCTTGCTACCACTCCATGCTTGCTTGCTTTGACTCTGGGGTGTAATGATACACCCATGTTTCATCACAAGTCACAGTACGATTCATGAAATCTTCTCCTCCTCGTAGTGATGCAGGTGTCCCTGACAAACTTCTTGGCGTAATGGTTTTTGTTCCTGGTTAAGGAGACGAGGAACCTACCTGGCAGACAATTTTCTGTAATGGAGTTCATCTTAAATGATTGTTTGAACACTTCTGTAACTTATTTCTAGGGCAAAAACATTTTTGGATATTTTTATGCACTGATCTTCTTCAATAGTGTCATGTTGTCTGCAGTAATGCTTATCCTCCTATGAGGTTCACTTTGCACAGCTTCTCTTCCTGCCACAAACATTTTAGCCCACTCATACACTCGAGTCTTTGAAAATTTGTCTTCCCCAAACCATGCAGTCTCAAAATTTCCGAAGGTTTGGTGTCCTCTTTTGCAAGAAATCTTATGATGATGCATTGCATAAGACGTGTGTACCTCTTGCTCATGCACGGCATACTGATGCAGTCCCGTTCTCCGCGGTGCATGCGTGTGCAATACCCACTCTAAAGATAACCCCACCAAAATACTGACAAAGTCTCTCCTCAAAATTATGACCAACAGCAGTGTGCCATTCAAATTCCCATTTATATTTGATCTGCCCCCGTAGTATTACATCACATAATAGATTACCGAATATATAACTTCCTCTGTGATTTAGATGGACACCATCCTTGCACAAGTCTTGTTTCTTGAGCCAGAATTTCCATCGACGAGGGTGCATTGACTCCTTTCACACAGCCAATTAAGTTCACTATTTATGCGTGGAATTTTTCTGTCCGTTATATCCCATTGCCTTAACACACCAATCACAATAATTTTAGTTTGGTAACATAATTTTGAAAATAGCTGGTATGAATAGACTGTGTTTTATGGAAATCTATTTTAATATCGTGTGTTTTATCTGTTTTTTCTGATCACAGCTTAAAAGCATGGGCAGTTATTACTGTTAAAACTAGCTATTCAATTCCACAGCCCAGAATTGAACACAGTTCTCCTGTTCTCCGTGGTTGCTCTTACCATTAAACTACTGTGACAGCATGATGGTATGACATTCAATCCTCCAACTGATTCACATTTTTTTATCCAGTCAACCAACCAGTATGTCTTCCTTTAGAGGATATCTTAATGGCAATTTACATTCATAAGTACTTAATATTTGGGTAATATTAACATACTTATTGCAAACTAATATATTGGTAATGCTCCTATATTTACATTACCATGCGTATTCTTTTTTACTGTTAAAACCAGCTAAAAATTCAATGGCACATGGGGATTATGTGTCATACTGGCATGTTGTCACATTAGTTCAATGGTTAGAGCAACCACATGGAGAGTGGGAGAACCATTTTCAAATCCCGGCATGCACTTTTTCAGCTTGTTCTATCAGTAAAAAGGTATAGCCAAAGTAACATAAATATAGCAGAATTGCCAATATAATAATGGGCACATATTTTTGTCCAAAGATGAACGATTTTCATGAATTTCCATAATCTTGTTGAGTTGTTTTGATTTATAGAGTTGGTGCACTAATATTCCTGTTTTGTAGCTTCACACTCTTTTAACCAATGTTTTCCTGCACAAACACAACACTTTTCTTCCTCTCTACTAACTACTGCTTTATGATTAACTGATTATATTTATTGCTTTTGAGACTGGTTGATGTTTATATAATCCTCAACCTTACATATATTCCAGCCTAATGAGAGAGAGGGAGAGAGAGGGAGAGAGAGGAGAGAGAGAGAGAGAGAGAGAGAGAGAGAGAGAGAGAGAGAGAGAGAGAGAGAGAGGATGTATGTATGTGTGTTCAGTGGCAGCCACTGAGGCTGCTATTGGTGGTGCCAAGTAAATAATGTTATAATAAAACTCTTTTAAATACCTTTTTACTTTCTCCATACGCACTATGTACATAGTGTATAGAGAAAGTATTGCACTCCACCAAAAATTCGATGCCGAGATTTCACCGGAAATATATGTTTTAGGGTCCCCAATATCCAAAAAAAGCATTTTCACAAAAAGGTCCATGTGTGTGTGTGTATGTGTGTCTGTGAACACGATAACTCAAAAACGAAAAGTTGGTAAAATACCAAACTTGGTATTTAAGTTTAATATCTTCCAGGGATGCGACACGAAGATTTTGAGAAAAATCCCCCCACCCCCAACTACCCTTTACATGGAACTTTTTTTGAAAATTTTGATTTTCTCAAAAATGGCTCTAACGATTTTGATTAAAATTTCGGATATTAAACATATTTACCTGACAAATGAAATGTATATCTTGAATTTTCTGGGAATAGCCTCTGAAGAGTAGTTTATTCTGGATGAATTTTACTAAATTTTGAATAACTGCTAAACCGTAAGAGATGGAAAAAAATTTACTACACAAAAAATGTAGAGCACATTAAAGCACACAATTAATGCTATATACATTTTTTTCGTGAAGTTCGTCGTTTTTGTGACATTCCTTATTTTTGGTTTCTGCTATGAAAAACGTATACTTTTCTCATACTGGAACGTGTCAACTCCTATCCATATAAACAAAGTAACTTCATTGACATAGCAACCAGCTTTTGACTATCACTTTAACCTACGGTTGTCCCTTATTTCGCTTCTAATTACAAGGATGCGAGTAATAAGACTATTTCTGCTAATTTGTAGCATAAAGTAAATAGAAGTAAAAGCTTTTTAAGAATTATTTGTTGCAGGGATATGGAGAAAGTCATGTGAATGGTACACATCAGATTTTTATTCTTACAGTAGCATTGATCTATTACAGAATTTAGTGATTCCACAAAATGGAAAGAAAAATGGAAAGACCAATGTTAGTAATTTGGTAATCTACTGCCAACAATCCCTAGATGTTCTGGCGCAAGCTTCAAGAAAACTACTGGCCACTGCCAGATTGTGCTGCGATTTAGGTGTTGTTCAGATGAGAGAACTATTACATGAGTGTAGCAACAATGTTTAATCAATAATTACAATACATAGGCACTTATTTTTCATTTAATGATGGGCCGTGGCACAATAACACCACCCCAGGACCCCCCCCTGGTGTGTGCTTTCTTTTTGTAAATTCAGGAGTCCTCAAAACATCTATTTCTGGTAAAATTTTGGTATCACATTTTTGGGTGTAATACAGTAACTTCTCTATCAACTATGTAGATTGTAAAGGTAAAGTAAAACTGCCAGCTAAAACCCATTAGCATGCAAACAAGCAATAATAAATAGCCTTACACATAGATTACTAAATGTATCCATGAATCCAGTTAAATTCAAAGAGGAGTTAAAAACCATGATCCAAATAGCTGAAGAAAATGGATACAAAAAGAGCTTGATATACAAGAAATTAAACAAAGTAAAGAAAGTCACAAAAGAAATAACCACTACAGAAAAGATGCTAATAGCATACCCAAATGAAAATGAAATGGCCTGTTATTTATGGACGCTTTTTAACTGCTTTGGTTCTCAGCGTCCCATTCTATATCGGGCGTGAAAGATCGCTTAATTTTGCTCAGAGGTCTCTCTTATCAGGCTTGAGTCCCGTAAATCTACGATACGGGACTCACAGCTTTACTTCCCTTACGAAGGAAGCCATGCTAAGGTTTTTTACGTCCGAAAAAATCCATCGTCCTCCGCCAGGTTTGAACCTGCGACCTTGGGTATATGAAGTTAGCAGGGTAACCATTACACCACGGAGGGCGATAATAGCATACCCAAGAAGCTCACTTACCACCCTAGGGCATTTAGAAAATTCAAAGGATCTCTTAAGAATAAAATATCCCTTTGGGTTCCATAAAGAGATTTTCCATAATAAAGTTGCTTTCAAAGGTGTACTTCCACCTGGAAGTCAATCAGAGTATATTGAATCAACTGTACAGACTGTGAAAAATTCTACATAGCTCAAACCAAATGAAGTTTAAAAACCAGATTAAAAGATCAGTTTAATTCGGAAATCTTAAAATCAAGCAAAAGGACAAGTCAGTCACAACAATGCAGTTTTGGAAAGAAAACTATAACTCAGACCCGAATCCAAAACTACTAAAAGCATAACAGACCACAACAAACTTACAATGTGGAAAATCATCTTGATATGGAAACATAAAGAATGCTTCAAAAACCTTGAAATCCTGCCAACTGACAGCCTGGTGAAGAAGTTCGTCATACCACCGCCAGAGAGGAGACTGCAAACCACCAGTTGGAGTACTGATATTGAAAATGGAAGCAATGACTTCCAGAACTTGTTCCTCAGGTAAAAAGGCTCCACAAATATACTCGCATAATTTGAATGCTGTTACTAAATTCCTCTTTCTCTGAGAGCAAGTTTGACATCACAGCTATGGCCACCCCTTTCTAAACAACTGTGATTCCTAATGCAAGTTTGTAGGAGCCTCAAATATAATCAATAATGTTTTGGTGTAATACAGTAATTTAAATTACTTTGGTTAGAACCGCCATACAGAATAGATGAGACAAACAACAGCACTGAGAGTATTTTATTTCACGACGGTTGTGTGTTTTGTGCAAGCACTATAATGACTGAGAGGATCATGTTTATTCAACAGAAAAATGAAGCCAAGAACTGAATGTCTGCTATTAGGTTTGTATAAAAATACAAACTAGATGACAAACTAAGGAAATAGCAACATCTGGTGGTGCTTCTGAATTGTATCATTTTATTTATTATTTTGCAGGAGAGGGCTGATGGAAACTTTCAAAACACACTCTAATTTTCATTTGCCTCTTTAAAGATGGGATTAAGGAAAAGTATCCCCTTGTTTCTGAAGAATTTAAAAAAAAATATATAACTTGTATGCACCAAACTTGCCCAACTGTAACAGGTACTGCATTTTGGACTTCCATCAGCAAGATCAGGCATTATTTCCAAATCATGAAATTCTGGTTAAAAAAATCTGGTGTTCCATTCAAATGACTTTCTCTATATTTGTGTAACAAATTATTGTTAAAAAATATTCTATCTGCTTCATGATAAGCAAGATAAACATTAACAGAAATTGTTGGTTCCTTGTAAGTAAAAGGGAAAAAATCTAATGTATTCCATTCATATGTTTTGTAAACAAACCTTTTATTCAAAACAATAATCTGTTACCTACATCATGCTTATGAAGACAAGCATAAGCAGAATTAGTTTTATTACTAGCTTCCTTGTAAGTAGAAGGGAAATAAGAAAATGCACAAGGTAAAGCGATAGTCTTGTCCTTTAAAGCTGGTCACTATGTGAAACAATTGCAATTCCAGTATCTTTGCTTGCCAGAAATAAACAAACAAGAAATGAGAAAAAAGATGTCTTCCCGTTTGAGTAAAGTTTAAATGGCATAAAATTGAAACCGGTAATCTGGAATATCTTGAAAATGGATAACTCTAAAAAAAAATTGCATTGTGTGTTTTAATGAGATCCAAATTTTTTGTGTAGTAAATTTTGATATATCTCTTACGGTTTGCCAGTTATATAAAAAGTCATCCAGAATGAAGAGGTCTTCAGAGGCTATTTCCAGAAAATTCAAGATATACATTTCATCGACATAAAAATATCTTATATATAGGGTATTTTAATCAAAATCATTAGAGCCATTTTTGAGAAAATAAAATTTTTCAAAAAACATTCCATGTAAACGGTAGTTTGCGGTGGGGGAATTTTTTTGAAAATCTTTGTGTTGCATCCTTGGAAGACACCGAATTTAAATAATAAGTTTGGTATTTAACAGCCTTTTTGTTTTTGAGCTATGCTGTCCACAGACACACACACATACAGGGATCCCAAAACATGTATTTATGGTGAATTTTGGTATCAAGCTTTTGGGCACAATACAATACCTTCTCTATACACTAGGTACATAGTACATGTAGAGAAAGTAAAAATATTGGCACCACAACAAGTCTCCTATTGCAAAAGTAAATCTAACTTAAGGGGAGTGGGTTTTGTAAAATAACCAAAAAACAACATTTTCGGTTTTTAACGGAAAAAAATGATGTGATTCTTTCTGATTCAAAACATATATGGTTTACTGATCATTTAACCTTTCCTCTGCTAACATATTTTTAGGCAAGAAACATATGAAATTCTACAATTGCTCATACCTCTGGTCGAGTTAACTGCAATCATCTCAAAAATACTTTTTTTTTTAAAAACATATGTTCCTTTTTCTTAAATACTATAAAAGCTACATAGCTCAAATGTTGCACATTTGTGTAAGATAATCTATCACATACATTAAATTAGAATTACATTTTTAAGTGTAATATATTTTGGATATAAGGGACCATATTTTATTTTGACCAAGGGTGACATTGAATTTTCTGTGAATGAAGTCCATTCTGAATGATTTTTGCATTACTAGTAACACAGAAGAGATTAACATAAACTTGCTATTCTCATCAAAATACACAATTATGTCTAACACGCTTTTGTTTACAGCTAACCATTTCTGAGATATTGCTTTTTTACATGTTTAAATTTTGCAATACTTATACTTCTCTCAAATGGACAGATGTTATTAGTATTTCATATTCTCCTGCAACAATTTTTGAAATCAATTATATCTGTAAACTCTCGCAGACTGTTTACACTAATTCCAAGTCAAGCTGCACTCTGTTGCCAAAACAGTCTCTATTTCACGGCTGGAAATATACTTTTGATGGGACATGGGGATGCCCGCCAGGTGCTCTATCTCGCGTGTGGTTTAGGATGGGGAGGTTCCAGAATAAATAATCAGTATGACATGCCTGGATGATGACAGCGCAGGTAGAAGCACCCGGTATGAGACCTGTTTTGCAAATTTTGAAACATATTGCTATACTCACTGTTTTAGTTATTGATTCATATTATTGCATTTTTAACTTAAAATATATACAATTATGGCCAAATTTTGGATTTTTGACAATTTTTACTTTCTCTACACACACTATGTGCACTCCACCTAAAAATTCGATACCGAGATTTCACCGGAAATATATGTTTTACGGTCATTTGTTGTAGAGATGTGAATGGTACACATCAGATCTTTCACCATAGTGTCCCTTGAACTCAGCAAGGAGGTGTTTCGTCCTGGTCAACAAAGAGAACGGAATTCCAATATTAACACAATGACCAGCTTTTAAAAGTTGGCTATCGCTTTAACTAGTTATATTTTCTTATTCCCTTTGCACAAGGAAATAATATTACAATAAAAACATTTCTATCAATATTTATTTAAACAAGCATGATGTAGGTAGGAGGATAAGCCTTTGTAAGAATAGATTGCTGTAGCATAAGCAGAAAAAGTTGTGTGAAAGTAGCACATCAGATTTCTCCTTTGTCAAGAATTTATATAAATATATATATCTTTTTTTCTTTCTCAGCCAAGATCAAGTATTGCTCCAAAGCTCACATGAACTTAAGGGGAACAGGACGATGCACTTGTGTCCATAAGAAGTGAAGGCAAATCTGCTTGGTATTGGACTAGCATTGTTGCCTTGCAGGAAGTATCTGTGAGGCTGCTGAACCTTATAGACACCGACCAGGACATCCAGCTAGCACTGTCACAGGACCTGGTGGAAGGATACACAAGGCAGTCTGGGGTCTACTTAGCCAATATCAGCGAAGAAAACAACTGACTGAGTACTCTATAACATTGACACTGGAGATGCCGATCTATTCGACAATCACCAAGAAGTGTTCCTCTGGCAAAGCAAGAAGACGTAGTATGGGACATGCTGGGGGTCATAAAATCTAGGGGAATCATTGAAGAGTCCAACAGCCCTTGGTGCTCCCCTTAGTCTTGGAGAAGAAGAATGACGAGCTGCACTTCTGCGTGGACTGAATGCTATCACCAAAAAAGACTGTTTCCTCTTACCCCGGTATGAGGACATCCTGGTGTCTAGCACTGGCCTTACATGTAGTCGGAAGAGGTAGAGAGTGCATTCCAAGCGCTAAAGTCAGCATTTTGAAGTGCTTAGAATTTAGGATTTCCAAAACCTGGTGGCAACTTTATTATGGACACTGATACCAGCGACACCGGAATTGGCAGCATTGTATCACAGATCCAGGATGGCCAGGAGTGAGTAATTGCCTACCGCAGTAAGATGCTCTTCAAAGCAGAAAAGACTACTGTATTACCCTGCGAGAGCTCCTAGCAGTAGTGAAGGTGCTGGAGCACTTCCATAAGTACCTGTATGGTCTGCCATTCCACCTGAGGACTGCCCCCACCTGCTAAGTTTTAAGAGCCTCTGGGTCCAGAGGCTGCAAGAGTGCAGCTTTACATCAGAACATTGGAAAGGAATGTCCCAAGGAGTGTGCTTACTGGACTAAAGAGAAGCAGTGTGCCACAGCTGTCCACGTTATTTCAGCTGGATGGGATAGCACAGGGCTGAGGATGGAACAGCTGACAGATGTTGACTTGGGGCCACTCCTGCAAGAAGTGGAGGCAAGGACTAGACTGAGCTGGGAGGACATCGTGTCCAGCAGTAGTGTGCACAAGTCCTACTTGGCCCAATAAGACTACTGAAAATCAAAGAAGGAGTAACTATTCAGAATGTGGGAGTCACCTGTTGGTAAGACACAGAGAGAGTAAGCTTGTGGAGGTCTTAGAGGAAGCATATGTGGGGACTTTGGGAGGACTTTTGGGACTCAACTGAATTTCAACAACTTTTGACAATGGTACTACTGGCTGAAAGTACAGATAGATGATGAGAGGTAGTACCACCAATGTCATCTGAGTGCAGAAAATCATCCACAGACCAGGACCCAGGG
This sequence comes from Hymenopus coronatus, assembly GCA_030762935.1. Lineage (NCBI taxonomy): Eukaryota > Metazoa > Arthropoda > Insecta > Mantodea > Hymenopodidae > Hymenopus > Hymenopus coronatus. Next base: position 89,392,956 of record CM060887.1, on the reverse strand, counting down.
TCACATGCAGCAGTATAGCATGGGACTACCTTTTGATGTAGCTGGGCCATTCCCTCTGTCAGACAGGGGCAACAAGTATCTGTTGGTCACCATTGATTATTTCACCAAGCATCCTAACCAGAAGCAACTCAATCGCAAACTGCCTAATAGAAGAACTGTTTTGACAATATGGGGTATCAATAAAGCTACACAGTGATCAGGGCATCAACTTTGAATCCAACCTCATGAGGGAAACATTGGTATGACTTTGAGAGCACAAGATGCATACAACAACTCTTCACCCACAGTAGATGGCATGGTTGAGCAGTACATCAAGACATTTGAGGAAGCTTATGGCCAATCATCAAAGGAACGTCCCTTTTCTTGTCAGACTACCACTCTTCAACACATGACTCCATCAGATTGACACTGGCCAGTTTGCTCTTTGGCAGAAAGCTGCATCTATTGTGCAACTTGATGTTCAGGAATCCTCCTGGGGCACAACACCAAGCAGTCGACTACATGAAGCATCACGTACCACTTACTACATAACATTTACCCTGGTATGTGAGCTGGCAGAGTTGGAGAACCTAGTAATGTGGTAAACGCAGAAGTGACACACCAGAAAAAAGAAGTCTCTGAACGGGAGATATCAGCAGGCATATATTATAATCTCTCAGAAGCTTCAGCTCCCACAATTTTTCACACAGTTCTGTTGTCATTTGAAACTATAGAAAAGAAGAAATAATTGTGTGTTTGTGTGTGTAGTAAGTTGTGTGTCGTGAGTCACCCTTCGACTAGGGTGTTACTGCACAGTGGTGTGCAAGCAGTGACGTGAGAAAGTCATCAACTGCCTCTGCACCAAAGCGTTGAGTGAATTAAAGACTTTATTTTGTAACCCATTTTTTGAGTCAATAGACATTTTTTACAATATTGCACGTAAAATTTACATTCAAATGAGAAAGTTTTGGAATCTAGTATGTCTACCTGCTAGTTCCACCAAATCTTAAGTACTATACTAACTACTTTCTGAGTTGTCCCATCTGTAGTTTCATCTTTAGGATCCTTATTCACTTCTGTCTTACATTTCCTAAGAACTTCCCCATCATTTTAATTGTTTTTGATCTTGGGCTGGCCAACATTTTAATTGCTTTAAATTATCCCAATCTTTGATCCTTATATTATTATTCTCTCTTCATCTTTTGACTTTTTCAAATGATGTTAAATAATGTAGAATATTAGCCAATTTCTCATACATAATGCCTTTACCCAGACAATTATTTTCTATTTGTGTTAGTCCCTGTGCACATCCACATAAGATCTATTCTTTCCAATTTCTCACACATGCCTACATACTTCTTCACCCACAATGTGTGTTTAGCATTTTGAATTTATTCCTCAAAACTTGTCTATTTCTCTTGTTTCTCTCTGTTTTCACCTTCAATCCCTTTCTTTCCAAAATTTATTATGTTATTTTTATCTAATAGCCAAATATTCCTTATACCTATTTCTTCTAATTTCATCTCCATCTCCCCATACCAACTCTCTCTTCCTATTACATATTTTTGAAACTTCAAGTATTCTTTTATTATATTATTGTTGTCTAACTTTATATATCTATACCAAAGTTCTTTCTACTATTATGGCTTTTCTTTCTAAGCTTCCTAACTCCACCAGTGCTACACCCCTTGGTGAACCCTTAGGTAAACCCAAAACTCCCTTGCAAAACATACTTTGAACTACAACAATCTTAGCCCTTTATCACTCCCCAGATTTCCATTCCATAAAGTATAATTGAGTCAATTACTGCTTCATAAAGTCTTTCCGGTCAATTCATTGATAATGTGGGTATTTTGTATAAGCAAACTCTAATAGCTTTCATTGCTAGTTTTCCCTTCAATTGTGCATATTTGGATTGTGTCTATTTAACATTCCTTGCAAATCTAATCTCCAAGTAATAAAGTTCTTTCACTAGCTCAACTGGTTCTCCATCTTTCCTCTCTGTTTAATTTTGCTCTTTCTTTAAAATACCATTATTTTAGACTTGAATGCTTATCTTTAAGGGCTGAAATTTCATGAAAAAACAGAAAAAAAATTAACTTTTTTATTTTAATTCCATAAATTAATTTAAACATTCCTTAATACAAAAAGGTATAATTGGCCACCAGGGGCAATTTTTAAATGCCTTAAGTCAATGGAGGTCTAGCAAAGCATGAGAGGTGAAACTGGACTCTGCAAGAAAAACTTCAGTCTGTCGAGATCTAAATTGTATCATGCAAAGTAAAAAATTAAGTTATGCAGAGGCTAGGCAACAATTCAAGAAGAAAAGGGCAGAAAATACAGCAGCAGAGAGGAAAAGGAAAGCTGAGGGTCCAACCTACCAATCTGGTGGATTTTAATGCATTCCAATCTTTCCTTGTTTTCTCATTATTGCTATTATCAGCATTTTTCTTCCTGCAATATGTTCCTTGCAGAGCAGTTTTTCTGTTAAACAAATAAAATGTTCTGTACATGTTCGAAGAGGTACAGTGAATAAGAAGTGCCCTAGATTTTACTGTCAGATGTATTTAAGCATATGTTTTCAATTTTCAAATACAATAACTATATTTTTATGATAAAAAAAGCACATTCATAACTTTAAACATTTTTGGATCCTGAACTAAAGCACACACAGAGAAACTTAGGGTGATTTCAAAATGAATGTATTGTGAACCTAGGTTTAAAATATTGGACCAAAATTCTAATTATTTTGTAGCAAGGGACGTTTTAGTGACATGACTAATCCATAAACAATTTGGCAATAACTTTCAAACCATTAGAGCAAAATGGATGAAATTTGCACTTAAACTTATTTGAATTCTATTACATCTATGGTATAAGTTTAAAATAGCTAGCATTATTAGTTTGGAATTTCAAACTTTCATTCATACATATCCTTAAGCCCCACTCCTTTCAAAATCCAACAGCTTCTTTGATAGCTTGTTGTAACCCTATGACTGTTACTGCACCTGCCACAAGATCAGCAAAAATAGCCCTAGTATGTCTTTCTTTACTATAACTGGTCAGTGTGTAATTTTCATTATTCTATCTAGAATGTCATCTATAAATAATATTGAAATCCATTGGTATTCTTGCCTCAGACTTGTTGCGATCTGCAGAATTACTTCTTTTGCATCTGACACAAAATTTGTTTCCTTAATACAATTTTTGTATCTTCTCAATAAATAAATTTCTTATTTTTTATATGAAAACAACTACCAATGTGGTATTTTTAAATTTACAGGCTTCGCTATTCTGAAGAAAATACTCCATAAATAAGGGCCAGTACACCATTGAGCTCCAATTTCACATTGTGGAAAACTGTACAAATTAGACAGGGCGTCTCTTTATGTACAGCAATATCGCAGTCAGAAGTGAGCTTGGCTCCTGGGTAGGCCGGGACTATCACATTAGCTTTAAACTTTTTTTTTCTTCCAAGCATTCGCAGCTTCTTCTTCGAGCTGTGAAGATTGCTAAGAAGAGATAGTGCAGAGCCGCTGAGGAAGCAGCACCTCCGTCATAACCGGTCGGGGCAAGCTCAGTGCCCTCTTTACCCGAGGAGCAGGACCCCCACCACCTGCACCCTCAATAGATGCAGTGTTGCGGGATGCCATGGATCTGAAGCGGCAAGATCTTCAGGCCGCCATCTCCGTGCTTTCACACCCCCACAGCTCATCTAGCATTCCAGCTGGACAGCAACACGGCCCAGCTAAAGCAGGTCATCAACCAGCAAGCTGCCTACTCCGCAGAGCTGTTATGATCCCGGAGCCAGCCTCTCAAGGCCCACTTCCTCAGACGGGAAGTGGGTCCCTATGGATAAAGAACTCACCCTAGCGGCGAAATGCACAAGACTCCGACAGGACATGGAAAAACTGAGACACAAGTAAGCTTTCCCTAGACTGCAGTCAGGTTTCATGGCTGTAGCCTAGCAGCCTTTATCTCGCTCCCGCACACTGTGCAGCAGCATTCCTATCTTTAGTTTACTAACGTGGGTGCATCAGAGGGACTGTGCTTAGCTACGCAGCACGCTTAACTCAGCAATCTACGTGATATAATGCGGAGGGGTTTTTTAGTTGGTATGCCGCATGAGGGAGCAGAGAGTCCCACATATCCTCCCAGCCATTGCACCTCGGCTGGAGGTTGAATGCGTAATGCATTTTCCCCCTCCATGGTAAAAAAAAAATTCCAAGAACATGAATGGCATACATTTGGAGTGAAACCAGTTTTCATTCCTATTATTTCTTTAAAACTTTTAAGGATTTTTATGGTATTCACATACTATGTTTTAACATATTGCATAGGAAAGAGCAAAAATCTTTCTTCTTCCTGTGCATGTTTGTAACATGGTTGGGTATACGGATGTGAATGCGTACTTTAAATATCCTTTCATAGCAATAGTGTAAGCGTTTCACTACTTCTGTTACTGTTCTCGGGCGCTAATGACCTTTGCAGTTGTGCGCCCTAAAACTATATTACTACTACTACTACTACTGTTACTCAAAGTAGATTTCTCGTCTCAGTGGTGCAGTCACTAGCCTGTTCTGCTTTCAATTAGATGGTGTAGGGTCCAAACCTCATTCAAGCTGTCAATTTTTTCCCCCTAATCAGATGAATGGCATAAGTTTGGGATGAGCCCAATTTTCACCTATGATATTTTTGGCAAAATGTAAGTAAATTTTATAGAGGTACTCTCATTATATGTTTGAAATTATTGTACATAGATATATTACTGCATTTTGCTTGTGTGTGCATTGTAGCATTAGCTAATGAGCAGGTATCAGGTATGCAACTGTGTCCCTAATAGCTGTGCACACTACATTCAAGGTCATTCCAGATTAATAGCACATGTGTGCATCACTACTCTGTCTACTACTGCAATTGAGTTATTTGCTTGCAGCCATGCCATACTTAGATGTGCATTTTGTTTATGGGGAGGCAGGATACCCTCAACGACACCAACTACATCAGTCTGTGCATAGGCCTAACACCAGTGCAAGACAAATTGGTCACACTTGAAAGGATTCAGCCAGTACCCATGCTATGGCAGGTGATACAGGAAGATAGACTCCATCACTGACTATGTTCCCCTCATGCAGTTTTGTAACTAGGTCTCTAGCGGCCTATTTTTCCCCGAATGCTCTTTACCAATGAGTGTGTTTTACAAGGGACGGAATGGCATTTAACCAAGAAACATCCGCATCTAGGATCATGAAAATCTGCATGCGATTGCTAAAAGAAATTATCAACACAAGTTCGAAGTCAACATATGGCTGGCACAGTTTCAAATTATATTATCTGCCCAAGCCTTCTTCCACCAAGATTAAATGGGAATGTGTATCAGTTTCTAGTCGATGTGCTAAATGGATTTCTGGAAAATATCCATCCTTCTTGATTCACGATGTCGGATGTGGTTCCAGCATGATGGAGCTCCTGCTCACTTTGGCAGGAATGTCAAGAGGATTTCCAGGATGTTGGTTTGGACGTGGTGCTGATGTTATTTGGCCTTGTGTACATGACTCCTATCAACTCTGATGGGATTGGCTGTATGTGACGTAATTCATGACACTCCAGACATCTTTGAAAGGATACAAGATGGATTTATTTGAGGATGTAGACTCTGCGTGGATGCTGGAGGTTGTCACAAGGAACAAATTCTTTAGTTCACCTTTACTCGAAAATAGAATATACAAGTTTGCTTTCATTCTTTTTTTCCAAGTTATTCCCAACTTCCTTAATTAGAAGACTGTAATGATCATTATTATTATTATTATTATTATTACAATTCAAGGCATGAATAAGAAGTTTAGTTTTCTTTATTCTTTTGTGTGAATCAGGAATATCCTTAACTTGCTCTGTGAATGATGATTCTAAATTTAGTTTTTCCTTTGTTATGCCAAAGTTTCTTCCATTCTGAGTATTCTGAAGTGGGAACAAGTTTGGTTTTCTTTCTCATTCGTTTTTCTTCTTTCTTATTGTTTGCATTCCCCATGCCCAAAAAAAGTTAGGGGAGTGAATAAAAAATCAATTTACTTATTTATTGTTTCTGAATTTTTACATGGAATGTGCACATAACGGAAACACTTTACTTATTAAGTATTCATCTCTCTCATAATTTGTACATATACATTTCCTTTCTATTAATGAGTTATGAATTTATTTCAGTGTAATGTTCCTTCTTATTTCCTATCAGGTGAACAAGAACATGACTTTAATGTTATCTTATTTTTTTCTCTAGTATCACCCTTTTGTATCCATAAACAAAGATTGTGATGTTCATTGCTCTTTAAAACTATTTTCTCTGTTAAATTCAGGACATGATATGGATCACATTCAGTGCCGCTCGATACAGCAATCGAAATACAGATAAAAAATAAATAATCCTTTTGCCCTTCTCTTTGCAGTTAGCAGCTCCTATGTCAACAACTCAGAGGGGTCTCATGAGTGACATACTGGCTTGTTGATTTTGCAGCCGACTGTGACCTCAAAGACTATATCAAAATATTTACCTAACGCTCCTCTAAAATTCTCAAAAGTTTGTTGGCTGAATTCTGTAACATCTGTGAATATACCTTATCCTTTTTATTTCTTAGGTGCTAGTATTATCATTATTCTCCTCCTAAGACCTGCTTGGTATTCCTCCTCCATCTCTGCCCACACATATTATAATCTTTGGGCTAGTGTACTTTAGCTAATAAACTGATTCCTTCATAACTGCCTAGGTTATTTGTATCTCCTTTCCCTTAATATAGTGGTAAGACAAAACTTTCTTTCCAATTGTCTCATATTATTTTCTTCCCTTTAAATCATTTAGTGAGTCCATCAAAAACTTCCTGTCTCCTTGTATTTTTTTAAAATTTTTCCATCTAAATCAGTGGCCTTTTCCACTTTTAAATTTTTAATCTCATGTTCTACCTCTCCTACTGTGATTGCTATGTCTAATTATTCACCTCTAATCATATAATTTCCTAGACATGCTCCATTTTCTTGAATTCTCTTCCCCCTTCCCCCCTTCATGACTCTTTAAAATAACATTTCCATTTTGCTGATCTTATCATTTTTCTGATCCTTTCTGGGAATACCCTAAGCAACTGATTACATCCATATTTATTATGTTTGCCTTGACTGCTTCCTTATCTCCTCTGACATTCTCTGGTACCATATTTTCTTTTTCTCATCTAGTAAGATTTATAACCCTTTTTGTTTAATACGTAAATTTGCCTGTCATTTTGCTTTTCTGACCTCCTCTATGTACACAACTCCTTTCTTTGCCACTACACACTCTTTGTCATATCATCCACAATGTTTTTCACTTCTATAATATTTCTGCCCACCTAACCATTGATTTCAATGCTCCCTTATCCTACCTGTGTCTAATTCTTCTATAATCCCTAGTTTTCTTATTTCCGCTTTTTTTTAAATCAAATTAGTTCCAAATTGCTCTGCATATACATCTTTCCATTGAAATCTCCTCATCTTTTTAGTACCATTGTTTCATCTTCCTTACACCTTACACATGACCACTATTTGTAATTATGTTCATGATCTTAAAACCTTCAATTGCCTGCCTCATCTGCATAGGATGTACTCAATTACACTTGCTCTGCTGCATTTATAAATGTGAACTCTTCTTACTGATCTTCATCTTTGGAACATTTATACACCATTAAATAATTCTGCTTGCAACATTCAATTAGTTTTTGCCTTCTACATTAATTACTTTTACCCTTTCTTTCTTCTCTCCTTTTTCCTAAATTAAAGCTTTTCCTAAATTAAAGCTCTTATCGCACATAGCCCTACTCTGGCATTAACATCAGCCACATCATACCCTATAGCTATCATTCAGTTTGACAATAAATTGTCAGTGTGTCTGATGAATCCGGTGGGTTATACGAGGGCCGTTCAGAAAGTAACCTCCGATCGGTCACAGTGCGGGTAGTGGGGGGAGTAGCGACGCCATTTGTGCATTCACGCACTCAGCAGGTCAGTCGGCATCAAGCCATGGTCGAGTGAAAGTTGTACCTGCGCTAGTTTAGTGTTTGTGGCCGTTTGAAATGTGTACTGCAATAGAAAACCCCGCCAAATGTGAAGTGCGTGCTGTTATAAGGTTTTTTACAGCCAAAGGATATTCTGCAGCAGCTATTCATCGTGAGCTTTGTGCCGTGTACGGACCAAGAGTTATGAGTGAAGGAGTGGTCCGTGAATGGGTACGTTTATTTAAAAGTGGACGAGAAAACGTTCATGATGAAGAGAGGAGTGGTAGACTATCCTTGGTCATGGACGAACTCGTTCAGACAATTGATGCAAAAGTTCGTGAAAACCGACGTTTCACAATGTCGGAGTTGTCTACTGATTTTCCACAGATTTCTAAGACTCTCTTGTACGGGATAGTGACAGCAAGATTGGGTTACCGTAAGTTCTGTGCACGATGGGTGCCCAAAATTCTTACCGACCACCACAAAACTCAAAGAATGACCTCTGCATTAGACTTTCTGTCACGTTATGAGGCCGAAGGTGAACCATTGTTAAACAGAATCGTGACCGGGGACGAAACCTGGATTAAGTACGTGAAGCCTGAGGCAAAAGAACAATCAAAGATGTGGGCACATTCAAATTCGCCTACCAAACCAATAAAAGCCTGGCAAGATTTTTCTGCCCGAAAATTGATGGCAACGGTGTTTTGGGATGCAAAAGGGGTGTTGTTGGTTGAATTCATGGAATGTGGGACGACCATTAATCAAAACGTGTACTGTGAAACACTAAAACAATTACGACGGGCTATACAGAACAAACGCCGTGGTATGCTGACTTCCGGTATCGTTTTTTTGCACGATAACGCCCGTCCTCACTCTGCTCGCAGAACAACAGCCCTTCTTGAGTCCTTCAAGTGGGACGTCAACCATCCACCTTACAGCCCAGATCTGGCACCAAGCGATTATCACCTCTTCATGCATATGAAGAAATGGCTCGGGTCCCAGCGGTTTGATGACGACGAAGAGCTCAAAGATGCGGTCACAGGCTGGCTCCAGGCACAAGCGGGTGATTTTTATGCAGAAGGAATTTCAAAGCTTGTGAACAGATACGATAAGTGCCTCAATCGTTATGGAAACTATGTAGAAAAATAGTGCAAAGATGTAGTTGTAAGATGTATATATTAAAATATTTTTATTTTACTTGCTGAATTTCTTGCAATCAACCGGAGGCTACTTTCTGAACGGCCCTCGTATACTCTCCCTTCACTCTGTATATCTTTAGCCACATTACTGGATCTTCACAAAGGTGCACTCCATTGCTCTTATTAATAAAAACACACATACCACAAAAGCCCCACTCTTTAACACTCCTTTTTACTTTCTCTAAACGTGTTATGTACATAATGTATTGCATAGGTATTGTATTGCACCCAAAAATTTGATACCGAGATTTCTTTGAAAATACAAGTTTTGGGATCCCCTGAATCCACAAAAGACATTTTTAGTGTGCATGCATGCGTGCGTGTCGACAGCATAACTTAAAAATGAAAAGTCCATTAAATACCAAACTTCATATTTAAGTTTAGTATCTTCCAAGGATCAAACAAGGAAAATACCCCCACCCCAACTACCCTTTATATGGAAAATTTTTTGAAAATTTTGATTTTCTCAAAAATGACTAACAATCTTTATTAACACTTCTTATGTTTACAATATTTACATGACAAATAAAATGTATATCTTGAAATGTCTGGGAATATACTGTGAAGACTTCTTTATTCTGGATGAATTTTTCTGAATTTTGAATAAATGTAAACTGTAAGAAATAAGACAAAACCTTACTGCACAAAAAATGTAGATCTTGTTAAAACATAATTTATGTCATATACATTTTTTTATGAAATTGGGCATTTTCGAGATATTCCTTGTTATTGGATTGTTTTAAAATACTTAAAACTTTTCTCATACGGGAACTTGTCAACTTCTAGCCACGCAAAGAAACAATTTCAATCCCATAGCAACCACATTTTAAAACGTTTGATCGTCAGTTTATTCTACTGTATTCCCTTATTTCTGTTGAGCTCGTAAGAAACTGAGTAAGACCGTTTCTGCTAGTGTTTATCTTGGTTAGCATGAAGTAGATAGTAGAATAAGCTTATTAACAATAATATGTTGAAGAGATGTAGAGAAAGTCATGTGAACGGAACACATCACTTAAAACCCCTTCTAAATCTATAATCTTACTTTAACAATAATATGTTGCAGAGATGTAGAGAAAGTCATGTGAACGGAACACATCACCTATAACCCCTTCTAAATCTATAATCTTACTTTATTAACAATAATATGTTGCAGAGATGTAGAGAAAGTCATGTGAACGGAGCACATCACCTATAACCCCTTCTAAATCTATAATCTTACTTTATTAACAATAATATGTTGCAGAGATGTAGAGAAAGTCATGTGAACGGAACACATCACCTTCTAAATCTATAATCTTACTTTATTCACCCATGCTAACTACAACACTTCTAACTCTTCACCTTGAGCCTACATAATGTAACACCATCAAGTCTAATCCCTATCTTCCCCTTGGATTTGTATCTGGTTCTCATTCCATTGTTCTCTGCATCTCTACTTCCTTCAGTGTTGGGGTTCCTCCCACTGCTGTATTTCTCCCGCTCAACCCCTTCTCATGTAGTGTCAGTTTGATGTTTCCATGCGAGTATTCTTCTTGGGGCCCAAGCTGATATCTACATTCCTTGCAGTCCATTCCTCTCAACTTTTTTGCTCATTCATATCCACTTCTTCACCCCAATCCACAATTCTAAACCTCTAACAAAACTTTTTTTCCTTCTTGTCCAGCTTGGTCACTTTTGCTAGTAATGATCTTTTCTTTCTTGCTTCTTTACCATAGTTTTGTTCTACAAAAATGCTCTTTACTTTCAGTTTCCTTCCATTCTTTAGAAGTGCCCATTTAATTCTGTTGGTTGCTAATATTACTAAAATAGGACTGTTTTTGTTTGCTCTTCCAATTCTAAAACATGTTATAATCTCCCAACCTGCAACTTTACGTTCATTATCTCTTCTATGATTTCTTCCACTATTTATTCTAATTCTTTCTTTTTTCCTCCTTCCCAAATATTATTTTATGTCTTCTTGATCCTAAATCCATCTTCTTCTCAAGCTTTTACACTCTTTCTCTGCATCAGCATAATCCTTCATACTCGTAGTGAACAGGGAAGGTATTATAATGCACCCAAAAATTTTATACAAAGATTTGGGTGGGTGGGTGGGTGGGCGGGCGGGTGTGCGTGCGGGTGTGCGTGCGTGCGTGCGTGCATGTGTGTGTGTGTGTGGGGGGGGGGCATTGTAGCTCAAAAACAAAAAGGCTGTTAAATACCAAACTTGGTATTTAAGTTTGGTATCTTCCAAGGATACAACACAAAATTTTTAAGAAAATTACGCCACTCCCAACTGAACATTTTGATTTTCTCAAAACTGGCTCTAAAAATTTTGATTAAAATCTCTTATATTTAAGATATTTACATGACAAATATAATGTATATCTTCAGTTTTCTGGGAATAGCCTCCAAAGGCATGTTTATTCTGGATGAATTTTGCGAAATTTTGCATAAATGGTAAACAGTAAGTGATAGACAGAAATTTACCACACAAAAAATGTAGAGCTTGTTAAAACAGAATATTCGTTATATACATGGAGTTAACCATTTTTTTAAATATGTCTTAATATTACTTTCAGCTTTAAAATATACTTTTCTCATACGGGGATGTGTCAACTCCTGTCTGTACAAAGGCACTCCAATCACATAGTAACCAGCTTTTAAAAGATTTGACTATCGATTTAGCCTACTGTACTCCCTTATTTCCCTCCTACTTACAAGGAAGTAGCTAATAAGACCCCTGCTGCCAATTTTTTCTTGATTAGCATGAAGTAAATAGAAGATTAAGGTTTTCAACAGAGAGATTGAGAAAGTCATGTGTGGAACACATCAGAATTTTCTTCAAATGTGCAGTGTCCTCTGAAATAATTTTTAGCTTTGCCATTATCTGCTTCAGATCTTTAGGTCTTGGGTTTAGCTCAAATCCTCTGATGACAATTGTTATGATCAATATTATCAGCAACCATAGGTTCTCTTGTTTTATCATTTTCCCAGTTTTATTGCACCCAATTCTGAATCAATACTCCTTCAAATCTAATCTCATTTTTATTAACAAATTTCCCCTCCTACATGCAACTGTTCACCACCATTGCTTGCGCTAGACTCCCCTTTAGTTAAAACTAGCTGCCCGCCCTGGCTTCCCACGGGTGGTGTACCTATAAAAAAAAACTCAGACAAAATCTTCCGTTTACAATATGACCATGCAATGAAATAAAAGTACAATTAAATAATTTGACAGCACTTTATTGTAATGCCTTGTAATGTACAATTTTCCTTCCGGAGAGTAAAAAATAGTGCCGATACTTTGCCGACACTCGAGCATGCAACGTACAACATACGAAAAACACAATTCAAGGAATATTACACACACTTGTAACGATTGATCTTGGGATTTATTGTCATTGCGAATGCAAGGTGTGCTTAAGTTCAAAACAAAAGTCGGTTGACATTAGTGGTGTTCTTGGAATACGTATATCCTTGCCTTTAACTTTCCCATGTTATAGTAACTTAAATCAAATTTTTCGTAATTTTTTTAAGTGAGTTTGTTCTGCTGCATATTTCGGCTGATTGATATTGCATCGTATAATTATCACAAGTCAACCTTAGGCTGTAAATTGTGTGGTGGGAATCCTGGCAAATCCTATAAGATAGTGTGGAAAGGATGACATATGGAGGTAACAGCGTTGGCAACCAAGATGTCGTTGGCATAATAACAGTAATGGCAGCGCATCCATAGTGTGGCGGGTATACGCTGGCATAGGTAATGAATTACATTAACGAGAAAGTCACAAAGTAACATTCATGCTTCTTCCGAATCCCTTTCTTTCCTTTACTCCTAATATTTTCCACCTCTTTATTTTCTTCTTTGTCAAAACAGCAACTTCTAAGGCTAACAATGACATAACTAAAGAGCAAGTAGATCCAGTTAGTCAATTGATAAGCTTTTATTTCATGATAGCTTTGTGTATTAAATTTCTCCATTTAACCCAAAATATTACTTGATCAAATGTATTAAGAACACCACAATTGTAGTGCAATGGTGACGCAGGTATTTTCATGTTCTTTAGCTAGCTCATGTATCACATAATGTCAAATAACCAACATTTGCAATAGGAAGTTAATCCTAAAACGGATCCTGTTATTTTCAGATTCTAAGAAGGGTGAATGGTTATGTGCATAGTTTATAACTTGTTTATTTTAAAGAATTACAACATAAATATACTTATTTCTTTATTTAAATGATGTGACCAAGGGAATGATAGTTAATACATAAGAAATATATTTGATTTTCACAGTTAGCTTGTGTCACTGTCTCCATAGCCAGGTGCATGCCCTTAGCATTGAAGAAGAAAAATAGAGCAGCAGGTACTACAGCCTTCTGGTAGCAAATAATAAGTATGTATTTCAGGTGTTCGTCGCCAGCAAAGCTTCTTTATTTTAAACGATAGGAGTAAGTAAAGCACGGTTAATACATAAACAAACTGCTGAAGAAGAGGGAGAATGTCCTGGAAAACGTTTCAGTGTTTTTTAACATATTAAGTGGAAATTTTTAAGTGTAAATAAATGTGACTCAATACAACTCCAACATGAAGAATACTTCACTGCTAATAGTGCTTCTGTTTATAGTAGTTAATATAAACATATATTTGAATTTCACTGCTGCATTGTGTCATCTCAAACTGTAGCGTTACCTTAACATTGGATGGGGAGGAAAATACTACTATCGCTATCTATCGGAAAACAAATAACTACTTACTCTAGGTGTTCATCGTTAGGAAAACTTCTTTGATTGTCTATTTTAAACAATAAGAGTAAGGAAAGCACAGTTAATATATAAAAATGTATTTGAATTTCACTGCTGCATTGCATCAGTGTCGATAAACTAGTGCGTTTCCTTAACATTGAATGGAAAGGAAAGTATATAGAAGTACTACGACCATTTAGCAACAAATAACTTGTACCATTGCCATCTGGCGGCCATTAACTGAAATGCATTCACTTAGCACGGTTTTTATTCATATTATGAGATTTTAAATATTATCCTGTACTATTTTTAAACATTTTCATCTCCACAAATCTTGTCGTGACAATAACGAACACAACAAAAAAAAGAATTGTTCAACTTGATGCAGTTGTTGGGAAGTGATACACATACATACATTTCAGCAATTCATTTTTATATATATATATAGATGATATGGTAAGACAATTTATTTAGTATTAAGAAATTTACAGCCTATTGAAATTAGATCTGACCACTGATTCAGTAGACATCACTCCACATACAATATTTAGTAAACTAATATTTGTATAAATTTTCTTCTTCTCTTTTCACTGTTCTTTTTAACATTAAATAAATACCAACCCATACTCCTGCTCTCCTGGATGAATATTCTGATCAACAATGTCCTTTTGTCACTTTTATGTTTAATAACTTCATTTCTTCAGTTTCTAACACTATAGATCCAAGTGTTCTTTCTCTCCACATAATGGGCATTTCCCTTTAGTAAGACCCTGCCTTTCACCTTTTAATTTCCAAATACCTGTTCTCGTCCATGCTCTTTCCTCCTTATTAATTTTGACTACATGATTTTTGCTTTCCCAAACCCATTTCATCTTAACATAGAATGCCAGTCTTTCCAGTTAAATTACTAAATAATTTTTGAATCTGTGTCTTCGAAATGTCTTCTTTCCAACATCCTCTTATATTTATATCTCTTTACCTCCATATATACTGTGATTATGCCCTGCAGCCATAATGGCTCAACTCTATGCCAAGAATCAACAGCTATTAATTCTTGGCATCCATTGTTACACATTTGTGTTAGTGAAAACCTGTGCCACAGTAAGTTCTTTTGACATTGCAGCCATGATTGTTACACCTGTGTGAATGGACACACGGTCTTTCAGAAGGTTTTTGACGACAAAGCTGAGTGAGTTTTGTGAAAACCTGCAGTACTAGGCATGCAATGACTTTTGGAAATTTCCAGTAATGTGACCAACAGAGGTAAAAGGCCAACGAAGCCCTACCCAGCGCAGTTTTCACCAGGAAAGCATTACAAGCAACAGTTGAGTGACTTTCATAGCAAGCTCTATTATCGTTGCTGCAAACATTAAAAAAACTATGCGGCTCAATTGTTAGGAATCTGCTCACATATTTGTAATCAGTTTGTGATAAAATAAAGAGTTGTTAGAGAAAAGAGAGGTTTTATTACAATAAACTAATCCATTACTGTCAAATAGTTTTTAAACTACTCAGCCAACCCATAGTTAAATATGATTCTTGGGCTATTAAATATTGTTTTACTGCGTAATCTTTGTATAGATTTAAAATTCTATGCCAATATTTTTTACTCTCTCCATAATAAAATCTTTTCTTGCAGCTCTTCCCATTTCTATTTGAGCAGCTTCTTATAAAATCTCACTTGGCAAGCCAATAATTTGTTTGCTAAATATAAATATAATACTTTATCCACAGCTTCCAAACATTATTTAATTCCCCAAATTTCAATATCATAGAACATTGTGTTTCAACCATTATGCAAGGGTCATTTGGTAAGTTTTTGGAATCATCAACAATGGTCATCATTACCACAACACGGTTCTAATGCAAAGTTAGCCATCCCTTGTGAGTAAAGTGGTGGCATTTCAGTGCTCTGGTGAGAGCTGTGTTTTGGATTTATTGTTATTCCCATGTATCAAATTTTGAAGATGGAAAAACCGAGATTTGAACAATGATAAAGTACTTTGTAAAGAAATGTGAGAAAGCAAATGAAACCTGATTTGCTGAACACATTGGGAGACTCTGCTCCTTCATATACAACTGCTGGTGAGTGGACCAATGCATTTGAATTTGGTTGGGAAAGCATAGACTGACGATCCATGTGGTAGACGGCCAAGATGTGTCACCACCCCAGAAATGGTTACAGAAGTCTATGGAGGATTGCTAACTGAAAGAGCAAGAAATTGCTGAAACTGTGCCACTATCGTGTGAAGGGCATATCACATTTTGACTGAAGATATGATTATGAAAAAATTATCTTCCAGAGGGGTACTGTTAATGTAAGATCAAGACGCATCAGACTGCAAATTTCTGAATAATGTTTGGTCCATTTTCAGAAAAATCCGCAAGATTTTTTGCAACAATTGTGACTACTCTACTATACACCAGGAATAAAACAATAGAAACAGTGAAGCACGCTAATTCTCCACCTACAAAGAAAACAAAGGCAATATAGTCAGCTGGAAAAGTCATGGCATCAGTTTTCTGGGAAGTGAAAGGAATTGTGCTAAAGGATTATCTTCCTAGTGGTCAAACAATTATGGGAATACAATCCTCTTGGACTAACTACAGTAAAAATGGCCAGGTTTAACAAGAAGAAAGTCATCTTCTATCAGAACAATCCATGGCCGCAGAAATGTGTCATTGCCATGGCAAACATATGCAAGCTGAGGTCATGATTTCTTCAAATGAACTGGTAGCCGGAGTTGAGTATTATATAGCCCTGTAGGAATCTCATTTTGAGAAGGAATAAAGGCATTGGTACATCGATGGACCGAGTGCATTAGAAAAATAAAAATAGTTTGAATCAGGCCAGTTGTTATTTTGGGCTTTATTCTGAGAACTTATCAAATGATTCTCATATTGCATATTCTTTCCATCCATTTAACTTCCAATTGTGGTTTTTAAAGAGATTTTCCTTTGATGATTGACATAGTTCTTTCCCTTTTGCTAGTACTCATCTTTTCTATTTTTCTCATTTTCCTCCTCCATCCATTTTTATCCTTAAATAAATGCAATAAAGTATTTCCTTTCTTTCAATTTTCATATTTACTTAATTTTCTTCCTTTGTTACATATTGAGATTTGTGTTTTGCCCTGGTTCACCTTTAGACCCCATTCTGAACAAAAGTTACCAATATCCAGCAAAGCTGTTTTTAGGCTAATTACTGTACCAGAAACAACTACCAAATCACTGGAAATCTCAGTGTAACTGGCATAATTCTTAAGGTTTTGCATATGTCATCAATATATAAATTAAACAGAACCAGACTTAGCTTACACCCTTATCCTAAGCCCTTTTCTTATCTTACTTTTCTAGTTATTGACCCTTCCTCAAATCCTGTCCAAAAAGTATTTTCCTTAAATAGAACTTTTAAAACTTCTGTCATGTGTCTACTGACCACTTTATTTGAAAGCTTAAACCACAATGTTTGCACTTCAATATGATCAAACACTTTTCCCAAATCTATAAAAACCAAGTATCTTGATTTTTAAACATTTATCTGTTACAGTTTTCAAAATGAATATTGTGACTATGCCTTGCCAGCCTGTAATTGCTGCATATGTATGAACAGCTTCCTTTATTGCACCTGTATGGTTTGCTTCTTTTTATAGTTCCACTGCCATTGTCACAGCTTTTCGAGAACATGTGAGAATGATGGCACTATCTAAAAGCCTTGGAATGCGACATCTGGGTGCAATGGACATGTGCAAGAATGTTGGTTTTTTATGGAAATTTCTTTTGACATCAACAGCTGTAAAAAGAAAAGCTGCAAGCCAAGTGAGTCAGCTTCGACTGCAAACTCACAGTTTGCAGCTGTTGAGTCAAAACGAGACAAGTCTTGCAATAAGTTAAAGTGAAGAGAGAAAATTGCACAACTGAATTGTTCTGAGAGCAACTGAAGAAAGACTTGATTGCAATACGTTTTGAGTAAAAAAGAGCTATTTGTTACACTGGTGTCAGGAGCAAGATTTAACACTAAGATGGAGGAGCAGATAACAACCTTATTGGCAGAAATCAAGAGCATAAAAACTGGAATGGAGAAAATGAAAACCTAAATGGAATCTAGCAGAGATGATGGAACAGAAAATGAAATCTGGAATGGATGACATGAAATTCAGAGAAGATGATGGAGGAGAAGATGGAATCTGGCAACAGGAAGATGGAAGAGATGAAATCAGGAATGGAGAAGACATGGGCAGATATGAAAATGAAAGTATCCAAGATGAAGGCAGATATATCAAACAAAATTGACAAACACCTGGCTAGCACGTAGGAAGATATGGAAGAATTCAGCAGAAGGATGAAGAAATCTGACCAACATGTTAATGCCCTAGGATGCATCAAAGAAAGCATTGATGCCCTCGAAGACCTTGGGGAATGCGCTAATGCCCCAGAGGGAAAAGTTGATGGCAGTGGCACGGAACTGAACACCATGGTCCAAAAGATGCTCGACAGAAGGCTTAAAGAGTTGAAGGTCCAGACCTCAGGATGTGTCTGCATGTGTCAAGCCAACCAAGTATTATGGAACATCGACCTACAAAGTCTTCTGCCGACAGTTTGCTGCCATTGCCACCCACAACAGATGGACAGTGCAGGAGGAAGCTGCACAATGAGAGCAAGCCTGCAAGGACAAGTGACAGAAATAATATATGTGATTCCAACCTTGTCAATAGCCAGAAAGATCTGGGAAGCCCTTGAAAATCAATTCGGCAACCATTGCTTGACTGCAGCCTACCAGTCTCGTAAAGTCAAGGCTGCAACACCCACAGGAGATGATGCAGAATATGCAATGGAAATTTAACAGCTGGTGAATGTATCACCTAGTTATTTGGCCCAGGAAGCTACCTAGTCCTTTCTCAATGGGGTACATGATGTCAAGATCCAACAGTGTCTGTCAGTTCAAAAACAATCCATGAGGAGTTAATGGCAGCACTAAGAATGGAGATGGCCAAGATAATAGCTGTTTCGACCTCAAAGATGAGGAGTATTCACTACGACAGGGAAAAAGAGACAACCTTTCAGTGGTGTGTGCTGGGTATGTGGAAAGCTGGGTTACCTAGTCTATGTCACTGTCTATGACAAAACTGACCAGAAGAAGAAATACAAAATGGGGCACATCAGGGGCTATTATCCCCCCACTTGAGTGACAATGTGTGCCCTAGGCAGACAAATGGATGACAGATGATTAGATGCAAGGGAAGCTGTGCTGGATACTAGTAGACACAGGTGCAGCTGTGACTGTAATCAGACCTGACATGGCAAAGGACTTGCCTATATGAACATCCAGGCGAACCTAGCAATTAGTGACATTGGGCAACCTCTTGCCTGTGGGGAAGGGTAGCTGAGAATTTGTTGCAAGCGTGACTGAGGATGTTATACTAAGATTGGATGTCCTCAGAAGTCACAAGATTATGGTCAATGTCAACAGACAATCAGCCGACTCAACCAAAATGAGGTGTCGCTCCAGAGCCCCCATGAACATCTGGGAATCTGCAGAGTGATATATTGAAGGATGATGTGCTGCAAAAACCGAGGTGGTGATGAAGGTAAACCTGGAGGGCCAGAGGCTCCAAGACAACTTAAAATCAGAACATTGGAAAGGAAGAAGCCACTCCAATGCAGATGCTATATCCAGATGACCCCATCTAGAGGAGTGCAGCTACTGCCCTATGGTGGAGAAAGAATGAACCACAACCATCTGAGTGATTTCGGTGGTGGCTGAAGCTGTTTGGGATAGTGAAGGCTTGAGAGAAAGCACCTGACTGTCTGCAAGGGGCCACTCCTGAAAGAAATGGAAGAAGGAACCAGATCAACCTGGGAAGATATCACACCCAGGAGTAATGTGACAAGTCTACTGGGCCCAATCAGATCAATGAAGACCAAGGAAGGAGTATTGTTTTAGAGTATGGGAGTCATCTGATGGGAAGATCCTCCCTCAGAATAAGGTCACAGAAGTCCTGGAGGAAGTACATGCAGTGTTTTCAGAAGGAAATCTGGGAACCATCTGAGCAGTCAACAAGCTCTGATAGTAGTGCTACTGGCTGCGACTACATGCAGATGAGAGGTGCTGCTGCTAATCTTATATGTGTGTGGCAAGTGGGGGCCCACAGACCAGGAGCTGAGGTCACATGGAGCAGTATCATGCAGGAGCCCCCTTCAAATGAATTGCATTTGACATAGCTGGACTACTCTCTGTTCAGAAGGGGCAACAAACACCTGTTGGTTGCATAGATTACTTCATTAAGTGGCCAGAGGTGTATGCCATCCTAACCAGGAGGCCAAGACCATAGCAAACTGCCTCACAAAGTCGCTATGTGATACCGTTGGAGTTGCAAAGCAATTAGAGCACCAACTTTGAGTCCAACCTGATGTGACTTGGAGTGTACAAGATGCACAATTGTCTCCACCACAGTCAGACAGCATGGTTGAGTGATAGCCAAGAAACAGTGACAATGGCTACTTAGGTTTGCCTCGTGATAAGGGAATAAGTCCATGGGTTTTTCCATTAGGTTGGAGCCTATTTTATAAAAGAACCCCTTGCTTATGCCAAGAACAGAAGTGGATATGCCACTTACTCGCATCAACCCCATAGGAGGATGACTACTGAAACCTAAATGGGGGGCGACAGTTACTAGCTCCTGTGAGCTAAACTCTGCAGGTTAGTGGCCAGGGGATATTAAGGCATCTCATAACCCTGCACGATATTAAGGCATGTCATAACCCTGCACAGGTGTATCCAACCTCTTGAGGGTTTCAGGAACTACTATCCTGCTGAGTCCAAACCAAGGGACTCAGATGTTCAACCCAGCTTATTTCTACTTATGTCAAAAGTACCAGGGTGCCACTTTTCTTACTGGCCTACTGCTCTTCAACTCACGACATCATTGGGTTGCCACCAGTCAGCTTGGTCTTTGGCAGGGAGCTGCATCTACTATGTGGCCTGAAGTTTGGAAGTCTTGCTGGGACAGAAGAGCCTGCAGTCAACTATGTGGATCATCTTATAGACCAACTGCATGACCTGCATGAAATGGCTTGTCAACACATCCTGTAGCAAGTGATCAGACTACAACTAGCAGGCTGGTAGCCAAGGTTTCCAGCAAGGTGATCTGGTGTGGTTATATCACCCCACTTGAACCAAGGGACGCTGTACCAAGTGTCAACATCCATGACAAAGGCTGTCCCTTGTAATGACAAGAATTAACAATGTCGTCTACCATATCCAGAGGTTGCCCAAAGGGAAGAGGCTGGTAGTACACTTGGATTGTCTAGCCTATCATGATAGTGCTGTTCAGGATGATGAGCACAGAAGAGGGAGCAGTGTGACTGTGACTTGCCAGCC
This sequence comes from Hymenopus coronatus, assembly GCA_030762935.1. Lineage (NCBI taxonomy): Eukaryota > Metazoa > Arthropoda > Insecta > Mantodea > Hymenopodidae > Hymenopus > Hymenopus coronatus. The sequence goes on along the minus strand of CM060887.1, from coordinate 89,371,659 downwards.
AGTAATTGCTACACATGTGTGAGCGCCTTGTTATGCTGCACCTATATGATTGGTTTCTTTCCATAGTTCTACTGATATTGTTGCAGGTGTTCAAGAAATTAACTTGTAAGTGCAGCAGCCTTGGAATGCAACACCTGGGTGCTCATGTGAGAATGCTAGCTTTTTCTGGAAATTTCTGTTGACATCATCAGCAGCTATAATAGGAAGAGCTGCAAGCCATGGGTGTCAGTTTCAATTGAGTTCAATTCATGAAGCAGCTGAGTCGAAGTGACAAGACAAAAAATGCAATGTCGAAGTGACAAGACAAGAAATTCGATGAGAGAAAATTGTAATGCTGAATTGTTGTGAAAACAAAGAATTAAAGACTTGATTGTAATAAGATTTGAGTAAAAGGAGCTATTTGTTACAAAATGTTGTCGATAGTACTTCTTTTTACAAAACCTGATTTCGTATTCAGATGCTAAACTAATAGAAAATGCACTGCTACTTCTAAATTTAAAAATCCCAGAGATTAAATTTACCACGGAAACCAAGAAAGACAACATCCTTCTGTTTTTGGACCTCAAAATTATCAGGAACAATAAAAAACTGGTTTTTGGAATTTTCAGGAAGGACACACATCAGATAACCACAAAAAATCTAACAGCTTCAGCCCAACTAGGCACAAACATGCATTTATCCACAGTTTGCTAAACAGATTATTTAACTTCCTTATGGGGAAGATAGAATATGAAAAGAGCTTAACCAAATAATAAAAAATTGCTGAGAACAATGGTTTTAACAAAACACTTGTTCTGAAAAAACTAAAAATAGAGAGAAAGAGAAAAATAGCAGAAAAAAAAAACAACAATATTTTAAAAAAATTCACATTCCACCCTAAGGCCTTCAACAAATTTAAAAAGATCTTCAAAGAACACAACATCTTTTTAGCCCCACAAAACAAACACAGCATAAAAAAACCTTCTAAAGAACCAGTTGGACAAAACACCTGCATCCAAGAAATCAGGAATTTACAGGATCAACTGTAAAAATGGTAAAGAAAGATATACAGGACAAACCAAAAGAAACATAGAAACCAGGTTGAAGGAACATCTGGGACACTTAAGAAACAACCAAATGGAGAAATCAGCAGTAATCTCACATGCTTGGGACAATAGCCATAGAATCGAAGATAATGTCCACTTGCTAAAATCAGTACAGCGACCGCTAGGATTAAACATATTGGAAAAGATCTATATTTTGAAGCAGAAACCTAGCCTGATGAATTTTGTAATTCCCGCCAATGAAAGCCAATCTACAAGTCCATTTATCAGCCACCAGAGAAAGGGGAGGAATCCACAAAAAATACTAACAACAGGCTGGCCAGTCGAAATCTGTTGATGTAGGCAAAATACGCCTGTGAAACATGTCCAGGTAATTTATTACTTTGTGAAGCAATTGAAGTGTAAATTCGACTCGTTTTATAACCAATGTGTAATATTTATATACTTTTATCCACCATCATATGTTAGGTAATAAAAGTTTAATAACTTCTACCTCTATTTTTGGTCTTTAAGATTCGATAATACATATGATTTATTATAAGATGTATAATAAAGAGATTTATTTTCTTTCATGTGCAAAACTATCCTTTCTTTCTACCCTTAAAATTAGTGTATAAAAACGTATTACACACTTTAACATTGTGACTTCTAGACACTTTACAGTGGATTAGGTCAGTTTCCATTCTTACATGCTTTATAGTTCTGCTATAACCAATGTAAGCTGTTATCAAAGTATCTAAAACAGACATTTGAAATTTAGTTGTGAGTACTTTTTATACACCAACAAAGTGGAAATTGTATACACAAATGTGGGGGCTAAACTAACTTCAATGCTTTACATTATATTGGGGACTGTACAATGTAAGGTTACAGCCATTGTCTAATATACTGGTGGGGCTGACTTGTAGCTCATGTTTTTCCAACTTTTTCTCTGGGCACTGCCGGTTGCTCATGCTGTGCGACTGCCTTTATAGGTAAGTTGCAACCGCCCCCTGCTTTCTTTTGGTTCGTAGTTGGCCAATCCTGGTTGGTGTTACTTGTACTTCCATCGTTGTAAATGGCATTCAGTAATGTACCAAAGTCTCGATTTAACATGTCTCTTTCAAGATCTCTTTACTTTCTCTAATGATTCTGTAAGGAAACTGAGCACAAACAGCTAAGACTTTGACATTGTCAAAATCAATATGATTCCCTGTATTTATTGAGTGCTGACTTTTCTGTTTGTGAATGTTTCATATATCTTATGTGTTCATTTTTTCTTGTGCATATGGATCTTGCTGTCTGTCCACATAGGACTCTCTGCACTCACACAATCTTATAAACTCCAGGGTTCAATAGCAGGGGTGTCTTGTGTTTGATTGGGCATAAGATGGATTGTAGTATCTTGCTGGAAGTATATCCGGTTGTTATGTTGTTTCGCTGCAGTAATTTTGAAATTCTGTTGGATGTACTGTGTATGTATGGTATAAATGTTCATTTTTTGCTGCTATCTTCCATATTATTCTTTTTTTTGTTTTACAGGCTCTTTGTATATCTCCATATGAATATGCATTTGCATTTTAGATGTCTTTTTTATTTTCTGACCAGATGATCAGAGCTGCATATGCGTTCATCTTGCTTGCTCAGGGTATTTATCAAAGCCAGTTTTACTGATGGAGGATGGTGTGAATCTGCAGATATGTGTACGTTTTTGGTACACTGAGCAGCACAATGTGTTGGTGGAGGTGTCCTGTATTACCAACATATCCAGGAAGGGTAATTTATTGCAGTTTTCAAACTCTAGTGTGAATTGGATATTTTTCTGTAAACTATTGAGGTGCTGGAGTAAATCTGCCACTGCGTGTTTTCCATGTGGCCAGATGACAAATGTGTTATCTACATACCGTAGCCACAAGGAAGGTTTCAGATGATATGCATCCATCGCCATGGACTCAAATACTTCCATGAAAATGCTGGCTACTACTGGAGAGAGGGGGGAACCCATAGCTGCACCTTCCACTTGCTCAAATAACTGTTCTTTGTAAGTGGTAGTTAGACCGTGGGCCACCATTTTTGGGCAATCAACAGGAAGGCCATTAGCTTCGATTTTTTCTTTTATTATGTCCAAGGACCCCTTGACCAGTATGTTTGTGAATAGTAATGATGGTTTTCTAACAGAAAGTATGGAGATATTCAAAGAAAGAAGCACATTAGATTGAGACTATGTCATTTGGAAGACCCTGATTGCAGATGCAAGTAAAAGTAACACCAACTATGAAGCAATAAGAAAGCAGGAGGCAATCGCAACTCACCTATAAAGCATGAGCAACTGGCAGTGCTCAACATGAGCTACAAGACAACAAGGCCAAAATCAGAAGCAGCCACCAACCATCTTAGTTTTATCACATATAAAACCAAGTTACTTTCATAGAATTCAATGCACTTTCTTTTTGTCATTATTAAAGACTGCAAATACACTTTCCTGCTAACAGTTTATCGGTGGATTCTACCATAAATATTGCTTAAAGTTGAGGCATATTTTACTGACAGATTGCATCTAACCATCAACTGTAAAATATAACTCTGGTAAAGAATCTGAAAACATTTTACAGAGGTTCACAAAACCAGGCCTAAATGTTGCCACAGTTTCATGTCTTGCATGTCCAACTTCAATCTAGTCTTACTATTATTTACTCTAATAAATCTAAGACAAAGTTATTTGCATCCACAGAATGTTTTAATCTACACATGTCTTTGCGCAGTAAAAGTGAAGAGCAAATTAGTCATATACAGGTAAATATTAAAATAAATGAAAGTAATAAATAGCCAGCTCAGTGTACAGTTATCAGTAATTAATGCTTCTCAGACCTCTTATTTACTTCAGAGGTAGATTTCATCTTTCCAGGTGATGAAGTCAGTTGAACCAAATAATACCACATGTTTCAAATATTGTAAAATTGGCATAATTTCATTCAGTAGAATATGTGGAATAAATTTGGTAGTGTGGGTCACACACACAAAGAAATTGTAGCAAAACTGAAGACCCAAGAATGAGATGTTATGTGAGCATATGAATAGAATTGCAAAATGTTGTCATTCCCATGAAATTATACAAATCATGATTTGCCAGTAATATAATGTTGAAAAATATAATGCTTTAATGTTTACAATATGAAATTATTGGGTTAAATATAGTAGTAAATAAAAACCCGGCAGTATCACTTTTTGAAAATAAAAACTAAAGAAAATAAATGGCATGCTATATAGAATTAGGGTAATTCATGCTCTGGGTAAGTTAATGACCATCTAATGGAAAGAAAAGAAAAAGGAGTCTTTAATCATATGTATTGGAACAAGAACAGCAATCAGTGCCTCCACCTGATGGGGAATTCACATGCTAAAGAGACCAATAAAACATATCACCAATATCAGATCATCCAGGATGACCATCATAATACAGGGACACTAAAATTCCTGTAATATTGAGTAGCTGCTCCTTACAATGTGGTAAGTCAAAGCACAGGCACATCAGCTGCTCTGAAGTCCTTATTCAATAATATGGGCATTCTTTTTTTCAGATCTTGCATAACTATTTTCATTATACAATCAAATATCATATTCTGGGGACTTCAAAATACATTTCACTATACTGAAATTTATTAAAGTGGTTATTTAATATGTTTATTTTAAACACATTTAAATCTGATGCAATACTGGATCTATTTTTACTTTCTCTACACATACTATGCACTATCTTTCACAAAAGTAAATATCCATCACGCGATAGGCCAACTAATTCTCAGGTGTTCTTGTAAAGGTGGTATGAGAATAAAGTCCATCATATGCTTCCCTTCCCTTTGTTTCAAGTGGGCATTGCAGCCATCCGCTCACCTCATAGTTTTAGAAACAAATTTTGCAGCAATCACTGTAAACTAATGGAAAATTATTGCAAGTTCAACTTCAATACACCTGTAGAAAATGGGTTGTTATTGTGATTCAATTAAGTGGTGGACCTGAAGTAAAATAGATGCTTTGCTTACAAAGATAAGTTTAATCAGCAGCAATTGTGCCAGCAACTAGAATAGCCAATGTGGTTAAAGCATGCTTCAGCTGAAAAACAGAGAAGTCAGGAAGCAGACCGAATCCTGTGTAATGTGTGCCTTAATGTTTTTATTTATTTATTGGAAGAACTTCATTTTCCTGACCTATGCAAAATATAAATTTCATAGATTAATGGTATAGTGACCATCATAACTCTCTGATGGATAAATGGCAGTCGTTAAACTATTGGGAACATGGGATAATTAATTTCAAACATTATTCATAAATTAATGCATTACATGTGTTAAATTCACAAAGCTTACTTTATGCTTAGAATGGAACAAAGTAACACTTTGTAACAGGATGCGGTAAAGATAACGCGCCGAGGTCTGCTCTGCAAGAAGTTGCGCGGATATGACGCATGCGTTTGCAGGCAAAGTATTGCACAAAGTGATGCAATGTAATATGACTATTAATCATACATCTTTCATATATTAATGTATGAAGCCATTCAAAGTGTAGCATTCTCAGTAAAACTGTGTACCTAACAAGACGCCTGCAGAAGGGTCAATCATGCAGGGGGTGGCTCCATTGCTGATCGCATTTATGGGTGAGTAAGCAGAATTAGCCTAAGATACTGCCAGAGAGTTGGGGGACTAAACTAAGAGAGTTGGGGGAATTAAATAGAAAGAATTCGGGGACTAAACTAAAAGAGTTGGAGAAATAAACTAACGAATAATTAAGCCAAAGAAAGGAGATACAATACTCATACTTATATTCAAGTATTTAATCATACTAAATGATTTATTATGTTGTATAAATGTATTGCATTTCAGTTATAATTATATATCTTATGTGACTATTTTACAAAGAGGGTTTATTACGCGTCGCTATTGAACGGGGAGAGCAAAGACTCAACCATATAAATATATATTGTATATTCAGATTATCATTGTTAGTATTTGCTTAAAGCTTACCCTCAGTCATTCAAATAAGGATGGATTTAATGATGACCAAGATTGTTTGAAGGGAATTCTTATATTAAATGTTAAATTGTTTTACTTAAATATATATTTTATTCAAATGTTATTCATTTGTGTTCTTTCAAGTAATCCTTTTTCAACTTCCTGAACTAGAAGACTTAACACATTCCCTCTGAACGGAGGGCACGTTATCGCTCTGAAAGCAGGGGCATTATATTGGGACCTCGCTCTGATAAAATTTCTCCCATATAACGTGAATTACATGGTTAGTTTTATTTTTCATAGCGTTGTGATATTTGCTGCTATCTTTAGAACGCTGCAATACAATGTTACAACTAAATGCTTTATAAAATATAAATGTCAAATGCTGCAAATAAAACTGGCAAATATTCCTCCCAAAATCAACATCTACCTTTAAACACTCACATTCAAAGGCATGTGTCTATAAGTCTTGAATACTATTATCAGGTTAAAGGATTCATTTCGGTCATACACTGTAATGTTTATATTGGCTTACAATGGATATATGAAATCATTTGTATCTCCTTCATGATGGAAAATAAAAACAATTTCTCTAGAAATGTTGAATGAACTCAACATGATTACATTTCTTTATAGTTAATTATGCAGTAATGAGACACAAATACAATGATATGTAAGAATAAGATTCAAAAGTATCGAAAGCAATTAATTTAATGTATATTATATACCATAGGATGGCATTTAAAAGTTTAAAAATTGTATTAGTGGTTATGAAATACATTCACTTTTAAATTCGTGGATAGTGATACAGCAACTTTGGGTATTTTTCAGTAGGGGGGGTTATGCTCTATTTACCTAATATAAAGCGTTACTCTATTGCTAGCTTTACAAAACATTTTCTTACAAGGCATTAAGTTTGTAGTACCCTGAGAATAGATAAATATTTTAGAACTTAATTACATTTATTTCAAGGATGAAAAGAGAAGATTATCTAGAATGAACATGAGTATTGCAGTTTTCAGACTTGGGTTTAAGTTTCATTCATTACCTGTTTTTGTTCATGGCAGTCAAATGATGAAATCATTAAACTGATGTAATAGTTTTAATGGTGATTTAAAAAATAAGGGCATTCAAATGCATACACAATTCACTATGTTAATCTTTTCTTGCTTTTTCATCATTAAGTGGCAAATGTGAAACATTACTCCTTCTACTCTGAGACATTCATTGTCCACCTGGTTGCTAAGAGTTGACAAAATTGTAATGTCAGTGTTTCCCGCATTTCTAGAGAACTTCCAGACAAACATATACTTCTAGTTTTTTATATTAACTCTCCTACTGAATATAATGCCAATAATTATGTTATTTTTTAATTGTCTGACAAGACGATTGACTCTTGTGAGTACTCAAAATAAATGAAAGAAAAAAAAAAAAACAATAACAAAGTTGCCTATTCACTGCACACAAGATTTAATCTGGAGTTCTAGTTTGCAGAGCATCGCTCGGCTGCTAAATTATGATGGAGGGTTTGATTATGGAGTCAATATTATTAACTATAATACTTATTACATACATCATATTTTTAAGTGTAAATTATCGATGCTTCCAGTAAATCATCAGGATTCAATCTTCTGTCATGTTAGAACATGAATCTGAATTTTTTTTTTTTCCCCCACACAAGCCGTGTGTAGGATTGTAGTAGGATACGTAGAGTCAGATTGAAAAATTCAATACAATAGTCAGGATTTGAACCATAAGATCTGTGCAAATCCTGCTTCTGGCATTGAATTATGAGTCTGGATCTACCTATCCAATATTTTCAAATGCCAATCAACAGGAACGTGTAAGAATTATTATTATATTGTTTTAAGCAGCATTTAATATTCATTTGTATGTTATTAATGAAAAGCATCTAAAGAGACATATATTCCACATTGAAAATTGCAATATTCATATCTAGATAATCTTCTCTTTTCATCCCCGAAATAAATGTAATGAATATCTAGAAATAAAGGCAAAATATTTATCTTTTCTCAGGATGCTACGAACTTAATGTCTGGAAAGGAAATTTATTGCAAGCTAGCAACAGAGTAACACTTTATATTAGATGATATTGCAACATTACTATCCTTGAATTTAAAAGTGCCAGCAGCTGGTGGTTTGATTCTGACCTACCATGTGCTTATTTTCTGAAACAGAACACCCATAAACACCTTATTTCCTCAAGATTATCTATTGTCATCAGGATAAAGACACACTTCCAGACAACCAGTTAATAGGGACATGGCAACATTGTATAGTAAAGGAAATAAACAAATTGCTAGGTGTACAGGTTACATTAGGTTTAAGAAATCCACAACATGTATCCTGCTCTGTTTATATACTATTAATTAATTTATTCACTGGTATTTGCTACTTTTTAAAATGCATTTTGTGAAAATACAATTTTTATTCTATTAAATGCTTTCCTATGATATATTATATATTAAATTAATTTGCTTTTGATACTTTTGAGTTCTATTCTTATATTTCATTGTATTTGTGTCACATTACTGCATAATTAACTATAAAGGAATGGAATAATGCTGAATTCAATCAACATTTTCTTTTTCTTTTTTTTTTTTTTGGTAGTGTTTAACGCCCGCTTTAACTACTAATGGCACCGCAGGCGGTATCAACATTTCTAATGACATTTTTTTTTTTGTATACAACATTTTAATTTCCTTCTTATCTAATGATATATTCCATCATGAAAAACATATAAATGCTTCCTTATATCCATTGTAGGCCAATATAAGCATTAACAATGCATTGCTGAAATAAATCCTTTAACCTGATAATAGTATTTGAGAATTATAGACAGATGCCTTTGAATGAGGGTGTTTAAAGGAAAATATTTATTTTGGGAGGAATGTTTGCCAGTTGAATTAGGATTCCCTATTTATTTGCAATTTATATTTTATAAAGCATTTAGTTGTGAATTTCAATCATACTGCAGCATTCGAAAGACAGCAGAAATATTACAACACTATGAAAAATAAAACATGTAATTTGCTGCTCTATGGGATGAGTGAGCATTATCAGATAGAGGTTCCATTGATGTGTCAAATTTATATTTTGGTCATAAAAATAAAGATTTTCAAAATAAATAAATAAATAGAAAAAAAAAAAAGACATGCATCATCTGGATTCTATCTCTGTTAATCTGCAGAAACACACTTTAGCTACCTCAGCTATTCTAGTCACAGGCACAATAATGAGGCGCTGAGATAAAAAATGGGACTAGTCATCATTTTGGCGGTATATGAGTTATTACTGTAGTTATTTTCTTTATATAATTCCCCATCTGTTGATGCTAAAATGGAACCTGTCCAGCAACTCTTTCCATGTCTAAATCAGTGTTGAAAAGTTTGTGTCGTGTAGGACTTGTGACAGCCAATATGGTATAGTTCACAGTGGTAGATTTACCAACATTTGCCACATGTACCAACCTACAATGCTTGTGATTCAGATTTTATAAGTTTGGAATTATACAAAAGGAAATAAGACACAATGGTTCATAATACTACGTACGGCAAGGAAACACATGCATGTTGAACTATTCATTTCTTGACTATCATCAACATCTCTATGTATTTTTAAGAAGTGTGTAACTGTGAAAGGAAACAAATGGGCTGTTACAAAGTGCCATTCTCTGAAACCTGAAAAAGTGCAAGATATTTCACATATGATTGATGTTGGTCCCATTGAAGTTTTGTGAACACTTGGACACTATACTAAGGAAATGTGTCACCTATGAAATGACTGGTGAAGAGTAAAACAATGAGTATGACAGTAATCAAGAGTGGATTCTGGCTTCCAGCCCCAATAAAGATATAGTTTTCTAACCAAATACTAATAGGTTATTGACTCGTCTTTCCATGACATTGCTGATTTTGTATGTATCATTATATTTATCTTTTGTTATATGGTGTATTTTTATAAACCTACAATATTTGGAATGTGCATTATTAGACTATGCTTAAAGGATTAAAGTAACATTTTGCTATAAAACTGTACAAATCTTTGAGTTACACTTTAATTTTGGTAACATGGTGTTGTTTAAATAAAAAATGGGACATGTCAAGTCATTTTCTCTATCCATTTACTAGTCTGTCTTTATTATCCGTTTACAGATTTTGGTATATAATTTTAATCGTTCTAATGAGAATGTAAGGTTAACCACAACCTGTAGAAATGTTGCTATTCAGAATTATATTAAAAAATGTATATATCTCAAAACTACTATTCAGAGACATGTCCTTTTTTTGATCTCAATGCCTCAGTTACCGCTGATTAAACTTATCTTTGAGAGCAAAGCACCCATTTTACTTCAGGTCCACTACTTAATTGAATCACAATAATAACACATTTTCTACAGGTGTATTGAAGTTGAACTTGCAATAATTTCCCATTAGTTTACAATGACTACTGAAATATGGGTTTCCCAAACTGTGAGGTGAGCAGAAGGCTGCCATGCTCTCTGAACACAAAAGGAAGCATATGGCGCATTTTATTCTCATACCACCTATGCAAGTATGCCATAATTAGGTGACCCATCACATGGAGGATCTTTACTTTTCTGAAAAATTGCATGCGCGTGTGTGTAGCTCAAAAACGAAAAGTCCCTTAAATAACAAACTTGGTTTTCAAGCTGAGTATTTTTGAAGGATGTGACACAAAGATTTTCAATAAAACCCGCACCCCAAACTACCCTTCACATGGAATATTTTTCAAAAATTTTGATTTTCTTAAAAATAGCTGTAACAATTTTGATTAAAACAGTTTATGTTTAAGATATTTTTATAACAAATGAAATATATATTTTGAATTTTCTAGGAATAGCCTCTGAAGACCTCTTCATTTTGGATGAATTTTGTGTAAGTGGCAAACCACAAGCCATAGACACAAACTTACATGACAAAAAATGTAGATCTGATTAAAACACACAATTAATGTTATATAAAGTTTTTTTTTTTGTAGAGTTAACTGTTTTTCGAAATACTCTGGATTATTGGTATTAATTTTAAGGCACTTATACGTTTCTCGAACAGAAAGACGTCTTTCTTCTCGTTTGTTTACTCCTGACAAGAAAAGATAATGGAATTTCTATTGTTTCACATAGCAACAGGTTTTTAAGAGGAAACAGATGTGGAATATCTCTAAAAAATAAATTTTTCAATTTATATGCCATTGAAAAGCCTGATTGTTCCAGATTATAAAAATGTATGATTTGTGTATGTTTTTTAACCTTTAAAGGCATTTAAATTTGAATTTTAAAGATGGCAGCACAATGAGCATGTCCTTTTAAATCCTATGTGTGGAAGTTGAAATGTCTAACTTTATCACTGCTTCAATTTATTATAAAATACTTTTTTTTTAAATATTTGACAGACAGTAATTAAGGCTAACACTTACATTGACAGTCTTTGGGCATGATAGGTATTTGTGTTCAGTGTTTTGTAAACAAAGTGCTTTGCTGAAGAAAGTGAATTGCACATCATTTTTGTTTTTTCCATTTTTTACTTTCTCCATACGCACTATGTACATAGTGTATAGAGAAAGTATTGCACTCCACCAAAAATTTGATACCGAGATTTCACCAGAAATATATGTTTTAGGGTCCCCAATATCCAAAAAAAGCATTTTCACAAAAAGGTCTGTGTGTGTGTGTGTGTGTGTGTGTGTGTGTGTCCGTGAATACGATGACTCAAAAATGAAAAGTCGGTAAAATACCAAACTTGGTATTTAAGTTTAGTATCTTCCAGGGATGCGACACGAAGATTTTGAGAAAAATCCCCCCACCCCCAACTACCCTTTACACGGAACCTTTTTCGAAAATTTTGACTTTCTCAAAAATAGCTCTAATGATTTTGATTAAAATTTTGGATATTAAACATATTTACCTGACAAATGAAATGTATATCTTGAATTTTCTGGGAATAGCCTCTGAAGAGTAGTTTATTCTGGATGAATTTTACTGAATTTTGAATAACTGCTAAACCGTAAGAGATGGACAAAAACTTACTACACAAAAAATGTAGAGCACATTAAAACACACAATTTATGTTATATACATTTTTTTCGTGGAGTTCGTCGTTTTTGTGCCATTCCTTATTTTTGGTTTCTGCTATGAAAAACGTATACTTTTCTCATACTGAAACTTGTCAACTCCTATCCATATAAACAAAGGAACTTCATTGACATAGCAACCAGCTTTTGACTATCACTTTAACCTACGGTTGTCCCTTATTTCGCTTCTACTTACAAGGATGCGAGTAATAAGACTATTTCTGCTAATTTTTTCTGATTAGCATAAAGTAAATAGAAGTATAAGCTTTTTAAGAATCATTTGTTGCAGGGATATGGAGAAAGTAATGTGAATGGTATACATCAAATTTTTTAACTATTTTATGTCTTCTAAATTGATTGTAAAGATGGGTATTATAGTCCTGCTATTAGAAGAAATGAAGAAGACAGTACAGGCCACCTTGTTACATAGGATCTCCACTGATGAAAATCCACAGCATGGGTTGCGTCCAATGGGGGAAAAAGTTCTTGGTGCAAATACCATGTAAGTTATGCTAAAGGAAAAGAGCACATTCATAAAGACTCCTTCTTTTGTGCAATAATGGAGGTAACTAATAAAATTTAGAGACTTTGGTAATCCTGAGCTTCTCTCCAAGTGTTTGCATGGTCATAGAAACCAGACGAGTCCTTCAATAGGTGTATTTGGGAACGGCTCTTAAAATAGGTGCAATGAATGCAGTGATATGTTTGCCGGAAGCAGAGTGAATGTCCTAGAAACATTAGGCATCCATCCTGATTTCAACACTATTGCAGCCCTCAACATCACTGATTGACGAGTCGACAAAGCAGAAATATCAGCCAAAGACATAACAAAGGAAGCCAGGACCATTAGGAGAAGAGAGAAAAACAAAGCACAGGACAGCGAAACCCAAAATGAGCAACAGTATGCATTTGGAATGTTCTAAACCACCACATTAATGAGTTGCAACTGTTAGCAAATTTTCTTTTAATTTTTTCCGTAAATTTGAAATGTTCATATTTAAGTACACTTTTCTCAAAAAATAATAAAGCTACAGTTATGAAATTTTGCACACTTTTTAAGTATACTTGTTTTTATTAATGTTTGTTGAAGGTCGTTTTGACTACAAGGTCTCATCATGACCAATCATAAATACATTATATATCAACTTACAGTTACACAGTCTTACAGTTAGGTTAATATTTACATTACATTTACAACAAACCAGAAAGTTTTGTATGCACTATAAACTGTAGTGTCTTCTTCAGCATGTTGGGTGTGTTGACCGCATGGAAATGCCGGCTTCTTTTCTTCTTCTGTGGTGTATGGTTAGAGGCTTGTCACAGCTTGTACAGTTTGGAGCTTGTATAGTGGTCAGTCTACAAGGATGTGGTGTATGGTTAGAGGCCTGTCACAGCTTGTACAGTTTGGAGCTTGGTCCTTAGTTAGAAGATAACAGTGCATCAGTTTGGAGTGACCAATTCTGAGTCGAGTGATGATCACTTGATCTCTTCTTTTGAGAGTTCGCGAATGTAGAGAAGGTTTAGTGCAGCCAGAACGAGCTTCCTGAAGTTTACTCTTAGTTGATGACCATTCCAATTTCCATTTTTCCATGTACTTGTGTATGATGTAGTTGATGACGTCTTGGTATGGAGAGACTATTGATGAATCACTGAAGGGATGTTTAGTTGCTACTTTTGAGCTTCATCTGCTGTTTTGTTTCCTTTTATGCCAATGTGAGAGGGAGTCCATACAAAGGATACGGTATAGTGCCTTTTAGTGGATGAATTAGTTATTTACAGAAAGGCTTCCTTAATGACAAATGATTCGCAAGCGAACACTGTAAAGAAGTGAGGCAAGCTGTAGAGCATTATCTGATCTGGGTATACTATAGCGCATTCCCTTCCTTCATTGGTTGCTGATCCATCTGTGAACATTTTCCTGGTAGACTTATATTTGTCAATTAAGGAATTGGGCATTTGCTTAAGAACACGAACACAGGTAGGTGATTGTATCTTAGAGTGAGATGAAAGTTGGATATCGGAACGTTTCAGTAGGGTGTGGATCGCGAGGATGGACCAAAGGGATTTCAAAATCTAAATCTTTCAGATACTGTAGAAATCTGATGTAAAATGGACTGCTGTGTTGCTCTGTTGGTGTCCGATAAGGATGATGGAAAGTCATAGCTATGCATTTTACGAGTTGGATGTGATGCAATTTTTATGGCATATGTTAGACTTAATATTTTCCTGCAAATACTTAAAGGTGGTTCTTGTGTTAGCTATATCTGGTAGCACTTTTATTAAATCATCTCTTAAAACTTAAGTTGTAGAAATTTTACACTGATTAAATTTAACAAAATATTTGCATAAATATTTTAATTAAGTGATAATTCATTTTTTCTACAATTACTTTACAATTTAGGTATAACACATACTATTCAATATGCCTGATTGAAACATGTGCCATAAGTTTTTTTGTAATGTATGTTTCTGCATATATGCACACCTAAATTCAAATTTATTCTATTTTCTTGATCATAAAATACATTTTACTGTGACCAAACTGTTTAACAAATTTCGGTATATCTTAAGTTTATTACAGTACACTTCCCTCCCAAATATGGTTTGAATATATGAAGTGGTTACACAGATACAAGTTCAATAACAAAGCATTGAAAATCTGGCAATTCACATCCGGGTCCCCTTAAAGGACTTCACTATCGCTTTTTCCTACCTCCCATTGTAGTTAAAAGGAAGAAAGTAATAAGACTAGTCTGCTTATCTTTATCTTGATTAGCATGATGTAGATGAATCATTAATCTTTTAAATAAAAGGTTTGTTTGCATAACAGCTAGAGAAAGTCATGTGACTGGAATACATCAGATTTTTTTTTTTACATATTTTGCATGGGTGTGTGATTTAACTTAATGCAATAATTCAACAACCATCATGAGGATTTTCTGTTGTCAAATTTTTAGGAATTACAGTATTCCTCAAGTAGGTACTTGAAGAGTTTGTTTTTAAATTGGGATAAGTTAAGCGATTCTTTGATGTTAAATGGGAGACTGTTGTATGTTTTGGTGGCACTATGATATAATATACTTTTTATTCCATATTTGGTAGAGTTAACTAATTCTATGGATGTGTGATTGGCTGATCTTGTTTTGTAGGAGTGAATATCTTTTTTGTGTTTGAATACCAAGTTGGAACATAGGTGGTTATTTCCAGTTTTGTACATGAATAAAGTTTCACTGTATTTTCAGAGATAGGAAAACAGGAGTATGGTTTTTTCCTTATTTAACCCAATTCCTTTATTTAACTTAACATAGTTTTCTTTTTCCTGTGACAGACAATGAAAAATCCTATATAAGTCACAAAATTATCTACTTTTGCATAGGGTAATGCAAAGTTACGTTACATTTTCTAGAGGATGAAATGTGGTATGGCTTGGTGTCTGCCAATTTGCCAAGCCTGAGATTGGAATTATTCATTACTTCTCAAAGCTGAGATCAGCAAAATTCATCTTACTAGCTATTATGAGAGCTTGGAGAAAGGTTCAATGAAACAAGCAGTTCCCAGTCACCTAGAGTTTCTGAATCCTAACTTCTGTTCTAAAACTTATGGTTGACAAGCTGAAGAAAAATAGTGTTTTCTTTAAATGGTGTCTGAATTAGCATTTTTGCACAAAAGTGCTAAATTTGTGTTATTTATGAATAAAGGCCAAATTTGCATAAAAATGTATTTTATTGTAAATGCAAAATTTTCAAGCCCCTATTATATGCAACAGGTATTTATCAAATTAACCAGAATAATTAATTCAGGATCTAACAGAGCTTTGCTTTATTGAACTATGGGCATTTTCTAAGGTGTTGAGTAAAAAAATCTTTTAGTTGTTAACAATATGTTTTAACGTTGTAATTGCAGTTAACAACAAACACATTTACTTCACAATGACTGAACTTACAGAAGAATGTGGGTCTTTGAGAGGAAAATGACTGTGGTTTAAAGCATCTTTGCTAAGAATGTCTATAATTGGCATCTTTGGTTATAAACTAATAAAAAAATGTATTGTTGCTGGTAAGAGTTACCTAATACGTTCGTGTACATCACCAACCAAACTGGGGTACAAATCTGTATCTGACAAAGGCCCTCCTGCTCTGAGGCAATTGGAGTCTTGGGCAAACAGCCTTGCTTCAACATCTGTAGCTCCTTCAAGGCTGCTCCACTGACTATCAATAGCAGCTTTACGTTCTGCCAATTCTTTGTATAAATCATTTATGATTTTGACTCGCTTTTCTTGTTCTAGTAGAGCCAAGAGATCATATGGCCTTCGGAGATGGAATGCTGAATCTAGCTGAAAGTAAAAAAGGAAAGAAAGAAAAATAAAGGTAGTATATTTCAAATAGTTCCATTAAATTTTACTTCAAGTGCTACTAAAACAATTTTTTATATATATATTTTATCGATAAAAACTGTATTTTTTAATGATAAACAGTTTTTATAATTTTGAAAGTATGGCAAATTATAGGCACACAAATAAGCACAGCATAATAAAATTTGTCCTTTGTTCATCATTTTTATGTGGTATAATTTCACTGATGTGTGAAATTACAGATTTATCTTTAACTAAGAAAAGTCTTTGCAATATTGTGTTGATATTAATACTTCATGGGCAGAAAATGTAACAGCTAAAAAGCTTACTGCACAGCACGTAATGAACTGCATCAGCTCTTCAAGGAAAAGAACTTTGGTGATTTGCAAGAGCTGCAACAACATCAGCACAGTTGTATATTCTTGCTGAAATTGTAGCAATAACTCCCTCAATATCTGCCAGAATGTTGTTATGATTGTTCTTATGTTTCCAGCCAGGTGGTAAAGGATTCACACTATGACATTGTCTTCATCTTCAGAGAAATGCACTCTTATTTCTAGGTAGTTGGCCGTAGGGAATGGTCCAATCAAGAGTTTAAATATGATTGGCTAGCTACTTCAATGATTGTCATATAAAATTACACTGTAATATAGTTGAACTTTAGCATAGACCCTTGGAAAACATCACACAAAACTTTACTGCAGCTTAGTTAAACTTGAGCGTAGTCCTCTTAGAAAACTCACAGGTTTTAAGTGGTCTTCTTAGCAGGTTTTTCTGTTAAGGTACTTTATAACTGGTGTTCAGGAGAATTACGTTGAAGTGAATGTGTATAAGCTGCCCAGTCCATATTGGGGAGTGCCAGAATGGCTTCCTTGCCCGACTGTGCAGTCCAGTTGGGAAAGTGCCAGCATTTCCTTTGTGTGTGTGTGTGTGTTAAAATTGTGTATATATTCACATCATAAGAAATCAAATATATTCTCAAATCCATTACAATACAATAAAGTTGTACATCTCTTTCACTCTCTCGCGTGCTTGGTATTATTTTGTGATACCTCCGATCCTGAATCAGCATTGCTGTCAAATCCTGGAT
Source organism: Hymenopus coronatus (assembly GCA_030762935.1). Classification (NCBI taxonomy): domain Eukaryota; kingdom Metazoa; phylum Arthropoda; class Insecta; order Mantodea; family Hymenopodidae; genus Hymenopus; species Hymenopus coronatus. The sequence continues at coordinate 89,354,079 of CM060887.1, read as the reverse complement.
TGATTATTATCCTTTCCATTTCTTCTTCCATTAGTGCATTTCCATTTCAACATGTTTTTTGAATATTTTTCACCTTCTGAGTCATTTTTATCCAGTTATTTGCTGCAATTGACCCAATTGCATTCTAAGAAATTATGCTCTTTCAAGCCACAACGTCAGAGGGTTCTCTCAATAAACTTTGTTTATTGTTATACTTTTTAAATTTCAATATTTTCCTAAAATTTTTTTACATTCAAAGAAATTAATCTCCTTTTGTAAAAGTTCAATAATTTTCGCAGCATAAGGATTTCTTTTCAACCTTGTAATACTCCTCATATTTTCTTCTAATGACACACTCGTCCATATCTTCCAAAACAACTTTGTTGCAAGGGATTTACCAATCTTGTGAAGTGATGCAATTTTGGTCGTCCCACCTTCAAGCCTTTCTGATCTTGTATATCATCGTTTTATTCTAAGTGGTAGAAGCCACAAGAAGTTCAGTAGCATTTGTAATACGTATTTTCTGAGCTTCTTTCTTCTCTTCATCACAAAACTTAAGAACATTTGTGTTTCATCACTGTCACTGAATACTACATGGCATGCTAGTGAAGTAAACCAGGCTGTACAACATTTTATGACGTATGCGTGAAGTTTTATTACCTCATCACACTAGTTTGCCTGCTCTCCACTCCCAGAGTAGGATTGCACTCGCCTTGTCCGACTTACACAGAGATTTTTTTTTTTTTTTTTGGTAGTGTTTAACGCCCGCTTTTACTGCTCTGGCACTGCAGGTGATGCCATTGATGATACATGAAGCTGAAGCCCCAGTGGAATGTGATGGTGAGGGAAACTGGAGAAAACCCACCCCTGTGCCACTTTGTCCACCACAAATCTCACATGTGGTCACTTGGGAACGAACCTGGACCATCTAGGTGAGAGGCGAATGGTCTGATCACTTGGCCACAGTACAGCCCCTACAGAGAATTGTTATTAAATTGTAAGTAGCATGTAAGAAAAGCTATAGAAATAAATTCAATTCAATTCAAAATTGAGTCTAAAGTCACTATTTAACTTTTTTTTTCTAGGGTCTCTTTTATTCTCTGTCCCAATAGCAGCAGCACTTAGATATTAATGTGACATCTTTGAAGTTAGGCTGAGCAGAATGAGTAGGGAGGCGCAGTCTTTGGGGTGTTTCAGGTGTTGTAGAAGAGTCAACTTTGGAAAATGTTTCATATTTAAGTTTGGAGATGTTTGTTTTATTACAGGCTTAGCCAACTTTGCTTTAGATTACATTTTCAATTGCAGATGACTTCTGAAGCTTGCTGGATGAGTTTCTCCATGATGCGCAGGAAGGCTGAAAGTCTTTTGTCATTTGTGTATACAGAAAAATGGTGATTTGAAGAATATTTCACACATCGAGAGATGAATCCATAAAAGTTTTTCCGAATCTTCAAAGCAGTGGCACTGTGTGCATTGTGAAATACTTATAGCTTTCTTCCAATATTCAACTTTAATTACACCATGTGAAAATTACTTCCAATATCTTCTTTACCACTTTCTAACACTATGACGCACAATGGCATAGTTTTATGATCTTTACAGAAAACCCTGGTTGACTTTTACTACTGGTAATTTCAGAGAAAATAGTTCTGAAGCATGCTGCCATCTGTAAGAGGGTAAGGAAGGTTTCTTAAAATAACTTGAAGTCTTTTGGAACATGGAAAGCAAGGGAAATAAAGCTTTGACTTTTTTGGAATTTTCTTTTACTGAAATTGTGTTAATCTTTTTTTGGTTAGTGTTGAATATTTGTCTTTTACAATTGAACCTAAATTGTTGCTAATCTGCTGGAAATTGACTCCATGAAGGAAAAATAGTGGGATCCTAATTTTAGGAGTTACAAAGAAATCACCTTAAAGACTATGTTACCTTCCTCCAGGTGTTTCAAAAGAGAACATTTGTTGGGTACAGACATGTATTTGAGGTTTACATGGAGGCTCATTTTGTATGCTTTTTGTTGAGAGCAAAGACTGCTTCATGTAATGCAAAACCACTGCCTTGGTTAAATTCAAATAGGCACTTGTAAATTAACTTAAGTGGCTGTAAGATTAGCGAAATTTAGTACTTAGCATTGTTAGTAGGGCTAAGAAACTTTGCTCTTGTTGACTAGACTCTATGATGTTGGTAATGCTACAAAGACAGGTCTGCTTTGCAGATAACTGCTGATTTGCTTCTCTAACAAAACACAAATATCTTGCAGAAAATTAACATAATAATTGAGATACTAAATATTGTTTTAATAATCTGTTTTAGCAAATAGACGGTATTGCTAGTATGTATACTGGTTATTAAAGTTTTGGTAATAACTTTATTTACAATTTAGCTGCTTATGGAGTACTTCACTTTATTAACAACTATGTCTACTACCTCCTGTAAACTTCATCATTGTGATTTATTCTAATGTGCAACATTCATTTGACTTTCTCCACCCAATATCACTTAGTTCTATACAGTGTGGAAGTGAAATACATGCCTTAACAGTGAATTTGTCTTATTGTGAATGACAAGAAAATCTAATTACAAAAAGCTGAAAAGTTTATAGATTGCTAGAAAAAAATATTTTCACCCAAAAAATGTATCATCCCCTTTTGATTAAAGGTTCTTAATTTATGACAACATGCATAGAAAGCTGAAAAATGACAAGTTTTTCCTTTGACATATTTCAATAGAATGAACAGTTTTTGTGTGAATTAAATTTAAAAGTCCATGATTTGTTGCCTGCTTAATTCAGTTAGAATTAACAGTATTGCATTAGCTGCATTTACTTTCTTACTATATTAATTTACTTATATGCATGCAATTGTTTTTTTGTTCCCCCCCCCCCCCCCCGTCAAAGTCACAAGTTAAGATAAGAGTAGTTAAAAGGAGGCAAAAAACAACAACAAATAAGGACAGAAAATCTTGTTACAGAAGATCATACACAATGCTGCAAGTTTCAATGTGGCTTCATGATAATAGGTAGTGTAATTCCAAGTTGTCATAATCGAGGACAACAAGGGTCTAACAAAATTATCAATATGTAAGAGCAAGTGTTAAATTTGGTTAATGAAAATCCTAATCAGAGTATTACCAATATCAGAAGGGTGTTGTGCTGGACTGTACTTACAACTTTTAAAGAAAGTTATGCCCATATCACAATGCTTATCACCAAATGACTTTCATGTTGACTTTTCTGAGTGGCTGGTTCATCAGTTTGCACAAAACCAGCTTTCTTAACAAATGTGTTGGTAACAGATGAGATCTGTTTCATTTCACATGATCATTATGATCTTCAAACCCCCCTCGCAGTGGAGAACCCAAGAACTATGCAATAGCACAATTTTCAGTATAGATTCTCAATTAACTTTTGAGGTGGCACAATTGAAGATCATCTTATTGGAGCATTCACTCATTCACCGGGCTTGACTGGTATAGGGTATTGCCTACCTGTTGGAGATGAAGATGTGCTTCCTTCATGACAGTGCACTACCACTCTTGCAGTCTGTCATCACTTGATGAAGACTTTACCAAACCATTGGATTGGTTGAATGGGACCTGCAGCTTGGTATACCAGATTGTCAGATTTGAATCCCCTAAAATTTTATTTTCGGGAGGGACATGAAAAACAAAGTGTACTGGGATAAAATAGAAACTGCAGATGAGCTGCAGTGGAGAAAATTAAAAACAACACAGGGATCTTGGCCAGGGTCATCAGAACTACTTAAGAATGTATGAACCCTGTCTACAAGCAAATGGTGGAGATATAGAAACTCTTATTTCAAATTTACATCCTGGAGGCAAGTTCAGATATTTTAAATTAATCCCAAAGTTTTTGCATACTTATAAATGCAAAGAAATGCTACTGATTAAAGTTATGGCTATTTGTTATTTCTAAAGTTGCCAAGAAAATAACAGTAATCTATGACTATGGAATTTATTAGGCATGAAGAGCAGTGTCAATTTTGTTTACTTACGTTTTTGAAATATTTTCTTATCTGTCACAGAGACAACTCTTATCAAACATTAGAGTTTTAAAGTTTACTAACTTGAGTTTTTTTTGGAATCATAAGCTTACTGTTAAATCATATTGGAGTAACTATTAGTGAAAGTGTTTCTAAAAACTTCTGTATTTTGTTGCACAAATTTCTTTTTTTAGACCAGTAATTAGATGTACAAAGCTGTGCCAATAGTTACAGACTTGTTTTCTGGCAAGCAGAAGAAACAATATGCTTTTCTGTGAAAACTCATAAGAAAGCAAAGACTGCATTCTTGAACAAAAATTATTTATTGCACAGAAACAAGACAAACTGAGAAAACGGAAATGGTGGTTCATCTCCTGAAACAAGGTCATAGGTTGAAGGCCTGTAAGCAGAAACTGGGTTGTTGTATAACCTCTATATCTTTATGTGTATGCAGCTAAATTAAAACAAGAAAACAAAGCTGATGAATAAAATCAAAATGTTACACTGTCAAACCAGTTCTGTACAAAGATACTGCTTCAAACTCTCCTTGTTGATTTAGAAACAAGCAAGAAAAAGCATTCAGTAAGAGCGCTAATACATACTGGTTCCCACCAATCCTACATGTTATAAGAACAGCTCCAGAGAAGGGTTATCAAGTATTATGATCAGAATTAGTTGTATATATCTTATTCAGAGAATGTTTGACTAACAAGATATAACATTCATCTGGCCCGTCAGACATTCCTCCTCAACATTTGGTTTGAACTTGTAAGCTCTCACTAAACTGCCATAAAATAAACTTTAATCATTGAAATCTTGCAAATATGCAAAGAAGCTTGTAACAGTGATGTGATTAAATTAAAAGCAAACCATAAGCAAATACATTAATGAAGTAATAATCAGTTACAACAATTACACCATTAGTAAATTATCTGTTGCAACATTTCTTGGGCTTCAAATAGATAAAGAGCTCAGCTGGAAAAAAGAGATAAAATTTATGTTATCAAAATTTAGATTTGCTTGCTTTGCCTTAAGAAACTCAAAAAAGTCTCCTAAACCCCAAAACCCTAGGAACAGCATATTTTGTTACTTTCACTTCCTTTTGCAATATGGAATAATCTTCTGGGGTAATTCAGCACACAGCAATAAATTGTGTATACTATAAAAAAAATCTATATGCACTATCAGTGGTTTTGGGCCCTGTCATTCATATAGGACCTTATTTAAAACCCAAAAAATTCTTACTTTTGCTGGTGAATACATATTTCTCTTTTCAGTTATCTTGCAGTAACTTCACAACAAACTTTGATATGCATGGCCACAATACAAGCATGAAAGTGATTTCCATACCCTATAACTGTTCCAAAAAGGGGGTTTCTATGCTGCAATACAAATTATAATGCACTTCCATGTTACCTAAAACTATTAGGCAATGCTAATCAACATAAAATGTTTAAGAAAGATTTTAAAACTTTTTCATATACTGTAGAGGGAAAACTCATGTGGAGTGTCTAAACAACCTTATTGCCCAATGACCAGATGTCACCTTAGTCAACAGCAAGAACACCTGATAGAGATAGTAGTGGTTCAATAGCTCAAGATGCAAATAAGGGCTCAGGCAACAATTATCCTTCATAAAAGTAAGCAAAGGCATGTATAAAAGTTAACTATGTTAATCGAACAATACACTTTTGTTTTAAACAATATATATCACCATGGAAAAAATATGGCTGAAAAATGAAGGATTCATTTCATTTAGATAACTCATTACCTCAGTTGATTCAGAAGAACTGAAGAGTTTCTTAAAGCAAGCTTCGAGATAATGGTAGAAGGAAGATTCAAACTGAGAGGATGGGAAAGTTGTAGATGTTAAGTAGTCAATGTTCTTGAACTGCTGGGGGACAAAGTTATTATACAATGAGCAGAGTAAGTCAACTCCTAGGAGTAGTGATCACAAGATACAAACTGTCAACTGCACACTGAGTGTTTGATCCAATCAGTTTCAACTACCCTGTAACACTTCACAATTAAGCTGCGATGCAGAACTAACAGAACAGCTGAGTCAGACATTTTTAAGGTGGATTGAAGGGCTGCCTCCTTTAATGAATGTAAGAATCCCAAAATGGATATCACAGGAAGAGAAAAATGTTATATATTATAAACCTTTTGTAATGCATCTCAATTTTTATATGCTGCTATAGTATTTCTCAGTTGTGAAAATCAACAAACAGTATTTGGACAATTATTGCAAGCTAAATTTAGAACTGTGCCTTTAAAAAGATTAACTATTCCAAGACTGGAGCTACTAGCCTGCTTAATTGGAGTATGCATGACTAAGCCTGTGAAAGGAAGCTTTAGTATGGGGGAGATAAAAGATTACTGGGCTGATTCCATACAGCCTGCACTGCTGGATTACAAGAGAAGGAAAATGCGGAACATCTGTAAAAATATCTGATGTGTTCCACTTTCTCTATATATATCTGTAACAAATTATTGTTAAAAAGCTTATTCTTCTATCTACCTCATGATAATCAAGATAAACATTAGCAGAAATTGCCCTTATTACTTGGTTTCTTGAAAGTAGAAGGGAAAAATCTAACATGTTCCATTCATATGATGTCCTCTAGATGTTTGGTAAACAAACATTTTATTCAAAACATTAATCTACATCTACAACATCAACATCATGCTAATCAAGATAAACAAAAGCAGAATTAGTCTTATTGCTAGCTTCATTGTCAGTAGAAGGCAAATAAGAAAGCAATAGTCTTGTTCTTTAAAGCTGGTCGCTATAAGAAATAATGAAAATTTAAATCTCTTTGCTTGCCAGGAATAAATAAACGAGAAACTAGAAAAAAATTATCTTCCTGTTTGAGAAAAGTATTAGTGGCTTAAAATTGAAACCAGTAATCTGGAATATCTCAAACAGTTAACACTACAAAAAAAAGTATATGACATATATTAAATGTTTTCATGAGATCTACATTTTTTGTGTAGTAAGTTTTTGTACATATCTTATGGTTTGCCAGTTATACAAAAGTCATCCAAAATGAGGGGGGTCTTCAAAGGCTATTCCCCCCAGAAAATTCAAGATATACATTTCGTTTGACATAAAAATATCTTATACATTAGGTAGTTTAATCAAAATCGTTAACAAGCCATTTTTGAGAAAATAAAAATTTTTGAACAATGTTCCATGTAAAAGATAGTTTGGGGTGGGACAGATTTTCTTGAAAATCTTTGTGTCGCATCCTTGGAAGATACCAAACTTAATTCATTTTTGAGCTATGCACACACACATACCTTTTTCTAAAAATGCTTTTTTTGGATTCAGGGTGTCCCAAAACATGTATTTCTGGTGAAATCTTGGTGCCAAATTTGTAGATGTACTACAATACCTTCTCCATACACTATGTAAATAGTACGTGTAGAGAAAGTAAAAACAGTCAAAGAAATTCATGACCACTTAGTACTGAAGACTAGAAGCATGTATCTGATCACACAACCATGGTTCATTTGCCATCTAGATGCTGCAGCACAATTAAATTAAAAGAATCCTGATTGTGGGAAGCACCGACCTGCTGAAATTCCTGAACATCACAGGCCAAAGCCCAGTTAATCAAGAGGAAGAAAACTTGCATATCACCTGCATATCCACCACTAATAACCAATACAAGAGAACATTTTGGCATCTGGCACGGATATTAAAGTTTACCTTGGTCAGACTGGTGAAGTTGAAAACAGTGCTGGACAGATATTAAGACCTATACAGCAAGTCTGCTGAAAATGAAGAGCAGAAGCAAGGATCAATGCTGTAGATAGTAATCAAGAAAAGAATTGACCACTAAAAGTGGAAGAGTTAAACTCCCATTGAAGTTTTTGGGATAAATTTGTTAATATGTTTACTTAATTCAAAATCTTCTCGGGCTTCTAGCCAGGTAAAAACTTGGCTTGACACCAACGTTTCGAGGAAGATGCACTTCTTCGAAACGTTGGTGTCAAGCCAAGTTTTTACCTGGCTAGAAGCCCGAGAAGATTTTGAATTAACACGTCGCCAGGAAAGCTTTAGTTCTTATGTTTACTTAATTTTAATATTATGTTTTACTTTGATCCACTGTGTATTTTACAATCAAAAGATGTGAATATGTTATATTCTAAAAGGAATCATTTGTATTTGTTGCTCTGTGTGTTGATTCCAGGAATATTCACTCTACAGGGTAAAACAACAGTTTTTAAGGGTCACTGTTAACAATGTAATAAGATTGCAAAGTGCACTAAGGAGAATTAAAATAAAAGTATGCTACAAATCTGTGGAATTATTTAGTGGAAAGGGTAAGAAGGGTAGTTATACTTTAGTTCCTGCTGCTGCTGATGAAGATGATTGATTGATGTTTAAGGGTGTCTAAATTCTGGGGTCATTAGCACCCTTATTAATCAAAATTGTGGCTAAAACCAGAGATAAAGATAAATAATAGATAAAATAGCAGCCAAAGTTAGTTATAACACAAGTAGTGGCAAACACCATATATGAGCCTAGAATATGTCAAACAATGGAACAAAAAGGTTATAAAAATAACTAAAACTAAGTCCTCTGGGTAAAAGCTATTTGTAATAAAACATTTAAAACCATATCTACCACTCCATTAGCATCTGTCAGGATAAATAAAACTAAAACTAAATTGTTATTAGAAATGTCAGTTTAAATAAACATTTAAAAAGCCTATTTGCTGCTCTGTTATCAGCAAGGACTTCCACAAGAGAGACCGGCAGCTGAAGAGTTATTTGAACAATTAGAGCTGCACAGAGTGGGATCCATCTTAAAAAGGTAACTGTGACCAATGTGCGATCAGGACAATGTCACCTCCTCGAGAGGTAGTAACCGAGTTTACAGGTAGGTCTTTCACTTCTCTAAGTTAATTGACCACTCCTCATGCCACCATGAAAGCACTGGTCTAAAGTCTTCATGTTATACAAGTAATTGCAACACTGTGTTTTGAGATGCAGTCTTTGCTGCCAAATCTGCCAGTTCATTCTCCAGCAAGCCACATGACCAGAATCCATGTATACCCCACATTAATGCTGGAAGCAGGTAAAATGTGCTGCTCATAAAAGCTCTGAAGTGCACCCTATGGCTTTATTAGCAAATAACTCCAATACAAAATTTGGTATCTCTAAACATTAAAGGGCAATATAACATATAACGCAATAATTTATACACATTAAAAATATTTTATATCACAGAAACTTGGTTTATCTGCTTCTTGCAGTTCAATAAGAGGCTGATAAGTTGTTTTGCATTTGTTGGATTGGAGTGAGTCCTGTGCATTGAAGTAGGTGATTCAAGTTCAGCACTTTCCCTACAGATAAACACTCTTTTGTCTGATATATTTTAATTCTAGCTAGATGTGCAGCTAGACAATCATGTTGTTTACAATCTGAAGATTACCACAACTTCTTTTGTTGTTATTGTTGTGTTTTTTTTTGTCTCATAGTTCATTTATTTTCCCCCACTTCATCTCCTGTAAATTGAGTAGTTTCCTTCTTCCATATTTCAAAAACTTTATTTGTGATTATCATTTTGGTTGACTTAATTGCCAGAGGTTTGGTTCCCACATACATATATTGTAGTGGATTTTTTGGCTAATTTATCTGTCAGTCTTCTACCCCCACATGGGTGGGGATCCATTGTAAAATGGTGTTTTTCTTTAGAATTCAATTTTATTAATAGGTGTTTGATGTCATGAAATCTGGATGAATGGGTTTTGGTTCTTGAAGATACAGTTCGTATAGCAGGTAGTGAATCTATGAGTAGAAGTGCGATTTGAATAACTTCACTCTATCAACACGTTTTGTACGGCTAGATAGATACTTCTATTTCTCCATCAAAGTTATGATATCTGCCCGCATAATGTGAGAAAACTGACAGATACTCCAGCACGTGCTCCTTTGTCATGTATTTATGAGCCATTTTTAAAGACTGGTCCTCGGGATATATCTTGTTTAGCACACAAGTGCCAAAGATTTCAACATTGCTGGAATCCTTTTTCTCTTTTTAAGATTATCTGGAAAGAGGTATGAGATATGATCTTATGGGTTTATTAGTTCAGCTGTGGTTTCAAATTCAGATGGTATGCACAGAGCTTCCAAGATATTTCTGCTAGCAGTTATAGGTGTTTCTTGTGCTTTTAGTCATTCATTTTGATTTCATCTAGGTATCCAGTTTGTTTTTTGTGACCCTTCCATTTTAACTCGGTTCATTATAGCTTGTTTTTGTATTTGTTTTTGAAATGGAAGATTCAGTGTAACTGTAATGCTATTATTGGTGTTGATTTAACTGCTCCAGTTATTAATCTTAAGGCATTTGACTGTATTTTTTCCAGTTATTTTATTTGCTGTAACTGTTACCTTGCTTCCACATTTAATTATTGGTTTCAAATATGTGTTATAGGTGATGATTGTGTCTTGTTTACACCCAATTTTGCATCTGCTACTCTCATAAAGTTAATCTATTTATTTGCTTTTCAAGAGGTTTTCCTTACTTTGTCTTTCCAATTTAACTTACTATCAAGTGTTACACCTAGATATTTTAAGTTTTTATTCTTTTCTATTGTGTCATCTTTCAGCATGAGATTGAACTCAGTGTTTCCATGTCTAAGTGAGAAGAATTGATACACAGTTTCTGTCTTGCTGACAATCTTGTTGTTCTTTATCGTCGATTTGATAAGTTCCTTTACAGCCGCATTCATAGTTTCTTCTAGTCTTTTTTTTTTTTTCTCTCTCTTCTGTTTCTTGCTTCTTTAATGGCTGAAGTTGAAATAACATTAGCAGCAAATATGCAGACGATTTAATTTTTTTTGTTGCTGTTATAAATCATTAATATAAATGTTAAAAAGAGTGGTGCTAGCTGGTGTTACTTTACACTGTTTATATTAGGATTCAGTTTTTATCCATCTCTGGTTTACGAATCTTTCAACAAGTTCTTTCTTACTCCATAGTTTATTAGCTTCTTGATAGTTTTGGTTCCCATACTGTATTGTATGCACTTTTGAAGTTCACAAAATCTGCTAATGTACTCTTCAGGTTATTTAAACTAGTTTCACCTCTTGGGTAAACTTTGTTAGTACTGCATTTTAAGTTGACATGTTTGCTCTAAAATCTGCCTGTTCTTCACCTAGATATATTTTTTTTTCCAAGTAAAACTTTAAACATGCTAATAATTTTTTCCCATATTTTGGCAAAAGGTTTGGGTTATGGGTCAATATGAATATTTCGTGAGAGAGAGAAAGAGAGAGAGAGAGAGAGAGAGAGAGAATAACTCAAAAATGAAAAGTAGGTAAAATACAAAATTTGGTATTTGAGCTTAGAATCTTCCAAGGATGAGAGACAAAGAGCAAAACTTATCCACCTCAAACTATCCTTTACGTGGAAAAAAATTTCAAAAATTTTGAGTATCTCAAAAATGTCTCTAAAATTTTGATTAAAATACAGTATATCAAAGATATTTATATGAAAAATAAGATGTATACGAGGTACGTCCAGAAAGTAATTCCATTTGGTAATAAAATTAAATTGTGTACAAATACAGAATAATTATTTATTGCACAAAATTCTACATCTCTTAAACCACTTTTCCACATAACTGCCGAAATTTTGCAGGCATTTGTCATAGCGTAGCACAAGTTTTTCTATACCTTCTTCATAGAAGTTTGCAGCCTGTGTTTTCAAAAAGTTGGAAACATTTTCTTTCTTTCAGCTCTTCATCATTGTTGAAGTGTTGACAGCCAAAGAAAGACTTGAGGTGTAACAACAGATGAAAGTCGCTAGGAACGAGGTCAGGGCTGTACGGAGGATGGCCAAACACGTCCCGGCCAAATCCCTGTAGGAGGTTTTTTGTCACATTTGCAGTGTGTGGTCATGCGTTGTCGTGAAGAAAAACAACACCTTTGACAGCAATCCTCGGCGCTTATTCTGTATAGCGTGGTGCAATTTCCTAAGTGTCTCGCAATAAACATCTGCTTTGATTGTTTGACCATGCGGTAAGAAATCAATGAGTAAGATGCCTTTGCAGTCCCAGAACACTGCGCACGCTCATTTTTCGAGGTGTCAAGATTTGTTTCGGCTTAATCTTTGCTGGGGATGAAGTGTGCCTCCATTCCATTGATTGCCGCTTACTTTCAGGGGTGTCGTAAGAAACCCAAGTTTCATCTCCTGTGACTATCTGTGTCAGAAATTCTTCGCTGTCTTCATCATAACAGGTTAAAAACTGAAGTGCACTACCCATCCGTTTTGTTTTGTGTTGCTCAGTAAGAATCTTTGGTACCCGACGTGAGCAAAGTTTATGAAATTTCAGTTTTTCGGTAACAGTTTCATGAATTAGTGATCATGTGCTTTGGGGAAATTCCATAGCGAGAGCACTAATTGTAAACTTGCAGTTTTCCTGGATCTTGTCATCAATCCCATGAACCAGTTCTTCTGTAACCAAAGATGGATTCCCACTTCGTTCTTCATCGTGCACTTCACTGTGTCCTTCATTGAACTGTCAGACCCATCTTCTCACCATTGAATCACTCATCGCATTTTGTCCGTAAACTTTGCAAATTTGCTGATAAATTTCAATTGGTTTCACTTTCCTAGCATTCAGAAAACGAATCACAGATCTGATTTCACAAGCAGGGGGATTTTCAATCAACACCAACATTGTAAACAAGCACAACAAAGCGTATGTGGCTGAGAGCGATCTCAAAATGGCACACGTTTCTTCTCCTTGATACAGAGCGTCTACCGCGCATGTACGGAACTGCGATCGCAGCGCTGCAGCGGATATAAATTGAAATGGAACTTACTTTCTGGAAGTACCTCGTATTTTGTATCTTCTGAAAATAGCCTATAAATCACTCTTCATTCTGGATGAATTTTGCTGAAATTTACATTAAAAAGTAAACCATAAGAGATGGACAAAAACTTAACATGCAAAAAGTGTAGATCTCATTAAAACATATTATTTGTTATTTACATTTTTTTTTGTGGAGTTCCCCATGTTTGAGAGATTTCTTGTTAATGGTTTCAGTTTTAAAATACTTTTCAATGTTATGGGAGGGAATATGTTTACTCCTGACAATGCAAAGAAACAGATTTCATCCACTTGGCAACCAGCTTTTAAAAGATTGACCATCACTTTAGCTTAGTTTATTCCCTTATTTCTACATATAAAACAGCAAGTAATAAGACCATTTCTGCTAATGTTAATTCGATTAGTATGAAGCAGATAGAAGAATAATCTTTTTGACAGTAATTTTTTACTGAGATGCAAAGAAAGTCATGTGAATGGATGACTTGATTTTTTTTTTTTTTTTTTTTTTTAACTTTCATAATATCTTCTTTATTTGATATTGATTTAGACAGAATGTATTAAATTTATTGCACTAGAGGAATCACTCAGAATAAATTTGGATGGCAAGCATAAAGAATGTCTTAGCATATGGCATACAGCTTTACTACTATGCAAACCGAAAGTATATGGTTTGCTTTTAGTAACAGAGGCACATCCAACATTGTCAGTGCACTTATTTCCATTGTGTATATACAAAGTGATCATTGTAATGTGATAAGAATTCTAAAAAGCAAGTATGGATACTAGACACAGACATTGTCCATACGTGGGATTTGGCACATAACCAAGGTGGGTGCACCCTCTCTCCCTTAACAAACATACTAGCATGTTTCCAGAAAAGAAAAGCTGCAGGCCTTGGATTATGTGAGAGGTTCTATAATGTTTGTCCAGTTTGGTATAGAAAAAAAGGTAAAGATTGCATGTGAAGGAAGGTGTATGTTGATTAAATGAAGGTACAAACTTGCTCATGTCTTTTTATTATGCTTAATAATTTGTCTAGATTTGGCATGCAGCTTCTTTCTTATATTATATCAGGTCTCTATTGTGGGGCAATACTGGAAAGCCTCGCCTGGTATTCATCTGTCCACCAAACAACTGCAAATTGACAGGGATGGCCAGTCAACCATGCTCAGTAGCTGAAAGAATTCTCTCTGTGAGGTATTTGACTGAAAAATTCACACAGCCAGCGCGATAGAAAGCTAAACAGAAGTCAAGATTCCAGTTGGCTTAATCTAAACACCATCTAGGTAAACATGTGGAACATATGTAAATCTTGTGCTAAAAGACTAATAAGAATTGGAAAGTGGCTACTAGAATGTAGATCAGAGATGATATTCCATTGTAAGAAAACTGCTATATCCAGCTGTGAAAAGGCATAAGAAAGAAATGTAGGCTCTCCATGATCAGGAGGGTAATGATTGTCTAAGAAATCGGCAATTAGCTGACTTCTTGCACAAGCCCGAGTGGGTGGTGGGCATTCATGTCAACTACCAAGAGAAAAGATGTTGGTGCTGGGAAACTAGGTCACCTAGATCAGTAAGTGCAAGCTCCTCTAGGGGTAACATGCTAGCCTCTGATTCCCAACTTTGCACATACAAAACCACCTGAAAAAATCCATTGCGCTCTGTCAGGTCCATAAACAAAACTCAATTTAAGTGTTTGTGCTGGTCATTTAATTTATTCTTTTTTGCTGTCAGACTAACACTTTTATCAGATCACAACCCTGCCACTTATGCATTGTCTGCCTGACATTGAGGGCAGAATCCTCAATCTCCTCTAAGGGAGAGACCCCTTTCCAATAGAAGATTTTGGTTTGAGGATCTTGAGCCAATTAGTGATACTGATAAGTGAAGATGGTGGTCACCAATCTATGCCACTCCAAAAGATTCTATAAAATAGGATCTATGGAACTTTTTCTTCCCTTAGATGTTGTAGGCGTGGATTTTACATTTTGTTTCAGGCAGTCAGTTCTTACATAACTGGTCTTGAAATTTATCGCTGCTGCAGAATATGTAATGGTTTGCCAGCCTTAATTCTAGAGATCAACATTTTGGGATAAGGGCCGCATTTACAATTGAACCTTAAGTGTAAACTCAAGCCTATAAGTTATAAACACTTGCTCACGGTGAGTGAATGCTTGCAACTCATAGAGAGCACTCTGTGAACACTTACAACCATAGAAGACATGGCAACATGCAAACTTCTATGACATAATTTCCATTCTCGCTTACCATTGGTCATTTGGAGAATAACGCATTTCAGCTGCAATGAATGCTGCTATCAGTTTGGGTGATAAGTGTGCTGGACTGCTATGTATATTGGTGGATTTGACAGATGCTGATATGACATAGAAGTAGATGTCAAAGGATTTGGCAGTGGTCTGGCTATAAGAATCTTTTCCATTATGGGGCTCCATTTATATCAATGGTCTGAGTTGCAACTTTCCAACTCAGTGCCAGTTTAACTGCAACTGAGCTACAAGCAGCAAACTTTGGGGCAGAAGGTTGGCAGACGTACAAAAGCTTCTAGGATTCCAAGGACACCTTTTCTCTTACCTATATCTCCTGGATCGCTTTCTGCTCTACAAAACAGGGGCATGCTAGGGAGCTAAATGAATGTTCACCGCTACAGTTAACACAAGGTGGAGTTGAATAAGCTTCATTGTGAGTGACATCTCCATAGTTGGCACATGTAGACTGAGCAGTGCAATAATCACTTATGTGCCCAAAGCACTGGCACTTGTAGCATCTGAATGGGTTAAGGATGCACGGCCTAGCCTCGATGGCTTCATGCCCTGCCTTAATCCTTTGAGAAAGACCTGCTCAATCAAACATGAGGAACAGGGTATTGGTAGGCATAAATTTACCCTTTACTGAGCCTTACACAGATGTAACTCTTTGTTCCATCACTCTCTCTTGAATCTCCTTACTGGACAAACTGTCAATGAGGGAGTGGTTACAATGCCACAATAGACTTTCAAGTTCTTATGCATCTCGACCCTAATGGGTAGCTCCCTAACATGTTGCTCTCAGTATTTTCGCTGCCTGGGTTGCTGAAAATGCTTCCACCAAGAGCATGCCATTGCGTGTTCTTATGCATGACTGAACCAGACCAGGTATCTTATCTGGACCCTTTTCTATTTGAAATGGGCTAACCATCATAAATTATCTTCCTTTCTCTGTCCTAAGTGTCACCATTAAGCGAGGACCACTAGACTCAACTACTTCTCTACCAAGCACTACATTACTTTTAGTGTTGCTTTTGCCATAAAGAAATGGAGTAAATTCATCTCCACCCCACTGGAGTAACAGGGCTACACAGGGGATATAGCAGGCTTGCCGTTTCCCTCACCCTGAAGTTCGTCATAATATCTAGTCCTGGCCAGTAGACTACGGGTGGGTTAGTCCCTAACCTCCTGTTTAGGTGAAGCACAAACCAAAGTGCTGTATTAGGTTGTGCACCCTCCCTGCTCACTGAAAAGACAGAAGACCCAGGCTCAGAGAAGCAACCCTCAACCAACCAGTATATTCCTTTCCAACGACACAGGTCTCCCCATACATATTTGGATGGGCGTTTTGACTGATTCTCTCACTATTAAGAGGGACCCATACTGAGGAAGTCAGGGTTGGCTCGAGAGCCCGGGTGCGCCAAACCCGTACCTATCGTAATAGACCCCTGGGGGTTCAGCTCCCGACACCCTAGGTCACGTAAAAAATAACATGAACTCCTACACGGTTATATGCAAAGCACAGAACCAAAAGGATAATTCAGGGTCAAAACATTATATTCATTTGGGCTTGGAAAATAAATTGTCGAAAATATAAATACATGTATTGAAAGTTAATCTGAATGGGCGATTAGCATGAGTGTGTGACTTGATGGAAACGTTTCGAAGTGCCTTTGAACTCGATAAGGATACCATTTTCAGAGAGTGGGTACTTAAGTGGTCGAGAGGTACGTGGACGGCAGGTACAAGAGTCCTAATCTTAAAAGGATTTGAATCGTGAAGAATTACCGAATCATGCCGATTACAGAATCTTCAAATCATACATTTGACTCTTACCTGAGACTGCACGCGTCCATTTTCTGTCACTACCCAGTGAGTAGAGGATGATACCTCAACTATAATGTAAAAGAATATCCCAACCATTTTCCATGTTTGATGTTTCATTTTTCGGTCTGTTTGCTTTTGATTTCTTCTTGACGGAAGATGATCTTCAAATATCAGAGCACGGAATTGTACATATGGCAGTAGCATCGCTTTATGCAAAGTGCCAACGTTTGCGAATGAGTTTTAGGCAATTTTTTTTTTTTAGAAATTTAACTGAAATGAAAGCAATATACTGCAGATGTGTTTAGAACATGCTTCTTGGCAGTTTGGTACATTTCATGACGATGAGTTATGCTTTGTTGATACTACTGTGTGGTACAATGTTTTGCTCGAGTTTTATTATGTGCAATTGTTTTCGACTGTCAAGTGTCATGTCAAACTTGCGCAGCAGTTGAAACACATTAGTTACAGTCTTTTGACATAAACCAGGAACTTGAATTGTATTAAGCAGGAAGATTCTTAATTTAGGTATTGCAAAACGAAATCATGGCTGATAGTCAAGTTCGCCAGAACTTTGAAAAGAACTGCGAAGACGCAATCAATAAACAGATAAACATGGAACTATACGCTAGCTACGTATACCTGTCTATGGTTTGTAAATGCGAACCCATTTACTATTTACTTTTGCTTGTTTGCCATTTCAAACCCTTTAGTACTGGCACATCATTTGCTACGCTATCGAGAAAACTCCGCACTTGCCAACTATTTGAAATAATTTAAAAGTGCAGTAATGATGCAGATACTTTGGTGTCCCTTAAGCCACCCACCCCATTTAGGACGTTTTCTTTTACAGCAAAAGTGACTGTGTAAAACCAAGAAGTCATGGCATATTTTCATGCTTATATGCATTACCAACATTAGGTAGCGATTGAAATTAGCTGGATTGGCGAGATCTCTCGGTTACGCAAGCTTCTTTCGGTTTACCTGGTACAATTAGCATAGCAAACATCCGGCGTTGTTGGTTATTCATATGTTGGCAGCTGTACATCAGAGAATGGTGTAGTAGACAAGAGGCATCAGTGTTGCCAACCGTACCATACTTTAGCTGAGTGCCATAATTTCGTTCTTATTAGCATAGCACTTGTGCTGTGCAAAAGTAGCATAATTTTATGATTCAGTTTACTTTGATTTTTTCATTGCCTGTTAGAAAAGAAAATATTGCCAACAACTGAGTTGGTCAAAGCTAATCGTTGGGTATAAACCTTTTCTGCAAGCGACAATTATTATTTTGTCTGCCACCCCTCTATCTCTCTCTCTAAAGAAAGGAAAATGGAAAGAGAAGCAGCATTGACCTTTGAATCTTTTACAAATAAAATATTTTTATGATTGTAGTTGTAGTTTGAATGTCTACTTTACTAAAAAGAGAAAAACCTTTATGGTTAGAGCTTGCCTTTTGTACACAACTTCACAGGATGGAAAAGCATTACACACCTAACTGTTCTAAGATCTTGTAGACCAATGTCCTGCCCATTCATGCTGTAGAAGTTATCCTGGCCTAGGACCAATGACCATTTTATGAATGTTGAACCCCTTATATAAATAGTATTCCATTAATTAAACATCTTAGGTAGTATAATTTTGTGTAAAAATAATTATTTTGTATAACTAATCAGATAAAATTTTATAAATAAAAGTATTTGTAGTCTAAAACTTGGTTAATGCCTGACATAGTGATGCACATTTTAAAAAATTTCAATTTAGTTTATTGCATGCTTTTTATACCCACAATAAAATGTGTAAATGTATAATGTAAAGTTTATCTTGATTAAGAAGTAGACAGAAGGATGAATTTTTGTAAGTATAGTTTGTAGAAGAGTGAACAGAGAAAGTAGGTATATGAATTCAAGACTTAATAGGGTTGACACACCAGTAGCGGACCATTTAGTGACATTTAAGTAGAAAATCATTTTTCACTTCTCTAATATTTACATTTAAGGATCAAAGTTAATATTTATTAATTATTTCACAAGCTAGCAATTGAATTATAGTATAAAAGGTAATGAATACATGAAGAATGATGTGAATAAATAAGTTGTAACAGAAAGGATTAACTCAACAGTGGTTGACCATGGTGCATCAGTTGTAGAACAGATATTGATCCAGTGCCTAACCACAATGTACATTTAGGAGATTCATAACAATTATGACACATATTATGATTATTTACTTTTATTTGGATAATCACATAGCCTATAGTACAAACCAATAACAGGTAACCACATCTGAAAAGAAATTATGATTATCCATACTTATGATTTTAGATTGACCTATTTTTCTTTAACATCAATTGTCTTTGAAAGATGGTATCTTGTCCTGTCCTGGGTATTCTGAATCATAGGCTGTGGTAGAACTTATATTATATGATCCGAATCTGCCACAAAAATGTCATCTTTCTGTAATTTGAATGTATCTGGACTAACCGACTTGTACTCCATAACTTTGACCTCATACTGGCTCAGAATTTCTTGAACTACACACACATCTGTAGACATTACTCGAACCAATACAAAAGTACCTGGTTGGCAGGTGTAGTGCATCATTCAACTCATCGCTAATAGTTACATTATCACCTGAAGAATCTTGGAATTTAACAATATCTTTTTCTGATGTTTCACCATCTTCAGGTTTCCTTTTTATCATTTGGGCTTTAGTTGTAGGTTTACCTTGGCCTGTTTTTGATTTACATTTTCTAGCCTGTTTTGCTCTCTCCTTTAGTTCTTTTTTTTCTTCCTTTCCTTTATTTTAGCCAGCCAGAAGATGTAGCTGCATGGGATAACCATAATTTTTTTCTTGCTACTGTTGACTTCTTTGGAGATTCTGTTGGCCATATTATCCTGTTTACAAAAGTGGGACTGATACTCTGTTTTGAGCCACCTGGTGTAGAAATAATTGTTGTGCATAATCACCTACTAGAGGTTGCACCTTTGTTCATGTTAATTCCAGGAATGTTGATTGAGCTGGTCTTCTCATCTTGAATGACATTATTGCTCTGATTGGCTTTGCAGGAATGTTTTCTGGTTCATCATTTTTGATAGGTTCTAACTATGTTTCAGCATTCTGATTGCACTGCGTAACTCTTGTTCCAAGTTTCAGCCACAGGTTAAACAGTTCCTTTGCTGATTCTTCACCATTGCTCCATTTGCTGCTTCTCTAAACTCTTCAACCCTTCCTGATTTTATTGATGATTCCACGTATAGAAGATGTTCCACAAAAAATTAGCAGGTTTGCATGCTTCACTTAAATTATGAGATTCATACTCATGCAGCATTCATAATCCACAGCATCAGGGTTATATGGATACAAGCCACATTTATAGAAACCATTTTTAATAATATCTGAAATGGTCCTCTCTTCTAATGCTTTCTCAAGCAAAGGTGCAAACAGTACCCTTCTCATACGTCTTGCTTCCATTCTGCTACAAGATTTGACCAACCTGCTTTCAGACCTCGAAAGACAAAGACAGGAGCAGGCTGCAGCAAATGAGTTGTGTTAGGCAGGAGGGCATACAAAAACATACAATGCTTACATAATATGTAAGGTGAGATCAGTGATCATGTATCAGAAACAAAACTGGTAGCTTGACTTGGTGTTTCCTGAGCTAAGGAATGAAAATATTGGCCATGTAATCATAAACCTGTCATCTATCTGTTTTCAGTTATTCCTATTCACCACTCAGGATTCATGACCTGGAACCCTTTCATATGGATATATTATCATTGGAGGAAGACTAGCACCACATGCCTGGAATGTAGCTAACACAGTAATCATCTCCCTGCTATTTCCAGGTTTAATTTCATAAAATTAATTTCATTTCCAAATTTAATTTCGGGCCTAAAACAAGGCCTATTTTTGGAGATGTCAGGAAATCAGATTCATCTGAATTAAAGATGTGCGTTGAGTCATCAAATAAATCCTCATGACCTTCAGTCTTTACAAAGCATTTCAGTTCATCAAGCCATGCTCTGATTGCTGTTTCTAATACGCAAGCTTCAGCTTTATTTATTGACTACAAATCACCACACTGACACCTTCCATAGTCAAAAAAATATATAGAAAATTCACATATCACCCCTGGGCAACTCATAAGTTTCAAAAAATGTTCAAAAAACTCAAAATTATCTTAGCACCTGTCAATAAATTCTGTGTCAAGAATCTCCTGAAGAAATCAATGACCGAAAAAATTCCCCCTCAAAAGAAGTCCGGAATTTATAAAATTAACTGTTCTGACTGCATTAAAGTATACATCGGCAAAACCAAAAGGAACATTGGAACTAGATTAAAGGAACATTTCGGCAACATCAAGAACAAAGAAACCAATAAATCTGCAGTGGCAGCACACTTTTGGAATGTACATCACAATATTGAAAAAAAGACTCATCTATTAAAATCAGTTGGCCTTGCGTCAGAATTAAATATTTGGGAAAAGATTTATATAAAAAAAACAGTGATTTTCTTATGAACTTTGACATCCTGCCAGAAGTTAACTCGCTTCTACGCCTCATAAAACCACCATCAGATGTCTCCACCCGAGAAGAAAGACCCACAGAAGCACCAGGGTTCCAGCCAGTTGACACCTTGATGATGCCTTCAACGGAAGGTGAAACACATCGGGATAAGTTTTAGGTATGTGAAGCCATAGAGTGTCTGGTCGATTCAATCTTTATTATTTTATAAATTATTACAGTGCTTCACAGTGTTAATTCCAATTGGTTTTTAACTATTTTGTAACTATTAGGATGTCTTTTCATAAAGAATGAAAACCACTTCCTTCCTGGCTTTCCTTTTGTAAAGGGGTTTACACTATTATCTTTTGTAATAGCAATGAGGGTTACTCTCTTTAGTGGGAAACCCTTGCATTTGCAATCACCCATTTCCTCTTCCTCGGTCAACATTGGAGAAGAACCCATTTTGCTTTTTTCTGGTACCCTCCCCTTTACTTTATTAATAAGTGTTAAATGAAGTACACCATATTGTCTTGATACTTTTCTTACACCCTGCCCCTCTTGAACAGCTAATATGGCTTCCATCATGGACTCCTCTGAATACTTCAGTATCTTCTTTGGACCCATAGTTTCAAAGAAGTCACTTTACTCTAAGAATTAGAATAATTTAATTTTACTAATTATTTACGCTTACAACTTCTGGTAATTTAAATACACCAGTGTTTGACCACCGCTGGTTAACTTATGGTACATGATAATATATTCTGAACCAATACATGCACACCTACACTATATCTTCGAGAATGCACAAAAAGGTGGTGATGTTGCTTAAAATACTACCAAACTTATATTTACAACTGAAGCAGATGAGGGCTGATATCCAGAATCTGACCAAATACCATACAACAGCATACAACAAAATGCTATACACCAATGATGATGTCACTTCCTGTTCCTATCTTAGAGTATGCTGAGAGGAAGCTTAGTTTTAAAGGAAATATTCATACTGGTCAGCTACTGGTATGTCAACCCTAGTTATCTTTTTGCATTAACATAATTGGAACACAGACTGATAAGGCTCATTCATTTTATATTTGCATGCTTTTACAATGAGTCAGGGAACAATAAGTAATGGTATAGTAGTTTACATTTTAAAGGTTTTTTAATGCATTAGTTCATTGTAAAATAATGCCTGATATAACTATTACACATATAGGTAATAATGGATTATATTTAAATGGTTTTAATAAGTTAATCCATAATAAAATAATACCTGAAATAAATAATACACATAAAGGTAATAATTTTATACATTACATTATGCATGCATACTTTAAAAAATTAGCTAAGATAAAATTTGCATAGCTTTTTGGAGCTTAGTAGCATAAATCTGCTGAATTGGAGTACTAAAAGCAGCTTTTGTTTCTCAACTGAGAAGTCCCTCAGTGTTAACTTCTGGTGCTGCAGGAGGCAATTACTACCTTTGCTCCAATTTGGTTCAGTTTTACCACAATTCACAGATGAGACAAGATTTCTTAGGTTGATATTCAATCGAAACTATGTGTTGGTCACCACATATGGCAAAGCTTGAAGCACGCTGTGATTGTTCTCTGAATATTTTAGGGATATTAAGTCACAAATCTTGGGGAGCAGATTGGACAGTTTTTCTGTGACTTTATCGTACACTGATCTGATCTAAGTTAGATTACAGATGCATCTTTATTCTTCAGCACAACCATTTGCTCTGAGAAGATTAGACACTATCCATAATCGGTCATCCATATGGCTGTTGGAGCTTTTCCAATCACCCCAGTTGCTAGCCCTAATGCAGAATTGGCAGAACCCTCTCTGCAATAAAGGCATGATGTGGTGGTGGGATTAAGTGCCCACCTTTGCAACCAACATGCACTCCATTTTTCCACCCCAGGGCAGACAAACGTAATAGAAACACCTCAGTTAGTGCAAGGCCTACAGGTTTTTGTTTCCGAGAGTTTCTTCGGAAGCATAATATTGAAATGTTGCATGTTTCCTAATGTGGTGAGGGTGCACCCATCTTGATGATCGCGGGATGACAGCATACCAAAAGTCTACAATGCCGTATCTAGTATCCATGCATGTGTTTTAGAATTTTTGTCAAATTGCAATTCTAAAACACTGATGGAAGTGCACGTTTGTTTTGGCTGTGCCTTTGTTTGTGGAACCGAACAATATACATGTTCACCATCGAAATTTGGGTGGCTGTCTCATTATGAGTGATCCTTAGTGCACTTCAGAGCCTTAGTGAGCTGTACAACTACCATCCTATTGTGCAGCACATCTAGGATACCCTCCATGTTTACATGTTTCTGGCATTAATACATGGAGTATGCATGAATTCCTGGTCGCGTTGGTTTGCCAGGGAATGAACTGGTTCTAAAATTTCTTGTGTAACATCTGAAGACTGTAGGCTTGTTGTGCAGAGAGCATTACTTTTGTGTTGGCATGAAGAGGGGTCACCTCTCTGCAGAAACAAGTTCAGGGTAGTGAAGGGCCTTCCAATAAAGTGTGTAACTTTCTCTCGTCTATTTCAATATGAAGTGATATCGGCTCAGTTGCATATTGACCACAGCAATTTTATACAGAGTATAAAACACATCTTGTTAAGAGGGAACCTGCTGCTATTTATGTAGAGAAGATTTGTCAGTCGTCCATCTTTGTTTTACCTGTGTAAATTGTGTAACGATCCAAACATTTAATTTTGTAAATCCTTGGCTTTGTTCTGCAGGGGTGTTTGATTTTAAAAGATTTATCATCGAGAATCTACTGTAAAGAGCCAATGTTATGCTGTGTTTTTTACTTTCTCTATACATACTGTGTACATAGTATATAGAGAAGGTATTGCACTCCACCAAAAAATTTGATACCGAAATTTCACCGGAAATATATGTTTTAGGGTCCCCTGTATCCAAAAAAAAGTATTTTCAGAAAAAAAGTCTGTGCGTGTGTGTGTCCATGTGTCAGTGTGTCTGTGAACACGATAACTCAAAATCGAAAAGTCGGTAAAATACCAAACTTGGTATTTAAGTTTAGTATCTTCCAGGGATGCAACACGAAGATTTTGAGAAAATTCCCCCCCCCACCCCAAACTACCCTTTACATGGAACTTTTTTCGAAAATTTTGATTTTCTAAAAAATGGCTCTAACGATTTTGATTAAAATATCATATATTAAAGATATTTACCTGACAAATAAAATGTATATTTTGAATTTTCTGGGAATAGCCTCTGAAGACTACTTTATTCTGGATGAATTTTGCATAACTACTAAACCGTAAGAGATGGACAAAAACTTAACACACAAAAAATGTAGAGCACGTTAAAACACACAATTTATGTTATATACATTTTTTTTTCTTGGAGTTGATCGTTTTTGAGATATTCGTTTTTCTTGGTTTCAGCTTTTAAAAACTTATACTTTTCTCATACAGGAATTTGTCAACTCCTGTCCATACAAACAAAGGAACGTCAGTCACATAGCAACCAGCTTTTGGCTTTCACTTTAACCTATGTTACTCCTTTATTTCGTTTCTACTTACAATAAAGCAAGAAATAAGACTATTTCTGCTAATTTTTCTTGATTAGCATGAAATAAATAAAAGATAAGCTTATTAACAATAATTTGTTACAGAGATATAGAGAAAGTCATGTGAATGGAACACATCATATTTTTTAAATACTTTTTGAATTTTGTGATAGGCTTTTGAGGTGAAATGAATTTTCTGTATTTCATGCTGTTTGATTTTCCCTTTAGTGTTATGGTTTGTTTAATCTTCAACATCCTCTTGAATTTTTTAATCTTACTGTTCACCATTTCTTTGTTGAATCCATTATTGTGTGCTCATTTTATTATATGTGGTTTTATCCTAAATATTCATTCTTGCTCATTGGAATTTTAATCAATCTGTATATAATGCTATTGTAGGCTGCTTCCTTATGTAATTTGGGCTTTTGACCATTTGCTTTTATGTAATTGTTAGGTGTGAATTTATGGTAAATACCAAATTCCAGTGTCAATATTTTGTATGATTTTAAGGTCAAAAAAAGGAAGTGTATTATCCTTTTTTTTTTTTTTTTTTATTATATATAAATCATTTATATAGCCCCTTTTAACTTCAATGGTCATATCGGGGGCTTTGACTTGTGAAACAACTCGTATTAATGTAGGTTAGAACATTAGGTTAATCATTGTTATATTACTAATACACACGCACATTCACTCTCACATTCATACTTCCAGATTCTGTGGGGGATAGGGAAAAATCTGGTAAAAGAAAAAATCCCTGCCCCAGCCGGGAATCGAACCCGGGACCTCCGGGTGACAAGTCAGCTCGCTGACCACTCGACCATGGAGGCATTTGTATTATCCTTTTCTGTTTCAATGGTGAACTAAATAGATGGCTCCTGCAAATTGAAAAGTTTGAGTGTCTTCCATGTGCTTTTTGTGTACAAGGCAAAAACATTGTTTACATATAAAATCCAAAACTTGAAAATGTGAGGGAAGGTTGCATTTTTCAAAATTGAGCTGTCTCCTGGCATTGGTATTGGACCTAAGACACAGAGAGAGAGAAAAAGTGACAGGAGGACTGAGTATACAGTATTTACTACCAAGTTGGTGGGCTGTTTTATGGGATAGCTTATACACTATGGGAATTAGACTTCTGACATGTGAGGTAAGATGCATCACAATATATATATTTGTTACTCTGGGGAACCTTTCTGCCATTTTACTTTCTGGGTGAGAGGAATAAATATAGGATAATAGATATGTAACTTTAGTAAAGACAGATTGTGCATCCCCCTGGGCTTCTACTTTCACAGCAAGTAAAATTAATTGCTCCATTTCATAGTCAAATTGAGTGTGTATTCATTAAGGCTTAAAGATACACAAAATTCCCTGGTCTTTCAATTTATTCAACATCTCACTTTCAGTTTTGGCAGTGGTAATTGTGTGCATGCTACTATTCTAATCAATTTTCTCACTATCTCTTGTTTTATGTCAGTTGCACAAAAACTTTTTGCATTATTTATTCAATTGTGATGTTCCACCAATGGAAATAAGTTATCTTAACTACAAGGCTTAAGTATGTAACATTTATTTCAATCTCATTATGAGTACAGATATACTACATTTAACATCCACTTCTCACTTCCTGTTGAGAATTCTCAAATTTAAGTCAAACTGCATGTTACATATTTTGAATTTTGAGAGAATAAAAAGAGAAGTATGGAATTTATTAAGAGTGCAGCTAACTGTAAGAATAACTTTCACAATACATTTACATAATACCCATTTCTCAGTTTCTTTTGAGAATTATCAAAAGTGTTAGACCTTTGAATTTTGTGAGAGTAAAAAATGTAATTCTGCGCAGTTTGTTGATGAGAGTACAGCCAACTTTAACAGTAACTTTCACAAAACATTTAATCTGCATTTTTGCAGGTTTTTTTTGGGGGGGGTACAGCATTAAACTGGGTGTTACTGTTGAATTTTGAAAGAATAAAAAGATTTAACTGTTTGGAATTTTTAACGAGCACACCCAACTTTCAGAATACATTTAATATCCATTCTCAATTTCTTTTGAGAATTCTCAAATTTATGTCAAGCTGTGTGTTAGACTTTTGAATTTTGAGAGAATAAAAGGATTTAACTATGTGGATCTTGCAAGGAGAGTAATTAATTTTCACAATCCATCTAATGCTCATTACTCAGTTCTTTTCAGGAGAATCCCCAAGTATATCCAGTTGTGAGAATAAGAATATATTAGGTCCATTTACATCAGATTTCTCTTTCTGGATTTTGTTATGAGCATAATTAACCTTCTCAGTATGTTCAATATTCAGTACTGAGTCTCATTATAGTTTTGTGTTAAGTTTTCTAAACGTTTGTTGAACTAACATGTTTTGAAAATATATATAAGGTATTATTACTTGTGGAGCAAACAGAGAAACAGTTGTGATATGTGTGTTGTCTCATTTAGGTTTTCCTACCATCTGTTACCAATTAGTATTGTTGATAAAAACCTAGAAGATCAGGGTAAAGGTTGTTCCAGTTAATTTAATCGTGCATTCCTGTGACTTCCATTTCCTTGGAGTGGGGCGAATAATATTCACCTGGAGAGGTATGACGCTGCAACACCAGTAGCAGAGCCTATGGTGGGGACTTACAACTGTTTCTCTGGTTCGGGTTTGGGAACAGTAAGATGGAGTCGGGGCCTACTTAACACGAAATTGCTTTTTAAAGCAAGCATTAAGAGTATTGTTTTGGCACAGTCAGTAGATGTGCAAGCTATGTTAGAGGTTTTGTGGGGGAGTGGATAATAATCAAGTAGTTGTATTGGCTGAGCATTCTGCATGGGTATAAAAGGCTGTGCGAAAGGGGGAGTAGCCCTTGTTGTTCAAAACTTGGAAGATTGGGAACCTGATGGTTTTGGCCCAGTTACATCATTATTTATTTTGAATGGAGTACATGCTGAAGTATTTCCCATGCATTCACATGCCACAGAATGGGAATGCTGCTATGACCAGTTGCTTGTTTCTCTGAAGTGTTAGGCACCACTACTAAGAATGTTCAAACAATTCCTGATCATTGGTTGGAGGTGCCGAGCTTAACTCTATCTTAAAATAGAGTCAGTGGAAATTGATTGAAGATGTACCACAATTTGAGATTGCCATTGTTTCAGTTTCTACGTATCTGGGTCCAGGCCCTTGATAAAACTAGTCTTTATGGTCATGTTATTTGACCTGGGCAGCACCAAATAATCAGGGCCAGCTTTAACCCTGCTAAAAGAATTTAAATGTGCTCACTTTCATACCAAGCTGTAAATTACTATACTCTAAGCAGGAGCATGTGAAAGAACATTGCTATTCTCTGCAAGCAGTGGATGAACCTTTTGTGAAATATGTAGAATGGATTCATTTGTATGCACATTTGTTTCTCATGATGGTAAATGAGGCCGAGGCTTGTTACACTATCCTAACAGACTTAAATGTGGTTCCTTAGGCTTTAGTTTTTTACAAAAGACACACTAACTTTGTTGAACTGGAAAGGTTGCTTCCATCAGTTAGTGGATGTGCCCACGCATACCGGGTAAGGGGGCATATAGATGTTTCCCTGGAAATGGAATGCACAATGCTTAGGCAATGGTGTGGCTTAGACTTACTCAGGTCAAAGAAACCAATGTGATATAACTCACCAACCAGAGCATAGTAAGATAAGAAAATGCATTTATTGTCAATAGACTGCAGAGCAGTTTCTGACACAGTTCAATTACAGTGATTTACATATGTTACATCGTTCAGTATTGCATATTTACAAATTACATACACAATAATACCTTATTAACTAAAATTACAATTCATCAACGGTATAAAAAGCCTTGTTTATTACATACTTTTTGATTTCTTTCTTGAAAGAATGTTTTAATTTAATTTGCTTAATTGAATTTGGTAACTTGTTATACAGTATTATTCCCATTTCATTTGCATCCATAATGCTGCTATTTATCCTAAAACCTTGTCTGAAAAAAACACTGTTGTGTCGTGTGTTATAAAGATTTGCTTTTCCCTAAAGTATTGTCTACAGTTTAGATTAGATATTATTCTGCTTGCTTTCTTTTGCAAATTTAATACTCTCTCCATATTTGATTTTGCACTGCACCCCCAAATCTCAATCCCATACAGCAAAAAAGGATATATGACATATAGTACATCATTTTTAATTGTTTCTTTTCAAGAAGATTGGAGACGTGCCTAAGTAAGTACAGGGATTTACTGATTCTCCCACTGATATACTGAATATGTTCTGACCATGTAAGCTTTTGATCTATTATAATACCCAGAAATTTATGTTCATTTTCATAATGTATGTTGTAACCTGATAATTGTAAACAGTCTGATCCATTACTTGAATTCCCTGAATTATACTGTATTAACTTCATTATAGACATGTTACATTTTAAATTGTTCTCCCTAAAGTATTCAAAGTGTATTTCAATAGTTTGTGTCATTGTATTATTTAAGTCTCCATTTGAAGTAGGTACCCCAGCATATAGTTGTCATATCATCTGCATACAAGATTCCTTTACTGTTCCTATTGTTGCGTATATCATTCACATACAGTATAAATAAGAGAGGACCCATCACAGAACTCTGCAGAACCCCATAATTTACCGTTTTGAAGCTGGATGTAGTTTTTATTGTTAGATTCCCTTGTTTATAGTTTAGTTGTGTTGCTTGTTTCCTGCAAATAAGGTACGAAATAATTAAATATTTTGCTAGATCCCTAATTCCATATGCTTTTAACTTATTTAGTAGAATAATATGATCAACACAGTCAAATGCTTTTGAAAGGTCAAAGAATAATGTTTTGTTGTTTTCTAGGTGCTTTGCTTTATTATTTGTGCATTCCAAAATTGCTGAGATTTTTGAGTAATGTTTCCTAAAACCATGTTGTGAATTCATAATAGTATTGTTTTTTTCCAGGAAGCCTATCAGTCTCTGCAATATGACCCTTTCAAAAATTTTAGCTAATTCTGATGTTAGTGTAATTGGCCTGTAATTATTTATATTCATAGTATCACCCCACTTAATCATAGGTCTAACAATGGATACTTTTAGGCAATCTGGAAATTGCCCTCTTGATATAGAATAATTGATGAGATGCTCAAGAAGACCAGCAAGAACATCTTTACATTGCTTAGAAATTGTCCTGGCTATGGACAGGATTTTTGGCAGCCAGCTGGGGGTGTCCTAGCCGTGAATTTGACACCAGGCTTTACCGCGACATTTGATTTTGCTCGGGAGTGCTCAGTCCATCAAGGTGGTTTTGCACCCCAGGGACTGTCGTGGTGGGCAAAACCGAGGTTTTTAGCTTATTAGATTCTAGGAGCAATTGCTTCTTAATTTGAATTTTTTTAACAGTATTTATACCGTTCATGCTAAAACCTTTGTTGATTGATGTAAGGTGTGTGGCCGGCAAGGTATAGGGATATTTGTTGCATTAGGTTTTGTGATTATACTTGGAAGCATCCATTGTTATTTTTGTTGGGGTTACCTGTGGATACTGTCATGTACCTGTTTGTGGTTGGATTTCGGTATGAATACGTTGAGCTTCTCTCTTTCTTTTTTATTTTTTTTTTTGTTTTCTTTCTTTTTATTTTTTGCAGGCTTAGGCTTTTCAACTCCCTCATGCTTTCACAGAGCTGAGTTGTGAGGTCGGTACAGTAACGACCTAACCAGGTGTGTTTTCTTTGAATCACTTAACGCCCTCTCAAGCAAAGGCAATTAATGGATTTCTGGGTGATTTTTAAGAATTGATTTCTGAACACTTGGGTGCCACACATTTAATTCAGTATTCACTTATTAGAACATACACCAGCAAAATTGTCACCTTTTGGGCTGACTTCACTCAAGACAAATATTGAAAGGTAAAATTGAGATGTTGAAGATATTTATCTGTGTCTCTAACTCACCATATTGAAGCCCTATCGTTTTGGTTCCCATGGGAGAGGAAAACTTTAGTCCAGTATCATCTCTATCTGAATAAAAAGATTCTTATTGAATCGGCACCTCTTCTGGATCTACATACGGTTGCCCATCATTTTTCTCAGGCCAAATTTTTTACCATTCTAGATTTAAATAACACCTATACCATATACCCTTGACCGAGTGTAATAAACATCTTACCAATCTTTGCTACTCCTTAGTGTCAAATTTCAGTATACACATTGACCATTTGTGTGAGGCTTTCTCTCGCCTTCAATAGGCTGATTTGACAGTCAAGCCTTAGAAGGTCTCTCTTGCTACTAACAAGTTGCACTTTTTGGTGCATTTGCTTTCCCCAATTGGGATTACCATTGATGAAGAACGTTCTCTAGTTTTGCATTAGATGGTCCCTTCGACTAATGTTAAGTTGTCGCATTTTCTGGAAATTTTTTTTTTCTTCTCCCTTCAAAATTATACCAAACTTCTCTTGAGCGGAACCCTGCAGAGATTACGGAGGAAGCATGTTCAGTTTAGCTGGGGGGGCGGCAACAAGTTGCCTTCCTGGTTCTGAAACAGGCTACTTACAACCTCTTGTTCTGGTGTTTCCAGATATTGCTAGGTAATT
This sequence comes from Hymenopus coronatus, assembly GCA_030762935.1. NCBI lineage: Eukaryota > Metazoa > Arthropoda > Insecta > Mantodea > Hymenopodidae > Hymenopus > Hymenopus coronatus. The sequence continues at coordinate 89,322,516 of CM060887.1, read as the reverse complement.
TGTTGTTCAGACTGATGCTTCTACATGCACTATTTGAGCACTTTTATCTCAGGGTGCTGCCACATTTATTACTTCTCCTATACTTTATTGGCTTTAGAGAGGAAATACTCAGCTATGAACTGGAAATGTTGACTGCTTTGTTTGCAAGTGAGAATGGTGATCGGAAATTGAACACGTACCATTCCACTTGGAATGTGATAGACTCTTACTTGGGCCTTAGCCACACTGAGTTAAGTTTATCCCAGTTCATTTATGGTACACAAAATGTATTGGCATGCTTCCTCCAAATGAACCCAAACCTGGTTTTCTGTCCGAATAGATATTGGTTTTTAATAAGCTGCCGGAGCTTTTTACTGCCCTTCTGAACCAACAATGGGAAGACCTCAAGTTGGGGACTCTGATGCAACTCTGATGGTTTGCTGGCAGGGAGTGTTAATGGAGTATTCAAATTTTGAGAGGAACCCAAAGGTTATAGTCCCTCCGACTTTGTTACACCATTTTTCATTATTTTCATTCTGCGATGTGGGGTGGGGGGGGGCAGTTGGTAAGGCCTGATATAAGATATGCGACCAGTTCCGCTGGAAGGTTATGGACAGGGTCGTTGCTGCTAGGGAGCAATGGCCAAACCTGCCCTTTGGGTGAGTTGGCTTCGGAGTTCACCATCCGTCCTCTTGAGAAGATTTTTGCTGATTTTGTGGGCCCATTCCCTATGTCTATCAGATAATACAAATGTGTTGGCATTGATGGATGCCTTTCCCAAGTTTTCTTGGCTCAATCCATTTTCTAGGGCTACTTTGTTGGTGGTGATTTGGACTCTCGATAATATTTTTGCTACCTTTGGTCCTCGATATTAGTGCTAGATAATGTTTACGGCTAAGTCAGTGTTTTCGTTAGGGGATTAAACACGTTCTCACTGCTTCTTATTACCCAAATCCCTCTCATGTAGAACGGTTTAATAGGAATTTGAAATCATCACTTATCGCTTACCACTTTGAGCATCGCAATTGATGGGATAGTAATTTATACTATATTCAGTAAAATTTCAGTTCTGTTTGCCATAAGTCACATAAAAATATTCCTTTTTCTTTACTTTTGCATACACATCCAATTCTGCTCTATCAAGTTTGTAGTTCCTTCTAGATTTATTGCTGTCAGGTTTCCCAAAAGCATATCACTCAAGCCTGAGATAATGCCCTTAACAACTTGAAACTTCTCTTGGCAATAGAGGACGTGACATGGTTAGAATACCATGGGATCAAGAGTTATGTGCTGAAACTTTTCTCTTAGCTCACAGCTAAAGGCTTTTGCTGCCAAACTTGCAGTATGTTATTGGGTCCCTTAAGATTTTCAAAGGCCTTTTATTTGCTTGCATGAGGTAACCAAAGTAGAGCTTAGATCGCAATTGAAACTGCTGCATCTACCTGCATGGCCTGGTCCAACAGGGACATCCCACATTTTGTTTCTTTGGGCTTCAGAAGTGATGTGTGTTATGCGCTCTATCTCACACATTCTCTCCTCATTTAGTTATTCTGATTTTTTTAAACAATTTTAATTTTTATTAATCTATTTTAGCGGGGAGTGCTGGCTCATTGAGCAGTGTTTTAGCTGTTTATGTCTCCTTTTTACTTTCGAAGGGAGTTGAGTAGAAGAGCTTATTAGTGCTTCCAGGATTACCTTTCCATTACTTACCCTTTGCAATGATCGGCAGTACATCGGTTACTCCTCCTCCTGGTTGACAGTGCTGCCTTTTAGCTGAAGAGGTGCTCTGGATACACCTTCTCCCTGGCTCTGGCTGGTAACGCAGTTGTAAATGATGTTCCTCACGTATAACTTGGGTGTTGGTTGGTGCTTGGTGCACCATCCTGTGCATTACAAGCTGCTTCATCGAGTGTCAGTTTGACGTTTATGTGTCCAAAATGGGTCAATTTTCATCACCAAGAGTGAGTGTGAGATTCTCAAGAATAGCGTATGAAACCAGACTTTGTTGTGTGGGCTGTCTCTCTCTGTTCCCTTATCCTTTCCTTTCTCCCGGGAATCTGAGCTGTTTGTACATTTGTGCATGCTCGCTTCTTGAATGTGCCCATGGTTTATTGCATCTAATGCTGGAAAGAGTGTGAATAAGCTGTCAGCTGGCCAGATGTGTAGTTGGCCACTATTATTGGGCCTGAGAGATACAAGAGGTCTGCATACACAGCATTTATTTTACTGCTGTCCAACTGCAGTGTTGTGGGCTGTTGTAAGCACTACAGAAATTTGACTTCTGGGATGTGAGGTAAACTTCTTAATAACACTTAAAACCTTGGCCTACTTCCTCCAAAATATTTAAGTCTGTGAGTTAAAATCCTACTCCCTCCTTTAGTACTTGGGCGACATATTATGTATTTTTTTATGCTGAGGGAAACATTGTACCATTTCAGTTGTTGGTTGAGAGGAAAAGTATGGCATAATAGGTATGTAACTTTAGTAAGCACATCTCTCTGGAATTTTGCTTTTACAGCAAGTAAAATATCTTTTTTTAGTTTTTTATTTATTTATTATCATTTTATTTTATTTATTTATTTTTTTATTATTTCTTTGTTTTTTTGTTGTTTTTTTTTTGTTTTTGGCTTAATGACCTTTAAACTGTTTGGTCATATTGGATGATGAATGGAAAAAAAAAAAAAAGAATGAAGCTTATCCAGGTAACTCACCCTAAATGAGATTCAAACTCGCAACCTTCAAGGCTAATATTGTCTTTCCATCATGTTCTTGGTTGATCCAGGTCATATTTCCAACAGGGTGATAAGATAAAGCTTGCCTTGGCAGCCTGTCAAAGGGTATTCTTTCCACATGATGGTACCATCTTTGATAATTATCAGTTTCCTTCATTATGCCTTCAATGTTTAATTTATCTTGTATTTCACCATTTTTAATTTTGTCTAGTAAGGTAGCATTTTCTACAGATCTGAGAAACCTCATTTGTGCAACTTCAATTCGCTTTTTATCTTCGGCTCTCAAAATCCATGATTCATTTTCATACATAAGTACAAGCTTGATTACACATTGTGGAATCTTATTTTAACATCTTTTGACATACTTTTTTTTTTTTTCTTTTTCAAAATTGTTTCTTATTATTCCATTTATTCAATTTTACTTATGTATATTTTCCTCTAGATCAACATTTATTTTACCAATATTTAGTTTAACCCAAGCTATTTAAAACTGTGCACTTGTTCTATAGTTTGGCCCTCAATAACTATTTTTGCTCTTGTATTTTACTCTCCATCTCTAATACCCTTGTCTTAGCAGATGAAATTACCATATTGCATGTTTTTAAAATTTTATTAAGTTTTGTTTCATTATATTGCAAGTCATCCTCTCTCCTTGCTAATTAGACCTGGTTGTCAGCAAATAAAATTGTGGAAATTCTGTTATTTCTTCCCAGGGGTATTATTGCTTTTGGCTGCATCAATTTCCATGTGTACCACATTTATGTGCACAATGGATGCACTTTTTGGTCCAATTTTTGGAGGAGAAAACCTAGGATGCGTCCTTTATGCAAGGAAAGAAAAAATTGGACTACAAAAACCATTCATATTGTTCACATATATGGTTGATCTGGATGATTTTTGGAATCTGTATCACTGTTTCTTCTGTATCCTGTTATGATCCATGCGAAGCATTGGCTCTATCGATCTTCAAAAAACTTTTCTCAATCACTTCCAATTTGATCAGTTTGCATGCCTTTATAATGCACTCGCACACCATTTCTATCGTAGGCCATTGTATGTTCCCTGTTGTGTTAAGTCAGGACTCCCAGGCTAACACAGTTGTCCTAATGCCACAACACAACAGTTGTTTAACTGTGAGAAAGCTCACATTCGCTTAAATTGGGTGGTGGAAGTGATGTCATTGTGCTACAGAACGTAGTCCACGTGATAGGCAGTGTTTGTTCTGTGAGTTTCAGGTGCAGTAACATTTACATTTGGATTTGGTGGCAGATTCTTATTTTATGTACAGATTAGACAAAGGTAACAGAATAGTGTCAATTATGCCATTACTGTACTATTATAGGAATATGTACAAAACCATTAAAAAGGATCCTACCAACTCTGTAGAAAGACGCACCATCCAGCTAATTAAGAAATCCAGCCTTCCTCCTGATATTCAGAAGACGGTCTCGCCATCTGCCTCCATACCTCCCAGATTATATGGTCTCCCGAAGATCCATAAGCCTGGGATACCTCTAAGGCCCATAGTGGACGCTATTGGCAGCCCTACCTATCGCCTAGCTCGTCATCTGGCACATCTGCTGCAACCAATAGTAGGTAAGTGTGTACACCATGTGAAGAACTCTATACAATTCGCTGAAGTTCTTGACAGCATCAAAGTGAAGCCATCGGACCTGTTAGTTAGTTTCGATGTGGTATCTCTCTTCACCAGAGTTCCCCTTGCGGAAACAATACAACTATTGTCAGAACACTTTCCACCTGGTATTACTGCACTGTTTAGTCACACACTTACTTCCACTTATTTTCTGTATGGCAACACCTACTACGAGCAGACAGATGGTGTTGCCATGGGCTCTCCTCTGTCACCAGCTATTGCCAACTTCTATATGGAGTTTCTGGAGCATGAAATACTTAACACAGCCCCATTAAAACCTACACATTTTTACAGATATGTAGATGATACATTTGTAATTTGGCCGCATGGACTGCACACTCTTCCAGATTTTCTTGCACACCTAAAAAGCCTCAGATCACAAATACAGTTCACAATGGGAGTTGAGAAAAGTGCTTCCCTCCCCTTTCTGGACATTCTGGTTACCAGAAAAGCGGACGGAACTCTTGGTCATGCCGTCTACCGAAAACCTACACACACGGATCTTTATCTCAACGCAAACAGCTTCCACCATAAGTCACAACGAATGGGCATTCTCAACACATTGGCACATAGAGCAGTTTCTGTATCAGACCCAGATAATCTGCAAACGGAATTTCAACACCTAAAATATCACACTCCAACAAAATGGATATTCAGCCAAGGACATCACATCAGCGCTGAAAAGAGCCGGATGAAAAAGAAACCCCAGCAAGAACACTCAACAAAAAGACAAGCCAGCCGCCATTTCCTATATACCGTTTACCGGCAATTTTTCGGGAAAGATTAGTAGACTACTCTACAAATATAATGTCAAAACCATCCATAAGCCACCACCTAAAATCAAAAATTTGGTCAGGCCAGTTAAAGATAATTTAGCTCTCAGAGTACCTGGTGTCTATCACATTCCTTGCGAATGCAGCGCAGCGTACATTGGCCAAACAGGACGCACTATTGCCACACACGTTTCTGAACACCAAAGATCAATAAGGCTTATGCAACCCGAAAAATCTGGACTGGCTGAACACTGTATAGAACAAAGCCACAGAGCTAACTTTACCAACACCAAGATAGTGGCAAAGTGTTCGAACTACTGGGAAAGGAGAGTAAAAGAGGCTTTAGCCATCTCATCTGAAACAAATAATCTAAATCGCGATTCTGGCCTACAATTAAGTTCAGCATGGACACCAATGTTAAAGAGCCTTAATACCTAATCCTCTACCTGCAGTCTTCCAAGACTTATTTTCTAGCAGGTGCGTGCTCAAACACAAAACATTAGCCGAATAACTGCTATAAATAGTTTTCTACGAAGTCCGTGCCCATGTCTCAGTCATCTTAAATACCAGGCCATAATATCACGCGAACCAATCAGATGTTAGCTTCATCCCAGCTCTTATAAATACCAGTCTCCGCAAGCTCAAACCATCAGTTCACCCTGAAGACGAGGAAGATGCACTTCTTCGAAACGTTGGTGTCAAGCCAAGTTTTTACCTGGCTAGAAGCCCGAGAAGATTTTGAATTAACACGTCGCCAGGAAAGCTTCAGTTCTTATTTTAAGATTGTGTATTTTTACAATCGGCCTGTATGGGCTGGTGTGCATCTGCATGCAATTGTTCCAGCAAACCATCAACATTAATTCTCCTTTAATATTTGGGCTGGGATTGTTGGTGGGACCACATGTACCCTTAATAGACAAAGGTACAGAAGGTTCTTACAGAATGACTTACCTGTCTTGTTCCAAGATACCCCATCAGCAGTACGAGACATGTACTTTATACACAATGCAGCTCCTCCTCATTTCTCTTTCTGTCCGTCAATTTCTGAATATCAGGTTTCCTGGTGGATGGATAGGAAGAGGTGGACCAATTCCATGGCCTTCATGCTCGCCTGACTTAAACCCACTAGATTTTTATTTGTGGGGATATTTGAAATCTGTTTATGCAACTCCAGTTCCAGATGTGGAGGCCCTTTGTGCTCATATTGTGGAAAGCTGTCAGACAATACAAAATTCTCCAGGCCTAACTCAGCACATTAGGGAGTTCATGCGACAGCAGAGCTAATGGAGCTAATAGAGGCCATTTTGAACATCTTCTGTAATTTCTTGTTTCCCCACAGTTCTGTCATTAAGTGTTCTTGTATAGGGTTCAACTGCAGAAAAAGTGCTCTAAAAATGAAATAAACAATTTCTAGACCTATATTCGTACAACATTGGTTTATCCTCTATAAGCAACAAATATTTTACCAAATTTTTCGCATACCCTTTTGTTGCACTATGATCCATGCAACATCAGTTGTAGCATTCTGCTGCTAGTAATATTGTCACCAAGATGATCTTGAAAACTGTCCCATACAAGTAAAGCTGGCTGGCAAAGCAGAGCACCAGGCCAATTTTTTCATACTATCTGCACCCGATCTTTTACCATATCTGCATCCATCCTTCCCTCTTCATGGACTCTAATGTAAATGCCTGCCGTACATTTAATCTTTGGCATGGAATGTATGTATCAACACACTTTTTTTCTCCTTGATGGTTGTGTTAGATGGCATATCAAGGAAAATTGGTGTCTGGTCTGCATTTCCTGTTAGTGATAAAAAGTAATTTATCCTCTTCATCATCTAAAAGACAAATGTATGGAATTCTAAAACTTTTTGTTCAAATCTTGCAGCATTTTTTGCTAAATTGACATGCGTCTTCTAAGTGAGAGCCCTTACATCTCATAAAATGGAAGATTCAGCCCCTACTCACTTTGAATTCATTATCATGCCCTTAGATCATGTTATCTCCCTCACTTTAAATTGTAGTATTTCATGAGAAACCCCAATTCCTTTATTACACAGCTCACTACGACTGTGAAAGACCATACCAGCACTGGAAGACCCTGGGGAATGACTTTGTCTCCTGAAAGAAAGAGCCGACTGCAGCACCAAAAAACTGAATGTCATGGTGCAAAAGATGCTCAACAATAGGTTGAAAGACTTGAAGTTTGAGACAACAGGACACAAAACATCAAGACACCCAAATACAAGTGAACATCAACCTTCGAAGTCTTCGCCAACATAGGATCTGAAGCTTTCCTCGCGACGAACATATTCTAAACGTTCTCGGGCTTCAAGCCAGGTGTAGTGATGAAGAGTCATTGACGTTTTGGGAACGTTCATCTCTCCCATCATCAGGATGATGAATGGCTCACTTGGGTAAAAATGGCAGTATATATACCATCTGCCGCAGCAAGTAGCATGGACCCAGTAGAAAACGAGGATCATTTCCGCAGGGTCAGTGGTGGCAGACCTCGTAGAAAACACAACTACTCTGGATGCGGTTTTCTGCGTTGAAATCAGTGCTTCCTCAGCCGGTCAATTTCCAGTTTTACGGCTGGTTTCCAAGCGGAACTGAACTGTAGCCCAGCATTACGGTTCAGTGTGCTCCTCTCGGAGGAGATAGCTAGAGCCTCCTTTACCCTGCGCTCCCAGAAACCGTCACACTTGGCCACAATGGTTGTCTCTCTGAAGTTGGCTTTATGATCTTTCTCAAAACAATGCTCTGCCAGACCAGACTTCTCAGGATGCATTAGATTGATTGTTCTCTCATGTTCTTGGACCCTGGTTGCAATTGTCCTGCTGGTTTGCCCTATGTATGGGGTTCCGCACTTGCAGGGAATGCGGTACACCCCCAGAACTTTGAGGTCTAGTCAGTCCTTCACTGGTCTCCACCATCGAAGATTAAGCAGCTGGTGATTTTATTACACATTTCCTTGTAGATGCAATGGAAAAAGGGAATTTACTAGGCTAAAGCGATAGTCAAATCTCTTAAAAGCTGATCACTATGTGTTCACCTTGCATGACCTTGATGGAGGAGGGGGAGGGTAAACAAATAACACCTTCCCATTTGAGAATAATATAAGTATTGAAAATTTAAACCGATAACAGGAAATATCTCAGAAATGATTAATTCAAAAATGCATTGACATAAATTGTGAGCTTTAATGAGAAAACCATTTTTTGAGTAGTAAGATTTTCTGTCTTTTATGGTTTACCAGTTATGCTAAGTTCATGAAAATATATTATACATATGGTATTTTGATCTAAAGAGTTAGAGCTATTTTTTTTAAAAAAAATTCTGATGTGTTACAGTCATATGACTTTCTCTACCATTCTGTAAACTATTCTTAAAAATGAAGCATTGAGATAAGCATTAGAAGAAATGTTTTTATTACTTAGTTCTTTATAAGTATAAAGAAAATAAGGGCATATAGCAGCTAAAGTGATAGTGAAATCTTTTAAAAGCTGTCATGTAATTAACACATTGACTACATCTATTGTTGGGTTGTTATACCTCATTTACCATATAGGTCTGCCAATATCCGATATGCATGATGATTTTATTGCAATCTTTTGTTCTTTCTTTATTTATGTGCTGCTTTTAGCACTTAGGTTCATATTGATGGGGTTTGCCTTTGGAATAATTTGCTCATCAACAATAATAATGGTCATTTATTTACTGTTCTGGTAATCTTTCAGTTTTCTGTATAAATATTAAATTCACACACATTTAGACTGCCATATACTTCCAGACTCTAGGGAGAATGGGGAACAATGCTGGTTAAATAAAAATTTACATCCTACAGCTGTCTGTGATCTCTTGCTAACCATCAAACTTCAGTCAGTCCTTGCTGCATTGCCATAGAATGGGGCTGCACATTTGTCAGCTTTTGGTGCCACATAAATGTTTCTATGTGAGGGCTGAGCATCAACCTGTATGGTTGCAAGTTAACTGTTGAATGGAAGCCACAATATATTAACAATTATTAGCACACTATTTTATATGAAAATTTTATTGACAGGCTACAGCTCTGGGGCCAGCCGCCCCCAGCTTTTTGTATAAAACTGTACTGTTCATAAATGGATAAATTACTGTTGATAATTCATATTTACACAAGAAACAACTTCACAATAATTCTAGTAACAAGGATATCAGTATCAGAGGGAATGCATTGTAAAGTAGGCTGCCAAACTCAAAGCCTTAACAAACAGTTCGAAAACAAGATAAAATATAAATTAAAAAGTTTTTGCAGAGTAAATGTTTGCATGGTCTAAGTGAATTTTAAACAAAAATATGTATATATTCTTTTATGTAAATAATTTTATATTTTGATGTGTCTAAAATAATGGATATTTGGCTTACTGGAATAATCAATTACTGCTGCTGCCACTGCCGCCTCCAAAAAAGCTTTGCTGTAATCTCAAAACTTAACCCCCTCCTAATCGCATTATAACACTTCACTTAAGATATGTTGTATTTCTATGAAAAACAAACAAAAACGTTTTGCACCAGTTATATAATTATTAAAAATCATCCTCTTTCTAATCATAATATTATTAGAATCTAATTTTGAATATGACTTCACTGTTAGCTACTGCTGACATTGCAATCTACAACTGTTTTAGGCATATTATTTCGACAGAGATGACATTGCTTTGCCTGGGCTGCACAAATATTTCTTTAAGGCTTCAGATGAAGAGAGGGAACATGCCACAAAATTCATGAAATATTTAAATAAACGTGGTGGACGCATTATCCTCACTGAAATTAAAGCTCCAGAACGTGCGGAATGGGGTACTGCTGAAGATGCAATGTTGGCAGCTTTGGATCTAGAAAAAGTTGTGAATGAGGTATTTTTGCTTATTTCTTAATATATAAGTGAAATGCAAATGCATTTATTCAATATCTGTTAGTGTTAAAGGTTAATAATACAGGGAAAGGCTTAAATAGGTTTACAGCATTAATCTTGGTCAAAACAGTTTCAATTTAGACATGACCTCGCACAACACAAAGATTGGGACACAGATTGAAACAATGAATAAAAAAAACAAAAGACAAACTGAGCAAGGCTGGGAAAATTAATAATGAAATAAGATCATCTCAGTCCATTAAATGCAACAACCATACAACTGTATACCTACTTATGCCCCTCCCTGAATTATAAATCTGCTAGTAGAATGCAAACTTGTGATGTGAACATTTCTAGTGAAAGTCAGGACTTTGAATCCTTAGTGATCATACTTATGAAGTCACATGAACATACTTTTAGATAATTGCCCTCTTTTTTAATACTGCTAATATTTTCTCTTTGCATTTCAATACAATCATTTTTGTAGCAGTTCAGACATAAATTCATATAATCATTTAAAAATATATGCTACAGTTTGCTAAAAAGTATTCTCTTTTTGTTAAAATTACAATTTAACATTTTAATAACCTGCTAGAAACCAAACTGTTTTTTAACTGTAGTGTGAACTTTTGCAACTAGCCTCTAGTGCAATTTTTATTTGCTTTGAAATTTCATTTAACTTTGAAAATGCGAACTTCTCTGTTAATAAATATATAAAACAGCATAATTAAAACAAATGGAACACCATAATGGAATTCTGAAGAGAATAATGAAGTTTTGGTTTCTTAGAAAAACTACTACTTTGAGGTGAGCAATGAAAAGGATTATGGGTCCACATTCTTTGATTTAATCTCTGAGAAAATTATAATCCCAGTTGAAAATGAAATAATTTATGATTTCCCTTGATTGTCAAATGATCAGCATTCTGTCTTCTCAACATCTTCTAAGATTAATTCTTGGCTGGGGTGGAAGCATTTTTCTTCAATAATAATAATAATAATAATAATATTGGCAACATTATTTTGTATCCTCTGCGGAGCCTGGAAGTAAGCATACAAAGATGTTTTAATGTGTATAAAAACGTACATTCAACAACTGCCATGAATGAAAGATATTTAGACCTATGCAATTAAATAACAAACTGTAGTTCTGCAAAAACACCAATTTAATAATTATGAAAATGTTATAAGTATAGAGCCTAAAACCAACCCCCTAAACCAAAAGAATTTATTTACTTTTACATTTATTATTCAATCAAAAATTATATGTCACTGATAAATTGTAAGAGATCACATCAAATCTACTGCATATGCAGTAGCCAATAGGAGCACACTACAACGTAGCCATATCATTCGCTTGTGTGTGAGAGAGCATGCAGCGCAGGGTGTTACCAAGGGCTATTTAATGGAACTGTAGAGTAAAATTTGGCTATTTAGTAAAACTTAATAAATGACAATAGAAATGAACATACCTGCTTATTCCAGAGGGATGGCCAGGGGCTCATTGTCAATGCTTGACTATATTTTGGTTCTCTGCTTTCACTTAGCAACACTTGCTTTACTTAGTGACATGCTGTAAGCTTCAATTTTTTAGAATTGCACATTAACTGTCTATTTTGTCCCCTTGTGAGAGTGTTTAGGGTGTATTAGGAGAAAAGCGAAGCATAATGGTACATTACCACAAAGGTTAAGCACATCTCTGATAACAGCTCAAGGTCTGTTTAATTTCTGACAAACATCATTGTTTATAATGTGTGATATATATATATAGAGAGAGAGAGAGGCTGAAGCTAAAATCATGCTTGCTCGATTGTTCTCATTATATCTCGTATAAGTTTCAAGGTTGTAGTAAACTATTGGTATCCGAGTGTTAATCTAGTCATTGCTAAGTGAGCCGTGGCTGGTTGCACACCTGTGATTCCTACAGCCCTGCAGCCTCTGAAGGTTTGACGCAAATTCTAATCTTTTGTCTTAATTAATGAATGTTTTGTGAAACAAAATTCTTTCATTTCAATTCCATAATTTATTACGAGGATACATTGTAATCCATGGATCTGTGATAAATTTGTTGTATTTGCATGTAAGTGAAATATGTATTTATTTGTTAATTGAAGGAGGATTGTGAATATAACATATTATATAGCATTGACAATTACTGTACAAGTTTCTTATTGTAAAGTAATTTAGGATGTATAATCTAAAATTTATAATGATATTTAAATAAGACTTTTTATTAATATAACATTTAATAATTGTAACAATTCTCTACTTTTCTTTTTGAAATCCAAGGACTAAATTTGCAATAAAATGATCTATTGCATCGTCGGCTCATTTTCTTTTTGATGTTGTTTATTTACATTGTTATAGTTACTGCTACTAGGTGGATTGTGTACTCTGGCATTGCTAACTACTGGAATCAAAACAAATTTGGTGAGAATCAATTGGCGGTATATCAAAATTCATTGCATGATTTTTATACTTTTAATATAAATATCTTCTTCCAAACCATTAAATCTATGGGTCCATTTAAGTGCTTTAATAATTTAACATCTGGATTTATTTTATGATTAAATTTCCAAAAATGTTTTGCCACAGCTGATTTATCAATTTTTTTTGTATTTAATATTCCTAAAGTGTTCTTTTACTCTGGTTTCCAAATGATGTTTAGTCTTACCAATGTAAACAAGGTCACAATTTAATTGATAAATGCCAATTTTTTTATTTCTTGAAATTTCATCTTTTTTAGAAAAACTTAACAAATTTTTATACTGTATTTATTTTGAGGAATCAATATTATACCATGCAGTTTAAAAATATTTGTGAATTTTTATTTGGCCAAGGGTGGTAAGCAAATTTTTTAAAAATGTAATTATTTTTTATGTTTTTAAAAGTAGAAACTTTTTTAATAGCTTTTTAATATTTAAACTTCTCAATTTTTTTATTTATAAAATCAGTATTAAAACCATTAATTAAAGCAGTGTTGATAATGTGTTTATATTGCTTATAGAATTCATCTTTATTGAGGGGTAAATTAATTAACTTATAAATTAAACTATTGAAAACAGCAAATTTGTGTGAAAAAGGATTAGAGCCATTATTTCTTATGTAATTATCAGTATGAGTTTGTTTTCTGTATACTCCAAAATTCAATTTATTGTCATTTTTTATTATTTTTAAATCCAGGAAAGGGAATGTGAATTTTATAGCCTTATCTTGTAAATTTTAAAGTTTTAAAGCATCATTTATATTTAATTCAAAATCTTCTCGGGCTTCTAGCCAGGTAGAAGCCCGAGAAGATTTTGAATTAACACGTCGCCAGGAAAGCTTCAGTTTTTATTTCATCATTTATATGTTTATCAGGAACAATAGCAAATATATCATCTATATATCTATATCAAGTTTTAAAAATTAGAGGGAATGCTTTAGTGACCTGTATTTCAAAATAGCTCATGAAAAGATCAGCAAGAAAAGGTGAAAGTAGACTACCCATTGCTAAACCAGAAGTTTGTAGATAGAAATTGTCATTAAAGCTGAAAAAAAATTTGATTCAAACAAAGATTAGTAAGGATAACAAAATCATTTATTAAATCTTCATTCAATTCTATAGAACTTAACCATTTTTTTTTAAAAATATCAAAAGCTTTTCACTAGCAATGCTTGGAAACAAAGCAGTTACATTGAAAGAAACAAGTTTATCATTAGCAGACAATGTAGTATTGCTGATCCTTTCTACTAGCTCAAAAGACTTTTTAATACTAAAACTCTCAAATTTTTCAACATTAGTGAAGTTTTAATTTAACCTTTTAGCTAGGTTGTAAGTAGGTGCATTTATGCAATTTACTGAATTAAAATTCACAAGCAGATTATTGTTTGTCAATTAGCTAGCATTTTTATTTAAATTACACATGCCTGAATTGCCAACTTGGTGGTTCAAATTAAAGTCAGAGTCTGAGAATGCAGGTAGACTTCTAAAATTGGTGCCCATTACCATAAGACTACAACAACCAAAACACTTCACACTTAGAGATATCAAATTAAAATTAAATTACTCATTTTGTGACAATTACAGTGGCACACAAAGCTAGGTCTGTTTAAAAAAATAGTATAATCCACATACCATGGTATAAAATAAATAACAAGTACACAAGATTGGCTCTTCAAAATTTAATTAAAGGAAAATGCTGTCATCTGGTGAATCAGCTGATATAAAGGTGGATCATGTGTTCATTGGACTCATAAAGAATTTTAGAGACTTTTTATTGGACAAGAATGTGCTAATTAAACATTAGGAGCCATGAATGAATGTCCAATCTGTGAACTGCCACACTTTTCTCTGCTGAGGCTACTACATAACATAAGCATTCTTCTTTGTATAAGAAGCCAGATATAATTTTGCTTGCTAGACTTATTGGTATACTTCAATTAAAGCATGCTGTGACAGACAAAATAGAAATTGTCGTGAACATTATTGTATATGTGTATATATGTGTATATGTACTGTTATCACTGATTTTGTTTCTCCCAAAAGTAGGGATAGCTGGGAGCTCTTGTGGTATACAAAGTTAGAGGTAGTTCTAATTTCAGTTTATCATAGTGATACCCTCATTCTTTATCTTTATTTTGTTTTATTTTTATTTTATATTTATTTAATAAAACACATTGTGTACAGTAGTGGAATAATACAGGAGTTAAAGTTAGGGTTTCACCAGTCTTTAGAGAATGTAATTATGGAGAGAGTTCTGTTTTTGCATTTAATTAGGTGGTATTTGTGCAGAAGCAGGTGTCCTTGGGATTATGATAGGTGGCTTCCGTGCAGATCTTTCTGTGGAACCAGAAGATTGGTCCTTTCCAGTGGTTCGTTCTCATTGCTTCTGTTTCCATAATTTCGTTCATTAGCTTTGTTGTGTCTCTCTTCGATGTGTGTTGTATAAGCCTGGGTTTCAGGCAGATTGAAGGTGTGCAGTATTTCGTGTAAGAAGAGCTAGAATGTAGGTGAATCTGTTTCTTGAAAATTTTGAAATTAATAGAGTCCTTTTCTAAAATCTAGCTTTAATGTTTTCCATTTTCATCAGGTTTTTGAGTGTTAGATAGTCCCATGTTAATTGTATTCCATATGTGGCCATCGGCATGATTTTGAGTTTGAATAGTGCCATTACAGTTGGTATATTGATTTAAGTTGAAACTTCGGTATGTTGTAGATTGCTTTTGTTGCCACTGCTGCGTGTTCTTGTATGTGATTCAAGAAAGTGGATCCTGTAGTTTGTAGAGTGACTCCCAGATATTTGAAATTTGATACAATCTCTAGGGAGGTTCTTATGTTGTCCATTGCTGATTGTAGATGTTCTGGGTTTCTGGATAGGATGGCCATATCATCCACATATATAAGTAATTTTACATTTGAGCTTATGGTACTTCCTGTGTCAGCAGTCATTACATTGAATAAGACCAGACTCATAGGGTCTCCTTGCAGGACTCCTCGCATTTGAGTGATGTCATTGATGTCATCGTATACTGCTATGTGGTTTGTGTTGAAGATTGATTTGATGATTTGGAATTCTTGATTTGCTGGGCCTAGGATGTTCTGTAGTTTGTGTATGAGTATTGCTCTGTTGATGCTGTCAAAGGCCTCGGAATAATCTATCAAGATTGCTTAGAGTGGGGAGTTATGCTGCGTAATTGAGGACACTATTCTTGCAGTATTTCATGCACTAGGTGTAGCATTGACTTGCCCGGTCTGAAGCCATATTGGTACATTGATATGCTTGCATGTGGTTTTGATTCGATGCGTCTTAATAGGGCTTTGGAGAACAGTTTGTATGTAGGAATTTGAATTCTCTTTCTTTCCTTTGCCTTTGTAGAGTATCATTATAGTTGATCTTTTCCATTGTTGTGGTATTGAGTGCTGTATGAGACATTGTTGTCAGAGACTCTGCTACGTCTTTCAAGTGCTCCATATATATTTTGTCTGGGCCACCAGCTTTGTTATTTTTTTCCGTTTCTTATGAGGTGGATGACTTCGTCTGTTGTGATTAAGTCTACATTTTGTGTGGTTGCTATGTTGGTGCTAATTGGTTTTCAGTTTTTCCTTTTCTCCAAGGAGGTTTCTGAAGTGATGTTATCATTGTTCCATGTTCATTGGGTACCTGGTTTTCTGTGGAACTCAGTGTTTTATGCGAGTTCCTTCTTCTTTTTCTTCTTCTTCGATTAATTTTATTCGGTGCAGAAATAGTAGGTTAGTTTCTTTTCTTTTAGTTCTTTTTCTTCAAACTATGGTGTATTTTGCCAGTGCATCATTCCCTTGCTCCCTGGCTGCGTTAACAAGCTGCAGACTCATTTGCCTCATATCATAGCATTCAAGGTTAAACCAGGATTTTGCTGTCGACTGGGCCTGTGCATTTTGTTGGCGGCCTGCATCGTGATTAGGTTGTTGAGCGGTGGTCTCCTCTAGGCTTCCTTGCCTACTCATTTCTGGAATTGAGTCTTGATCAATGCATCTTGATGCATTACATTGGATTAACATTATTATTATAGTTATTATTATTATTATTATTATTATTATTATTATTATTATTTGAAGACACCTGCATCACTTTGTTTATTTGCATTTTAATTATGACGGGTTGGTGCTTTCAGAGTTTTACCTGGTCAGGGCCTTGGTTGTTTGGGAAAACTGGGTTGATCATTTTTCTCCCATTTGGGGCAATGTACATATATTCTTCGACTTTATTTAGCCATTTTAGTCAATATTCCATGAGGAACTCTGTGTCCTCTTGAGTGTTCACATCTCCTTGGTCTATACATCAGTTCAGGTCTCCGATTAGAAGGGTAGGTTTGTTCATTGTCTATGTTTTCTAGTGCTTGTCTGACGTCATCAATAATTGACTCAGGTTTGGTTATTGGACATGAGTAGGCTCTGATTATATTTACCAAGTGAGTGGTTATTGATTTGGTGTTTTAAGTGCAATCTGTACAATGAGTGGTTGCAGTTGGGTGTCCCTCTGTGTCCTTTCTTGGCAAGTACAGATTTTAGTCCTACATTCCATAGCATTATTTTTGTGCAGGAGTTTTTATCTTTATTGATTCAATAGATGTGTGTTGGAGTACTCTTGGTGGGTAATGGTCTTGGGAGTGAAATCGATAACACCTGACAATTGTGCCCTTGGTGATTTTGTGTAGGTCTCTTGGGAGTTCCTATTTTGTAGGCTTTTAGTGCTCCTCTCTTTTGTAGTTCTTCACAGTGTGTAGTCTCAGTTGCTTCAGGTGATTTTGCACCATTTCACAGGGTGTGTCATGGTGGAGGTGTCCTATATAGGCTTTATGGGTTACAGCTTGTAGTTCATTTGAGCGCTCCGCTGGGCAATACTTGGTTCTTGTTGCCACGCCTCCTCTTTACATCTCTGCGCAGGATCCTTTGTCACTGCATAGCTCTGTTGTTGGATTCTGCACCGGTGGTGCTTGTGTGTCTTCTTTTCTTCTAACATCCCTGCTCATGTCTTTCTGTTGGGCATTGGGTTCAGTTCTGTGGGGCTCCTGCTTTTCTCTTTCTTTTCCTGTTGTACAACTTGTTATTTCTTCCTTTATCATTGAAGTTGGGTGAGAGTTTCTCTATCATATTTTGAATTTGTAGACTCAGCTTATTTGTTATTCTTTGTTCTATTGATGAGATGTCTTTGGGTAGCAAGTTCGCTAGGTGTCGATGGTTGTGGGGCCGGTTCAACCTGACTGGCTGCTGTCAAGTTGATTTGTCTCTGTGTTTTGCTGGTGGTATCTCTGGTAGGTTTTGCCACCTTTCTTCCTGCACTGCTGTCTTCTGTCTCCTGAGTGTGTTCTTTGAAAGATTCCTTAACCTCATTGCGAGGCTGCTTTCTTTCTTTGATTTTATCTTCATATGTGTTTTTCATTGATATAAATATTTCTCTGATTGAACTCACTGCTTGGCTTCCTTCTTTAGGTATCTACCTGCAGCTTCTGCTATACTCATTAATCACGAGAGCATCCTCGAGATGTTCATCCACTTCGTCTGCCATCTTTGAGTTTTTTGTTTTATAAATGTTAGTTATCAACAATTAGACAACTGCCTCCATGGTCCAGTGGTCAGTGAGCTGACTTCTCATCTAGAGGTCCCAGGTTCGATTCCTGACAGTGGCAGGGAATTTTTCTTTAACCAGAATTTTAATTATCATTACAATGACTCTCATACAGAGTTGGCAATTGCTCTTCACAATCCAAGTATATGCTCCAAATTCAGTGTCAATACTGAACTTACAGGGTTAGTTGCCCTACCTTTTATACGCCCTGATTATGTAGGAAAAATTTCCAGAAACAAGGTCATTGTTGCACATTTTACACCCAGGTGTAATAATGCAGGGCAATGTTGTCATGTCCCCATTCACTGACATTTTACGTTCAGCACAACTGCAACAGTGAGTCAATCTATGCAAAGCAAGCCAACTACACACATGCAACAATCATCATGGTAAAGTAGAGGTGCCTGCTTCTGACCAGCACCGTGTGCATCACCAACTTCTTTCCTTGGGGCAGCCTCTGTAGCTGACATCATTAATACTCTGAGTTATGGCCCTTGCCATGGTTGTTGAAGCTTGGGTTTGGTAGGATGATATAACTACACCAGATCACCCTGCTGGAAAACTCTGCTATTGGCCTTCCGGTCATAATGGGTTTTCACCTGGAGGTAGTGATTGCTCATGTCATAAAGGCACTCTGTGAGATTCTCCACATAGCCCACTGCTGGCTGTTTTGCAACCTAATTCCCAAAAGATAGGTTGCATGGTAGATGCAACACCCTGCCAAGACCAAACTGCTGGATCATGGTTTGAAGAGCGGCAAGCCAGCAAGAAAAGTGGCACAATGACATCCCAGTCTCTCCTTTGATTTGCTACATCCTTCCTCAAATGTTGCTCTAGAGGCTTAATGTAGTGTTCAACCATGCTATCTGACTGTGGTTGCAGAGGTTTTTGTGCATTTTGTGTACTCAAAGTCTCTCCACTGTTTCTCCCATCAGTTAGACTCAACATTGGAGCCCTGTTCATTGTGTAGCTCCAACAGTACCCCAAAGCGGCAAAAGAGTTCTTCTGCAAGGCATTTGTGATGATCCTCCTGGTTTATTTAGGCCCAAGATATCCTCCTAAAGTCCCTGCATGTACTTCCTCAAGGACTTCCATAACCTTACTCAAAGGGAGGCTTGCTCCGAGGAAGGATCAACTGCACTTTCTAAATCATTCCATCAGGTAACTCCCAAACTCTGGACAGTACAGTAGTGGTCTTCAGTAAATGCCATTGTGCCCACTAGGGCTTATGCACACTACTCCTGGTTGCTTTGTCTTCTCAGCTCAGTCTAGCTCCTGCTTACTCTTCTCTCTTGAGTGGCCCCAGGTCTGCATTTGCCAGCTGGTTGATTGGCCCGCAATATCTCACCAATCCACAACCAGCACCAAAATCACATGGACAGCTACATCATTCTTCTTCTCCTCCACTTTATTTCTGTGAACACCTTCCTCTGGACAAGATTTTTTTTTACTTGGCATCCGAATTAGAGTGGCTCCTTCCTTTCTGATATTAAGTTGTACTCTTGGAGCCTCTAGACCCAGTGGGTTGTCTTGCACTTCAGATTCTTGAAGCTCAACAGCCAAGTGAGGGTGGATTGATCAGTCCTCAGTAGAATGACCGACAGTACAAGTACTTGTGAAGTGCTCCAGAAGCTTTACTATTGCCAGGAGCTCCACCAGATAACTCAGTAGTTCTTTTCCATCTTAGAAAGCTGTAATAGGCTTTACACCCGCTCCTGGCCTTCCTTTCCTCCAATACTGGTGCTGCTTCCGTCAAATAATGATGGGTTTTGCGATGTTGGGGAAGCCTCTGACAAACTAGCAGTAATATCAGCATAGGCCCAGGAAACTTTGTAACTCTGGTTTATCCTTCAGACGAGGCCATTCTCTTACCTGCTGCTTGAGCCTTCTTCAGGCCTGTGCCACCCCAGATGGTGTGGCTATGTGGCCTAAGCAGAAGAGTCAGCACTTCTTCGCGTTCAGCTTCAGGTTAGCTACCTGCAACCTCAGTAGTGTCTTAGTCAGGTTCTCAATGCAGTCTCCGATGTTATTGACAACTCCTCTCTTCAATCCAAGTGTATCCTCCAATTCACTGTTGAAACTGAACTTGTGGGGCTGGTTGCCATTTTTATATCTCCTGATTTCATAGCAAGGAACTTCTATAAGCAGCAGGCATATTCCAGATGTAGGTGTGACCATGTTACACCCAGGTATAACATTGCAGGGTACTGATGTCATGCATTCGCTCACTCACGTTTTAAATTTACATACATGTCAATGAGTCAAGCTGTGAAAAAGAGGCCAAGCATGCATGTGCAACAATCACTATGGAAAGGTATAGGTACTTTCTCATGGGCACCACACACTTCACTATGTGAGTCTGGTTTGAATCTCACTGCTGACACCAATATAATCAAACCTCTTTATTACAATGTCTTTAATTCAATGCTGTTGTACAAATTTACCTTTGGTTGTTTCTCTGCTTGTATACAGTTGAAGACTGATCTCTGCAAACCTAGTGTACATTGTTGAAACTGTACTTGTAGGCTGGTTGCTCTCCTGATTACCAGCAGTCATGTACATTACATGCAGGGGTAACCTGTACAACAATGTGAGGCTTGATGTCACTTGTGCACGTTTTAAATTCATGCACAACTGCAACAATGAGTCAGATTATGTAAATGAAAATGAGTGTTGCTTAAGGTCACTCAATAGCTAGGTCATTAGCACTCTTATAAAATAAATTGTTGCTCAAGTAGAAGATAACACTCAATATAAAAATAAAGCATAAATAAAATAAGAGCATGTGGTAGATATAAAATCCAATGTGAATAAAACTGGCCCTGGCGTAAACCATAGGTTGTGTAAAGGAGGCTAGCTTCGCAACTGCAACAATTGCAATAGCAAGGCACATGGGCAGTAGTCACAATATTCTAAAACCTTGCAATGAAATTAAACCAAATATTTTACTTCTTTGCAAGAGAGCACAGGCATTAAACATTACAATTTCACATTAAAATATGATAATTATTTGAAAAACATAACTGTTTTAATATTGTTATGTTCTTCTTAAAAAATTAATGAAGACATTTACAAGGGTGATACTAAAAATGTTTAAACAAAGATTAGTTCTAAAGTATTATAATAATTTTAATGTTTTTCAAAATAATTCACTTTAATATCAATGCATTTTTGTATTCAGTGAAACTAGTTATATAAGCAATAATGTCATTCTTCCTGAGGGCCTTCAGAATCAAAGTTTTTATAATGTTCCATGGTTCAACTGATGACAAAAAAGTGATTCCTGACTGCCTCTGTGGTCGAGTGGTCAGCGAGCTGACTTCTCACCCGGGGGTCCCGGGTTCGATTCCCGGCTGGGGCGGGGAATTTTTCTCTAGCCAGAACTATTCCCTATCCCCCACAGAGTCTGGAAGTTTGTATGTGAGTGTGATTGTGATTGTGTGCATGTTTGAGCAAAACGAAATGATTTAAACCAACGTAAAAGAACCTACAGATGAGTTGTTTCAAGTGGAAAGCCCCCCTGATATGACCTGAGATGTTAAAGGGGGCAATAAAAAAAGAAAAGAAAAAAAAAAAAAAAAAAAAAAAGAGATTCCATACATTCTATCTTTAATTTTAAACAGAAAGAAATAAAAAGATGTTAGGTCAGGGCTCTGTGGTGGATGGTCCATGGTGCTTTACTTTATGCTATCAGGTATTTTGTTGTTCATTTTGCTTATTACAATGTAAAATAGGTTTTCCTTTTGGCATTTTTAACAAACTTTTATCAAAATTTGTGGCAAACAGACATTTAGTACCCGTCACCAGCATCTTTGGTAACAATATGGCCCATTTTAGAAAAAATCTGATGTATTCCATTCACATGACTTTCTCTGCATTGCTGTAGCAAATTGTTGTTAAAAAGCATATACCTCTATCTACTTTATGATAATCAAGATAAACATTAGCAGAAATTGTCTTAATTACTTGCTTCCTAGTAAGTAGAAGGAAAATAAGGGAATACACTAGCCTAAAACGATAGTAAATTCTTTTAAAAGCTGATTACTATGTGGTTACTATGCATGGCCAGAAGTTTACAACTTTCTGTGTGAGAAAAGTGTTTTAAATCTGAAACAAATAACAAGGAATATCCCAGAAAGGTCAACTCAAAATTCTTCATTTCATACGTATGACTGTTCCAAAACACCCTTTCATTAAAATTATTCTTAAAGTTCCTTGTGGTTAACTTTAATTTGTCTTCAGTTGTTTGGAAAGACACTGATTTTGTGACCATTGGCCATTGCTACTATTTGTCCAAAACATATTCCAATCATTTAGCATTCTGTTCTTTTAGATTATATCTTATAAAAGTTATTGGGTATCAGGCATAAGAATAACCTTTATGTGAATGTACAGCTGCTTTTGTAAACAGATTTTCTCTCTGATTAACGTCATTCTATGTGTGACCTCAAATCCTTTCCAGACATATATGTTTGTTACATTCTAGTATGGTAGTAATATCAACAGCAATTGGTGTATATCAACTCTATACACTCTCAAATGCAAGTAACTCTGCTTGAAAGATGGTGCACACTGGTAAGCATTTGAATTCATAATATGCTAATTATGAGTTTTCATCAAAAATTACAAAAGCGTAAACAGTCATGATATTTTGAGTTTCTTTGTCACTAAAATATGAACCATCAGTATAAATAGGAACTCATGTTCCTTATGACAGTCTTGTTGCACAGGGCAGAATTCAGTCTTGGATTTCTAGATGTTAAGAAGTGTGTGGGTGTTATCTGCATTAAAGAGCAGATGACCTTTTTTGATGTTATCTAAGTTTGCTTGATAAATCTGTTTAAGTGAAGAGGTTCAATTCCAGCTAGAAGTAATGTAGCATCAGTTGGATAGGCTCTTGCAATCTTCAAGGCGAAGCCACATTATATTTTAGCTAGTTTCATTTGAGCCCATTTCCTACATAGTATTTCATCAAAAGTTGAAATACAGTATAATATAGTGCTGCACCTCTATAGTGGATTTTAGTATTTCTGAGTTTAGCTCCCAGGAGGAGCGTGCAACAATTAAGAGTCCAGTTAGCTGTTTATTTGCTTTAATTTGAAGCGAGTTAAAAGGTGAGTTTTCTGTTTAATATGACAAGCTGTGGGTGATTTGAAGGCGTTTTTTGTTTATATAAATGTTTGGTTCTTCAGTATTAAGTTTCTGTGAGACAAACAGAGAAAGTATTTTGGATGGATTAAATTGAAGTTTATTTTTGGATTCCCATTAAAATAGGGAGTTAAGAGTTAAGTTTGTATTTTGAGTTAAATTCATCAGATGATCTGAAAAGAGCAGCAGAAGATCATTAGCTGTTGCTTCAAAATGTCATCATAGAGGATGATCGAAAAAGCTGAGCTGCAGCTAGATCCTTGGGGGCAGCCTCTTGTCATTTTACTGGCGCAAATGTCAGTGTTGCCTTTCTTTCTGAAAAGTAATTTTAAACTAGTATAAAAGATTTTAGAACATCTCATTTTCTGTAACTGTGATGAGACTTTTGGCCATCAGACATTAAATGCACCAGATATGTCCAAAGAAAGTAACAGCCCTGTTTCTTTTATTCAGTTAACTGCAGTAAATATAGCATCTTTGTAAATCTTTTGGGTATGAATCCGAATTGGTTGTTGTTTAGAAGCTTATTGTTGTGTGTTTGAATACAATTATTGTATACATTTCTTTGGGTGCATTTGAGTTTGGTATAATTTTTATAACAGCTATTTTCTATGCATTTGGAAAGACTCCAATTTGTAAACATTTATTCAATAAGTTCAAAAATAAAGTTAGTTTAAAATGTATACATTGAATCATATTGGTAGATATGGAAGTTGACTCTAGATGCTTTCTGATTATTCTAGCAACTATTCTTTCTACTTCTTTTACAGTAAAAGGTGTATTATCAGTGGTTAGATATAAATAAATTATATTTGTTTTTATAAACATAGCATTCTCAGAATTATAAGTGTTGCCCTTGTATGAACAGAACTGTGCAAACTTTTGGAAGTGTTGTTTTGCATCACATTGTGAAGATAGATACTGATTTTGAACTTCTTATTGTTAATTCAGTAGAAAATAACATTCACAATACAGTTTTCCTGTAAGACTAGTGACAAAATTGAACACAAGATAAAATTTTAAATTACTTTTTACTTCTTGAGCTACATTTAATGCATATTGTATTGTTGGAATTATGCACATTGTTTCAGAGCTTGTTATCACTTCATAAAATAGCTACAGACAATGGTGATGCCAATCTCTGTGATTTCCTGGAAACAGAGTATCTCCAAGAACAAGTTGATGCAATCAAGCAAATTGCAGATCATCTCACCAACATCCGTAGAGTAGGTGAAGGACTTGGCATATTTGTCTTTGACAAAGAAATCAATGATTTACATGAATCACAGTAGAACGGTTGTATAAAATATAAATAGATACTAATGCATCCCAGCAGTATAATGTATCAGACTTGTTAAGCCGATGCAACTATAGAGCTAAAAGCACCATAATATGTGAAACAAAATGTCTGTAGTTTCTCTCTTCTGTTTCTATATATTAGAACGCTTGCTTGTTTGGCAGAAAATATCAAATCAAGTTGAGTAATATTTTTAATATTTACCAAAATGTTAAAGAAAGTATAATCATAAATTATAATGTGAGTTGAATTGCACTTGAATTATTTACAAAGAAATAAGTTGCTTGAACATATTTTGTAGGTGATGTTGCCCACATCATCATATTTCAACCAGCTGGTGAAGTAAGCATCATTGCTTCCAAACAATTTATTACTTAATGAAGCAACTCAAATGTAAAGTCGACTTACAAAGCAATTTATGGTTATAATTTGTGCTTTAATGTAGTTCCATATTTTTTTTTAATTTAAGTGGCTTGAAAAGCTTCTGTAACCCTTGTAGTTTTTTCTCTTGTCTTTTGTCTTATACCAAACTATTAGTATATAGTGCTCCTTTGTGAATATTTGTCTATGATATCCAAAAGAAAGAAGTGGTAAAATAAATATTAAGAAAATTGTTGGAAAAAGAATCATGCCATTTAGGGTAATATTTTGTTGTAAATATTGCCCATTTGCTTTGTTTTCTTGTTTGCAAATAAGTGGTATTAATTTATGTTGTGATGTTTATGGTATTCATGTAAAATGTGACAATGTGATCTTTTTTGTGACAGTGATATGTTGTGATATTTATAATGTTATATTTAACATTTTTGAAACTATTATTGATGTATGTTATGTTTGCCTAACTGCTCAGTAGCAGTGACTATACTACTGAATATATGGCTGTGATAGTGGGGTATTGGTGGTTCATATGGAGTTTTGTCAACATCTCAACTATTTATAAGCGAAGAATGCAAATGGTTTATGCAATGAAATATTTGGTAAAGCATATATGAAAATATGATATAATATTTAAAGCAATCCCTTGCTGCTGAAAAAAAAAAAAAGAAGAAATATGAAACATAACTATGGTTATGCTTATCTAGTGCTGAACCAATTTTCTTAGTCTCCTTTGTCTTCAGCTGCAGTTGCATCTGATCAATGAATACATTTACTGTTCTGACTTTTTATATTTAAATTAATACATCTCCCTTATTCATTTGTATGAATGTCTGTGTATTTAGTTATTGATGGAAATGCACTTAATGTTATACAGCATGGATAAAATGTTTGTATTGCTATTTACATTATTGTTTAAGCATCTTCATTGGCACATCATGTATAACACATTTTGTATATCTTTTAGTGCTAATCTCTTTACCTGTTGAAAAATTAGTACGTACTATTCATTGTTTTATTAGTTCCTGAAGTATAAAGATTATCATCCATAAAGCTGAAAACTTACCATTTACCTGCTCATCATAACCCCCCCCCATTTTTGTAGGATAAGTGTGTTATTAAAAGCTAAAACTTATGGTGCTTTTTGGTTGCACCTTTTCTCTTATCCTATCTGCATACCTTCTTCATATAGAGGACTTATTCCCACACTCCCAGGGCTTGCAAGCATCTGTTGAGCAGACAGGTTATGGATCAGAGAGAGTATCCTAGGATGCAAGATCAGGAGAGAGTATCCTAGGATGCAAGATCAGGAGAGAGAGAGAGACACATGCAGTAATCTGAAGAGCCTATTATGAGATAAGACTCTATGCCCAAACTCTAGATCATGTCAAAGATGCCCAGTGCCTGGTATAAATACAAGGAAATAGATGATTTGAAATGTATGCAAAGTGGTTGGTAGGAAACGTGATGATGGAGTAGTTGATGGACTGAATGGCTGGGGAAACTGAAAAACCTGGCGGAAATGCGCCCAGATGCTGCTTCATCCATCACATGTGATCTCCTGCATCAAATACAGGCCACCTAGAAAGGGAGGCATGTGGTCTAACAGCCTGCCATGGTGCTATCTTTGGTTACACACAACATAAAGCAATTTGGACGCAACTCGATTCTATTTATTTCTTGAACATTTGTTTCACGGTATGTTTTTAGATTCAGTAAGCAAAAGGGTATCGCTCTTGAGCATCAAAATGAGAAGCTAGTTTTAAATTTTTAGTTTGAAAGTATTAACGGGCAGATTTGGATTGTGAATGTAGGATCCATGCATTGGAATATATACATATATAGTTATGTTTAAAAGTAAACAACTTTCTTTTTTATTTTTATGCATTTTCTTTGAATTGAAAAATATGTTTTACCAGTGACTGTCATGCTGCTATTTCCTTCCTCGCTAGATACTCTCATTTAGTACAAACTATAAGGTAATTATTTATAATACTAACCAAATCACTATATTCTGAAAAAAAAAAATAATAAGAAAAAACCTATTGATCAAAACTTAAAGTGTTTGATTTCTTGTTTGAGATTTTCTTAAGGTAATAAAAAGTAATATAAAATTATACAATTTATTTGCATAACTCAAGCTATTCTAAATATTTCATTCTTTGTATAATTACAAAAGTTCTACGGTGCTTTCCTCCTAATTGCCAACATTAGAAAATAAGTGTATTTGCTGCTACCAGTCCTTGTTGCCTGCAGCTTGTAGATCTTTGAAATACCAGCTCAGTGTGGTAAAACATTGCTATCTATTTTTCTGTTGGAATTTGCATATTGTACCATCTTTATTTAGGTAAATATCAATTTTGTACATTTGAGCATCTAGACAAGTGTGTTCTGTGGCTATTTTTTCTATGTGTACTTTTGTATTTTTCCCAAGCTGCACAATTCTTTTTCATAGTTTTTCTTCTCTTTGTTACTCTGCTCATTATGCTTATTTGCTTTTGTCCTTACTAGTATTATTACTGAGTGAAGGCTAAATAAGATGTAAGCAGTTGCATTTAAATACTTTTTTATGCCTACAAGATCATATAAACATATCAAATAAATAAAATATACGTTTTGAATATTTGTCATAGTTTCTGACAAGTTTATGTGATGGTATCCACAGGAACTTTGTTTCATTTGATACATTTTCCGAGATATTGTTAAAACAGAAATGACTAATAAGAATTTTAATAATCTTATTAAAATAAATTGTAAATGTTTATCTCAAACTTAAAATATTTAATTTAATGTTATTTTTTTTTTAAAGTTTGAATTTTGGTCAAATTTATTTTTGCTGGAAGATATTAAGCTTCTTCAAGGCTGTGTCGAGTACAAATTACAGCCCTAATTATTAGCAATCAAACAGCTTGCAGATTAACGTTTTGCTACAAAATGACAATATTGTAAAAGATTAATGTAAATGAAGTGTCCATTTATGTTGCAGAGCATGTGATTAGAAGATAAGTGTTCACCTTAATGCTTGAAGCATTCTTTTTAGTTTCCAGGTAGTTTGCAACATCCTGTAAATGCTGTAATAGGTAATGAATTACCAACAATAAGAAGAAAGTCGCAAAGTAACATTCGTGCTTCTTGCGAATCTCTTTCCTTCCTTTACTCCTACTGTTTTCAACCTCTTTCTTTATTTTCTTCTATGTCAAAAAAGTCAATTTTAAGGCTAACAATGACATAACTAAAGAGCTGGTTGGGCAATTGATAAGCTTTTATTTGATGATAGCTTTGTGAATTAAATTTCTCCATATAACCCAAAATATTTTTTGATCAAATGTAAAGAGCATTGCAATTGTAGTGTAACGGTGACAGGGGTATCTTCATGTTCTGATGAAATGACCTTTAGCTGGCTTATGTACCACATAAACTCAAATAACCAACATCTGCAATAGGTATGGTAACCTAAAACGGTGTACTCTCCAGGAACCATCATTTCTTTGCCATTTTCAGATTCTAATAGTTTATCACTTGTTCATTTTAAAGAATTACGATAACAAAAATATATTTTATGCGTGAAATAAGTAAGTTTTTATTTCTTTATTTAAATGATGTGACTAAGGGAATGATAGTTAATATGTCAGAAATATATTTGATTTTCACTGTTATCTTGTGTCATTGACTCCACAATTGGGTGCATTCCCTTACCATTGAATGGGGAATTAAAATAAAGCAGTGCTACAGCCATCTAGCAGCAAATAAATATTTACTCTAGGTGTTCGTTGCCAGGAAAGCTTCTTTGCTTCTTTATTTTAAATGATAGGAGTAAAGAAAGGATAGCTAATACATAAAAATGTGTTTGAATTTCACTGTTGAGTTGCATCCTTGCTCACTAAACTGGTGCTTTACCTTAACATTGAATAGGGAGGAAAAATAGTGCACTACTACTGCTATTTAGCAACAAATAACTGTGGTACCACTGCTATCTGGTGTTCCCTTGTCACTATATGCTGATTCATATTATGAGACTTTAAAAACTTTTCTGTATGATTTTTGAACATTTTTTTTTTTTTTTTTTTAAATTTGTTGTGACAATAATGAAAGCAACAAAAAAAGAATTGTTCATTCTGGTGCAGTTGTTCAGAAGTGATTTGTGTACATATATTTTTGCAATTCATTTATATATAAATTATGTAGCATGATTATTAGTCAGGGGTTCGCAGTTTTAGCCTATAAAGAGATTGTAATAATAGTTAGCATATTTTCTTAGCAAACATAACTTTTTTTTTTAAATGGAAAAGTGCCTATTTACATCAACAAAATAAAAGTATAGTAAATTAGAATGTCAAAAGTGTTTGTTGCTGGATTCTAGTGCAAGTAGTTTACGAGAAATCATATTTTGAAAAGTTTCCCTGCCGACAGTTGTTCCATTCAAGCTGCCTAGTTGCTAGGTACAATGTTATGTTTGTTTATTATTCAATTATTGCATTGCAACTTTCTAGTCAGTTTGTGATAGTTTAAGCAGTGGATCATGAGTGGAAAATGAGATTTACCAATTCAGAAAAAGTAGATGTATGGAGAGAGTGTAGGAAGAATGTAGTTCATTCTTGTATGGTGT
Organism: Hymenopus coronatus; assembly: GCA_030762935.1. Taxonomy (NCBI): domain Eukaryota; kingdom Metazoa; phylum Arthropoda; class Insecta; order Mantodea; family Hymenopodidae; genus Hymenopus; species Hymenopus coronatus. The sequence goes on along the minus strand of CM060887.1, from coordinate 89,292,973 downwards.
ATGCAGAAACATATCCAAATGTCAACTATTTTTGCAGTTATTTATCAACCTCTTCAACCAGCTACATGAAAGTGGTAATGTAACATCCCAAAACATAACATAAACAAGCAAGAGACTGGAGAAGAGGGAGAAATAAATGCTCTGCTTGCTGTTGTAGTAGATCTGCAACAATCATGCGTGAAGTGGCATGAGTCAAACAAGTATATTATGCATTTTCCATTTACACACATTCCATCCTATCACATCGCACTCCATCAAGAGCTGCACAGAAATGATTTTGAGAATCGTGTTAACTTTTGACGTGGGTATTAAGACATAATGTGCCAGATTCATCATGTATCTTGTTTAGTGATGAAGCAACATTTACTAATCATGGCCAGTAAACCACAGAAGCACGCACTATTGGTCTTGACAATCCTTGTTGACTGTCAGGTGGAATGTCAGCATCTGTGGTGTGGGATAGTGAACCATCAGCTCATAGGCTCTTTTTTCATAGAAGGAACATTGAACTCACATAAGTTTTGCAGCCTCCTACCAGATGCTAGAAGACTGTCCAGCCCGTAGTGCACGAATTACTATGCTTGTCCTCATGGATTGTTTCCAGATTGTTGGATTGGACAAAGAGGACTGGTACCTTGGCCAGCCCGGTGACCAGATTTGACTGCTTTAGACTTTTTTCTGTGGGGAAAGCTGAAAGACAAGGACATACCAACTACACCAGATTTTTTGAAGTGGCATATTATTACTACCTGCTCTGACTTATGGTGAAATGCTAGAACATGTGCAGCAGTCTTTCCATAGCAACTGGAAGCATGTATTGAAGCTGCTGGTGGTATTTTGAAGGCTAATTTTCTCTTTACTTGTCAGAATCAACACAATGTTGTTTTTCTTTAGTTTGTGCCACCACGTCATACAAATGTTGGTGTATAATAGTTTCAAAATAACATTTTTCATAAACTATTTGCACCAGAATCCTGTGACAAACACCATTGAAATTTTAATTTACTCTATTTATTTTGTTGATTGTAAATAGGCATTGTTCTATTTTAAAAAGTGTATGTTTGCTTAAAAAATACAGTTTCTAAATATTAAAGTCTGTTCATAGGCTAAAAGTAGGAGCCCCTAACTAGCAATCAATGCTGTGAATACCGCACATCAATAGCTCTTTCCATTTCTGAAATATTTGTGGTGAAAGTTTTAGGTCTTATATATACAGAATGTCCCAGAATTCCACTGCACAAATAGGCAGGATTATAGAGGAGTCCAAATAAATAGTTTGAGATAGGAAATCCATGTGCTGTGGGTTTTAAATTGTTTACTATAGCATAAAATGTATTAAGGTTTAGTGGGTTTCTGACTATGGGTGATGACGTGGCTATTCAAATTTCTGAGAGGGGTGATTCAAATATAAACGACAATTTTGTTAAAAATATTTATTGATTAAATATATAGACAAGTGACCATCAGCATTTCTCAACATAGCCTCTTTCACATTCTACACATTTTTGCCAACGTTTTGGAAGCTTGAACATACCTTCTTCAAAAAATAATTGAGGGCGTGTTGCCAACCAATTGTGTACATGCTCCTCGATGTCCTCGTTTTCAAAATGTTTCCCTCCAAGTAATTCTTTCATTGGTGCAAACAAAAAATAGTCTGGGGGGGGGAGGACAAGTCTGAACTATAGGGTTCCCAGTGCATGTCTGTCATTGTGCCCATTGCCAAATTGGCGATGTGAGGCTTGGAGAAGGATGACATCTCTGATGGGTATATGACATCTTTATCTTCGGTAGGCAGCTTTTACAGACCTTAACAATTGGCAATAGCAAGCTGCAGTCACTGTACGTCGATCATGAATAAAATCAATCAGCAAAACTCCTCTGTAGTTGAAAAACACAGGCGAGGACTTTTCCGTTTAAGTGGTGTTGTTTGGCCCTCACTGGGCAGTCTTCATCCTTCCGTAGCCACTCCTTTGGTTTCCGGAGTGTAATGATTAACTCATGTCTCATCACATGCAACGATCCATCTCAAGAAACCCTCTCCTTGCCGGAATCGATTCAGAAGCCTCTCACAGATCTCCTGCCTGGTTAACAACTTTGGAACACTAATTTTTCTAAAGCCAAGATGGTTCCTAATAATGGTAATTGCACTCCCAATGCTGACACCAACTTCTGATGAGATTTCTTTGACAGTGGAGCGGCGATCACCTTCAATATGCTCTCGGATGCTATCATCTATGAGACTTGACCTTGGGCATTGAGCATGGCCTTCCTTTTCTCCTGTTTAAAAAAAAAATTTTTATAAAACGGTCCGTGTGTCTGGACACGATAATTCATAAACGAAAAGACAGTGAAATATATAACTTGGTATTTAAGCTTATTCTCTTCCAGGGATACATACGAAGATTTTGAGAAAAATCCCTCCACCACCAACTACCCTTTACATGGACAGATTTTATAAAATTTTGATTTTCTTAAAAATGGCTCTAATTTGAAATGTATATATTGACTTTACTGGGAGCAGCCTCTGAAGACCTCTTTATTCTGTATGAATTTTGCGAATATTGCGTAACTGGTAAAGCGTAAGAGAGACAAAAACTTACTACTTAAAATAGATCACATTTATATCATATACTTTTTTTATGGGGTTGACACTTTTTGAGATGTTATTTTTTTCATATTTAAAATGATTAAATTTTGTAAACTGCTGGCCATGCCATGCATAGAAACGGATTTCAATTACATGGCAACCAGCTTTTATAAGATTTGACTATCATTTTAGTCTAGTGTATGCCCTTATTTACCTTCTACTTATAAGGAAGCAAGTAATTAAGACAATTTCCACTCTATTTATCCCGGTTATCATAATGTAGACAGAAGAATAAGCTGCTTGACAATAATGTGTTACAGCGATGTAGAGAAAGTTATGCGAATGGAACACAGATTTTTTTCTAGGTCTGCTAATAAGTGCGCTTCAATTGAAATAGTCCAAGATGTGATAACCTCTCTTCTCCAGTAGAAGCTCGAGAGTAGCTTTTGATTCTCTTCAGCGCTGAAAATTACCTTCTCAGCTGGAGAAAAAGTACTCACTGGAATTGTTACACAGTAATGATACTAACAAATTAATCTATCGAAAACTTTTTTTTTTTTATAGTGCGTATAAAGAAAGTAAAAATGCTACAATTTTCCGGGTCACTTCGTCATCTATTCAAAATGATTTAATTGAAGTTGCTAGGAGTATTTTGGTTAACTGTGTAACAAAAGAACTTGCATCTGCTAGTTTTGTGGCTATTCTCCTACATAAGTGCTCAGAAATAGTGAACAAATCCCAACTCTCTACCATTTTACGCTATGTGGATAAATCGGGGGAAGTTCAAGAAAGGTTCATGGGCTTTACAGACGTCAGTGGAGACAGATCTGCAGAGGCACTTTACAACCATGTACTTACAACAGTTAAAGAATTTAATATTTATAAGAAACTTGTCACTCAGACAGATGATTGTGTGGCCGTAATGTCAGGCCAATTAAGTGGTCTGCAATCTAAAGTAAAAGAGGATTTCAACAGACATTATTTGTTCACTGCTACTATCACATTCTGAATTTGGTTCTGCAACAAGCAGCTATATATTGATAAGTGCAGAATTTTTTTAACTCTTAATCTTTAATCATTCCACTAAAAGAACGGAAACTTGCATGCTTTTATGAATAAAAAGTTACCAAAAGCGGCTCCAACACGCTGGAGCTTCAATTCACGCTTTGTCAATACTGTACAAGAGCAACGAGATAATCTGATTTAATTCTTTGAATTCATGACAGAACCAGAAAACAATGTTGATTGGGAACCTGATACATTGGTTAAAGCACAAGGTTTTCTTTATTTTTGACTCGGTTGGATACTGCCTTTCTCCTCAAAACATTTTCGGCAATATTTGCTCATACCGTCGTTCTCTTCTACATATTACAAGACAATTCTATGGATATTGCATATTGCCATTCAAAAGAAATCCAGACTAAAATACTTTGGAAGAGCTAAGAAGAGAAGGGTTCCAAAATATTTGGCGAAGCATTTCTACTGAAGTGATAAATGAACATGCACAAAAGAAAAGGAACAATGAACCAAGTGAAGTTACTAAAGTTATGTTCAGGAGGATATTCTATGAAGTTTTGGATAATGTGCTCTATCAAAAACAAAATAGGTTTTCCGACTATGAGAGTTATCATTTCTTTGCTCTCCTTAATTCCTCAAAATTCAAGAATTACAGAACGTCTTTTCCTGATTACCATTGCTCAAATTTGTTGAACATCTATGACTCAAATTTTGATTCAGTACGTCTGAAAAATGAACTTAGTGTTGTGTACTCTTCTGGTGATAAAGACTTTGAAGGAAATTCAGTTGGCGAAATAGTGAAAATTATGAACGAAAGAGATCTGGTGTGGGTTATGCCTGAAGTTTACAAATTAGCTTGTCTAATTCTAACTGTACCAGCAATTACAGCTTCTGTTGAACGGTCATTTTCCATTTTAAATCGAGTGAGATATCACTGTAGGTGAGCCAAGAAAGATTATCCTCTCTGTCAATGATGTCCACAGAAAAACAGTTAAATTTCACGCAAGCTGTTATGGAACTATTTCTGTAGAAATTTGGTGGGTTGGAGCCACCATGCCAGTAAACTGGCAAGTACTGCTACTAAAAAAACAATAATGTACGTATACAGGTGTACCTCGCATTACGCAAGTAATTGGTTCTCATGAATTATCACGTAAAAAACGCGTAAAGTGGATGTGATAATGATAAGGGTTATTTTAAGGTATACCCGAAAAGATTGTTTTAAACAGATGCATTTATTTATGTCATTTATACAGTGTTACAATCAGCATTTTAAATCGCTTTAAGCGAAAACGCGTAAAATGAGATCGGGCGTAACGAGAGATGACATTATTTTATAGACTAAGAAAAACGATAACAAAGGGAGCGGTGTACCTAAATTACTGACCACGAATCGCCACTAGCTCGTACATCCCATTTTAAACTCTGCAACCCACCTTTTAATCAATGAATCTAAAGGGGCAAAGTCTTTCAATGGTCTATCGATTTCCTCCTTGATTTCTTTAGGCGTTAAGCCTTTCAAATGGAAGTATTTAATTGCTGCTCGTTTTACTAAATCCTCCATTTTCATGAAAATTCGTAAAGTTGTCTTATTTAAAATGCTGTCATTCGAAAACTAAACAAGATATTGGCCTGTAACTATGGCTACAAGCTAGTCTAGAGTTAATTTCACGATGCCACCATCTAACTGGTCTAGTGGCGCCATATCTTGTAAGGCCCGGGACTTATCAGTCGACCCTCGTATATTGTACAGTCGAATCCACTTGTATTGTAGGTCGCTACGATATGTAATGGAACTAAATCGCATTTCGTCTGCCACTGTATCTCTTACCCATTCTTTCCAAAGGTAGTTTTTCCTTTTCTGCAAGACTTGTCACTAGGTAACAGCACAAAGTACTGAAAATCACCAGCAGATGATTTCAAACCATGTGGCAACTGACGACAAAGAAAACTTTTAACAAAAGTAAATACCGTGTTCTGTTAGGAGCCCGCGAAGGGCGTTCTTGCATAGAGAGTATGAGAATAACATTTGCTGTTCAGAGCTAATGGCGGCCATACGCCCAACTCACAGAGCCCACCTCAGCAATCATTGTAAACTAATGGGCAAATATAAATGCGATTTCAATGCATCTGTAGAAATAGAACTGGTATTGTGTTTCCGTTAAGTAGTGTAGCAGAAGTAAGAATGTCTCCAGTGTTGAGTACTCTGCTTACAACATAACCTTAATTAGCAAGAATACGTACATGTGATTAGGATAACTGAAGTCATTGAAACGCGAACTACCTGAACAACAAAGGAGTGAGAAGGTGAATTGAATCGACACCCTTTGAGTACTTTTTTTTTTCTTCTTTTTAACGGAACTGCGTTATTTATGTAACTTATACAAAATATGACATTTTACAGTTGAATGGAGACTCTCTCTCTTATGAAAAAAAAAAAAAAAAAAAAAACAACATCAAACTTTGTAGTAGAAAAACTTACAAGGCTTTTTGCTTCGCATAGCGTTGTACTATTGCCGTCCTTTTAGTTGCTTCAATGCCGTTGAAATTTTACAACTGAATGTTTTATAAAATATTAATTGCAAATGCTGCAAAATACACATAACTTAACTTTCAATCATTCCTCCCAAAATTAACATATTTTCTGTCAATATCCACATTCAACAGCAAGAACGAGATTGACAAGAAGGAAATTAAAAGGTTTCAGGCACAAAACACGAAAATAATTAATTTAAAAATGTTGATGAGTTCAACATGAATACATTCCTTACATAGTTAACTACGCAGCTATGCAACACAAATACAATACTATGTGATAATAGGACTCATAGTATTCAAAGCACGTAACATAGACAGGAAATTCATAACATAAAAGACGACATTAATGGTTAAAAAGGATTTCCTAAAAGTGCCCGACTCCAGCGAATAAAGTAGGATTAAATGGTATATTAAACAGAGCACAGCGGAGTTATAATTAGCTGAATGTCTAGAATAACGCCTTTAACCTGATTCTACATTTCTGATAATAACAATCTCGAAGTATTAAAAAAATTGTTATTGTCGGACGGCGCTGTTGAATTCAACGTATAGCCACGCAACCTCCTCACCTATTCTTCAGTTGGGAGCTCTATTCTTTTGATAGTATGAACCAATTTGTCCCTAACTGGGCAACAAATTTCATTGCAAGGCGGAAAGTTCGTAGTATCCTGAGAAATGGGTTTGATATATTTTAGCTGTTGTTTCTAGATGTTTCTTTAGATTTATTTAAGGGATGAAAAGAGAAGATTATCTATAGCAAATATAAATATCGCAGTGTAAAGTGTGAGGTATTATTTATTAGTTCCGTTTCTTAATGACAAACAAATTGATGAAACAATCAGAACGATATATTCGGTATTATATATTCCATTAATAGGCACTTGAAAATATTGTCACGTCCATTATTATATTTTTACCGTTACTATCGTTATCTTTGACATTGATATTATTATTATTATTATTGTCGTTTTTGTTTTTATCATCATTATTACCATAATCATTTTATTATTATTATTATTATTATTATTATTATTACAATAATTATTATTACTGTTATAATAGTATTGGTGTTATTATCATCATTTTTACTATTACTATTGATAGTAGGATTATTATATTATCATTTTATTAGTAGGAACGACATTATTAACATTGTTATTATACTTATTATTATTCCAATTATTTCATTATAATATTATTAATTATTTTTCATCTTTCTTCTTCTTATATTATTATTATTATTATTATTATTATTATTATTATTATTATTATTATTATTATTATTGTGTTGTAGCTGTTATCATCATTATTACGATCATCATCAATTTTCATTATTATTATTGTTATTATTATTTTTATTATAAGTATTATATTTGTTATTACATGTACATTTTAATAATAATAATAATAATAATAATAATAATAATATCAATGTCAAAGATAACGACAGTAACGGTAAAAATTATAATAATGAACGTGACAATATTTTGAAGTGCCTATTAATGGAATATATAATACCGAATATATCGTTCTGATTGTTTCATCAATTTGTTTGCCATTAAGAAACGGAACTAATAAATAATACCTCACACTTTACACTGCGACATTTATATTTGCTATAGATAATCTTCTCTTTTCATCCCCTAAATAAATCTAAAGAAATATCTAGAAAAAACAGCTAAATATCAAAACCATTTCTCAGGATACTACGAATTGCAATGAAATTTGTTGCCCAGTTAGGGACAAATTGGTTCATACTATCAAAAGAATAGAGCGCACCGCTCCCAACTGAAGAATAGGTGAGGAGGTTGCGTGGCTATACGTTGAATTCAACAGCGCCGTCTGTCGCGGCTTCAAATATTGTGTCCCGCATGCTTATTTTCTGACATTGAACAATAACAATTTTTTTAATACTTCGAGATTGCTATTATCAGGAATGTAGAATCAGGTTAAAGGCGTTATTCTAAACATTCAGCTAATTATAACTCCGCTGTGCTCTGTTTAATATACCATTTAATCCTACTTTATTCGCTGGAGTCGGGCACTTTTAGGAATACTTTTTTAACCATTAATGTCGTCTTTTATGTTATGAATTTCCTGTCTATGTAAAGTGTTTTGAATACTACGAGTCCTATTATCACATAGTATTGTATTTGTGTTGCATAGCTACGTAGTTAACTATGTAAGGAATGTATTCATGTTCAATTCAACATTTTTAAGTTAATTATTTTCGTGTTTTGTGCCTGAAACATTTTAATTTCCTTCTTGTCGATCTCGTTCTTGCTGTTGAATGTGGATATTGACAGAAAATATTATTAATTTTGGGAGGAATGATTGAAAGTTAAGTTAGGCGTATTCTCCTGTTTTATTTGCAGCATTTGCAATTAATATTTTATAAAACATTCAGTTGTAAAATTTCAACGGCATTGAAGCGTTTGTATGTAAAAGGACGGCAATAGTACAACGCTATGCGAAGTAAAAGGCCTTGTAATTTGCTACTTTAAAGTTTTTTTTAGTAACAGGAAATGGAAATGGCGTGTTATTTATGGACGCTACTATGCTTCTCATCGTCCCATTCTATACTGGGTGTGAAAGACCGCTTAATTTTTTACGAGGTCTCTCTATCAGGCTTGAGGTTCATTAAATGCCGTAAATTTACGACACGGGACCCACGGTTTTACTTCCCATCCGAAGGAAGCCATACTAAGGATTTTTACGCCCAAAAAAATCCATCGTCCTCCATCGGGTTTGAACCTTGGGTTTATGAAGTTAGCATGGAAACCATTACACCACGGAGGGCGACTTTCGTGACAGAAAGAGTCTCCATTAAACTGTAAAATATCATATTTTGAATAAGTTACATAAATAACGCAGTTCCGTTAAAAAGAAGAAGAAAAAAAAAAAAGTACTCAAAGGGTGTCGATTCAATTCACCTTCTCACTCCTTTGTTGTTCAGGTAGTGTCGCGTTTCAACGATTTCAGTTATCCTAATCACATGTACGTATCCATGCTAATTAAGGTTATGTTGTAAGCAGAGTACTCAATACTTAAGTCATTCTTACTTCTGCTACATTACTTAACGGAAACACAATACCAGCTCTATTTCTGCAGATGCATTGAAATCGCAATTATAATATTTGCCCATTAGTTTACAATGATTGCTGAGGTGGGCTCTGTGAGTTGGGCGTACGGCCGCCATTAGCTCTGAACAGCAAAGGGGCATGGTAGCATAGTATGATAAATGTTATTCTCATACCCTCTATGCAAGAACGCCCTTCGTGCGCTCCTAACAGAACATGGGTATCTACTTTTGTGAAAAATACGAACATGTGTGATGAAGGGGAAAATAGTATTTGCTAAAGTTATGAAAAATCAAATATGGATTACCCCCTATGATTGCGCAATATAATTAATTGTACCAAAATGGCCGTGCCGTAATTCTGTATATAATATCAAGCGCCGTTGTATGACTATTAGAAATACGTATAACTAACCAAACTTTAGTTCTGGTTTTAGCGCTGTGTGTGTGTTAGAAACATTTTAAATGTAACTAAGCAAATTCAGTGCTGGTTTTAGAATATACCTAATATATTCAGCACAAGTTAGACAAATGCAATTTCTGAATGGAATAAAATGAAATTCAGTTAGTTGCATTGTTAATTCCGATGCGGAATTTTTGCCCAGCAGAGTTGTTTTCCATCCCATCTCTGTAGCAGTGAAATAGCTTGGAAATTTTCTGGCATCATAAAATTACAGAAGGTAGTCAGATGTGTGGGATGAATTTTTTAAAATAATTGGCATGAAATCAAAAGATACATGTGAATGGACAAGGTTCCGTATCTATCGCAGTCCAGACTCTCACTCTCGCACACAAGGTGCCATATTAACCTGGTATGTAGTGTTGGTATTAACAGTGCAGATGTGGGTGAGAATATGATTATTGTTATGACAGATCTAAATCTGTTATTTTTATTTCCCCCGCGTTTTTCAATTTGAGCACAAGTTTTGTTTTATAACCTTAATGCATAAAAACACTGTTGAAAGCAGTAGAGGTGATAACCTGGTAAGAGACTATGTATTGCATTACCGTAACACCTTTAACCAAGAAGGAATCTTCAGGATCTGGGATCTGGCGTAATCGTGTTGACACTGTGCTGCTTCAATTGGGAAAAGAGTTTTCCTCATATGATTTGGACCATCTATCATCAGGTTTATAAAATTGGGCTGTGCTGGCAGGTCCCTGCTAGTTCTTAAGGTGCCCTCAGGTGTCTCTGTGGTAGGCCTGTGGTGTATCTAAACAGTGATATCAGCACCACTTGATTCTTCTGATCGCGACTGTACATATTTCAAGTGCTCATTGATTCGTGATTCAAAGTTTCCCACACGATGAAAATCATTAATTTGCACGATGTCACTTAAACTTCTTGCATTGTTTATGTTAATTATTATAAAAGTCAATGTTGAATTCTCACATAGACTATCTGTATTAATTTTTTCTTCACTAAAGAAATCCTTAGTACCTGAATGAAATTTCTCATATCCTACCCAATTATGAATATTAGTAATGTGATTTAAAGTTGACTTTACCTTTTAGAGTAGGCACTCTGTAACTTTCACAATAACAAATGCCCCCCCCCCCCCCCCGCAGATGATTATAAATAGAATGCTTCCATTCATGAAGTACTGATGTTTTAGAAATATTATTAACATTTTCATAAAGAATTTAGCACAGAAAATCAAGGTTTATTAAAAAATGATCATATTTTGCATCCCTTTTTATACGCATTTTTAGTTTGGCATGGTTAGTGTTCAAATTCCATTGTTAATGGTTACTTTTGCTAGGTAATGGATTGTTGGTACCTGTATTTCCACATACCAGAGTTAAAACAGATTTGGTGAAGTAATCAATTGGCAGCACACCAAAGTTCATGACATGATCTCTATTCTTCAAAAAAAAAAAAAAAAAAAAAATTCTTCCAAACCATTAATTCTGTGTGTCCATTTAACTGCTTAAGTAATTTAATTTCTGGTTTTATTTTATGGCTTAAGGAGCAGAAATGATCTGCCACCATCAACTTCTCAATCTATTTAACATATCTGAAGTGCTTTTTGAATCTGGTTTCTAAATGAGCTTAGTTGTTCCATTATAAGCATGGTCAAAATCCAAACAATTAATTCACAAATGCCAGATTTTTTTATTTTTCGATAATTTATCTTATTTAGAAATACTTAATTGATTTCTATGTTGTATTTATTTTGAGGCACTAAAATAATCTCAAATAAAGCTTTATTTGGATAAACATTTTTCAGTTTAAATAAAAAATTCTACCAACATACTTTTTGGTTTGACATCTCCCATCTTTTCTGACTAATCTTTTCATGAGATTTTTGTAATATTGGTCACTCAATTTTTTCCTGTGACATTAAGATTGTCAAAGGAAAAATTAAGATGTGTTAATGAGGTTTTTGCAATTATGCAGTATAAAAATGTGGCTCTAAAACTTTTGAATCTGCAGGACAAAGCTATACAATTCATATTGGATGGAAAATGATGGTTATCTTCCCTTTCTAGGTTGAAGTTTGGCATCTAGAGAAAATCAACCAATACTGATAACTGCTTAAAAATTAAAGTTCCAACCCTTTTCACATAAACTTGTTGTTTACAATAGTTTAATCCACAATGATAACTACAACCATCAACAAAAATGAATTATACAAAGAATATCAACATATTATCAACATTACCTTATTAAATTGTTATGTTTTTACTGATTTTATAAATAAAAATATTGAGAAATTTAAATATAAAAATTCTTTAAGTTAGTTTCCCTTCTTTAGAAAATAAAAGACAATTGTAATTTAAAAAAAATAATTTTCATCCTTGGGGCAAAAATAAAAATAGTAAAGAGCATGGGATTACTTTAGTGCCTCAAAATAAAAACATAATATAAGAAATCTGTTGCTTTTTCTAAAAAATATAAAATAGTAAAAACTAAAACTTCTGGTATTACCAATTAAATTGTGATGGTCTTTATATTTGAAAAACCAAACATCATTTAGAAATGAGAGTCAAAGAGCACTTCCTACATATGAAATACAAACAATTGATAAGTCAGCAATAGTACATACTTTTTGTTAAATTATTAAAGAAATTAAATGGATACACAGATTTAATTGTGTGGGAGAAAGTATTTATTTTGAAGAATAGAGATCAAGTCATCCACTTTGATGTGCCACCAATTGATTCTGTCACCAATTTTGTTTTACCCACAGTACCTGGCAACACAGGTGTGAACAATCCATCAGCTGGTGACAGTAACATAAAAACAGAATGGCAATTTGAAGATGCATCCAAAAAGTTATGCAAAACATGTTCTTTGTTCAAAACTTGCAAATATGCATAGAAGCTTGTAACAGTGATGTGATTAAATAAAAGAATGACTCGATTTTGTAACACAAACATCACTTATTTTTACTTACTGGGGACCGGTTTCGGGTAACAGTTGTTCCCATTTTCAACCCTTAATTCCGACTCATTCTTTTATTTTTTATGTTCTTTGTTGTTGAATAATATTTAAGAAGTTGGTGAATTGGTACCACAAAGTTATTTTGTGTCTGAGATATTTGGGTTGCTTCACTGTTGTTAGCTTCAGCATTTATGTACTATAAACTGAGGTTATTTATGGATGCTCTTTAACTACTGCTGTGATTCTTAACATCTCATTCTATATTGGATATAAAAGACTGCTCAAAGGATACAAGCTATGCCAGTTGGAGTTCAGAATCAGTTCTGAGCTACTCTCGTGCAACAAACACTGCATCAACATTTTAAGTGTGGCTTTCACAGAGTGGAAAAGCTAAAGGAGCTAAGTGTCAAAATTGTAGTTTGTAGATATTCAGTAAAACCTGTTTAAAATGATGCACAAAGATATCTTTTATTTGAAAAAATATTATACATAAAGTGTGACTTGTTTTTCATAAGCATGACATTGTTTTATTTTCATACCTTACTATATGTGAAGGGGGAAAAATGACGCATTTGCAAATTGTGAAAAGAGCTAAGTGCCATATGCCTGAACTTATTAACTGAGCTAACTCCATCCTGCTCTGTATCAAATTTAGTCTAATCAGGTACTTATTTGGCGATAAAAGTCTTTATTTTCATCATAAACAAAATTAATCATACTCTGCAGATCCTTTTTGTTGTCTGATAAGGCTTCTAATTCCATTGCTAGAATTTTTTCCACTGTAATGCCCCTTTTTAATACATTACAAGCTTCCCATCCCTGAAGTTCACTGAAGTTTTCTTTGAACATAATAACACCAGGATTGTCTTTTGTCACCCTCAGCCAAGATACTTTTGTTATCTTTAACTTAGAGGTGTCTATGTGTGTTTCAGCTGCCTTTTCAAAATCAAGAAACTTTCCACCCATATCTGAAACCCGGAATGGTCTTGAAGGTCTTGCAGTTGATATTACCTTCTTTGCATCTTCCAGCACCTGGACTTTTGCACCCTTCCACCTTTTTTCGATTAGTGCAAAGTCCCTATCAGATGCAGAGAAACTGTGTCCCACCATGAGGAACCTGTGGTCTATTCTGTCAAAATGTCCTGTAGCAACAAGGAAAACATACAATAGAAGGAGCATCCTGTTTTTGATTTGGCTGCAGCAGCTAACATTCCAAAAGCAAAATGTCCTGTAGCAACAAGGAAAACATACAATAGAAGGAGCATCCTGTTCTTGATTTAGCCGCAGCAGTTATCACTCCAGATGCAGAGAAACTGTGTCCCACCATGAGCAATTTGTGGTCTATTCTGTCAAAATGTCCTGTAGCAACAAGGAAAACATAAAATAGAAGGAGCATCCTGTCCTTGATTTAGCTGCAGCAGTTATTACTCCAGATGCAGAGAAACTGTGTCCCACCATGAGCAATTTGCGGTCTATTCTGTCAAAATGTCCTGTAGCAACAAGGAAAACATACAATAGAAGGAGCATCCTGTTCTTGATTTGGCCGCAGCAGTTATCACTCCAGATGCAGAGAAACTGTGTCCCAACATGAGCAATTTGTGGTCTATTCTGTCAAAATGTCCTGTAGCAACAAGGAAAACATACAATAGAAGGAGCATCCTGTCCTTGATTTGGCCGCAGCAGTTATCATTCCAGATGCAGAGAAACTGTGTCCCACCATGAGGAATTTGAGGTCTATTCTGTCAAAATGTCCTGAAGCAACAAGGAAAACATGCAATAGAAGGAGCATCCTGTTCTTGATTTGGCTGCAGCAGTTATCACTCCAGATGCAAAATGTCCTGTAGCAACAAAGAAAACATACAATAGAAGGAGCATCCTGTCCTTGATTTGGCCGCAGCAGTTATCACACCTTATGCAGAGAAACTGTGTCCCACCATGAGCAATTTGGGTCTATTCTGTCAAAATGTCCTGTAGCAACAAGGAAAACATACAATAGAAGGAGCATCCTGTCCTTGATTTGGCCGCAGTAGTTATCACTCCCGATGCAGAGTAACTGTGTCCCAACATGAGCAATTTGTGGTCTATTCTGTCAAAATGTCCTGTAGCAACAAGGAAAACATACAATAGAAGGAGCATCCTGTACTTGATTTGGCCGCAGCAGTTATCACTCCAGACGCAGAGAAACTGTGTCCCAACATGAGCAATTTGTGGTCTATTCTGTCAAAATGTCCTGTAGCAACAAGGAAAACATACAATAGAAGGAGCATCCTGTCCTTGATTTGGCCCCAGCAGTTATCACTCCAGATGCAGAGAAACTGTGTCGCCCCCATTAGGAATTTGTGGTCTATTCTGTCAAAATGTCCTGTAGCAACAAGGAAAACATAAAATAGAAGGAGCATCCTGTTCTTGATTTGACTGCAGTAGTTATCACTCCAGATGAAAAATTTCCTGTAGCAACAAGGAAAACATACAATAGTAGGAGCATCCTGTTCTTGATCTGGCCGCAGCGGCTATCATTCCAAATGCAAAATGTCCTGTAGCAACAAGGAAAACATACAATAGAAGGAGCATCCTGTTCTTGATCTGGCCGCAGCAATTATCACTCCAGATGCACAGAAACTGTGTCCCACCATGAGCAATTTGTGGTCTATTCTGTCAAAATGTCCTGTAGCAACAAGGAAAACATACAATAGAAGGAGCATGCTGTACTTGATTTGGCCGCAGTAGTTATCACTCCAGATGCAGAGAAACTGTGTCCCACCATGAGCAATTTGTGGTCTATTCTGTCAAAATGTCCTGTAGCAACAAGGAAAACATACAATAGAAGGAGCATCCTGTCCTTGATTTGGCCGCAGCAGTTATCATTCCAGGTGCAGAGAAACTGTGTCCCACCATGAGGAATTTGAGGTCTATTCTGTCAAAATGTCCTGAAGCAACAAGGAAAACATGCAATAGAAGGAGCATCCTGTTCTTGATTTGGCTGCAGCAGTTATCACTCCAGATGCAAAATGTCCTGTAGCAACAAAGAAAACATACAATAGAAGGAGCATCCTGTCCTTGATTTGGCCGCAGCAATTATCACACCTTATGCAGAGAAACTGTGTCCCACCATGAGCAATTTGGGTCTATTCTGTCAAAATGTCCTGTAGCAACAAGGAAAACATACAATAGAAGGAGCATCCTGTCCTTGATTTGGCTGCAGTAGTTATCACTCCCGATGCATAGTAACTGTGTCCCAACATGAGCAATTTGTGGTCTATTCTGTCAAAATGTCCTGTAGCAACAAGGAAAACATAAAATAGAAGCAGCATCCTGTTCTTTATTTGACTGCAGTAGTTATCACTCCAGATGCAAAATTTCCTGTAGCAAAAAGGAAAACATACAATAGTAGGAGCATCCTGTTCTTGATCTGGCCGCAGCGGCTATCATTCCAAATGCAAAATGTCCTGTAGCAACAAGGAAAACATACAATAGAAGGAGCATCCTGTTCTTGATCTGGCCGCAGCAGTTATCACTCCAGATGCAGAGAAACTGTGTCCCACCATGAGCAATTTGTGGTCTATTCTGTCAAAATGTCCTGTAGCACCAAGGAAAACATACAATAGAAGGAGCATGCTGTACTTGATTTGGCCGCAGTAGTTATCACTCCAGATGCAGAGAAACTGTGTCCCAACATGAGCAATTTGTGGTCTATTCTGTCAAAATGTCCTGTAGCAACAAGGAAAACATACAATAGAAGGAGCATCCTGTCCTTGATTTGGCCGCAGCAGTTATCATTCCAGATGCAGAGAAACTGTGTCCCACCATGAGCAATTTGAGGTCTATTCTGTCAAAATGTCCTGAAGCAACAAGGAAAACATGCAATAGAAGGAGCATCCTGTTCTTGAATTGGCTGCAGCAGTTATCACTCCAGATGCAAAATGTCCTGTAGCAACAAAGAAAACATACAATAGAAGGAGCATCCTGTCCTTGATTTGGCCGCAGCAGTTATCACACCTTATGCAGAGAAACTGTGTCCCACCATGGGCATTTTGGGTCTATTCTGTCAAAATGTCCTGTAGCAACAAGGAAAACATACAATAGAAGGAGCATCCTGTCCTTGATTTGGCCGCAGTAGTTATCACTCCCGGTGCAGAGTAACTGTGTCCCAACATGAGCAATTTGTGGTCTATTCTGTCAAAATGTCCTGTAGCAACAAGGAAAACATACAATAGAAGGAGCATCCTGTTCTTGATTTGGCCGCAGCAGTTATCACTCCAGACGCAGAGAAACTGTGTCCCAACATGAGCAATTTGTGGTCTATTCTGTCAAAATGTCCTGTAGCAACAAGGAAAACATACAATAGAAGGAGCATCCTGTCCTTGATTTGGCCCCAGCAGTTATCACTCCAGATGCAGAGAAACTGTGTCGCCCCCATTAGGAATTTGTGGGCTATTCTGTCAAAATGTCCTGTAGCAAGAAGGAAAACATAAAATAGAAGGAGCATCCTGTTCTTGATTTGACTGCAGTAGTTATCACTCCAGATGCAAAATTTCCTGTAGCAACAAGGAAAACATACAATAGTAGGAGCATCCTGTTCTTGATCTGGCCGCAGCGGCTATCATTCCAAATGCAAAATGTCCTGTAGCAACAAGGAAAACATACAATAGAAGGAGCATCCTGTTCTTGATCTGGCCGCAGCAGTTATCACTCCAGATGCAGAGAAACTGTGTCCCACCATGAGCAATTTGTGGTCTATTCTGTCAAAATGTCCTGTAGCAACAAGGAAAACATACAATAGAAAGAGCATGCTGTACTTGATTTGGCCGCAGTGGTTATCACTCCAGATGCAGAGAAACTGTGTCCCAACATGAGCAATTTGTGGTCTATTCTGTCAAAATGTCCTGTAGCAACAAGGAAAACATGTAATAAAAGGAGCATCCTGTCCTTGATTTAGCCGCAGCAGTTATCACTGCAGATGCAGAGAAACTGTGTCCCACCATGAGGAATTTGTGGTCTATTCTGTCAAAATGTCCTGTAGCAACAAGGAAAGCATACAATAGAAGTAGCATCCTGTTCTTGATTTGACTGCAGTAGTTATCACTCCAGATGCAAAATTTCATGTAGCAACAAGGAAAACATACAATAGAAGGAGCATCCTGTTCTTGATTTGGCCACGGCAGTTATCACTCCAGATGCAGAGAAACTGTGTCCCACCATGAGCAATTTGTGGTCTATTCTAGCAAAATGTCATGTAGCAACAAGGAAAACATACAATAGAAGGAGAAACCTGTTCTTGATTTGGCCGCAGCAGTTATCACTCCAGATGCAGAGAAACTGTGTCCCACCATGAGCAATGTGTGGTCTATTCTGTAAAAATGTCCTGTAGCAACAAGGAAAACATACAATAGAAGGAGCATCCTCTTCTTGATTTGGCCGCAGCAGTTATCACTCCAGATGCAGAGAAACTGTGTCCCACCATGAGCAATTTGTGGTCTATTCTGTCAAAATGTCCTGTAGCAACAAGGAAAACATACAATAGAAGGAGCATGCTGTACTTGATTTGGCCGCAGTAGTTATCACTCCAGATGCAGAGAAACTGTGTCCCAACATGAGCAATTTGTGGTCTATTCTGTCAAAATGTCCTGTAGCAACAAGGAAAACATACAATAGAAGGAGCATCCTGTCCTTGATTTGGCCGCAGCAGTTATCACTCCAGATGCAGAGAAACTGTGTCCCACCATGAGGAATTTGAGGTATATTCTGTCAAAATGTCCTGTAGCAACAAGGAAAACATACAATAGAAGGAGCATCCTGTTCTTGATTTGGCTGCAGCAGTTATCACTCCAGATGCAAAACGTCCTATAGCAACAAAGGAAACATACAATAGAAGGAGCATCCTGTTCTTGATTTGGCCGCAGTAGTTATCACTCCAGATGCAGAGAAACTGTGTCCCAACATGAGCAATTTGTGGTCTGTTCTGTCAAAATGTCTTGTAGCAACAAGGAAAACATAGAATAGAAGCAGCATCCTGTTCTTGATTTGGCCGCAGCAGTTATCATTCCAGATGCAGAGAAACTGTATCCCAACATGAGCAATTTGTGGTCTACTCTGTCCAAATGTCCTGTAGCAACAAGGAAAACATACAATAGAAGGAGCATCCTGTCCTTGATTTGGCCGCAGCAGTTATCACTCCAGATGCAGAGAAACTGTGTCCCACCATGAGGAATTTGTGGTCTTTTCTGTCAAAATGTCCTGCAGCAACAAGGAAAACATACAATAGAAGGAGCATCCTGTTCTTGATTTGACTGCAGTAGTTATCACTCCAGATGCAAAATGTCATGTAGCAACAAGGAAAACATACAATAGAAGGAGTATCCTGTTCTTGATTTGGCCGCAGCAGTTATCACTTCAGATGCAAAATGTCCTGTAGCAACAAGGAAAACATACAATAGAAGGAGCATCCTGTTCTTGATTTTGCCGCAGCAGCTCACATTCTAAATGCAAAATGTCCTGTAGCAACAAGGAAAACATACAATAGAAGGAGCATCCTGTTCTTGATTTGGCCGCAGCAGTTATCACTCCAGATGCAGAGAAACTGTGTCCCAACATAAGCAATGTGTGGTCTATTCTGTCAAAATGTCCTGTAGCAACAAGGAAAACATACAATAGAAGGAGCATCCTGTCCTTGATTTGGCGGCAGCAGTTATCACTCCAGATGCAGAGAAACTGTGTCCCACCGTGAGCAATTTGTGGTCTATTCTGTCAAAATAACCTGTACAAACAAGGAAACATACAATAGAAGGAGCATCCTGTTCTTGATTTGGCCATGCAATTTTCACTCCAGATGCAGAGAAACTGTGTCCCACCATGAGCAATTTGTGGTCTATTCTGTCAAAATGTCATGTAGCAACAAGGAAAACATACAATAGAAGGAGGAACCTGTTCTTGATTTGGCCGCAGCAGTTATCACTTCAGATGCAGAGAAACTGTGTCCCACCATGAGGAATTTGTGGTCTATTCTGTCAAAATGTCCTGTAGCAACAAGGAAAACATACAATAGAAGGAACATCCTGTTCTTGATTTGACTGCAGTGGTTATCACTCCAGATGCAAAATGTCATGTAGCAACAAGGAAAACATACAATAGAAGGAGCATCCTGTTCTTGATTTGGCTGCAGCAGCTAACATTCCAAATGCAAAATGTCCTATAGCAACATAGGAAACATACATTAGAAGGAGCATCCTGTTCTTGATTTGGCCACAGCAGTTATCACTCCAGATGCAGAGAAACTGTGTCCCACCATGAGCAATTTGTGGTCTATACTGTCAAAATGTCCTGTAGCAACAAGGAAAACATACAATAGAAGGTGCAATCTGTTCTTGATTTGGCCGCAGCAGTTATCACTCCAGATGCAGAGAAACTGTGTCCCACCATGAGCAATTTTGGTCTATTCTGTCAAAATATCCTGTAGCAACAAGGAAAACATACAATAGAAGGAGCATCCTGTCCTTGATTTGGCCGCAGTAGTTATCACTCCCGGTGCAGAGTAACTGTGTCCCAACATGAGCAATTTGTGGTCTATTCTGTCAAAATGTCCTGTAGCAACAAGGAAAACATACAATAGAAGGAGCATCCTGTGCTTGATTTGGCCGCAGCAGTTATCACTCCAGACGCAGAGAAACTGTGTCCCAACATGAGCAATTTGTGGTCTATTCTGTCAAAATGTCCTGTAGCAACAAGGAAAACATACAATAGAAGGAGCATCCTGTCCTTGATTTGGCCCCAGCAGTTATCACTCCAGATGCAGAGAAACTGTGTCGCCCCCATTAGGAATTTGTGGGCTATTCTGTCAAAATGTCCTGTAGCAAGAAGGAAAACATAAAATAGAAGGAGCATCCTGTTCTTGATTTGACTGCAGTAGTTATCACTCCAGATGCAAAATTTCCTGTAGCAACAAGGAAAACATACAATAGTAGGAGCATCCTGTTCTTGATCTGGCCGCAGCGGCTATCATTCCAAATGCAAAATGTCCTGTAGCAACAAGGAAAACATACAATAGAAGGAGCATCCTGTTCTTGATCTGGCCGCAGCAGTTATCACTCCAGATGCAGAGAAACTGTGTCCCACCATGAGCAATTTGTGGTCTATTCTGTCAAAATGTCCTGTAGCAACAAGGAAAACATACAATAGAAAGAGCATGCTGTACTTGATTTGGCCGCAGTGGTTATCACTCCAGATGCAGAGAAACTGTGTCCCAACATGAGCAATTTGTGGTCTATTCTGTCAAAATGTCCTGTAGCAACAAGGAAAACATGTAATAAAAGGAGCATCCTGTCCTTGATTTAGCCGCAGCAGTTATCACTGCAGATGCAGAGAAACTGTGTCCCACCATGAGGAATTTGTGGTCTATTCTGTCAAAATGTCCTGTAGCAACAAGGAAAGCATACAATAGAAGTAGCATCCTGTTCTTGATTTGACTGCAGTAGTTATCACTCCAGATGCAAAATTTCATGTAGCAACAAGGAAAACATACAATAGAAGGAGCATCCTGTTCTTGATTTGGCCACGGCAGTTATCACTCCAGATGCAGAGAAACTGTGTCCCACCATGAGCAATTTGTGGTCTATTCTAGCAAAATGTCATGTAGCAACAAGGAAAACATACAATAGAAGGAGAAACCTGTTCTTGATTTGGCCGCAGCAGTTATCACTCCAGATGCAGAGAAACTGTGTCCCACCATGAGCAATGTGTGGTCTATTCTGTAAAAATGTCCTGTAGCAACAAGGAAAACATACAATAGAAGGAGCATCCTCTTCTTGATTTGGCCGCAGCAGTTATCACTCCAGATGCAGAGAAACTGTGTCCCACCATGAGCAATTTGTGGTCTATTCTGTCAAAATGTCCTGTAGCAACAAGGAAAACATACAATAGAAGGAGCATGCTGTACTTGATTTGGCCGCAGTAGTTATCACTCCAGATGCAGAGAAACTGTGTCCCAACATGAGCAATTTGTGGTCTATTCTGTCAAAATGTCCTGTAGCAACAAGGAAAACATACAATAGAAGGAGCATCCTGTCCTTGATTTGGCCGCAGCAGTTATCACTCCAGATGCAGAGAAACTGTGTCCCACCATGAGGAATTTGAGGTATATTCTGTCAAAATGTCCTGTAGCAACAAGGAAAACATACAATAGAAGGAGCATCCTGTTCTTGATTTGGCTGCAGCAGTTATCACTCCAGATGCAAAACGTCCTATAGCAACAAAGGAAACATACAATAGAAGGAGCATCCTGTTCTTGATTTGGCCGCAGTAGTTATCACTCCAGATGCAGAGAAACTGTGTCCCAACATGAGCAATTTGTGGTCTGTTCTGTCAAAATGTCTTGTAGCAACAAGGAAAACATAGAATAGAAGCAGCATCCTGTTCTTGATTTGGCCGCAGCAGTTATCATTCCAGATGCAGAGAAACTGTATCCCAACATGAGCAATTTGTGGTCTACTCTGTCCAAATGTCCTGTAGCAACAAGGAAAACATACAATAGAAGGAGCATCCTGTCCTTGATTTGGCCGCAGCAGTTATCACTCCAGATGCAGAGAAACTGTGTCCCACCATGAGGAATTTGTGGTCTTTTCTGTCAAAATGTCCTGCAGCAACAAGGAAAACATACAATAGAAGGAGCATCCTGTTCTTGATTTGACTGCAGTAGTTATCACTCCAGATGCAAAATGTCATGTAGCAACAAGGAAAACATACAATAGAAGGAGTATCCTGTTCTTGATTTGGCCGCAGCAGTTATCACTTCAGATGCAAAATGTCCTGTAGCAACAAGGAAAACATACAATAGAAGGAGCATCCTGTTCTTGATTTTGCCGCAGCAGCTCACATTCTAAATGCAAAATGTCCTGTAGCAACAAGGAAAACATACAATAGAAGGAGCATCCTGTTCTTGATTTGGCCGCAGCAGTTATCACTCCAGATGCAGAGAAACTGTGTCCCAACATAAGCAATGTGTGGTCTATTCTGTCAAAATGTCCTGTAGCAACAAGGAAAACATACAATAGAAGGAGCATCCTGTCCTTGATTTGGCGGCAGCAGTTATCACTCCAGATGCAGAGAAACTGTGTCCCACCGTGAGCAATTTGTGGTCTATTCTGTCAAAATAACCTGTACAAACAAGGAAACATACAATAGAAGGAGCATCCTGTTCTTGATTTGGCCATGCAATTTTCACTCCAGATGCAGAGAAACTGTGTCCCACCATGAGCAATTTGTGGTCTATTCTGTCAAAATGTCATGTAGCAACAAGGAAAACATACAATAGAAGGAGGAACCTGTTCTTGATTTGGCCGCGGCAGTTATCACTTCAGATGCAGAGAAACTGTGTCCCACCATGAGGAATTTGTGGTCTATTCTGTCAAAATGTCCTGTAGCAACAAGGAAAACATACAATAGAAGGAACATCCTGTTCTTGATTTGACTGCAGTGGTTATCACTCCAGATGCAAAATGTCATGTAGCAACAAGGAAAACATACAATAGAAGGAGCATCCTGTTCTTGATTTGGCTGCAGCAGCTAACATTCCAAATGCAAAATGTCCTATAGCAACATAGGAAACATACATTAGAAGGAGCATCCTGTTCTTGATTTGGCCACAGCAGTTATCACTCCAGATGCAGAGAAACTGTGTCCCACCATGAGCAATTTGTGGTCTATACTGTCAAAATGTCCTGTAGCAACAAGGAAAACATACAATAGAAGGTGCAATCTGTTCTTGATTTGGCCGCAGCAGTTATCACTCCAGATGCAGAGAAACTGTGTCCCACCATGAGCAATTTTGGTCTATTCTGTCAAAATATCCTGTAGCAACAAGGAAAACATACAATAGAAGGAGCATCCTGTTCTTGATTTGGCCGCAGCAGTTATCACTCCAGATGCAGAGAAACTGTGTCCCAACATGAGCAATTTGTGGTCTATTCTGTCAAAATGTCCTGTAGCAACAAGGAAAACCTACAATAGAAGGAGCATGCTGTTCTTGATTTGGCCGCAGTAGTTATCACTCCAGATGCAGAGAAACTGTGTCCCAACATGAGCAATTTGTGGTCTATTCTGTCAAAATGTCTTGTAGCAACAAGGAAAACATAGAATAGAAGGAGCACCCTGTTCTTGATTTGGCCGCAGCAGTTATCACTCCAGATGCAGAGAAACTGTGTCCCAACATGAGCAATTTGTGGTCTATTCTGTCAAAATGTCCTGTAGCAACAAGGAAAGCATGTAATAGAAGGAGCATCCTGCCCTAGATTTAGCCGCAGCAGTTATCACTGCTGATGCAGAGAAACTGTGTCCCACCATGAGGAATTTGTGGTCTATTCTGTCAAAATGTCCTGTAGCAACAAGGAAAGCATACAATAAAAGTAGCATCCTGTTCTTGATTTGACTTCAGTAGTTATCACTCCAGATGCAAAATGTTATGTAGCAACAAGGAAAACATACAATAGAAGGAGTATCCTGTTCTTGATTTGGCCGCAGCAGTTATCACTTCAGATGCAAAATGTCCTGTAGCAACAAGGAAAACATACAATAGAAGGAGCATCCTGTTCTTGATTTTGCCGCAGCAGCTCACATTCTAAATGCAAAATGTCCTGTAGCAACAAGGAAAACATACAATAGAAGGAGCATCCTGTTCTTGATTTGGCCGCAGCAGTTATCACTCCAGATGCAGAGAAACTGTGTCCCAACATAAGCAATGTGTGGTCTATTCTGTCAAAATGTCCTGTAGCAACAAGGAAAACATACAATAGAAGGAGCATCCTGTCCTTGATTTGGCGGCAGCAGTTATCACTCCAGATGCAGAGAAACTGTGTCCCACCGTGAGCAATTTGTGGTCTATTCTGTCAAAATAACCTGTACAAACAAGGAAACATACAATAGAAGGAGCATCCTGTTCTTGATTTGGCCATGCAATTTTCACTCCAGATGCAGAGAAACTGTGTCCCACCATGAGCAATTTGTGGTCTATTCTGTCAAAATGTCATGTAGCAACAAGGAAAACATACAATAGAAGGAGGAACCTGTTCTTGATTTGGCCGCAGCAGTTATCACTTCAGATGCAGAGAAACTGTGTCCCACCATGAGGAATTTGTGGTCTATTCTGTCAAAATGTCCTGTAGCAACAAGGAAAACATACAATAGAAGGAACATCCTGTTCTTGATTTGACTGCAGTGGTTATCACTCCAGATGCAAAATGTCATGTAGCAACAAGGAAAACATACAATAGAAGGAGCATCCTGTTCTTGATTTGGCTGCAGCAGCTAACATTCCAAATGCAAAATGTCCTATAGCAACATAGGAAACATACATTAGAAGGAGCATCCTGTTCTTGATTTGGCCACAGCAGTTATCACTCCAGATGCAGAGAAACTGTGTCCCACCATGAGCAATTTGTGGTCTATACTGTCAAAATGTCCTGTAGCAACAAGGAAAACATACAATAGAAGGTGCAATCTGTTCTTGATTTGGCCGCAGCAGTTATCACTCCAGATGCAGAGAAACTGTGTCCCACCATGAGCAATTTTGGTCTATTCTGTCAAAATATCCTGTAGCAACAAGGAAAACATACAATAGAAGGAGCATCCTGTTCTTGATTTGGCCGCAGCAGTTATCACTCCAGATGCAGAGAAACTGTGTCCCAACATGAGCAATTTGTGGTCTATTCTGTCAAAATGTCCTGTAGCAACAAGGAAAACCTACAATAGAAGGAGCATGCTGTTCTTGATTTGGCCGCAGTAGTTATCACTCCAGATGCAGAGAAACTGTGTCCCAACATGAGCAATTTGTGGTCTATTCTGTCAAAATGTCTTGTAGCAACAAGGAAAACATAGAATAGAAGGAGCACCCTGTTCTTGATTTGGCCGCAGCAGTTATCACTCCAGATGCAGAGAAACTGTGTCCCAACATGAGCAATTTGTGGTCTATTCTGTCAAAATGTCCTGTAGCAACAAGGAAAGCATGTAATAGAAGGTGCATCCTGCCCTAGATTTAGCCGCAGCAGTTATCACTGCTGATGCAGAGAAACTGTGTCCCACCATGAGGAATTTGTGGTCTATTCTGTCAAAATGTCCTGTAGCAACAAGGAAAGCATACAATAAAAGTAGCATCCTGTTCTTGATTTGACTTCAGTAGTTATCACTCCAGATGCAAAATGTCATGTAGCAACAAGGAAAACATACAATAGAAGGAGCATCATGTTCTTGATTTCGCCACAGCAGTTATCACTTCAGATGCAAAATGTCCTGTAGCAACAAGGAAAACATACAATAGAAGGAGCATCCTGTTCTTGATTTGGCTGCAGCAGCTAACATTCCAAATGCAAAATGTCCTGTAGCAACAAGGAAAACATACAATAGGAGCATCCTGTTCTTGTTTTGGCCGCAGCAGTTATCACTCCAGATGCAGAGAAACTGTATCGCAACATAAGCAATGTGTGGTCTATTCTGTCAAAATGTCCTGTAGCAACAAGGAAAACATACAATAGAAGGAGCATCCTGTCCTTGATTTGGCGGCAGCAGTTATCACTCCAGATGCAGAGAAACAGTGTCCCACCATGAGCAATTTGTGGTCTATTCTGTCAAAATGTCCTGTAGCTACAAGGAAAACATACAATAGAAGGAGCATCCTGTTCTTGTTTTCGCCGCAGCAGTTATCACTCCAGATGCAGAGAAACTGTGTCCCACCATGAGCAATTTGTGGTCTATTCTGTCAAAATGTCATGTAGCAACAAGGAAAACATACAATAGAAGGAGCAACCTGTTCTTGATTTGGCCGCAGAAGTGATCACTCCAGATGCAGAGAAACTGTGTCCCACCATGAGCAATGTGTGGTCTATTCTGTCAACATGTCCTGTAGCAATAAGGAAAACATACAATAGAAGGAGCATGCTGTACTTGATTTGGCCGCAGTAGTTATTACTCCAGATGCAGAGAAACTGTGTCCCAACAGGAGCAATTTGTGGTCTATTCTGTCAAAATGTCCTGTAGCAACAAGGAAAACATACAATAGAAGGAGCATCCTGTCCTTGATTTGGCCGCAGCAGTTATCACTCCAGATGCAGAGAAACTGTGTCCCACCATGAGGAATTTGAGGTATATTCTGTCAAAATGTCCTGTAGCAACAAGGAAAACATACAATAGAAGGAGCATCCTGTTCTTGATTTGGCCGCAGCAGTTATCACTCCAGATGCAAGACGTCCTATAGCAACAAAGGAAACATACAATAGAAGGAGCATCCTGTTCTTGATTTGGCCGCAGTAGTTATCACTCCAGATGCAGAGAAACTGTGTCCCAACATGAGCAATTTGTGGTCTATTCTGTAAAAAGGTCTTGTAGCAACAAGGAAAACATAGAATAAAAGGAGCATCCTGTTCTTGATTTGGCCGCAGCAGTTATCACTCCAGATGCAGAGAAACTGTGTCCCAACATGAGCAATTTGTGGTCTACTCTGTCCAATTGTCCTGTAGCAACAAGGAAAACATACAATAGAAGGAGCATCCTGTCCTTGATTTGGCCGCAGCAGTTATCACTCCAGATGCAGAGAAACAGTATCCCACCATGAGCAATTTGTGGTCTATTCTGTCAAAATGTCCTGTAGCAACAAGGAAAACATACAATAGAAGGAGCATCCTGTTCTTGATTTGACTGCAGTAGTTATCACTCCAGATGCAAAATGTCATGTAGCAACAAGGAAAACATACAATAGAAGGAGTATCCTGTTCTTGATTTGGCCGCAGCAGTTATCACTTCAGATGCAAAATGTCCTGTAGCAACAAGGAAAACATATAATAGAAGGAGCATCCTGTTCTTGATTTTGCCGCAGCAGCTCACATTCTAAATGCAAAATGTCCTGTAGCAACAAGGAAAACATACAATAGAAGGAGCATCCTGTTCTTGATTTGGCCGCAGCAGTTATCACTCCAGATGCAGAGAAACTGTGTCCCAACATAAGCAATGTGTGGTCTATTCTGTCAAAATGTCCTGTAGCAACAAGGAAAACGTACAATAGAAGGAGCATCCTGTCCTTGATTTGGCGGCAGCAGTTATCACTCCAGATGCAGAGAAACTGTGTCCCACCATGAGCAATTTGTGGTCTATTCTGTCAAAATAACCTGTACAAACAAGGAAACATACAATAGAAGGAGCAACCTGTTCTTGATTTGGCCGCAGCAGTTATCACTCCAGATGCAAAATGTCCTATAGCAACAAAGAAAACATACAATAGAAGGAGCATCCTGTTCTTGATTTGGCCATGCAGTTTTCACTCCAGATGCAGAGAAATTGTGTCCCACCATGAGCAATTTGTGGTCTATTCTGTCAAAATGTCATGTAGCAACAAGGAAAACATACAATAGAAGGAGCAACCTGTTCTTGATTTTGCCGCAGCAGTTATCACTCCAGATGCAGAGAAACTGTGTCCCACCATGAGCAATTTGTGGTCTATTCTGTCAAAATGTCCTGTAGCAACAAGGAAAACATACAATAGAAGGAGCATCCTGTTCTTGATTTGGCCGCAGCAGTTATCACTCCAGATGCAGAGAAACTGTGTCCCACCATGAGCAATTTGTGGTCTATTCTGTCAAAATGTCCTGTAGCAACAAGGAAAACATACAATAGAAGGAGCATGCTGTCCTAGATTTGGCCGCAGTAGTTATCACTCCAGATGCAAATAAACTGTGTCCCAACATCAGCAATTTGTAGTCTATTCTGTCAAAATGTCCTGTAGCAACAAGGAAAACATAAAATAGAAGGAGCATCCTGTTCTTGATTTGGGCGCAGCAGTTATCACTCCAGATGCAAAATGTCCTATAGCAACAAAGAAAACATACAGTAGAAGGAGCATCCTGTTCTTGATTTGGCCACAGCAGTTATCACTCCAGATGCAGAGAAACTGTGTCCCACCATGAGCAATTTGTGGTCTATTCTGTCAAAATGTCATGTAGCAACAATGAAAACATACAATGGAAGGAGCAACCTGTTCTTGATTTGGCCGCAGCAGTTATCACTCCAGATGCAGAGAAACTGTGTCCCACCATGAGCAATGTGTGGTCTATTCTGTCAAACTGTCCTGTAGCAACAAGGAAAACATACAATAGAAGGAGCATCCTCTTCTTGATTTGGCCGCAGCAGTTATCACTCCAGATGCACAGAAACTGTGTCCCACCATGAGCAATTTGTGGTCTATTCTGTGAAAATGTCCTGTAGCAACAAGGAAAACATACAATAGAAGGAGCATGCTGTACTTGATTTGGCCGCAGTAGTTATTACTCCAGATGCAGAGAAACTGTGTCCCAACAGGAGCAATTTGTGGTCTATTCTGTCAAAATGTCCTGTAGCAACAAGGAAAACATACAATAGAAGGAGCATCCTGTTCTTGATTTGACTGCAGTAGTTATCACTCCAGATGCAAAATGTCATGTAGCAACAAGGAAAACATACAATAGAAGGAGCATCCTGTTCTTGATTTGGCCGCAGCAGTTATCACTTCAGATGCAAAATGTCCTGTAGCAACAAGGAAAACATACAATAGAAGGAGCATCCTGTTCTTGATTTGGCTGCAGCAGCTAACATTCCAAATGCAAAATGTCCTATAGCAACAAAGAAAACATACATTAGAATGAGCATCCTGTTCTTGATTTGGCCGCAGCAGTTATCACTCCAGATGCAGAGAAACTGTGTCCCACCATGAGCAATTTGTGGTCTATACTGTCAAAATGTCCTGTAGCAACAAGGAAAACATACAATAGAAGGAGCATCCTGTTCTTGATTTGGCGGCAGCAGTTATCACTCCAGATGCAAAATGTCTTGTAGCAACAAAGAAAACATACAATAGAAGGAGCATGCTGTTCTTGATTTGGCCGCAGCAGTTATCACTCCAGATGCAGAGAAACTGTGTCCCACCATGAGCAATTTGTGGTCCATTCTGTCAAAATGTCCTGTAGCAACAAGGAAAACATACAAATGAAGGAGCATCCTGTCCTTGATTTGGCCGCTGCAGTTATCACTCCAGATGCAGAGAAACTGTTTCCCACCATGAGCAATTTGTGGTCTATTCTGTCAAAATGTCCTGTAGCAACAAGTAAAACATACAATAGAAGGAGCATCCTGTTCTTGATTTGGCCGCAGCAGCTATCACTCCAGATGCAAAGATTGTTTTTTTGGTGAGGGTTTGCTCATTAAT
This sequence comes from Hymenopus coronatus, assembly GCA_030762935.1. Classification (NCBI taxonomy): domain Eukaryota; kingdom Metazoa; phylum Arthropoda; class Insecta; order Mantodea; family Hymenopodidae; genus Hymenopus; species Hymenopus coronatus. Next base: position 89,263,155 of record CM060887.1, on the reverse strand, counting down.
AGCATGGATGGGACAAGAAGCCATTTGATTACCTCCACGTGAAGATTGACCTTCGTGCCACAGACACATTATTGCGTCAGATGTATCGGAAATGTGAATACCGAAATTGTAGCATCCTAACTGCGCAGAATAATACATAGTAGAGTTGGTTAACTTGGGGATTTGGAACACTTTTTGCAAGTCTATTGTGAATGTGCACATTTTACTATTAGGCAAAGTGCTGGCAATTGCATCATTTTTCATTGTTAAAAATGCCTTTTCTGTCTTTCGATGGTGGAGTTCGTGTTCAAGTTTAGCTTTTGTTGCTTTGGCGGCATCTTTACTTTTAACTTCAATATGAAGCCGGTCACAAGTCTTACAAATGTCGACTCACGGCTTTCTAAAAGACACATTAGGGAAGTCCTGAAGAAAAACCTTACGGTAAAATTTATAGGTGACAATGCTGTTTGGGTATTTGTTTTTGAAGGCAGTATAAAGTCTGTTGATATTCAGGTCAGAACTCATGTATTCCTTTTCAGATTTGTGGCGGTTGTAGTGACTCTGTTCCTTTGGAATCAAACTAATATGTTGCCTAACCATACTCCTATCTTGAAAGGTGAACTTAAAGTATTTTACACTACCTCGATCGTCCTTATAGGCAGTTGCTCCTGCTTTTTTCTTTGTAACTATCAATCCTCTTTGAACTCATGCCAAAAATATTCATGAAGTTATTCTTGCATACCTGTTTGTGATTACCCTTCCCATCTGGAATGGTGAAACTTACAGTGCACTGTCTTCTACTTTCTGCTGGATCCTTATAGTTTCCATGTCGACGTCTTTTTACTGGAAGTACATTGATTAGTCCCATTAGATAATTTCCTTGTTCGTTCATGTTTAGGGCACGGTAACCCTCAAATAGCTGCACTCTCATATCCCTCAATTCTCTGCAGCTGTAGCGGCATTTACAGGTTACCTAATAAAATTAAATAATTACAAATTAAGCACACAATCCAATGAATAATGATGATGATGAGGATGATGATAATAATAATAATAATAATGATAATGATAATGGTAATAGTAGTAGTAATAATAATAATAATAATAATAATAATAATAATAATAATAATAATAATAATAATAATAATAATAATAATGTGCATGTTTAATTTGATAGTTTTAGTTCATACTAACCTCACTAGTAGGTGGTTGTATAGCTGCTACTTCTCTTTTACTTTTTGTTGTCACATAGACCTTTCCACTTATTCTGGCCTCATGCTGTTTCTCTTTAAATGATTTAGGTGTATTTGCATTAGTAAATGCACTAGTGTTTTCATTATTTACTTCCATATCCATTGTAACAATAGAGAATAAGATGCAACTTATGCTTGATGTCAGTGAACAATACAAGAGCCTCTGGTGGGCACTTAGCTCCATTAGCACTGCAATAGGTGTTGGAACATACACCTAGCTATCTGTTGCTTGCTATAAAAACTGTTAGAACTAAAGGAGGCACTTGCACCCAATAGCTGGCAATTGGCCTTGGCACATACAATGACTACCCATGCATTTTGGCACTTAGCTCCTTTAGCTTTTCCACTCTACAGTTGTCTTTAATTAAACATAATTGGTAAACATTGTCCCAGTTTTTATACAGCAATAAATAAACTTCAGAAGGAGCAGGGTATAGAGAAACTTTGATGAGAGGACTTTTAATGGGCAGAAATGTAAACTGATTACCTAAAAAAGAGTGGCTAACTTTACAGAAAGAATTAAAGCTATTGATAATTGCAAAGAAGAAAATAGATATCCGGAATATCTTTGTGGAATTGGATATAACTCCACATTATAAATAATTAAAATTTCCTTCTGTTACTTTGGGTAACACCGAATTTTAAAAAAAAATCCTATTCTTTGTAATACTATTCTGAAAGTATACTTTCAAAGTTTTGCTCTCAGAAGTACAAAAATTGTTGAAAGTTTCATATATAGAAGTGAATAAAATTTCCGTGTAAGCATCTTAAAAGTGTTGTTATCAGAAAGGAATAAACAGAGGATGAAACTAAATAATAATATACTCATGGATCTTAATATGTGTTTTATTAAAGTCCAGTTTTGCTTTCTTTTTCTTTTCATCATGTATATAATTGTTGAAGTTGTCATCTAACACAGAAGGTGGCATCTGAAAGAGAAGAGAAAAGGAAAGTATTTAACATGCACATCTCAACAGTCCAAGTTGTAACATCTAAAGGCACTCACTAGATTCTGAGACATCTGACAGGACCACACAATAGTGACACTGGAAGAGTATTGTATCATCATGCTAGTGTGGCATATGCCTTTACATAATAAAACTTCTGGATAAAAATAGTTTACTGAGACTGGTGATATATTGTCAAAGTTATATTTCACTTATTTTCTGAAAATGCATCTATAAATTTAATTTAATTTCTGCTGTTTCTTAAAACAAAGAACTAAACTATTGCATGGTTCATGTATAATCTGTGAATGCATAATCAAAGTGTGATTAATAATGATGCAGTACAGAGTGGCAAAGACTAAGTAAAGATGTAAACAGAAATGCCCACAAGGGAATCATCAACCAGTTCAAGTTGAAACATGTCTTTAAAATTTTCAAATTTGTTAACCTTAGATGTGTGAATTCAATGCATAACAATCTGCTGAAGCTCAATAAGAGCTGTAAAATTTCAAGTTGAATGTGAGAAATGTTGTTTAAATTTACAAGTACCAAATATGAGTTTGAAAAAATCTGTGTAAAGCTGCTTACACTATATTTATTGAAAGTTCGAAAAACTCTCCCTCGGAATCAGGATTTTCCAGACCTTCATTTGTATATTGAATTTCTGCTCCAATTCACGGAAATGTTGAGAATTGAGTAGCCTTGCTGCTTGTGTCTGAGTGGGAGAGGGTAGCACTCAGAATCTAGTTTACTTAATAGCGTGCTTCTTTCTTTCAACAGCAGGTGCTAGTGTTTTCAAACAAAAGTGTTAAATCTTGTAAGTGTACTCTTACTAGAGCTCTATTATTTTTGTGAGCAGAATTAGTCATTTAACTACACAAGAGAAAAATGTGGCAGAATATATAGTCCAAGTTTTAGAAGATCCTTTAGGTGCAAATTTGGTGTCAGTTTTATGTTGCATTGAAGAAATTAGAATTACTACCTTAGGCTTCTTAGGGAAATGTGAGAGAAGAGTCATGTCTCCATGGAAACCATACATTGGTGAATTTACTTCTCTTCATTTACAAGGAAGAAAACTGTTCTCATTTATCTTTCTTCAATGTTCCAACATCAGTCAGGCCTCGCATTTGCAGTTGCTCTACTACTCCAATGGAGCCGAACCAGTTTTCGGCAATGACATTTCTGTGTAATTTTTCAATGGGTTTGAACCAATGTAAATATGGATTGCGAAGAAACATGAAACTTCTTTTCATCTTCAGTAAGGCCTATTCCTATATGTAAACATTGTAGAGGTAGTTGTTTTTGGCATCAGTAAGACACATTATTTTGAGATCATATTTTGCAGGCTTTTTAGGTATGAGTATTTTAAACTTACAACGTCCTCTAAATGCAACTAACATCTCATTTATACAATCAGAGAGTTCTAGCGAATTTATTTTCTGAGAATTGCCATTAACATATTAAATACCTCTGAGATAGCTAGAACTGGGTCTGCTTGATTTCTCTGTTTCCTGGTGTTTGAGTCATTGAAATGCAGGCATTTAAGAAGAAACAAAAACCTTTTTTAGACATTGTGTAACAAAATATATCTCTCCCAGTGCCATCTCTTGCAATTAAGTTTTCAATACTCTCATCACCTGATTTAAAAAGTTCTGTAAACATGAAAAATCCCAAAACTCCTTTCATCTTAATTGGATTAGTTGTATGTAGGAATAATAATGTCTTATCTTTATATTTCTTCTTCACTGTTTGCAGTTCTGCATTTGTCCATGTCACTATGGTATCTCTCATTTCATTGGTGAATAGTAATTGACATACATTTTGTGGTTTGGTGTCATTACCAAGAGATTTAGCTGGAGATCGCAATCCAGGAAGTTGAATTAAAATATTGTATGCTCTGTTTCGAACATTTTGTAGTGAGAGTGTTTTGTTCCAAACGAAACCTTTTTTCCCTAAGAAGGTTGCACCGTTAATTTGTACATCTTCTGCCTCAGTTTGAGACTCATCATCACATTCCTCGATTTCTGAATTTGAACAATGGTCACTTTCTATTACGAATGTGGGATAATCTATGTCATCATCACTGTCAACAATGTCACAGTCTTCTAACTCCACTAATGTCTGAGTTACGAAGTCAGTAAGTCTGGTGTCATCTGCTCTCATGGACGATGGGCCCGATTTTTGTGACATTTTCTGTAAACAAATCAAGAAAAATCCCTTATATGCTAGTACCAGCTATATTTATTATGTTGCAGATACTTATTTTTTAACATATTGGTATATATGCATTTAATTTACAGTGAACATTTGTATTTATAAATAAACTGTTAATTAAACATTAAGTAATATATACTATATACACATTCTAGTATATTTATTTAATAGTAGGGATATTATGCATTATTTTCGTCAATATTTTGAATGGAGAATTAAAAAATATGAATGAGTAAAGCTACTTACTTTCGAAAATAAATAATGTAACTGGTACTACACATCTGAGAGACCACTTCAATTTCAAACGAATGTCCACTTCTTACACAGACTGCAGACTCACTGATAAGAAGTTAACGGGGTGCGGATGTGTACATCTTAATAAGGTGCGAGAATATATCACTTAACATTCCTCTGGTAGTCCACAAGACCGCGTAATACCAGTTAAGGGTTGATAGCATCACTGTTATCAACATTTGTGTTTATTCTGAGAATTCCCCCAGGGGCCTACTGAGGTAGGTATGGGTTTGGTGCACCTGAAGTCCCGAGCCAACTTCCTCATTTAGGGGAGTCAATCCATCAAAATGCCCACCCATGTGTAGGCATGCATGGAGACTCATGTTGGTTGAGAGCTGTCCATCTGAATCTGGGCCTCTGTCTTTCAGTGACTGAGGAGGGTGCACAACTTCATACACTGCTTTGGTCTCCGGTATATTTAAATGGGAAGCTAGGGACTAACCCACCAACTAGGTACTATATCAAACTCCAGGTTGAGTGGAGTGGCGAGCCCACTATTTCCCCTGTGTAGCCCTCTCACCCCAGTGGGGTGACCTCTCATTGTACTCTGTGGTGGGTACAGTGTGCTGTGGGCTGAATTAAGACCATCTTTTCGGCAACCAGTTTAGTGTTCCGAAAGGAAGTAGTTGATTCCAAGGGTTCTTGCTGCTTAGTGATTAGGAGAACAGAGGGAGATAGGATAATTTCGTCGGTTAGCCCATTTGCAATTCAGAAGGGCCTGGATTAAGATAACCAGCTGGTCCTGTGAAGTTGTGTGTTCAAACTCGAAATGGCACACTCCTTGTTGAAGCTCTGTCAACATCCCAGGTAGAAATACTATTGACAGCCAACTAAGTGGGCAGCTAACCGATTAAGGTCGAGATGCTCAAAATCTTGAACTCTTTGCGCTGCATTGTCATCACCCGCATCTTGGACGTTATAACCAATGAGGAGATTCAAAATCTTGCACAACAAGGCTCAGAGGAGAGTAAATATGGAATTCATGCCTACCCGTACTCTGTTCCTCACTTTTGATCGGTTATATCTACCCCAAGGGATTAAGCAGGGTATGAAGCCATCGAGGTTAGACCATCCCATCCCTAACCTCCTAGGTGCTGCAATTGTCAGCGATTTGGGCATACCAGCGAGTTCTTTAGTGGTCGGTCTACATTGTGTTAACTACGGGGATGTCATGTATGATGGTGGTTGCACATCAACCCCATCTTACGTCAAACATAATAGGGAACATCCATCCAGTACCCGGGAAAGCCCCCGTTTTGCAGAGGAGAGGGCCAACTAGAGATACGGGAGAAGGTATCCTTCTTGGAAGCCAGTAAGCTCCTCCTGCGCCTCTGCAAACTCTCTGTCCCGCGGTCCGGAACTTGTGGCTCAGTCGCAGTTAAACCAGTACCAAGGCGGGAAATCGCAACTCAGACCTGCGATATCAAGGCGGCCACAATGCCGAAAAGATTATCGTTGCTACAGCCCTACCGAAGCCATCTACGTCTACATTGGCATCAACATCTACCAAATCCGTCAATAAAAAACCTAGTATAGCAAAATTTTCACCCAAACACCTTATCTGCAATAAGACCGGTATAAACCGTAGTGTATTCTGCTCCAGAGCAGCATTTCAAGACTAGCTGTGTTAGAACCTACTTTCTTAATATACGTGTAACGGCTGCTCCCAAATCACCGAAGGGTGGCACGAGTCCGCGTGACTCTCCATGCAGATCTTCTTCTCAGGAATCTTCTGGGAGAAACTCTGATCCGCGACGACCATCTTCGCCGATCAGTACTTCGAATTGGTTAGAGGTTTTCGAACCTAAACTTTCCATTGGATAAGGGTCTTACACGTGGAAGAGATGGAACAGGAAAATTCTGCCCCCGCTGCAAGACGGACAGTGCGTAAGCGGCAGGATTGCTGACCTGAAAAGAGTATTAGTCCGACGGCGAAAAAAAACAAAACATATTAAGTCGACCAGCACAGCTAAATATGCAGAAACGCTTTTCAGTTAAGAACTTCTTGGTTATCCTATGGAACATACGCGGCATTCGACCACATCTACCAGAGCTTCGCTGCATAACTAGAATCAGCTTACAGGAGACGAAGCTCCGTTCACAAGATAACATTACCTTCAGGCACTACTTTTCCGTGTGGTGTAATTTATCACCGGAAGAGGGGAGACACATGTACAAGGGGACAATTGTGATGTTTATTAGAGATGATATTTTTGCTTACTCCGTATCCTTACAGTCTGCCATTTAGTCAGTAGCTGCAAGGATTAAGCTGCCCTCCACCAGATTTACCATTTGTGGTATATGTTTCCCTCCATCTGATGACCTCTGGTTCAATGATTTGGAAGACCTAATTTCTCAGCTACCAATACCTTTTCTATTGGTAGGCGACGTAAATGTTCACCGCTCACTTTTGAGCTCATCTCCAGCTTGTTTTAGAGGTAAGTTAATTGCAGATTTCTTGGAAAACAATAACTTAGCTCTCCTGAACACCGGAAAGCCTACGTTTTGTATCTGACGCCTTTCACAAATTTTCTCACCTAGAGATAGCGGTGTATTCTCCACAGTTAGCAGTTCACTTACGCTGGCACATCATCTCTGACTTATATCTAGTGACCACACTTTCCAATTCTTATAAGTCTCTTAACACAACACGTATGTTCCATGTGTTTACCTAGATGGCATTTAGATCGGGCCAACTGCAATTTTTTTTTTTTTTTTAACTACAACGAGTACGATTTGGTGAACCTTTTAGTCGAGTAACTCACATCAACTATTATTGCTGCTGTTGGGCAGTCTATTCCGCTGTCGACTGGCCAACCTCGTCGTTCCTTGCTTGAACGATGAAAACCGAAACGCCATTTGTGCTCATAGGTGGGCTCTCAGGGTTTTCCAGCGTCGCCCTACACTGAAGAACCTAATATATTATAGATAAGAAGATGCGTGCCAAATCTCGGCAAATTATTGTGGATAGCATAAAACAATCGTGGAGCAAGTTTGTATCTTCCTTTAATCGAAATACACTTTCCTCTGTTTGGGATAAGTTGAGGCGAGTGCCCAGAAAATCGACCCGTATGTCCATCGTCGGTCTCAAAACATTTGCCGAAACTATTTTTACGTTTAATGTGGTGAACAGTTAGTGCTTTCGCTCTGATGTCTAGCTAGACAATTATTCCCTTGCGTTTCTTACCGTTAAGATTCAGGTGGAATCTCAAGAATTTTCCTTTTGTTCCGGAAACCTTGAAGCGTATAATCGCCTTTTCACCATGTTGGAGTTAGACCATACACTTTCCTCTTCGCAAACCTCTGCACCAGGTCCAGATGTCATTCACGTACAAATGTTGCAATACTTCTCTCCTGAGAGTAAGACTTTCCTACTCAGGTATAGAATCGTGTCTGGGTTGACGCCACTTTTCCGTGAAAGTGACGGGAGACCACCATTATAACTATTTTGAAGCCTGGCAAGGTCCGTCATCCTTCGTTCAGCTACCGTCCTATTTCCCTCACCAATGGACGGTTAGTGTGGTGGCTGGAATCCACAATTTACTGACTAACACCCAGGGCGATTTTCGAAGACGTCGGTCATCAGACCACCTTGTATCGTTAACGTAGATTATGAACGGATTTCTATGATATTTTTTGACCTCGAGAAGGCTTAATATACGTGTTGGGAGCACGTATATTCCTCAACTGGAATACCCGTGGAAATCTACCGTGGTTCATTCAGGAGCTTATGAGCGGCCAGTTTTCCGAGTAAGGGTCGGCTCAGTTTTTTCGAAACTTTTTATTCAAGAGAACGGATTGCCACAGAGCTCGGTACTAAGTGTCATGCCGTTTGCTATAGCGATTAATTCTATTTCGCATTGTGTTGCCCCAAGTGAGTTGTCCTGCCTATTTGTAGACGACTTTGGCATCTTTTGTACTTCTCAGCAAACGCCGTATTTGGAACGCCGTCTACAACAATGTTTAGACAATCTTTCGGCTCGGAGTTCTAAAAACGGCTTTCGTTTCTTTACTGAGAAGTCCCTCTGTGTTAATTTCTGGCGCCGTAGAAGGCGATTGTCACCCTCGCTTCAATTCGGTCTAGATTTGCTTCTATGCGCAGATGAGGCGAGATTTCTTGGATTGTTGTTCGATCGCAAACTTTGCTGGTCACCACATATAACAGCTGAAAGCGCGATGTGCCCGTTATCTGAATACTTTACGTATACTAAATAGCGAATCGGATCGGAGAGTGTTCCTAGTGTTTCGCTTGATCCGCTTTATGTTAGATTATGAATGCATTATTTATTCTTCAGCACGCCCATCTGTGCTACGAAGATCAATACTCAGGGCATCAGTGTAGTTGTTGGAGCTATTCCGACCAGCCCGTACACCGAATCTGTAGAACCTCCTCTGCGAGTCTGCGTAAGGTCACAGGGCTTCGGTACATATCTGCGCATCCAACGTCTACTGTTTTTTTCTGCACCGAGCTGAACGAATGTATCTCGGAACTTAGTCCAAGGTTTCCGTTTCCAAGAGCTGCTATCAAATGCCAACATGTTTCCCTAGAAGGGGAGGGTGCACCCACCTTGGTTACGTGCTTCCTATCACATAGATCTCGGGATGACAGTTTGCGCGAAATCTGCCAAGCTATGTCTAGTATCCGTTCTTGTTTTTTTAGAACTTTTATCCAAATACAGTGACAGCATTTGTATATACACCGATGGAAGTAAGTGCACCGACGGTGTTGGATGTGCCTTTGCTACTGGGACGGAACCGTATAATTTCGGACTGCCTAGTAGCACATGCATATACTCTGCTGTGTTCTTTGACATATCCGAGCAATTCTGTATGTTCACCGTCGCAATTTGGACGACTGCCTTACACTGAATGTTTCCCAAAAGTGCTTTTCAGAGCATTCAGCGTATTCAGGATACACTTCATATTTTGTTCGCGTCCGGCGTGAACGTGGACTGCGCTTGGATTACTGATCTAGCGGAGTTGGCGGCCGCGGAACCCAGTACTGTAATTCATTGTGTAACTTCTGCATTTAGGCTTGTTGTGCGGCGAGCGGTGCTGCCGTGGTGGCACACAGAGTGGTCTGTTCTCCGTGGCAACAAGCTAAGAGAGGTGAAGCACCTGTCTATAAACTGGGTAACCTCCTCTGGTTTATCTCTCCAACAGGAAGTGATATTGGCTCGCTTTCGAAATTATCCCTGTAATTTAAGCATGGCTATCTTTTTATGAGAGAACCTGCTCCTATCTATCCGCTGTGTAGGCAGGAATTGCCAGTCCATCCTCTACTGATAGAGTGTGCTTGTTTAGCACCTGTACAAGGCATTCTGCAACTGTCAGGCTGTGTTAAAGAGCTCCTGGCAGATGATACTGGTGCGGTGATAGGATTTTTAAATTTTTATCTTCTCTACCTTTTACCATCAGGTTCTAGTTCTATTCTTATTATTATTACACAATCTTGCTGTGGTAGATGGGTTTTTAATATTTTCACACATATGACTTTTAGGAATGGGGGAGTTGGTTTTAGCTACATCTTTTTAGCTCCACTGTTTTTATCCAATAGTTCTTAGGTCCCCCCTATGGTTTCTGCCATAAGCAGTTTTGTTTCTACTAGATTTTAGATAATTGTTCTTTTTTATTAATTGATCTTATCTTTTGGTTTCTTACAATGAATGTTTTAATCAAGGGCGCTAGTAACCCTGAAGTTGAGTGCTCTTAAACTCCACTTATCATCATTATCATCATTCTGAGAAGGTCTTCACAAGTCTCACACATATTTTTCATGGCTTCATACCCAAAATCTATCTCAGAATCATTCTTGTTTATAATTACTTCAAAAACCAATTCTTTTAGTGCTATTCTTTTCTTCTGGAAATCTTTCCAATGCACCAGCAATATCAAAATCAGATTCCTGGAAGAATATCTCTGTTCTTCCTCACCTCCTTTTTGAAAAATTTACCTCAACGCCAGTATCAGAAGCTATTTTTCTAGTCTATTGTAACAAATGTCTTTGACCCAGACCTAGTTACAAATAAGGTCTTATTTTCGCTTGGTGTCAAACAGTTTATGGCTGCACTCTATCCATGGCTTACACTCCACTGTCTGCTAATACTCCAGTCACTCACGACTGAGTTCAATTCACAACACAGTCTCTGCAATGTTTCCTCCTTTTATTGTGAAAAAATAATGTCACAGGCTTTCTGAAAACTTGTCGAAGATACTAGAAACTGAAGCCTGGAGAAACATCTCCAATATCGGGAACAATCATGACGTCGTGAGAAGAATCTTGTGTTCTGAAGATTCCTGTTCTGTCATACCATTGTTTATGCTTCCAACTGTGATGTCTCAAATTCCAGCTCCATCACCGCATACTAGAGTGAACATAAGAGCGATCATATATTGGATGGCATTGTCACACTATTTTAGTATTCAGATCAAAAACGTCTTAATATCCTAAGGTAACCTGAAGAGTTTTAATGTTGTTTATTTTATATTTTGTGTGCAAAATCAATTGTCTTGCATTTCTTTATTACAATTTCTGCTAAATGTAATAAATGCCTTTCATTCAATGCTTTAGCACAATTTTATCTTTCATCCCTTCAATGCTCATATGCACTTGACAACTACTTTCTCTAACTCAGTTGAACTCATAGAGTTCTTTGTCCAAAAATTAAAATCTGTAGACCCGGGACTTGCTTTTTGTACCTACTGGTTACATAGAAGAAAACTTTTAGAAATAGTAGCATTATTACACTTGTATATTACATGTTGGGATAACAAACAGGGGTTTGAAGTAAACCACCCACTCAACCATGTTAAATTTTATGCACACCCTGCAACAATGAGCTCTAGCAATGGAAAGCAAGTTATTCAATGCATGTATAACATTTAATGATAGCATTTGGTGTGTAGTCAGACTGCTCCCTCCTCAGGGCTAGTCGTCAAGCCAGTATCATCGTAGTGGGCTAGACAATCTAGTTGCACCACCAGCCTCTTCTCTTGGATAGCCTCTGGATGTTGTACATGCCATCATTAATCCTCCTATAACCCTTGCCATAGTTGTTGAAGTTCGAGGCAGCACCACTTTTTCCAGGTATGGCAATATAGCCATACCAAATTACCCTACTGGAGACCTTGGCTGTTGGCCTGCCGATCATAACAGGTCTTCATTCGGTCACTCTTACATGGATGTGTTGAAAGGCCATCTCATGCATGTCATGATGTCTCTGGCAGAGTCTCCATGCAGTTGAATGCTGGCTGTTCTGCTCTAGATAGCACTTCAAACATTAAGTAGATACAGCTCCCTGCCAAAATCAATCTGGTGGCGCAGTAGGCCAGTAAGAAAAGTGGCACCCTGACATCCCAAACTCTCTGGCAATTGGCCATTACCTTCCTCAGATGTTCCTCTAGAGCCTTGTTATGCCACTCAACCGTTTTGGTGCAAGTGCTGCGGACCCCGAGCATCTGTGATACTTCTGACATCCAGTAGTAGTCCAGCCTAACACCAGGCCTCTTCCGGAAAGGAGTGTTTGGATTGGGTTGAACTTGATGTGGAAATGACAAGATACCCATTGGATACATCTGGGCGGTGATACTTAGGCAGGGCTGTGATATGCCTTAATGTCCTCCAGCACTAATCTGGAAAGTTAAAAGACCTGAGCTGGTAAAGGTCGCTCGCACTAAAATCTTCCCCTTGGGGTTGATGTGTACCCACTTCCATCCTTATATGCAAGGCAAGTGGCGCGTCCATTTCTGTGTTTGCACACGAGGGGGACTGGTATATAAAATAAGCACTGGTCTAATGGAAATTCCCCACATACATATTTGTTCCCTGGGTTGCGCGCATACCTGAGTCAGCAGGTCCCTGCTTGCTTGGTAAAGGTACCACTCAGTCATGCCACCTGACCATGGGTTGTCTGCATCTTGTGCACTATAAATCATTTCGGTATTTCCCTCATTACATGCCTCGATTGCTGTGCACCTCCAATAGGGCAGAAAAATTCTTCTAGGAGGCAATTGACGACAGCCTTAATTTACTGGTTAGGGTTAACACACTCCTTCTGAAACAATTTTAGGGCATGTTTCTTGGGTTTTTTTACATTAATTATTCATGGTCGCTTTGTGTTTATTTGACTCCCAGCCGAGAAGGTTTTCCTTGTTTCCCTGCTGGGCCTGGAGCACATGTTGCCTTCAGCCTCTTTAATTTGTAAAGTTATTTAATTGACCAGGGGGTTCTAGCTGGACGTGAGAGGCAGGTAGTGGATTCCTGAGACAACAAGCGAGTAAGATGTGCATGAAGAGAGGCCGTGGGTGCAAAGTAAATTCAAGAATGGTTCTATAGGCTTCTTCAATTCTTCAATTGCGTTGGACCTAATCTGAACTTTAGAATTAAGAGAGTTTTTGGGGATTTGAGTTTGCAGCATTTCCATTCATCACAAAATTTACACAAAAGATTATTGGGATCTTTTTTTGTGAAAGCTGAGCTGCCTTCTCGGGTTAATCAGAGCACAAGCTTTTTGGGTAGAAATTTTCAATCGGGAATTCGTGTCAGATTGGGTGGGTTATTATTTATGTCATGTGGGATCTTTTAGGGCTAAAATTCTGTATTTTCTTACTAAAATATCTTATCATGTCCACTTGCAACCTTTTCCATGCCATTGGCATTTGCATTTCCATCCTCCATGAGAAAATAACATTTCAATTTGTTTTGCTTATCTTACATGTCATTGCTACAATTTCCTCTCATTTCTGTGAATTAAGTAAATTATTTTAAAGTATTTAAAAGTGTTACAAAATATTTTACCACTTTTAAAATTTTTTCTCCCTTTTTACACATGAAAAAATAAACATTTTAACTATTTTTACTATCACATAAAAACCTGCTACTTAGTTATCTGGTTATTAGTGTAATCATTTATCCTTTCGCACATTCAGTTACTCATATTGTTGGCAATTTAAACTAGGGTTGCGTAATACTTAGCACTTTAATAAGTATAGTTAACACAGTACTTTAAAAAAGCAATTTACTTTGAAATAATTTGTATGTTAGAAAAATAAACAATTTGCAAATATAACTGAGAGTAAATATAGTTTCTTTTGAAAATACAATCATAGAGTTTATTCATATGAGCTTTGATGAAACATGTACCAAAGTAATGTTATACACTTTTGTTCTTAAGGAGACGAAACTGTTTTTTCATTGAGGGAAAAAAGTGCTGCTTTGGCAAAGAACCAGATCAGCATTTTTTATTATAGCATATGACAATATATGAGTGAAGGATATACGAGGTACGTCCAGAAAGTAAGTTCCGTTTCAATTTATCTCTGCTGTAGCGCTGCGATCGCAGTTCCGCGCATGCACGGTAGACGCTCTGTATCAAGGAGAAGAAATGTGTGCCATTTTGAGATCGCTGTCAGTCACATACGCTTTGTTGTGCTTGTTTACAATGTCGGTGTTGATTGAAAATCCCGCCACTTGTGAAATCAGATCTGTGATTCATTTTCTGAATGCTAGGAAAGTGAAACCAATTGAAATTTATCGGCAAATTTGCGAAGTTTACGGACAAAATGCGATGAGTGATTCAATGGTGAGAAGATGGGTCCGACAGTTCAATGAAGGACGTAGTGAAGTGCACGATGAAGAACAAAGTGGGCGTCCATCTTTGGTTACAGAAGAACTGGCTCACGCGATAGATGACAAGATCCAGGAAAACAGCTAATTTACAATTAGTGCTCTCGCTATGGAATTTCCCCAAAGCTCACGATCACTAGTTCATGAAATTGTTACAAAAAACTAAAATTTCGTAAACTTTGCTCACGTTGGGTACCAAAGATTCTTACTGAGCAACACAAAACAAAACGGATGGGTAGTGCACTTCAGTTTTTAACCTGTTATGATGAAGGCGGCGAAGAATTTCTGACACAGATAGTCACAGGAGATGAGACTTGGGTTTCTTACGACACCCTGAAAGTAAGCAGCAATCAATGGAATGGAGGCACACTTCATTCCCAGCAAAGGTTAAGCCGAAACAAATCTTGACACCTGGAAAAATGATGTGCACAGTGTTCTGGGACTGGAAAGGCATCTTACTCATTGATTTCTTACCGTGTGGTCAAACAATCAAAGCAGATATTTATTGCGAGACACTTAGGAAATTGCGCAGCGCAATACAGAATAAGCGCCGAGGATTGCTGTCAAAAGCTGTTGTTTTTCTTCACGACAACGCATGACCACACACTGTAAATGTGACGAATAGCCTCCTACAGGGATTTGGCTGGGACGTATTTGACCATCCTCTGTACAGCCCTGACCTCGCTCCTAGCGACTTTCATCTGTTCTTACATCTCAAGTCTTTCCTTGGCGGTCAACACTTCAACAATGACAAAGAGCTGGAAGAAAATGTTTCCAATTTTTGAACACACACGTGGCAAACTTCTATGAAGAAGATATACAAAAACTTGTGCCATGGTATGACAAATGCCTGCAAAATTTCGGGCAGTTATGTGGAAAAGTAGTTTAAGAGTTGTAGAATTTTGTGCAATTTTTACTCGCATCCCAGTTGAAGAAGCTCTTAGATCCGTACAACGAAGAATCAGCATTAACCATCTCCCAGAAGACTGGACCGACCTTGTTGCCCACTGTATAACCAATACGTATTTCTCATACCAAGAAGACATCTACCAACAACAAGAAGGTGCAGCCATGGGATCCCCTATCTCGCCGATTGTGGCTAATATCTTCCTTGAAGATTTTGAAAACACGGCCTTGGACACTTGCCGACTCAAACCGGATATATGGTTAAGATATGTGGATGACACTTTCGTGGTATGGCCACATGGATTGAACAACATCCCAGAGTTCCTTGAACATCTAAACAGTCTTCATCAAAATATACAATTTACTATGGAACTAGAACATAACCAAAAATTACCATTTTTAGACGTTCTAGTAGAGCGAAATTCAGCAAGCAAAACAGTGCATTGTTCAGTTTACCGAAAGGCTACACATACAGACAGATACATAGATGCCACATCCCACCACCCCATTTCAGTAAAACGAAGCATGGTCAAAACTCTGTTCCAACGAGCTACGCGTATTTGTGACCCAAATCTTTTAACTGAAGAGAGACACCACTTACAGGAAGTGTTAAAAGCCAACGGATACTCAAAAACCGACATAAAATACTGGGGAAAGAATGCCAAAAAACCACAAAAAGAAAAAGAAAAACAAAAGACAAGATGGGCTCGCCTTCCTTTTGTTCAGGGCACCACTGAAAGAATTGGCAAAATTTTACTCAAACACGGGATTAATACTCGGTACAGCACGGTTCGGAAGTTACAATCCACCCTCAGACCAGTAAAAGACAAATCCAACCCACTACTTAAGCCAGGAATTTATAAAATAACCTGCGATTGCGGCAAAGCATATATAGGTCAGACCGGAAGATCGGCAATCACACGTCGAAAAGAGCACATCAGAAGCCTCAAACTTAATCAGCCTGAAAAGTCCGCTCTCTCCGAACATGCTATTGAAACTGGCCATCACATTGATTTTGATAACATGAAATTATTGGTACCATGTGAAGACTACAAACATCGCATTATACGCGAAAGCATAGAAATAATTAAAGAAGAACATAAAGTTAACAGAGACAATGGAAAAAGTTTGAACACCATCTGGAGACCTCTGCTAAGAAAAAGCATCCCACCTTGCGGCCAGCGAGCCAATAGGAATACAGAAAGCAGCGACCCCAGCCATTGGCCAAACGACAACCAATGGCAACACAGGAGGGCGGTACTTGGCATGTCCCAACTACAGTATAAAAGAAGGTACGCCAGCCGGACCAGACGCAGTTAGCCCTGAGGAAGCCTTATCATAAGATGGGCGAAACGTCGGCAGATTTTAGCCTTAAGACGCGGTCTACACCGGAAACTCTGGACCAAGATAATTACAATAAATAATTATTCTGTATCTGCACACAATTTAATTTTATTACCAAATGGAACTTACTTTCTGGATGTACCTCGTACATTTGATCAAGATTGTCTTATTTCTTTAATAGAAGTGACTCTTATTTCTGTGAATAATTAAATATGAAAATGGTAACTGACCTGGAGTATTGTCAAGTATGAAAGTCATTAAGTATGAGGTGACACGTGTATTCACACCAGGGAATTCATTGGCACAATGGATTCCATAGCTGATAACGCCACAGAGGAAAACACGATGTATATCTTTGTTTTCCCACACAACGGGTCCTCCTGAATCACTCTATAACATTAAAGCACATATAATGACAACATTTTTAAACTTTTATTTGTGTATAATTCAATCACAAATGAAACTCTCAGTAAGATGTTTTCTTCAGTGTAGAGCAGGTGAATTAGCAGCAAAAAAACAATTGTTAAGTCGAAACAGAAGTGAATTGAAATTAGATTTAGTTCTTTGCAGCTGATAAAACATCATTCCCTTCCTAAAATTCTTTTAACATTAATTTTTAATCATTTTAACGACCAATTGTTTATCTTAAACTCTGCTTTAGCATCAGTTCTTGGTAGCAGGAATGTGTAACATGCAACTTTTTATGAAAGATTAAACATATAAGAGTCCCTGCATATAGATGGAGGGATTTTGGAGTTCTGAAATACCTATCAGTGAAGAGAGATTGATCACTGATCCATTAACAGAGTTACTAATAAGGTATTCAAATCCTTCAGAACCACCCTCCCTGTTTTTTCCAGACTTTCCTCAGTCTTAATTGGGAAAGTCTGTCAAGTCAACCTAAACTTAGGCCTTGAACATTTACTTCTCAAGTATTCTTCTTTCATTTCTTTTTCTGTATCATCAGTGGTGTCTTTGTCTGTGGTGCTGTACATATTGTATAGGCCCTAACATAAGACACACTTCTAGATCAAATTTCTTGCCTTAAACTCTTGTGAGTTATTTTTATGCCAAACTTTTTATTTCCATTTTCCCCTTCAACTTTTAAGGGTGCAGCTTATGTGCAAGGGCAGCTTATTTTGGGGCCAATACAATAAGAATTATCAGTAAAAACTATTTAAAAAAAAGTTAGAAGAAACTAAGAAGAAGAAGAAGAAGAAGAAGAAGAGCTCCTAAGTTGCTTACAATTTTTCTGTCACCTATAATTGCAAATATAGATACAGTTTCTATTCAGAAATCAAAGTTATATCCTTGGGTTCACGATCTGCAACATGAGTAATCACTATCAGAATCTTGTATTTTTATTTTGCAATTTTTTGTATTTTTCTCCAATTTGATTTGAAAAGCCATTATTTGATATTATTTGAGGTTTTTAGAACTTTTTCATGGTTTTAGATTTTATATTTTGAATTTAAATTAAGTGTTTTTTTCATAGCTCAACAAAGCAACCAGGAGTACCAGTAGTCATATAAAATAGTCTAAGTAGTCACATTTCCAGGAAAAAGAAGCAATGTTCTGCCTTTGTTCTTCAATATCATTACAAGATTAAACTTGGCTGTGCTGTGGCCAAGTGGTTAGACCACTTGCCTCTTATGTAGACAGCCCGGGTTTGATCGCAAGCAACTGCATGCAAGATTTGTGGTGGACAAAGTGGCACAGGGGCGGGTTTTCTCCGGATTCTCCAGTTTCCCCCATCATCACATTCCACCAGCGCTCCATCTTTATTTCATGTATCACCAGTGTCATCTCCTGTGGTGCAACAAGTAGTAAAAGCGGGCATTAAACACTACCAATGAAAAAAAAGATTAAACTTAAAATAAGAACTGAAGCTTTCCTGGTGACCTATTAATTCAAAATCTTCTCGGGCTTCTAACCAGGTAAAAACCAGCTTTTACCTGGTTAGAAGCCCGAAAAGATTTTGAATTAAGATTAAACTTAGCATAAGAGTGATGTGGATGTTTCAGAGATCACAACAGCTGAGGGCAAAGACTCACTGACCTTGTTATACTCGTACATACTGTGTTTCTGCTAGGAGAATGTGTCTGGACGGTATGCACTTGCATCAGCAACGTGAGCATTAATCTGAGAAAGATCTGTCTCAACTTCCACCATATCATCAAGGCTTACTAGTTCTTAGGGAACAGGAGTTCATGTGATACCAATGCTAAATACACCAAGTCACACTGAGTACTAATGTTGCTCGATGTAAATACGTTTTTTATACCGTTCTGTATGGACATTCTCGAAAATGCTAGTGACAGATGAATTGGAGTCATAAATCATGTGCTGTCAGCTATACCTTGATGTGGAGAAGTTCAGTATAGATACATCTTTCTAATAAAGTAATCCAATGCAGTAAATGACAAAAGTAAAACCAACCAAAATTGTATTATTACACTAGCTAATAAAGGAGTTCGGGAAAGCTGTATGTGCAACAGATGGAAGTGTTCTAATTTGTAAATTGTGCAATGTTAAAGTACATAAGTGTGGAAAAACGCTTTGTGGTATGGCAGCACATTGGATGTAAAAAAAATACAAAAGCTCTAATGAATGCTAAAAACAAAATGTGTTCACAGTTCTTCTATGGCAAACTTCTACCTCCCATCCAATAAATCCTCTGCATTTTTCAAAGAACTCTGTGAAGTGATGGTTAGTGTTAATATTTCACTGAAAAAATTAAGCCAACCAAAGTTAGGAGTTCTTTTAGAGCGTTATATTGACCATAGCATTCCAGATGAATTCACATTATGTAAGAACTATTTAAGTCAATGCTATCAAGACACAGTATCAAGAATAAGGAATAATACTGAGGATAAGCCAATATTTGTTTCAAATGATGAAACTGCTGATGCCGAAGGTGGCTAAGTTGCAAATTTTATTGTGGATACCTCAAGACAGTGATCCTGGAAGGATGCTTTTCTAACAACAAACTTCTTGGAGAAGAGCAGCCACACAATAACTTGTAATTGGATAGGTAGAATCAGACTGAAAAATTCAATGCCATAGCCAAATCTCTGGGTCTCTAGCCAGTTGCTCTTCCACTGAGCTAGCATAGCACTGAATTTCTCAACTGACTCGCATGTTTCTCGGTAAACCACAGTACTATTGTGACAACTTCAACGTGGTAAAGTCCAGAAGGACAAGATGCAGCAGCTGGATAAGAATCTGTCAAGATGTAGGGGAAGGTGCTCTAATATTGGGTACCATTTTTACATTTTTTAAATTATGCAAAATGTTTCATGTTATTACTAGAGAATATTTAAAATCTACCCTTTCCAAAAATCTTCCAAATTGTAACTCATTCAGGAAAAGGAGGACAAAGAATTAATATGTGTAAGTTTCACTTCTGGAAAAAATGTTTTCTAAATTCAGGCATTGGAGTTTCCTAATTTTGGGTTCGAAATAAACATTAAAGTTGATTGAGTTAGTAACATAGCATTTATTCGCACCAAATGCTTGTCTCAAAAGTAATGAATGCTGTATGATTCTTGGTAATTCTACAGATGTTTCAGCCACAACAAGAGAAAGACACAGTATTTAGTACTTTTTGGTACTGAAGTATATTTACAATATTTCCAAGTATCATCTTCGACACCTGCACAGAGCTCAGGACACCAACAAAAGCAACTGATGCATTTAATTCAGCTTTCTTTAGAGGTATCAATTAACCTTAGTTGATTGCAGTAATCATCATAATGGAAGATTCTGTGAGGAGCAAATTGCAACAATTTTACATCATCTTTCAATAGTTGAAAGAGTCTACTATCTCCTTTGTAAAGCCTTAGCTCAGCAAAGCAGTGTGCAACAAACTAAAAGTGTTTCTAGAAAAAAGTAAAGGCTATAATACTGTGTGCAAAACTTTCAAGATTCTATAAGGTTAACAATTTGATACAAGTGTATGTGAACAACAATTTTCACCACTTGATCTTGTGACCTTCAAGTTTGCACCTGTCACATCAGTAGACATAGAACAAAGTTTTCTTATATAGGAATGTTCTGACACATACTCGCAGGACTCACAAAGGAAAATCAGCAATGAACATGTTTGTTTACTTTAATGCAGAATAAGATAAGCCTTTAAACTATAGTACAACTATATTTTCTTTTATATTGAGATATTAGCAAATTAACACAATTATACTATTTATAACTTTTTCAGATACTGAAAATCAAAAGATAAAATGATGCATAAAAACCTTCGACCACTAACTGTGAATGATCCTAGTGCACAATAATTATAAAGAGCACCACAGTATAAAATGAGGTACTTGCAAATTGTGCTAATGCTATATTAAATTATCGTACTCATGTTTAGATTCTGAACCTTTTGTTTTGGAATGTTTATGGTATAATCTGTTTTTATAAAGTTGCAATTTCCAAACTATTTTTAAAAATAAAATGACAGCGACAAATAAAAAACTCACTCTTTTTAGGCTATGTTTTAACATCACTTTTTATTTATTTTGGGTCATTTTCCCATTAAAATAAAAGCATTATATTGTTCACTTTAAGTATTTTTAGGCCATCAACTCTGCTAACTAATAATCACTATCATGAATTTTAATTTAATATTATAATTAATTCTTTACACTATATCTAAACGGTTAAGTTAGACAAAGACATGTAGCATTTTCTGATGGCTCAAGACATTCCACTGCATGTTCTGATCATCAACGGGTTTGCATTACACACTCTACACATACTATGTGCATACATAGTGTATAGAGAAGGTACTGTAATGCACCCAAACATTTGATACCGAGATTTCACCAGAAATACATGTTTTGGGTTCCCCTGAATCCAAAAAGAGCATTTTAGGAAAAAAGGTGCGCATGTGTGTGTGTGTGCGCGTGTGTGTGTGTGTGTGTGTTTGTACAACATAGTGCAAAAACAAAAAGTCTGTTTAATACCAAACTTGGTATTTAAGTTCAGTATATTCCAAGGATGCAACACAAAGATTTTCAAGAAAATTTCCCCCCCAAGGGCAAGGAAAATTTTTCGAAAATTTTGTTTTTCTCAAACATGGCTGTAACAATTTTGATTAATATATTGTATATCAAAGATATTTACCATTCAAATAAAATGTATATCTTGAATTTTTGGGAATAGCCTTTGAAGATCTCTTTATTGTGGATGAATTTTACAAAATTTTGTATAACTGGCAAATCATAAGAGACAGATAAAAACTTACTTAAAAGAAAATTAGAGCTCGTTAAGGCACACAATTTTTGCTATATTCCATTTTTTTTTGTGGAGTGGTTCATTTTTGAAGTACTCCTTGTTATTGGTTTCAGCTTTAAAAAACACTTTTCTCTTATGGAAAATTGTCAACTCCTGTCCATACAAACAAAGGAACTTCAGTCACATAGCAACCAGCTTTTGACTATCACTTTAACCTATGGTACTCCCTTATTTCCCGTCTACTTGCAAGGAAGCAAGTGATAAGACTAATTCTGCTGATTTTTTCTCGATTAGCATGAAGTAAAAAGAAGCATAAGCTTTTTAACAATAATTTATTGCAGAGATATAGAGAAAGTAATGTGAATGGAGCACTTCAGATTTTTTATTTATTTTTTTTTTTATTTTTGTATTTAAATGCATTTTCAGGATACCTAAAGCAGGAGCAAAAATTGGAAATTTGTTAATTTATTTCCTTTAACTTTCTTCATTTAAGTTTTTTCTCTTTTGCTCAGTATATTTTATGTAGCACTGTTTACACAGGAACCTTTGATTTCTGCAAAAGCAACAGATGCCGTGGCAATTCTTGTGCACTTAAATGGGTAGGTATATACAAAAGAGGGTTAAATATATGATGAGAATTTTAGCAGTTTTATGGTGAACAGAAGAGTAACTTTTAATGGCAAAAGCTGTGCCTCCCTTGCATGCATCTTATTTTGGTGAGAAGGGAATGCAAATTAAAGCAGGAAATTCAGCTGTCTATGCTATGCATTTAGAGTCCTCTCAAAAGTATTGCCCTTAGAGGGCTTAAAATCAGCGTACAATGAATATGTCCATTCACTGCTCACATATGGAATAATAGCATGGGGGGCATCCTCAAAAAGTTTGCAGAAAAGATTAGTAAAAATCATAAAACAGGTACCCATACGATCAGATAGTAAGATAGTATTCAAAGAATTATCTATATTACCCTTACCTTGTATATATATCTTAGAGTCGGTCTCTTTTATACATCAAAATTTGGATCTCTTCAAAAGAAACTCAGCCCTACACGACCACAATACAAGAGCCTGTGGTAATATACATCTCAACACACATAGGCTCACCAGGTGTCTTAAGTCTATATCACATCAGGGTATAAATTTATATAATCATCTTCCAAACAGTGTTAAAGAGCTTAATCACAAAAAATTTACAACAGCTGTTAAGAACCATCTCAAAAGTCATTTACCTCTCACTATTAATGCATATTTCAATCAGAAACTCTAACTTGTTCCACAGAATGCAAATAAATAACTATAAATAATTATTATTTATTATATTATTATTATCTTTGCAACCATATTTCTCTTGTGCAGATACTGCTGCTTTTTGTTTATCATTACAGGTCCCATTCTGCAGCAGTAAGAAGGAGCCTGGCGCTAGCAGAAAACTATTTTGGATTATTCTTTTTAATTTTGAATTATTCTTTTACAATTTCTGTATATATTTAAACTCAAATGTAACAAAATTTCATTGTATTTTGATGATGCCATAGAATCTGTATTTCTTCAGGCTGATAATAAATCTATCTAGCTATTTAAAGATATGCTGCTGCTTCTTTCAGGAGATTTGAGGTTTTGCTTCTTTACTGTGTCAAGCATTTAATGCAATGAACTATGAATACAATTAAATGACATTTTGTGTTTGCAACAAGTGAAACATTAACCTTCTGCTAAAAACTGAATTTACAGCTTCTGGTTACCAAGGAGGGTAATGTAAACCATAACATTGTATTCTGTATTGCTGTTTGAGCAATGCTTCAACAAGGTTGACACACATCTTCTGACTTTTTTTCAGGTAACATTAGACATTGGTTTATGTCAAGTGCAAAACATTTTACAGCAACAGATATGAGAAAACTCTTTTGTTGCTGTAAGGCATTTATTGATGCAGAAAAACACTGGAAAAATTTCAAGGCAGTACTTCAAATTTGGTTTCAAACTTCATTATGTTATATAATCTTGGATTTATTATTAGCAGCTTGGCATTTATTTTTGTTTCCAAAAATTGAAAATAAAATGCTTAGAATCACCTTTTGCTTTTTCTATTTAGCACATAGGTAGACAAGGTATTGCTTCCACCCTAACATTTCACACAGAGATTTCACTGTAAATACATACTTTAGCATCTCCTGTATCCAAGAATAACAATTTAGAAATAGGCCCGTGTACATGTGTGGTAGAGGGGGTAAGGGTCTGCCCATGTCAGCATGTCTGTGAACATAATAACTCAAAAAATGAATGATTGGTGAAATGCCAAACTTGGTATAGAAGATACTACTTCAAAGGAATGATGCAAAGACTTTGAGGGAAATCTACCTATCCCAGACTACCCTTTACATGGAAAAAAGACGTGCCATGGCAGAGTGTTTAGACCACTCATCAAGACAGCTTGGGATCAATCCCAGGCAACCACATATGGAATTTGGGGTGCAGGGGCAGGTTTTTTCTGGGTTCTCTAGTTTCCCCTGCCGTCACATTCCACCTGTATCATCAGTGTCATTGCCTGCAGTTCCATAAGTAATAAAAACAGGTGTTAAGCACTATCAAAAGATAAAATTAAAAAAAGAAGACATGGAAAACATTTTCAAAATTTTGATTTGCTCAAATATGGCTGTAACGATTTTAATTAAAATACTGTATACTAAAGATATTTATATGATAAATAAAATGTATATTTTGGATTTTCTGTAAATAGCTTCTGAGGACCTCTTCATTCTTGATGACTTTTGCATAAGTGATAAGCTGCAGGCAATAAACAAAAACGTACTACAAAAATTTAAGATCTCATCAAAATACACAATTTATGTCTTGTACCACAAGTAAACCTAAAAACTCAACAATGTTTCCTTACTAAAGTCAAAGAAGTCAAATATAGATTAAAATTTCCTTACTTAAAAGAAAACATTCAAACAAATATTAACCCGTTAGAACTATTTGATATTGAACACTCTACACTGGTTGAGGAATTTATAAAATGAAACCTCTTTGTGTGTTCTGAAACAAATAAAACTAGAAATAATAAATTTAAGACACCCTACCAATGAATGACTACATGTTTATACTGATGCTTCCAGCTTACCAAATAACAGTGGTGCTGGTGCAGGTGCAATATGCCCTCTCTTCTCTTTCTACAAAAGATTAAGTTTAAATACTAAAAATTTTGATGGAGAAATTTTGGCAATATTTTAGAGTTTACAAAACTTACTATATCATATAAATAAATTTGAAAAAGTTGTACTATTATCTGACTCTAAAGCAGCTATTATATCCATAACATCTGATGTAACACCTAATAACCTAAATCTTGCAGAATGCCACAAAATCATAAAACATTAATTAATTTAAATTAATACTTCAATGGATACCAGCACATTGCAGAATACAGGGTAATGAAACGGCTGACTTTCTAGCCAAGAAAGGTAGTAAAATTACATGAAATTCATCAGATCCAATAAGTTATCACTCTATAAAAGAATCATTATATCAGTAGATAATAACAAAATTAAAGTAATAATATATTACAATGTATAATGTATTACAAACAAAAGGAAAACCATGGGAATCACATTACCAAGTAAATGCTCTGTAGCAACTTTTAGTCCCCTAACAGGCCATGACAGTCTCAACCAACATATACTTAGAATTGGTATAGTGAGATCTCCTCTGTGTCCTTTCTGTACACTTAAAGAAGATATGGATGGAAACCATCTATTGTGCTGCCCAACCTTTAGTCAACATGATAACATAACATCAAAATACTGCAACGCAAGAGAGCGAATGGCTTCACTGCCAACTGCTCAACATTAGATACCAACCAACCAACATTTTTTTATAGAGTTGAATATTTATCTTGATTAGCAAGAAAATAGATAGATGAATAAGCTTTTTAACAACAAATTTTTACAAAGATGTAGAGAAAGACACATGAATGGAACACATCAAATTTTTTTTATCAAATGAAGAAGTTGAACTTCTTAAAAATATGATTTATGATGTGCCTCAGAAAGAGTGGCATCATTGGATTAATGAATGATTTCATTCAGAGTAAAACTGTATTGATGTTAAAGGGGAATTTTGAAAATGTAAACAATAAAAAAAAAGGGTTTGTTTTAAACAAATTCTTGTTTGATTTTCTAAAGGTTTTCAATGTTACATAACAACATGCCTGGGGTTACAACATGCTGGCCCAATTTATTAAAATGAATTTGTTTTATTTATTTATACTTGTAGACATATATACATTGTATATATGTATATATGTCTACAAGTATAAATAAATAAAACAAATATATATGTAGAATGTCCCAATGAGTGTCAGCTTTAAGGATTATTACAAAGGTTTGGTCTAAGGATATGGTGATTGAGCTGCTAACAATAAGGGAAAAAAATAGCAAACAAAAATAGATTAAATTATTATAAATCTCAATATTTTATACTAGACTAATATTGAATATTTAAAACAAAATCAAAAGAGTTAACTTTAATTTGGGTTGCGGTACCTATCTGTTCTTTAGGTACACTTAAATTGTAACTTCTTTTTTAATTGGCAAGGGATTTGAGAGTTCTTTATGCTTATGGCAAGGTGAATGTATATCTTAGCAAAACTAAGATACTTTTAGACTTTTTGTGTTCACCCAATTGATTGAAATTAGATTGGCTGAACTGGTATTATACAAATGGACATCTTTCTTGTAAGTAATATTTGCATTGATGAATAGGAGATTTGCTATCAAGTGAAGCATAGAAACATTAATTAACTGAGTTTTACTTATGGATGTTTTTTAACTGCTAAGGTTCTCATCATCCCATCTGTCCTGAAAGTCCAGGAATTTTGCTCAGAGGCCTCTATGAGGCTTGAGGTTCTTTTAAGTACCATAATCTATGACACATAACCACTGGCTTTACTTTCATTCTTAAGGAAGCCATAGGAGATTTTATGAATGAAAAATATACTGCCCTCCACCAGACAGTGGAACCCAGACTACGGGAATCAGGTGCTAGCATAACACCCTAGAATCTGGAGGACAAAATGTGGCACAAAGATTGGTATACTGAGAAGAGCTATACTGTGCAAACGATCATAGAGATTAGCTGAATATTAGATTCTTGATATATTTCCACCGAAGATTTATACTAATTTAAACCACATATAATTTTTATTGCTCACTTATATACGGTTTCTAGTGCTTTGATTTGTTCTTTATGACTATTGCACACCAGATTGCACCCATATATAAGATGTTTGCGAGTATAAGCCCTTTCAAGCTAGACACCTTTTAATGTTAAAAATTCTATTTTTACTTTCTCTACCATGTACATAGAAGGCAGAGTAGCTATTGTATTCCATCCAATAATTTCATATTAAGTATTCATTCGAACTGCACGTTTTGGGTAGGCGCGGTTGGTCATATGTGTTCATGGGTTCAATGAACCCCTTATAAAATTAAAATTCAAAGTAAACCTCTTCCCACATATGAAAATAAATTACATGTAATTTATCCTACCCTTTGAAATGAAAAGAAATCTTGCTAGATAATTACGCGACATGATGATAGAATGCCTAGTTTGTTGATGTGTTCAAATGCCTCATAGAACCCAAGGAAGCATGAGTTTGTGGGTGAGAGGTTACGCAGACAAAAGGAAAAGGAAGCAAAAAAAGAAGCATTTAGCAGTTGCTAAAGTTTGTCTTAGTGACAACCAGAAGTGCAAGTGACGACTCACAGAGTTATATGAGTTTCTTTTTCCCCTTTCACTCCTTATGTGGCCTTGGCGTTTATTATCAGTCAACGCATATGAATTCGAAGTTGCATTACTGACTTTGTGCACGGTTTTCAAGCAAAGAGAATTACTTAAATGGTATGCTAAAGTGAAAGTATGTGTGTGTTTGTGTGGTGGTGAGTACTGCATGACTGTTATGAAAGCAGCTAGGAAAATGAACAATGTAACATTTCTATTGACTTCTCTAAACTTTCACTAGAAGACAAGTGTAGAATAAAACAGTTAGGCAGACCAAAACCTCATCTTTCTCTAACTCCAAAGCAAACCGTTAATGGCAAGGAATACTCACGCTCGTTAAAAAATTAAATATAGGATAGAAATACATGGATTGCTTAGTGTAATATTACAAATAGATTGTACTGTCTTCCCTGCACTTGCTATACTGTACATAGAAAAGGAGATGATCAACTAGTTAGTGGATTTTAATGAGAAGGCGATACACAACTTTGCTGCCCAGAAATAAGAAGGTTGGATCTCAAGTACAAATATTCCATCACCAAGCACCACATCATAGGGCTGTACATCTCACATGGAATAATGAAAATAAGGTAAGATATTTCAATCCTTTTACATATTTTTCATAATTTCTTTGAATCCCCAATCTCATAACCCATAAGCTGCCACTGATTTTGGGTTCCCTGAATAAATAGGTTTATAAAATTAAGTATTTTTAGAAAACTGTTCCTGTGTATACAGGAGAGGTAGCAGTTGAGGGGGAAGTGAGAGAGAGCACAGCGGTGGGGGAAGGAAGAGAGGGAGCACAGGGGAGGGGGATGGAAGAGAGAGGGAGCACAGGGTAGGAAGACCGAAGAAAGAGGGAGAGAGGGAGAGGCAGAGGGGGAGGAGAGGGAAAGAGAGAAGAGGAGAGGGAAAGGAGAGAGAGAGAGAGAGGGGGTAGAGGTAGCATGACGAGAGGTATCTGTGACACTGAGATTTGTGCGACCAAGAGAGGCAGTGTTGCCAGGGCCTACCACTACCTGATTTACAGGGACTATCGCTCCATAAAATGCCAACAATGAAAACTGTAGCATAAATGTAATCATAACTATAACTTTAACAATAACTATAAGAATAACTATATCAAAGATTTTATAGTAGTTTGCACATGCACAAAAAAACAAACTTCAGCAGGAATAACACTTACAAGAATGAGTAATGGCAACGTAGCCAAAAGTGTAGAGCACACACATGACATCATGCAATTGACCCTCGCTCAGCGCTCAAGTTGCTGACTTTGGCACCGCTGTAGCGGTAACACGCATTAGGCGCATGCTTAAAAGGTTAACATCCAGAGTAATGATAGTCAAAAGTTGTGCACCTTTTAATTGCATAAATAAGTTTGAATGTGGAATCAACAAAGTGTATGAACTGAGAATAGGTACAAATAAATCCCTAAACTAATAAAATAAGGGCAACTTATATTCTAATATTTAATAGCAATTACCTTTATCTACTTAAGAACTGTATAACTGTTGTTGAAGGGGAAGATTTTGATCCAAAATAACAATATTCTTTGTTAAGATAGCATGTTTTACATTATCATTTAATACTTTTCTTCAGTGTCCTGCCTTATCCCTGTTTTTGGGAATGAGGGATCCACTCATTAAAATATAATGGCAATTGGATTTTTTTTTTTTAATGGTCTATATCATTCCAGAAAATATTCAACTGCGCATAAGTGTATCCAGTTTTTCAATCTTAATTTTTTTATAGTTCTTAAAATATTTCTATCTGTAGTAGTGTACATACATTTATTAGTAACTTTTTGTATACCTCCTTAAATCATATGCCAGTGATGACAACTCCACAAATTTTTACAATGCATACAAGATTTTAAGTGGACTTTTTAGAAGTCATTATCAAAATACACACAAGAAATTTGTAGTAATAGCAAATATTTTAGAGACTAAACTTACCTAAATAACCGTAACTCACAAAAATATACTCCAAGTTAAAGCCAAGTGTTTATTTTAATTTTTCTACATAGTATCTAGTGAAGCTATTGCATTCCACCCATAAATT
The DNA here is from genome assembly GCA_030762935.1 of Hymenopus coronatus. Taxonomy (NCBI): domain Eukaryota; kingdom Metazoa; phylum Arthropoda; class Insecta; order Mantodea; family Hymenopodidae; genus Hymenopus; species Hymenopus coronatus. The sequence continues at coordinate 89,233,511 of CM060887.1, read as the reverse complement.
TTATACCGAGATTTCGCCTGTATTACTTGCTTTGAGGTCTTTCAGATAAATAAACAAATAAAGCAAGATTAGAACAGCATATTGTGAACTGCATTAATAAGAACTGTTCATTCATATGACTTTCCCTACAAACTGTTGTTGCAAAAGATTATTCCTTTATTTACATCATGATAATTGAAGTAGTTCCTTCTATGTAGAAGGGAAATAAGATAATATACTAGGCTAAAATAACAGTCAAATCTTTTGAAAAGAGTGCCAATGTGCAACAATTAAGGTTACATGTTCAGGAGTCAGGAGTAAAACAAAAGAGAGATGGAATGAAAGATGACCTCCTGTTTGAGAAACGTTTCAAGTAACTTAAAGCAGAAACCAATAATATGGACACTGGAAATGGTTAATTGTCCACTTTTTTTGTGCAGGAGGTTTTTATCTGTCTCTTACAGTTTACCAATTATGCAAAATTCATACAGAATGAAGAGATCTTCATGAGCTATTCCAGAAAATTCAACATATACAATTTTTTTATTGTGTAAGTATTTTTAATATACTTTTTATATATTTTATGGTATTTTAAAGTATATTTATTCAAAATATTTTCCACATAAAAGATAGTTTGGAGAGTGGGTCATTATTTTCTTGAAAGTCTTTTGTGTGGCATCCTTGGAAGATGCTAAACCTAAATACCAAATCTGGTATTTAAGCTAAGCCCATGGAGCTTTTCTAAAAATGCTTTTGCTGGATTCAGGGGGCCTCAAAAAACGCATTTCTGGTGTAATCAGAATAATGACTTTTGAGTGGAATGCAATAATACCTTCTCTACTCTATGCATAATATGTGTAGAGAAACTAAAAATGAAATGCTAGATTAACATCAAACTTGGTAATTAAAGCTATGACACAAATACTATTAAGAAAATTGCCAACTCCAAACTATCCTTTACATGGAAACAGTCCCCCTAGGAGTCTACTGCTGTAGGTATGATTTGTTGCAGCCAGGGTCCCAAGCCAATACACCCCAATCACCATCCACTGGGACACGTTCTATCATGCATGCTTTTGAGTGCTTTTTGCTACTCCTCTTCCATCTTTTAGGCTTATTTACTCCTGCCTCACCAAGAAAAATTTTTTTTCCATCTCCATAGTTCCTGATCGACGGTTACCAGCACAGCTTCCAACATGTGTGCTCTCCAGAAGTCTCAGGCATGATACTTGACACTGTCTTAGGTGTGGAATCTGTCCATACTGATATGTACACCACATAGCTTCTCTGGGAGCCTGGCCTGTACTAATATTCCAATGAATGCAGGTTGTTGGGTTAGAATCACTGACCAGATGTGCTACCTCTATCGTAATCAACCACAAGTCACCTCAATTCATGGATGTATCACCACACCATGACCTAAAGTGGGGGGCCACACCTGTTGTAGGGGCCTAAAGCTGGGTTGTGAATGGTGGAGGGCTTACCCGTATGGACCAGCAGTGGAGGTCGGAGGGTAACTCTTCCTAAGTACTCAGGGAGAGGTCTCTCAGGTAGCACAGACTGGAAAGTATTTTTGCTGTCCTATTCTCCCTGCATGGTGGGCTGATGCCAACGGTAATGGAAGGGGGCTTTTTCATCATGCTCCCTTCATGCAAAACTTCTATAATTGACCACTTTTTATAATGAATTTGTCTTGCGAATCATAACTAAGCGACAAATCAACCCATTTTATATTCAACGAGCAATCAACAGAATCTGTGGAGAAGTGACCAGTGCAATCAGGACTAGAGACAGTACACTGTTAGTGGAAACCAAGACCAAAGACCAGTCCAGGAAGCTCCTGAAAGTGGGCTTATTGGATTCCTACTCAATTTTCAATTTGATGGCCCCACACAAATCTTTTAATACTATAGTGGCATGGTGACTACCTGCTGCTTAGATGGTCTTTTAGATGCTGAAATTGTTTCCAGTCTCTCTGACCAGTGTGCAAACGTGACAGTGGCATAGGTCGCTTGTATTACAGATGGTATTCCTAACGTTAAAAGGTACCACCTTATTTGAGACACTTTACTGTGAGGCTTATGTGCCGAACTCTATGCATTGTTTTCGGTGTCAGAAGTTAGTTCATACCAAAACTATTACCTTTGACGGTACATATGAACGTTGTGGCCAAGTTGCTCACAGAGAAACTGCTTGTGCTCGAGACCCTTGTTGCGTCCATTGTAAAGGGAACCATTCACACAGCAGTGTCCGCATTTTTTTTTTTTTTTTTTTTTTTTTTTTACGCCTGACTTTCCAGAAGCCAAGCGTCCCTTCCATCAGCTGCAACCTGCGACTATCTCTCAGGTATGCCTGAGCGCTCTGCCATACTTCTGTTACCTCAGTGGCACTACCAACCATGACAGTTGCCGACGCGTCCCCAACCACAACGACCTTGCAACTGTCAACATCCATAGTTTCACTCCCTCAGTTTCCCTTTCTCCAGAACCTGTTCGTAAGCCCTCAGTTAGACATCCACCGTCTGTTGCTGCCTCTCACGACCACAGTCGTAAAAAAACACAATGCCACTGATAAACCTTCAAAGTCCCGTTCTCGTTCTACGAGTCTTAGGGGATCCCCCAGATTCCGAATATCCGCAGATACTGACGATGACACGGGTTGCACTATTGTAGGCCCTAAAGCGCAAAGAACAAAACGCATCCACTTTAACTTTGTTTGTGCAATCTCCTGTTACACTAATTTGCCGATAACCTCTCACGCCTCTACCTGTGCTCCATGGCTCTCCTGACGTAGAATATCCGCGGTGTTGTATACATAAGGTTGAACTGCAGCTGTTATTGTGGTCCTATAACCCTCTGGTTCTGTGTTTGCAACAGATGAAGCTTCATCCCAACAATGCTATTGCTCTGCACCAATACATTCCGGTGAGTTTGACCTTACACCGGAGGATGGGTCTCCTACTGGTGGGTGTCATGATACTGACGAGCGATAACATCTGTGGTGAGCCGCTCTCGCTTACCCCCACCTTAGAAGCTGTTGCTATCCGACTTACTCTTCCTGGTTTCTCCTTTACGGTTTGTAATGTCTACGTTCTGCCTTCGTCTATCCTCTGCGCCACTGACATGGTTCATCTTTTGCCTCAGCTCCCGAAAATTTTTCTTCTGTTGGGTGATTTCAATGTTACCATTTGGGGTTCCCACATTCCCTAGGGCATGTGCGCTGGGGATTATTCTTGCTGACCTTTTTGGTCAATATTATTTGGTTGTTTTGAACACCGATGAACCTTCTTTCGTTTCTGATTCTTCTGCCATGTTCTCTCACCTGAATCTTTCTGTTTTTCTGCACAGGTTGCTCACTACTTTCACACTGATTCCATGATCATTCCCCTTGTGTTCTCACCTTACTTTCACACCACATTTCCTCATCACATGCGGGTACTTGCAGATGTCTACGTCTGACTGGGTGTTCTTTTCCGCTCTGGTTGTATTCAGTGACTGTCAGTTTGACACAGTTGACCATATGGTCCAGCAATTAACTCTGTTGTAATCTCTGCTGCTGAGCAATCAACACCTCGATCGTGTTCTTACCCTATACAATAAATGTCAAAACTGCAAGATTCTATTATGTTATTTTTCTTCTTGAAGTTTATGAAAATATCTAAAAAGCAGGTTTTGGGATTGCCAAAAAAACCTGAGACCTTCTCAATGCACACCCAACTGACACAGGGGAACTCAACTTTAAGGGGAAATGAGATCTGAAAATCAAAAACAGGGAGAGTATTAAACAAGTTTGTTCTAGTTTGTAAAATTTATGACCCCCCAAGAAGAGTGCTATTAGATGAATTTATCAGGAATGAAGCAGAATGTACAGCAACAGAACAATCTTAGAGAAAACTGGAGAGAATTAACGCCCAATATGAAACAAAGATCAGAAGCTAAGTCAACATTATGGGACACATTTGAAAGGCAGCATAGCATTAAAGAAAAACAATTCAGCAAATGTCTCCATGATTGAAGATAGTCTTAAAAATGACAATGCAGGAGAAGGGAAGCAAAATGACTATGATTAATATAGTAAATACTGTCAGCTTGTTTTACCTCAGAGAAAATATACAGTTTGGTACACAAAAGAGTTCCTGCTAATGGGAAACAGAAGAAAAAAGCAAGGGCATTGACCTTGAGGGCTCTATCAAGGAAACCGTATACATATTTAAGTAAATTCAATATCCTTTTTGTCCTGCCTTTCAAGTTTTACAAAAGTTAAAAATACAAAAGGTTAACATGACCTGCAATTCTTAAGTGAAATCAAGTTTTAAAGTTTTTAATATAAGTTTTTAAGAAGTCATTTTACTTTATTAAAATAATATCGAATGGCCTAGTTGTAATACTACAATCATCCAGTCATTGTTTGTAAAAGGAAAATATTTCTGTTAATTTGAATGTTATTGTTCTGCCTTCTTGTTCAGTGATTATAACTTTGTTGTATATAAATGGCATGTGTATAATTCTGCATGCATCAGTAAGAAAACGAGATACAACCCTCTAATTTGCATGGATCTCCTGAGAATACAGCTAGTGTCCATGCGGGGACGACACAAGCATTGCAGCCAGTGGCTACCATTTTCCTTAAAACTGGCTGAATGGGCTACCAGAGACCACTGTTCCAATTATGTTTCTTTTGATTCTCTTTTGCATTCCTGTTTGTTGAACTCCTCAGCATTAAGCCATAGATCCTATGCCGTTTTCGATACATCACACTAAATTCCATAGTCAGTCTTTCATAGTGCCTAGGTTGTCTATAGAAGCAGTTTTAAAAGACACAATACACGATTACATTCCTAAACTCCTAGTTTTTATTTGAAACAGGAAAGCTTGCTAATGCAACCATTCACAAACTAAAAACCTAAGTACATCAAAAACAAGAATGAAAGTGTTGACATAAACTGAAAAGTAATATGTGCATTACACCAGTCCAAGGATCCAAGGAAATTATGCTTTTAGCAGATTGTAAGAATGGCATATGCAGAGCTTTTACATATAACAGGCAAATTTCCTAGTTTCAGGACCACCATGAAGTGATAATGAAAAGGATGTTATTGAAAAATTAGGTTGCTATGTTCTGCGCTTGATATTCATAAGCACGCCAGAATGCTAAGAATAGCTTAATGTTAAATACTCTCAAAAGGTTAATTACACTTAAACCGTATATTTTAAAGAACTACAGTTTTCCTGCAGAAATGTTTGTTGCCTCTTATACAAAAATTGATCAGTATAAAAAGACAATTTCCTAGACAATTCAACATATGCCTTTTATTTGTCATGCAAATATCTTAAATAATGTAATTTTTATCATCTGTATTAGTTTTTTTAAAAAGTCACCCACTTAGAAATAAATGTTCAATGTAAAAAGGTAGTTATGGCTTGTGCAGATTTTCTTGAAAATCGTTGTGTCACATCCGTGGAAGATAACTTAAATATCATTTATGGTATTTATCACACTTTTTGTTTTTCAGTTATACCTACTGCTTCACAAATGTACATGCACACACTGTGGTGAGTGAGTGCCACTGGGATTGTTCACGCCTCTATCTACTTTCGAGAGTTCGAAGTGCTATGCACTCTGCATGCTCCTCTGTGGAATTTCTTGCCCTTCAGTGGGCAGTGGTGCACGCACGCAGCTATCCCCTCTCCAGCTACCTTCAGCCAGGTTCTCTCCAGCCGGAAAAACAGTTGGGGAGTCGAGCTACGCGCTCTGTAGGAACAACAATGCTGTTTGCAAAGTCTCCATATTGTTATCGACTACACACTGATGTGACACCGTAATGGACACAGTAACTTTAAGTATTAGCATGTATTAGAATGCATGTATTTTGTAATGTGAGTAGAGAATCCATAAGTTAGTGGGTATGCTATTTTGAAAAGTAATAGTATTCGTAAGCTAAAACTGTTGCTTTTTGGATACGCTTTGTTCAGCAATGGCAGACATGTTTAGTTGAGTTTAACTGCTGTGACCAGGTGGTTTTCCTGGGTTTGTTCTTTGGGCCTGCGCTCAAAGGAATATAGTGCATTTTCTCTACCACATTTAGTTGGACAAAATTTTGTAAGGGTATTTATTATACAAGTGATTTCATTATTAGCGTGTGTATGTGCGACCAGCAGTGGGTGAATATATCTTAAGTAATTATGAGTGAAAAGTCAATTGAATATCAAGTTCACAGACAATATATATTATTCAAGTATTTATGAACTTTTATACAGTAATCTTGATGTAACAAAAGGACATTCATGTTAATAATTACTTTGTTAATTTTTCCATTTGGTGGAAGCAAGCCTTTGCTGTTAAGTTTGCATAGTTTATCTTTGTTAATATTTTGCTTTTACATTTGCTACTATTTAACATAGTACTCTCTAGGCAATCGATTTATAGCACAAGTGTTAACTATTACTTAATCATGAATTAATATATGCCCTATTATATATTGTATGTTAAACATTTTTTTGATATAAATTTATTATTCAACAGTTATCTGCATATCTTCTCACTCACGTGAAATGTGTTTTACCTTCCTCTGATTTACGACCCAGACCTGAATAACTTCCAGTTTAAATTTAACTTTTTTTGAATAGCTGCTCTCCTTGTACATTGTGGAGGAAGGGAACTTATTGAAATGGGGTAATAAGTTTAATAAAGGGTGGTAGGAGTTACAACACACAGGCATGCACATATGCATAAGGGTATTTTTCTAAATCAATATTTTTCATTTGGGGGTCTCAAAACATTTATTTCCAATGATATCTCAGTATCATTTGTGGGTGAAATACAATACCTTCTCTCCTTACTAGGTAAATTGCAGAGAAACTAAAATTTAACAAATAGGATAAATGGCATGTTATTTATGGACGCTCTTTAATGACTATGGTTCTCAGCGTCCCAATTTAAATTGGGCATGAAAGACCAGCTTAATTTTGCTCTATCAGGCTTGAGGTTCTTTTAGGTGCCGTAAATCTATGACATGGGACCAGGGGCCTTACTTCCCTTCCAAAGGAAGCCATGCTAAGGATTTTTACACCCGAAAAAATCTATCGTCCTCTGCTGGGTTTGAACCTGCAATCTTGGGTATATGAAATTAGCATGGTAACCATTACACCACGAGGGCGACTGAACAAATAGGATGAATGTTAGTAATTCACATTCCGTGGTGTAATGTTTACCATGCTAAACAAATAGGATGATACTAAACTATGAGAAACCATAGACACTAGTCATTATTAACAAGAATACACTTGTATAACAAAAATAATATAAGTTATAAACATATGTAAGTAAATAGATACAAAGAGAAGTAAACAAAAATACTTGATGTGCTCCATTCACAAGATTTTCAGCAGCTGTTGTGCTTACAAATTGTTCTTGCAAAACATTATTGTTTTGTCTACATAAGACAAATTGAGATAAAAATTAGCAGAATTTGTCTTATTGCTCATGTACTTGTAAGCATAAGGGGAATAATGGAATACACTAGGCTAAAATGATAGGCAAATCTTTTAAAAGCTGGTTGCTATGTGAAACAATTGAAGTTTTACTGCATGAAATGACACATGACTTCCCATTAAAAAAAAGCTAAAACTGAAACCCATAAAAAGCAATATCTCAAAAACAGTCAACTCCACAAAAAACCATACATAAAAGTTCTGTATATGACATAAATTGTGAGTTTTAATAGGATATACATTTTTTTGTGAGAAGTTATCTTTTACAGGTTATGCAAAATTTAGCAAAATTAGTCCATAATAAACATCTTTTCAAAGAATATTCTCAGAAAATTCAAGATAAACATTTTATTTGTAATATTAATATCTTTAATATACAGCATTTTAATAAAAATGGCTTGATCCATTTTTGAGAGAAACAAAATTTCACAAATGTTTTCATGTAAAGAGTAGCTTAGGGTGAGGAGATTTTCTTGAATATCTTTGTGACGCATCTTTGGAAATACTAAACATAAATACCACACCCCCACCCCCATACACACTTGGATCTATTTCTAAAAATGCTCTCTTTTGGACTCAGGTAATTTCAAAACACAATCTCAGGGCAATCCCAGTGATGAAATTTTGCTACTTTCTCTAGCTACTATGCCAGAGAAAGTAAAATTTAAAAGTGCAACAACACGTATTGAATGGACAACTGATACTTATCCTGCATTGTTTCATTGTCATCTCACCTGACAAGCATCTTTATCTTTTGCATAAGTACACATCTGGTTATTGGTTATTGTACCATTGTAATCTTGATTGCAGCGAGGAACAGTAAGTACTTTCAAATCCACTGCTTGCAAAGTAGTCGATACTGGTCCTCCATATTCTAAAGAACCCCATCCTGTAACATTTTTTGTATTTGTTTATTTACTTACATTGGTAGTTATCTGGATTTTAAGGCCATTTTCTAGTCAGGCTTCTTAACACTATGTTAAACAGTCAACATAAAAGAATAACTAGGTTACTATTAGCAATAATGTGCTAATTATTAAAAACATATTTCTAATTATTATAGGATTAAGATTATCCTGGAAGGTTCTAAGTCGCTGTGTCACATGTAGGCAGTTGTGGCCCTTTGCAACTTAGTAACCCATTGGAGAGAGGACATTCAAAGGGCACCAGATCTGTTTTAACAATGGGCCCTAATGTTTCTAGATCAAATGCATATGATCCATCCAGGCTCTACCCTAAAGCCCTAAGCTTCTGGGGAAGTCGCCTCCCCCTTATAAAAGCACTTAAAGGAAAGTCCTGACAGAGTGATAACGCAATATCTCCAAAAATGTTTACCAAGTCACAGACAAAACTTTGTCATAACTTTCTGAATACTGTTGCTTGGTCCTTCAAGCCTGAAACAGATGACAAGGAAGTGATGGATACAGGAATAATGGAAAGAAAAGTCATGGTAGAAGATGAGCCATACCAGCATTCACCAGCTGACCTGGGGAAACCAAGAAGCCAATGGGTCAGAGTGGGCAGTCGCCAGGGATTGTGGGCCACATGTGTTACTGTATGAGCCATCCTGGTTGGTAGTAGTCATAATTTTAACTTCCAAATCTATACTTTCTATGTAAGTTTGATCTAGAACATTTGACTGATGTTAACTTTTGCCTATCCTGATTTTCTTACATATCACTTAAATTCCGCTTACCTAAAATTTCATTTTAATTTCTGAATTTAATCAGATTCCTTTATATACAGTTTCCCAGAACTTAACTGCACTAATTGGCAGGATTGTAGAGAGGTCATAGATAAACACTTTGGGATGTGGAACTTATTGTCTCTTATGTATATGTAACTCAATGGTGTTACGAGAAATAACAAATGAGGATGTTATTAAACAGATAAACACATTAAAATGTAAACAATCTTTTGGGTTAGATGGACTTACAAATGAAATGGTTAAGCATTGTAAATCTGAAATGTCAGAGATAATGACGCATATAATTAATCAATCTTTTATAACAGGTACATTTCCAAATGCACTAAAAAAAGTAATAGTAAGACCAATATACAAGAAACAAAATTCAAAGCATGCAATGGAAAATTATAGACCCATATCATTATGTTCAACATTTTCCAAAATAATAGAGGGATTGTTTTTAACTCAACTACAGAGCTTCTGCAGTAAGTATAAAATAATATCAGAGTACCAATTCGGTTTTCAAAAAAAGAAATCAACAATACAAGCTATCTGTAAAGGAAATGACATCCTCATAAATGCAATAGACAGGAAAGAATATGTAATCGCAATCTTTCTTAATCTTACTAAAGCATTTGACTGTGTAGATATACATAAATTAATAACTAAAACAGAAAATTATGGCATCTGGGGCCTACCATTAAAATGGCTAAAATCTTATCTATAAAATAGAGAACAATATGTGGAAATTCCTTATTCAGAATAATAAAAGAAGCAGGTGAAATAGCCATTGGATATGCTGATGATACCACAATTATAGTAAGGGGAAATACAGAACTTGAAGTACAAGATAAATCAAATATACTACTTGAAAAAATTAGGGAAGAGCTAGAAACCTAGGGATGGTAATAAATACAAATAAAACAGAATGGATGCAAATCAGCTTAAAAAAGAAAATCCCACCCAATATTCAATTAGTCCTAGACAATAAACAAATACAACAAGTAACAGAAACAAACTTCTTAGCATTAATAATAGATAACAGATTAAACTGGAAAAAACATATTGAAAAAATAACAAAAAAAATAAATACAGGACTATACATCTTAAAACAAGCAGCGCAACAAATGGATAGAGATAGTTTAATACAAATATACTATGCCTTCATACATTCTCATTTGAGCTATGGGGTTGTATTATGGGGTAATGCACAGAAAAAAACAATGCAAAGAATATTAAGACTACAGAAGCATGCCATTCGAATAATATGTAAACTAAAGGAGACGGATACTTGTAAACATCTTTATAAAAAGCTAAATATATTAACATTTTCGGCACTATATATATATATATGAATGCATTAAATACTCAATAAAAAATCATAGTAATCAAAGTAGAAACATGCACATACACGAACATGACACAAGAACGAAACAAAATTATTTCATTAACAGACTAAGAGGAATGTTAAGTATCAAAAGTATAGAAAGTAAAACCAAAGATTAGTACAATCATTTGCCTGAACAAATAAAACAGATAACTGAAGAAAACTGTAAACTTAAAGCAATTAAAAGGTATCTCTCAGAAAATGTATTTTACTCTATAGAGGAGTATAAAATGTTAAATTAAGTAAGTTAGCATAACGGTACCCCCCATATTTTTTATTTTATTTATTTTTTTTTATAAAGTGTATATACTCATGTTATTATTTATACTATATGTTTAGTTTTGTAGTCAATCTGACGATCGAAAATTATGTATTACAAATGGAGATAATAAAGAAATAGAAATGCCAGATGTCAAAATGTTGGCATGCTTTTTAGATTGCACATCATTGGTCATAATTCAGAAAAACGTGGATATGTATACCAGTAGTTGAAGGAATGCAGTACTGGTACACAATTAATACAACATTTTAAGTTGTAAATCTGTTTGAAAGTGTGCACGTCTCTGATAATCGTTCCGTTGATTTCCGATCACATGCAGTTAGCTAGATCAGTAGCTATACCTTACTTATTGGTGAGTTGGTGTAGCACTGGCCGTTGATTCCCACATTATTAAGATCACATGCTCTCTGAAGTTTCTATTGTACAGTTCTTTATTTTTTTTCATATATGATTTTGTTGTTTTTCTCAAAGAGGAACACTTTTTGATCAGCACTAATATGCTTTAATTTACATTTTTGAAGTTAAGATGATAAACAAATCAAGACACATTACTTTCAAAAGACTGAATGAAATTTATGTGACATTCAATATTCGATGCAGTAATTGTTTGACAAGAAACCTGGGTAGATTAATTTAATAAAACAATTGAGTTTTGCTAAAAACATTTATATAGTGTGTGGCTTGAAATGTAGAAATTAAGCCATGATTTTAGTGGCCCAAGAAAAAAAAAAAAAAAAAAAAAAAGTTTCTATTTCTAGGAATTGATTTTGTCTATGTAGGCATTATGACGTCTTAATCACTTGTGGTCCTATGGCATTGTGCTTGGCTGGTATATGTGTCATATCAAACAGTTCCTCTGATATCCTGTTGTATTTTGTACTTCAGATATTGCATTGTTTCTCAAAAGTCTCTTTTTATTTGCCTTTCATGCAGAAATGAAAAGGTAGAATGCACTTTCCTTTCTAGTACATATCTCTTAACTAGTTTTATGTAGGTACTGTTTTACTATGCAGACAGTTGTTCATTTTGTATTTCATTTGAAGTTAATTTGACACAAAGATGATATTGTTTCATCAATTGTGAATGATGCCTAGAATTTTAATATATAACACAGCAATCTGTGATACACTGTATTTTAGCAACTCCTTCAAGGGGTATAGATATGTGTACCCCTTAAAGTGTTTAATACAATTGTTATTGTAACATTCTCCATGAAACTCTGATGCTTATCGTATATTACATTTCATTTTATTTGTCAGTACGATAAATCATATTGAGTAATGCAACAAAATATGAACAGTTCAATAAAAAATTCAAACATAAAAGCAAAAATACCTACACAGACCTGAACCTCCAACTCCTTCAACACCTAAACTTAATTCCCACGCTAAACATAGTGCTGAATTATGCAATTGCATCAATGCTCTCTGAAATTTGAGTGTTCAGGTCATGGCCCATGACAGTTTGATTTGGGGCATGCTAACCCTTAATATATTTTGTGCTGTAGCAAGCAATTAAGAACCCATAACCCAAAGGTGCCCTATTTTGGACTATTTATCTTGGACTCCTCTACAATTGAGCCAATCTGTGAGGTTGAATCTGGGACATTCTGTATATTGCAACAAACACTCTATTTCTTTCCAGCAATGAATCTTTATTTCTTCCACAAACAGATTAGAATCAGAATCTGCTCATAAATACCTATTTTTATTCAATTCTTTCATAACAATTCTGCTGTATGGTCTCCTTTCAACATAAACTGTGGTGATGACTATTATTGCTCGCTACAAACTTAAGTTCAGTCAACTACTACTCTCTATGTATCCCCAGTTGAAACGGAACTCTGGGAAAAATGAAATGGCCTGTTTTTATGGACGCTCTTTAGCTGCTTTGGTTCTCAGCGTCCCATTCTATACTGGGCGTGAAAGATCGCTTAATTTTGCTCAGAGGCCTCTCTTATCAGGCTTGAGATTCTTTTACATGCCGTAAATCTACGACACGGGACCCACAGCTTTACTTCCCTTCCGAAGGAAGCCATGCTAAGTATTTTTACGCCCGAAAAAGTCCATCGTTCTCTGCCGGGTTTGAACCCGCGACCTTGGGTATATGAGGTTAGCATGGTAACCATTACACCACGGAGGGCGACTAAGGAACTCTGGGCATACTTACTTCCCCCCTTTTTTTTTTTTTTTTATACCTTTCAGTCATGCAGCAGAAAATTATCATGTGCAAAAACACTGCAGCTGTCATAAACTCACTCAGTTGTAACAATGCATAGATTTAATGTCGTAGAACCATCCTAAAGTACATGTGTCTACTTGCACAGGTATAACAATCACAGCTGTGATATCAAAATAACTTTCTGCCCACACATGTGTCCACTAATGCAGGTGTAACAATGAATGCCAGCAATCAGCTTTGACTTAGAAGCATGACGTTCACTCATGTTCGGCTGCAGAGTGTAGTCACAGTGCTCCCTCCTTAGGGCTAGTATCCCATCCACCATCAAAAACACACAGATAGCTGCTGCTCTCTCTTTCTTCTCAAACATGATGCATTGACCATACTACTCTGGCAGGGTTGCCATGATATGGCATCTGCATTGTTGTGGTACCTGCCTTTCCAATGCTCTAATGTGAAGTTGTACTATTGGAGCCACTGAACCCAACAGGCTGTCTGGCCCTCTAGATTCTTGAATCTCAACAGCCAGGTGAGGGCAGAGAGGCTAGTCTTCAGGTGTTGTCCAGCAAGTGAGTCCAGGGTGTTGTCATTACGGGGCAAGAGGAATCCGTTCTTTCTGGTGATGGCATTTAGCTTTCTGTAGTCCACACAGAACTCGCCGTTCTTCTTCATCTAGACTACAGGGGAGCACCAAGGGCTGTCGGACCCTAAATCTCATTTCTTACAGCATGTCTTACCTCCGCCTGTTTTGCCAGAGGAATACATCTTTGTGGTTACCAGATAGGTCGGGAGTCTTTGGTGTCAATGTTATTGTATAACCAGTCAGTGCGGCCATAATCGCCATTCCCTTCGCTGAAGACAGACTGGTATTGGCTAAATAGAATCTGGACCCTCTCCAATTGTTAGGCGGTCAGATGGGTGGCCGCTCTCTTTAGGTAGTCTTTCGGGCGGGACCCCAGGCCCTGCTAGAGTGCTGGAGTGTTGGATTTGTCGCATGGCGATACACTCGCCGATGGCTTGCACTTACCTAGCTCTGTCTTGGTCCTGGTCATTGTTCAATGCGTTCAGCAACTTTACAGGCACTTGTTGCCAACAAGGCAGCAATGCCTGGGCAACACATAAACCGTTCAATGGTGTTTTTCGGCCCAGTATATGGTCCACCAGTACAATCACCACCACCTCCCTTCTTCCAGGCACAAATATTTTGTCTCTCAGGATCACCCTGCAGATCCCCGGACGTTGGGGGGGGGGGGCTCTGGAGAAACACCGATCTCGGCCGATGTCGATTGTCTCCTGCTGAGTTTATCCGTCCAAGTACCATATATTGGGTCACTGTTGCGAGAAATACCCACAGACTCACAGTGATCAGACCCAATGTTAACTCCAGCAGGACCTCCTCCGCAGGTAAAATGTCACCTAACGCTGTCACCAGTTGTTGGGGATGACTGGATGTTCGTGTCGGTAAGCCACGTCATATTTGATTGCAGACACAGCTGCAGTTGTATCCAGCACAGCTTTCCCTTTACCAGGCAATCTACAACTGTTGTCCACTCTTCTGCCCAAGGCTTGTAACATCTTTCGCGGTATTGGCGATGACATCCCCAAGGTGCCTCTTCATTATCGTATGTCTGATGGTCAGTTTTGTTATGGAGTCTCTTGCTAGGTATGCTGGTTTGGCTCACTCTACTCTGGGTTGTGTCTCGTCCCTGTCGTAGCGAATGTTCCTTATCTTTGAGGTCACCGCTGCTGTTTTCTTGACCGCCTCCATCTTTAGTGCTGCCGTTAACACCTCGAGAATGGTCTTGCAGTCGCAGAGCATAAGGCGCTATCGGCGTCACACTCTCCATCGTCATTTGTTTTCATAATTGTACATGGTTTATCTTCTTCATGTTTATTTTGTTTGGCTTCCTGTGACACGTTACAGGTGGTAGATTCACCAGAGCCTAGTTCACCAGTTGCTCAATCGCTAGGGCAAACCTCTGCAATATATCCCCTACTGTTGATGTAAGCTAACTGCGGTAGGTTGCAGCCAAGCGAGCTTCCCGAAGCAGTTCTCCCCAGACATCGTCGATGTCAGAATCACATTCAGTGACACTGCCGCCTGTCCCTGGATGCTTGCAGCTTCCTCTCTTGTGGGTGATGACGCCGGCAAACTGTCAGTGGAGGACAAATGTTCCTTAAACTCGGGTGGCTTGACGCGTACAAATGTTCTTTCACGTCCTGTTCTCCGTCTCCAGTATCGTGTTCACTTCTTTGGCGCTCTGTCAAATCTTCGCTCTTCCAAGAATGCAATACGATCATTTTCAAGAAAATCCATGCACCCCATCTACAAATGTTAGTTTAGTGCACCGGTTTTAGAAAATGTTAATTTTCTGAAAAATGGAAATATATAAGCGTTTGTTATAATTGCTGTTATACCAAAACGTAAATCTCGAATTTTATGGTAAAATAAGTAACCTCTGAAAACCTTTTTATTCTGAATGCCTTTTATATACCTCGTAAACCATAATGGATAGACTAAAACTTACTAGGTACATAAAAAATGTAGATCTCATTAAAACACACAATTTATGACCTCATTTATAGGTGTGTGCATGCCTGCGTGGGTGCACGTGTGCGCATGTGGTCCTGTGTGCGTACATGTGTGTGTGTGTGTGTGTGAGTTTTTTTTTCACGTCCAGGAATGCTAAAGAGAACTGATTATTATCAATGTTTCGCATAGCGATAGCTTTTAAAAAAATTGACTGTTGCTTTAGTCTAGTATATTCTCTTATTTTGTTTCTACTTTTAAGGAGCACATAATAAGAGAATTTCTGCTAATGGTTCTCTTGAATAGCATGATGTAGATAAAAGAATAATCTTATGTAAGGTAAGTTTGCTTGTGGAACAATTAGAGAAAGTCATGTGAATGGAATAATCAAATTTCTGCCCTCCATCTTCTGCATATGTGTTTCTAAGTTCATGTCCATCTTTTTCCTTCTGGTTCCATTCCTTGATTTTGGCAAATAAATGGCTGCCAACAATCAGCTGACTTACCATTTACACACATTCGGCCACATAATATGCGGATTGAGAAGTTATACAGTGACAGCGTTTTACAGGCTATGCTGTAATTACTGGCCATTGCATTACGTCACATCAATTTTAGCGGAAATGACTGCTTTGCACCACTGTACTTGCTCTCATAACACAATAGTGTGGGTATTGGCCTTCAGTGATGAATGTCCTAGTTTCAAATACTGCCATTTCAAGAAACTTTTTACGTTTAATACATTTATCGAGAACTGAAGTGTCATGTAACTTAATTAGTTTAAATATGCGAATCGTATTGTCACTGAAATTGTTACTTTATTGATTGTTTTAATGAACATCATACATAAATGCATATACCTAGCATTGTAATTATAACTTACAGGCATAAGGCATTATGAAGTAATATTTTACTATTTAAAGCTATTTTTTAATTCTAGAGAAAGCTAATAAATTGTTCTGAGAGTTTAAAAAATGCAGTGTGTACATACCAACTAGATAACATTTGTAAACCCACATAATGGTCGTTGTGAACCTCTCTAGTTACTAAAGTAAAACATTTAACAGATAAACCTTTACAATTTACATGTTTCCGCCAGGTAGTCATAATAGGTATTCGAGCTCATGGGTGCAAGATCTCAGTCTAATCATCATTGCCGGTCTAACCCTACACAACTTAGCTACTGTGATGTCACAGCAAGCTAAGATGATACATTGGATTAATTGTTCTTTCACACAAACCATGTGTTGGATAGGTAGAGTCAGACTGAAAAATTCAATGCCATAGTCGGGATTTGAACCACAGATCTCCCTATCTCTAGCCAGTTGCTCTGCCACTGAGCTACCATGGCAACATGCCAACATAGCATTGAATTTCCCAACTGACTGCCATGGCAGCTCAGTGGCAGAGCAACCAGCTAGAGATCGGTAGATTCATGGTTCAAAACCCGGCTATGGCATTGAATTTTTCATTCTGACTGTACCTATCAAACTCCTGTCCTACACATGACTTGTGTGAAAAAAAACAATTAATCCAATACCAATTGACCATAATAATTGGCTATACTATGAATCCTGGGACTTAAGTACTTAAAACATTGTAAGTCGCCATTGGGGTTGTCATCTCAAAATAACTGAGATCACCTTGTGGTTTACCGGGAAACATGTGAGTCAGTGGAGGAATCCAATGCTATGTCGGCATGTTGCCATGGTAGCTCAGTGGCAGAGCAACTGGCTAGAGATTGGCAAATCCGTGGTTCAAATCCAGGCTATGGCATTGAATTTTTCAGTCTGACTCTACCTATCCAAGATGATGTATTCCCTGAGCTTTGGAGGGCTTATTGGCAGCTTTTGGTAGACACTTCTTTTAGATAAATCCATATGAAGAAATTTAGTGGGTTAGATTTGCATGCTGACCATTCAATTGGTCCATGTTGTCCAATCCATCACTAAGGGTGGGTGACTTCAAGATAAGCCATTATCTCAACGGGCTGAATGAACTGGCACACCATAATGTTGGTACCTCATAATTAATAAGCTCTACACTGGTATTTTATCCAATAAAGTAGACAGCTGTCATTGTAGGAAGTGGATATAGCGATTCCCTGGGGGTTGACCATCATAAAAATGTGGACCTATTGGATGATCACCGAAATCAGCCCAAATGTTGAAACTCCATCAAATTTGTAAGGCTGTCTATTTAGGTTTATGATGATCCAGTAACGCATGTTGTGACAATTTAAATGACTTGTGTTGTGGAACCCTGATTCATCTGTAAATAACACAGTTGCAAAAAAATATGGAGCCTGTTCAGTTGTTCGTATGATCCACCTACTGAATGCCACTGGTCCCGCTGCAGTAGCTCCTGGTGTAGGTGAAACTTTGCATGATGTGAAGATTGGCTAATATTAAAATGCCTGAGAATGTCCCTCATTCTACAGCAAGGATGCTGACCCACCATTACTTGGTCTCAGACAGAATGATTGTGGATGTGGTGTCTTGTGCACTGTTCCTAATAGGAGAAGATAGTTTTCAACACACAAAAATGTGTGCTTTGTGCAAAGTATTCTCTTCGTAAACTTCTGTAGGCATAGATGATGTGCCTCCGTCTGTGATTCTCGAAATACAAACACCATATCAAGACTCTCTCTATTTGAAAATATTGTTCCACTGTTAGCACAAATAACTGGAACTTCATATTTTTAGGCAAATCCACTTTCTAGCACATTCAAAAAGAAATCGTGATTTGCTAGAACTTTCTTGAAACATGAGCAGATATGAATAAAAAACTTATTTATTTGCAAGAATGATTTGAATTGCAACTTTCCTGCACGCTAATCATTATGCTATTGGAGCATGCTATTAAGTAGCTCTAATCAACAGACTGGTGTTAGCACCTGTACAACTAACAACTGTAAAATACTGAGTTGCCTAGTTACCAATCTGCAAAATGAGAAGGCTCATCAGATATATCATAATATTTTAATTACATACAACATGGTACTTGCATTTGTACACCAGACTCACTTATGAGTAAGAATCATTTGCTGCATCATTATATGTAATATATTTTTTAATTGGTTTATTTTGTTTTTTCTGATTCTCTTCAAACCAAAACAAAAATAATCACTGTTTACATAACTGTTAAAATATAACAGATTTCTTTTTGAATTGGATATCTTTATGACTGGACCAAATGCAAGGTAATTGTGTTAGTTTGAGAAAAGAGATGATGTTTTCATTTCAGTAGTATAACCTATTTTGTTCCACTTTCTCCAAAATTTTTGGAATTTATATTAATGATAAAAGCAGACACACCATTGTTCTTTTTGCACAGAAGGAAGAACAAAGAGAAAATATCTGGAAACTCGCATGCGCTTCTCTACATCTCTATAGCAAATTATTGTTATTTCATGCTAATTGAGATAAACATTAGCTGAAATGGTCTTATTACTTGCTTCCTTGTAAGGAAAACAGGACATAAGGGAGTACACTAGCCTAAAGCGATATTCAAATTATATGTTTTATTAATTTGTTGAGTTGGGTTTTTAACACTATGTCACTTACATTGTTATTATGAGGGACTAGTTTCGAAAGCCTATGCTTTCATTTTCAACCTCACGGGTCCAACTGCCATTGCTGGCTGCATTTGCTTGTACACTCTTCTCTGATGGCAAAATGATGAACTTTTTAACTAAGCTGTCTACTGGCGGGATTTCAAAGTGTATTAGCCGATCTTTATTTATCCATATGAGGATGTTTTCCCAGGTTGTGAGTTCATTGTGGCCTGACATGGTTTTAAGCAATTTTGGATTTGGATCTAGATTTTGGTTTTCTTTCCAAAAGTGAAATGCTACTGCCGATTTATCTTCTTGTTTCAATTTTAGGTTTCTAAAGTGCTCTTTGGATCTGATTTTTAAATTTCTTTTGGTTTGTCCTATGTAGAACTTTTCACAATTTGTGCATTTAATTTTATTATTTATTTAATTCTTGCTGTATCCATTTTGTGTACAAGAAACTAAACAAAGCAAAGCAGAAAAAAACCATAAGAGAAATAACTACCCTAACAGCAGGAAAAAACAATATCAACACATTCAAAAAATTCACTTACCACCCCTGAGCATTTAGAAAATTCAAAAAAATCTGCAAAGAACAAGACATCACCCAAGCTCCAATAAACAGATTTTCTGTCATAAAATTACTAAATTCAAAAATAAAAGATGAAATTCCACCAGAAAATAGGTCAGGAATATATAAAATTAAATGCACAAATTGTGAAAAGTTCTACATAGGACAAACCAAAAGAAGTTTAAAAATCAGGTCCAAAGAGCACTTTAGAAACCTAAAATTGAAACAAGAAGATAAATCGGCAGTAGCATTTCACTTTTGGAAAGAAAACCACAATCTAGATCCAAATCCAAAATTGCTTAAAACCATGTCAGGCCACAATGAACTCACAACCTGGGAAAACATTCTCATATGGAAAAATAAAGATCGGCTAATAAACTTTGAAATCCCGCCAGTAGACAGCTTAGTTAAGAAGTTCATCATTTCGTCACCAGAGAAGAGTGTACAAGCAAATGCAGCCAGCAATGGCAGTTGGACCCGTGAGGTTGAAAATGAAAGCATAGGCTTTCGAAACTAGTCCCTCTTTTTTTTTTTTTTTTTTTTTTGTCTCTTATGATTTACCAATTATGCAAAATTCATTCAGAATAAAGAAGTCTTTAGAGACTATTCCCAGAAAATTCAAGATATACATTCTATTTGTAATGTAAATATCAGTGGCCTGCACTCAGTAAAAGCAACCTAAACATTCCTTTGGTAAATATTTATAAATTCAGTAATATAATATTATATATTAAATTAATGTAATATTATATAATATTCAGTAATAACCCAATAAACTCTATAGGCATATACACTTACATTTCTTTGAAACATACAGAAATAATGAGTTTCACTGCATCATGTGTTTGCTTACCAGCAGTGTACCACTGCACTCCTGAGGCTCAACTGTGCACATTAATACTGGGCTGGTTGCACTGCCAGACTCAAGTATATACATTAGAGCATACCCGGACCGATGTACAATACCCAGCGAGAGAGGATGTGCGCACAATTGAGAGGCACTGACTTATGTCTGCAAGCTTCAAACGAGTCAGTCAGTTTCTCTTAAGGTGGCAAGGTGCTGAAATATTTTGTGCAAGGTGAGTTTATAACAGTGGTGAGTTACTCAGTTTGACGTTTTGCAGTTGTGAAAATAGATTGTTTGAACTGTATAATTATTATACAACAGTGCCTCAGCCTAAATGTATTATAAAACAACTTATTTGCAACCCATTTCCACACATTCATTCTTAAAGAACTACAAATAATTAAAACACTACAGCTACCAAGTTTGGTTCAACGTACAAATAAATGCACTAGACCTTTTCAGTCAAATACATATAGTAATGTAAGTGGTTAATCAATAGCACTGAGCTAAATGCATTGTTTTGCCAGTATTGTTTTTTGCTTGACTGTGATAGAAGTATTTGTTGGACAAAAAATGGAAACACACATCTGAGAAATTTAGTTAAGTTTAGGTATAGCCGAGCAGGGATTGACTGTCAATTAACTGGACAACAAAATTTTACTTTTTTTTCTGTTACGAAAATGAAAACTTTGGAATTCAATGTATTTTTTCATGCTGAATGCGAATAAGACAATAAAATTGTCAGATGTATCTAGTTTTCTTGTAATTACTCGAATTATTCTTTGAGAAAGATAGCAATAGAAAAAAAATAGCATATTCTGTAACTGGTACTATTTGGCTAGGCTTACCTCATATAAATACGTTTCTTTTAGTTTGTCTGCTATGCTGGACCTCCAGAGCATCCCTCACCACCGACAGCAATAATCTGCTAACATGGATGTACTCCATTTACCCTGGTAACGTCTTTCGAATGATGAAATTGTCTGGTGAAATTGCTCTCCATGTTCATCAGAAACTGCACCACAATTTTCAGGGAAAAAGTCCAAATGAGAGTGGAGAAGTAGATCTTCAACGATATATTGCACCCCATTTGATGATAAGACAGCAGCATGTTATCCAATATTTCCATATAGTTTAATGCACGACGGTTCCCTAGGAAATTTGAGGCGACCTCCCTGAAAGATTCCCAAGCAGCAAATTCCTTTCTTGTCAGAAGCCCATGGAAATGTTGATCAGAAAAGAGTTCTTTTACTTGGGGTCCTTGTGAAAATTCCTTAATTAACTTTAGCAATACTTATCCTTGGAAATTTTGAATGTAAATATCGGAACCCTAGTCCATCATGTTTCAATACTTTTATGAAATTTTTAATCGGTCCCAGATTGATGTGTAATGGAGGGAGCAAGATTTTTCTAGATTCAATCAATGGCTGCTGCTTTATGTTCATTGTTCCTGGTTCCAAAGTTTGCTGAAGAGGCCAGTCTTTCCTTTTGTAGTGCAAAGTCTTAGCCCGGCTGTCCCATTTGTGTAGGAAACAACCATATTTTGTAAATCCTTGTTGTAAGCCAAAAGAATCATAACCATCTTTAAATCACAACATATTTACCATTTAAATTTGTCATAATTTATGTAATTTAAAATGTCTCTCATATTTTCATATGTCTCTTTCATATGAACTGCGTAGCCAATGGAACCGAAGGCAAAGTGTTTCCATTGTTCAGTAATATAACTTTAAGGCTTAGCATGGAAGCATCTAAAAATAGCCTCCATTGTTCTGGTGTGTGTTGGATGTTTATGGCTTCCATCAAGGCTTGCACATCATTACAAAATGTAATATTATTTATTTCAAAAAATGGTTCCAAAGGCCTCTGCCGTGTTCTAAAAGCATACACCTTCACATTTTCTGCGAGATAGTTAAACTGCCTTGGTCAAGATGCTGCTCCGCTTTAGCCTTTGAAAGTTCCAAGTCTCGGACAAGATCATTTAACTCATTTTGAGTCATTCTGTGTAAGTGGAACGGAGTTTGAATGTTGAAATTGGGAACATAGAGTGTTGAAGCTCCAGGTATATCTTCAGAGGTGCTGGATTTAGGTTCGCCGTCAGAATCAATGGTATAGGACTCAGGTGGAAGTGGAATAGGGAGTTCATTGGAGTGTGCCACTGGACGAATAGCTGAAGGTATATTTGGGTAACTCAGAGTCGACTTTTTCTTCTTTGAAATGAACTTCACAGGTGGTACCATACAGAAATAACAATCACTTACATGGTCGGTTTGTTCCCTCCAAATCATGGGCACAGCAAAGAGCATTCATCTCCTTTTTCCTTTTAGCCATTCACTGAGATTTGCAGAACAGCCATCGCACAAATATGCAGGGGGGGGGCAGCTTTTATTTTGGTCCCCTATTTTGCATCCAAAATAAAGATGGTATGCTTTCTTTATTAACAGAGTTATATTTCGCTTTTGGGTTGCAAAAGTCACTTTCCCACAAATATAACAAAAATTACCAGCACTATTTATTATACACTTAGGTGGCATATTAATTTCTCTCACATCACAGATTTATCACTATGCAGAATTAAAAATGAGTCCTCTAACAGAACAGATGTATATGTGGTTATGCACAGCACTACAATAATGTTATCAATTTACTTTAGAATAAAGACAAAAACTGGTCTCCACTAGCAACGTCTTGTGTCCGACTAAATCAAAAGTGCTTTACATGCAAACACCAACCCTCAGAGTCACAAATCAGTCTCCACCTCCCCTGTGTAAGCAGTTTGCTGTAACCTTGAACAGAGAAACCACTGATGCTTTCCCAGACATGTGCTTAACAATGAAACCAGACCACTGTGGCCATTTTTACTGTCATATTCATCATTAGCAGACAAAATTAGTCATGAATAGCTTATTTTGTTTCTGTGACATTTTGTAATCCTTTAAATACTTATTAGAGCAGTGTGTTTTCTGGGAAAGCAAGAGTTATCTTCCAAGGACATGATGAAACAGAGCATTCTGTCAATGGAAGCAATTACATTGAATTATTAAGGTACATTGCAGAATAAGAACAACAAAATATTTTCCTTCATAGATGTTCTGTGTACCATACTCCAGAACCAGACTAGGGATATTGTGTACTTCAGTGAAAAATTCAGGAAACTTGTCGCTCTGTAGTCGCATTGTGTGAGGTTTTTCAAGGAACACTCTCTCAACACTGCATACAAAGAGAAGAAATGTAAACTATAAACACATTATTGCAAAGTTTTTGACATCATTACGAACCACTTGGAAATGAGATTCCAAGATTACACCAAACTCAGATTTTTAAATTTACTGGCACATAAAAACTATTGACAGTGAACTAAAGAGTTCCTCAAAAACTGCCTTTGAAGTCTCTTAGCTACTTACAGAAAGATTTATGACACCATTCAATTAAAAAATTAGCAGATTGTAGTGTACAGTAGTGCAGAATTTGAAAATAAAACCTTAGCAAACTTGTAAACTTTTCAGCACTAATTCAATTCTAAAAAATAGTTTTCGACAGATTAATTTGTTAGTGTCATTACTGTATAAATTCCAATGAGCACTTCTTCGGTAGAGAGGTCATTTATAGCGCTGAAAAGGATTAAAAGTTATTCTTGAAATTCTACTGTGATGAGAGTTTTTCATATCTTGGAATTATTTCAATTGAAGCGCGCTTGTTAGCAGACCTCAGAAAAAAGGAACAGTTCTTTGAGGAGATGGTTGCCAAATTTTCATCTCAGGATCGAAGAATGGAGTTTCTATTCTGCTGATTTTTCTGCAATTTATGCCATCGGTGAGTCAAAGTTAAAAGTTTGTTACTTTAAGCAAGGTTTAAAATTAATTAAAAATAATTAATTGAATTTGTTACAAATGCCAATTTTCATTTTATGAAGCGGAATTACACCTTTAATTTTCAACGTTTACTAAAAAATCAAATCAAAAAATGCTTTGGCTGCTTGGACAACCACCGCGTGCCACTGTTAAATATGTTTAAAATTCAGTATTTTAATTAGAATTGTTAGAGCCATTTTTGAGAAAATCAAAATTTTCAAAAATTTTTGAAAAATAATCCCCCATTTAAACTACCCTTTACATGTAGTTTGAAGTGGTGGGATTATTTTTCAAAATCTTCATGTAGCACCCTAGGAGATACTAAACTTGAACAACAAGTTTTGTGTTTTACAGACTTTTTATTTTTGTGTTTTGTCTCTATCTCACACACATCCCCACCCACCCAATCCCCACACCACACCCACCCCCACCCATTTTTCCATAAATAAATTTTTTATCCAGGTGACCCTAAAATGTGTAGTTTTGGTGAAATCTCAGTATCAATTTTTGGGTGGAGTGCAATCAATACCTTCTCTACCTTTGTACTATGTAGAGAAAGCAAAAAGCTGTGCAAATTAATCAATAATTTTCCTCCATTTGAATAACAAATGCATTAATCAAGCCATTAGTGATTAGCAAAGAAATCTAATAATTTAATCTCCATGATTACACAGAATAAATCTTCTCTTCTGCATTCAACTATGATGCTGTGTTCATCACAGCCTTCAAATGTTTAATGTTTTGAATAATATGGAGCAAAGCACATTTACTTTTTATCCTCATGATTGTTCTGTGCAATTAGAATTCACAGTGGTTTGTATTTTGAGTTCCAAGCTAGAACATAAAGTAGGCAGATATGAAAAGTTTGCAGTCATCAGTTAAAACTGAGCATGACTACTACACCACACAACATTTTAGTTTTGAAGTGGAGTCATGTGATGAGCCTGGTAGTCAGAACAGTACATCATGTTAAGTTGGATAAGACTGCATCCCTTTTGTTTATTTGCTCATGAAAAGGCATAAACACTTCTCCTTACCAAGCCATCTATTTCATTATCGATGTAAGTTAGGAAGTGCTAAAGAATCTACACTTACCCTAATGAAAACTTCCTTCTTGGTACTTCCAATGCTTATTTTACACCTAAACTTTTGCTTTGGTAATACATTTTCTTCTATCTCCTGAATTTAGTACTGTAAATTGTAACTCCTACAGGGCTTGTTATACTTTATTGATGTTAGTCATAAAAGCAACTTTGAGACCAAGATTAATACAAAATGTTTTAAGCTTAAAGCATCTTTCTAATTTTATTCAAACAATAGAGCAGCAGCTTTTATCTGTTTTTCTGAACTAAGTAAAGAAGTTGTTTAATTGTTTGCTCTTTTTTGATATGGATGTTTCTGCATAATTGCTTATTTGCTTGGTTCTTGAAGTATATTAATCATTTTTCCTTTGGTTCATTTCCACTCCTGCAGATGCTCTATATCTCTTTGCTGGAGCCTTTCTAGGAGAGAATTTGCTTTATATTTAAGTTTGTATAAGACTGTTCTAATTATAACCACAAATAAAAATCCATTGCGAAGATATTCAAATTAAACCCTGCTTTAATGTCCTTCTTTCTCAAGTTTATCGCTTTAGCTGTGTTAGTGCAGAAATGACAGAAAGAACTTAACATAGCTTCTCTGGCATTAACACATTTCTTACCACTTTTAGGCTACTTGATGTCATCACTTTATTTTATTGACCGGTGCTATCTTGTAGGTGCCATCACACTGTGTGCTATGTGTCAGACCAGTAAACATACCTATGTTAAATATAAGAGAAGGTTTGATTTGGAATAGAAACACTTTCATCACCTACATAATATTGTTGTCTGACCAGTTTCAAGAATCATATTTTGCTCTTATCTTCAGAGACCTACAACAATAACTTTGCTGTTATTAGTATCTGTTGCTGTTGGTTGTTTATGCTGCCATTTAATGGTGAATTATGTACTTCCATAACTGGTTTATTGGTGGCAATGCAAAATTCATTAAACAGTGTTTATGTGTCCCGATTAAAATCTTTTCCAAAGTATCCAGATCTGCTGTGTATTTTGCAGGCTTTAAGAGTGTAATATATGAATACTTATGCTAGTTTGTCATCTTATTATGAATAGATATAATAGGTGAGGAAAGGCTACCTCCCTCAAGAACAAAAGAGAAGAAGAGGCAACTTGTAAATGTGCTGTATTATTGTATTTATAGACATAAACGATGCACCTCTTGTGGGATATTTGCATTGAAGCCTGATGTTCACCTACTTCACTACAGTAAGTTGTCATTCTCTTTTGGTTTAGTTTCTGTATTCTAACCTACTTTCTGGATAAATACTTTTATCTGCTTCTATTTCTTGATTTATTAGCCTCTTTCATACTTTAATGGTTAAGTCATCCTACCTGTTGGCAGGGTAGTTAAAAAAAGACTCATTATGACAGCTTATCATACAGTACATTTTGTGCATGTCCAAAACAGTACACAATTTAACATTAACACCATTTTTGCATTAAACTTTTGAAAGTTCTTTCACATTACTTATCCCTTTCCCTTCTATATCATGTAGCTATATTTTACATTAAAATGTTAAGAGTTTTTCCACACTTCTCTGACTCTTGCAAACCTCAACCTATATGTCCCACTTTCTGCTTAAGGAAATCCACCCATCTGGTCTACTGCCTGTCCAAGCATCTTCCTGTTCTGGGGTCCATATTCTTGTTCTATGGGGCCAAATGTTACACTTCCTTGCAATGTAGTCTCCACAATCCATTTGAGATACTCTCCCATGTTAATTGTGTTCCTGATACATTTCCTGTTCTCCTAATCATGTTGTGTATTCTGTCCCTGAAGGTTATCTGTAGTAGTTTCTTCTCCATTTTTCGCACAAACCTGGATCATTCTCTTAATTTTCTCTTTTAGTGACCATATTGTACAATAGGTATTACACATTTCTATTACCTTTGCCAATAGGCTCAACTTCAGAGTGTCATCATTTAGGATATATTTCGTACTACAACATTTTTTTCCATCTTTCTCTTACTTTATTTTTCAGTATTTATTTGAAATTTTGGCTTAGGTAGATACATTTCTGAGCATATTCAAGTGGTTCACTGTTTATACAAATTGTGCCTTTGAGCATTTATCGTAAACTTTGTCTTGCTGGCATTGTCCTGCTTCTGTGCTTACGCTATCTAAACTGCTTAGCATGTGCTCCAATTCTTCCTCCGTTTGGCATAATGAGGTTCTGTGAACCTCAGGAAAGTTAAATTTTTTCCATCCCTGTTTATTCCAAAGTTGTATTCCCAACCTAGTTTACTTAGTTGACTTTCCAACAGAGAAGTGAATAGCTTAAAACTTCCAATAGGACCTTCCCAAGCCCACCAAGAGGAGTTTGGATAATGGTCATTCCTGAAAAGTCTCTCAGTTACATCAGATTATACTTTGTCTTCTTTCTTTCAAATAGTTCCAACTTACACATTCCTCTATTCAATAATGGCTATTAGCACTATTAAATTTGTGGTGAATGTGAAGATGAAAATGTATGACAATTTTATTATTTTCCTGAAACCTAAACAAATGGCAGGAAAAAGAGGCACTATGCCAACACAGACAGTGTTCACAAGCAGTCACCCATCCAAATATTGATCATGTTCATGCTGCTTAACTTTGGTGATCAGACGAGAACCAGTTTACCATTCATTGCATATTAATATGTATACATTGGAATGTTTTGAGTTATCTTTAATTTTTCACACATTTCTGCAATGATAATTCAGGTCAATTCTGGTTCTCATACCTTACAGTAATTTATCAGAAGCTTGACTACTGAATTACAGAAAAAGATGAGATTCTTCTTGAATATAATGAAGTGATAGTTGCAACTGACACTATCCCCCTGACTTAAGTCTAATGCAAAGCTTTATGATTCACATTTGAGATAAAAGTTAATGTAATACGTAAACAATCTTGATGTTTAAATTTGGATAGTACTGACTTCTAAATGCCCCCAGAGGCCTACTACGGTAGGTACAGGTTTGGCACTCCTGAGGAGGGTGCATACCACTTTGGTTTCTGCTCCATCTAAATGGGAGGCTAGGGACTACTCCACTCCTAGTCAATTGGCCAGGACTAGACACTTAACCAAACTCTAGGGTGAGTGGGATGGCGAGCCCTCTATATCCTCTGCATAGCCCAGTCACCCCAGTGGGGTAACTTCTCGTTGGTCTCCATGGGGGTGGGGAGCATTGAGGAATGAATTCTATCCATTTCTTCTTTCTACCACCTTGGGAAAAGAAGTAGTTGAATCTTGTCTTAATAGTTGTTAATGGGACAGAAGAAGGGAGGAAATTATCAATGGTGAGTCCCTTTGTAATTCAAAAGGCACTCAATGCAATAGCTGGTCCTAACAAATTGTGTATTAGAGCCCGTAGCATGTCGACGCAACATCTGCATCCCAAAATACTCAAGGTCAAAATGTTAGGCAGTTTCCCCTTGAAGATCAAAGAACATAAGCCATTGAACATGGTGTGATAGCTATTACACACACTCTTATCGGTCTCAGCATTGAGGAGATCCAAGAGAAAGGCGTGACATCTGTCTATAGGGTATAATGTGAAGTAAATGGAGAATTCAGGCCTACTCGTACCCTATTCCTGATCGGGTACACCTCCCTCAAAAAGGTTAAGACAGGGTATGAAGTCATGAAGGTTAAACCTTATATACCAAACCCGCTCAGGTGTTATAAGTGTTAACGCTTTAGGCACACTTGTGACTTTTGCAATGGGCGAAAATACAGCGCCAACTGGAGTGACCTCTCCCACGATGGTGTACTTTCTTGACAGAATGTACCATTATGCTCCTCAGAGATACCTTGGCTGGATCTATACCCTTGCAATCTGACATTCAGTCAGTTGCTATACGGATTAGGCAACTGTCTATTAGCTTCACCATGTGCAGAATATATCTACTTCCATCTTATTACTTCTCGCCCACTGATTTAGAAGGCCTAATTTCATGGCCACCGGCACCTATTCTGTTGGTAGGCGATGTGAATGCCTACCACCTACTTTGGGGTGCTCCTTGGGATTGTGCGAGAGATAAGCTCATTACCGATTTCTAAAATATCGTAACCTAGATATCCTCTCCATTTCCTTTTGACGCCTTCAATAGTTTTACTCATTTGGATATGGTATTATTTTCTCCACAGTTAGCAGTTTCATATAATAGGATATCATCTCTGATTTATATTCTAGTGACCACCTTCCAGTTCTTATAAATCTCTTAGCCCACCTAAATGACGCTTGTTTACTATTAGCTACAGTGAGCACGACTCTGTGAATTCGTTAGTCAACCACCTCACCGAGGCCATCCTTTCAGCTGCTGAGCTTTCTATTCCGTGGTCGACTGGGCACTCCCGTCTATTTCCTGTCCCTTGGTGGACAGAAGAATGCCGGACTATTATTCGTCTTCGCAAACGTGCTCATTGAGTTTCCAAGCGTCGCCCTACACTGGATGACCTGACTAACTATAAGAAAATGCTTGTCATTTCTAGACAAGTTATTAAGGATAGCAAAAATACGTCATGGAAAAAAAATTAGCGTCATTTAGTTGACGTACCCCTTCCTCTGTCGAATGGGACAAGTTGAGGTGTTTAGCCAGAAAATCGACCCATATGACAATCGCCGGTTTCAAAACAGCTGCCAGAGCTGTTATTGGTGCGCTTGACGTGGCTAACCCTTTAGGCTCAGGTGTCTAGCTCGGAAAATTGTTCGCCTGAGTTTTTTACAGTTGAGGCTCAGCTGGAACCTGAGGGGTTTTCCTATCGTTCCCAAGAACCTTGGAGATGAAACTCTGCACCAGGTTCCGTTGGCATATACGTTCAACGGTTGCAACATCTCTCTCCTGAAGGCAATTTTTTTTTGCACGAGTTTATAAACATGTCAGGGTTGTCGCCACTTTTCCAAGTAAGAGGCGGAAAGAGCCACCATCATACCTATTTTGAAACTTGGAAAGGACCGTCATCTTCCTTCCATCTACCTTCCTATTTCCCTCGTCAGTTGCGCTTACAAGGTGATGGAATGCATGGTTAATGGATGGTTGGTGTGATGGCTGGAATCTCACAATCTACTAACACCCAGTGCGGTTTTCGAAGACGTCGATCACCAGCTGACCACCTGGTATCGCTGTCGACGAAGATCATGAACGGCTTTCTTTAGAACTGTCAAACAATTGGAATATTTTTTGACCTCGAGAAGGCTTATGATAGTGTTGACGAATATTTATATTGGAATATGTTCCACGGCTGGAATATATTTGATCACCTGACGTTGTTCGTTCAGGAGTTTATGAAGGAGTGTGATTTCCAAGTAACGCTCAGCTCGGATTTTACCGAACCTTTTTATTCAAGAGAACGGCGTGCCACAGGGATCGGTTCTGAGCGTGACGCGGTTTGCTATAGCGATTAAATTCTCTATCTCAGTGTATTCCCCCAGATGTCTCGTCCTGCTTAATTGTTGACGACTTTGCCATCTTTTGTACTTCTCAGCGTACGCCTTCTTTGGAACGCCGTCTCCAGAAATATTTAGACAATCTTTCTGCTTGGAGTTCTAAAAACTGTTAGCTGAGAAGTTCCTAAGTGTTAACTTCTAGCGCCGTAGGAGACGACAGTCACATTCTCTTTGACTGGGGCCAGATTTCCTTCCATAATCAGATGAGGCGAGATTCCTTGGTTGTTATTCGATCGGAAACTTTGCTGGTTAACACATATAGCACAGCTGAAAGCGCGATGTGACCGTTCCCTCAATGTTTTACGAATACTAAGTGGGTAATCTTGGGGAGCGGATCGGACGCTGTTGCTGCGTCTTTATCGTGCACAGATCCGGTCTAAGTTAGGCTATGGGTGCATTGTTATTCTTTAGCACGACCATCTGTGCTGAGAAGATTGGGCACTATCCATAATCAGTGTATCCGTGTGGATGTTGGAGCTTTTCCAACCAGCCTAGTTGTTAGCCTTTATGCCGAATCGGCTGAACCTCCTCTGCGATACCGGCGGTATTTTCTACTAGCGCAATATTGCTGTGGGCTTCAGAGTATGCCTACGCATCCAACGTTTACTGGACGAACGTTATCGCAACCTCTCACTTAATCCAATACCCGCAGGCTTTCGCTTTTGAGAGCTGTTTCGGAGGCACAATATTGAAATGCCTAGAATGTTTCCTAAGGAAGGGAGTGCATCCTCCTTGGTAACTCTATGTCCCACGTATTTCTGGGAATGACGGCCTACGCGAAGTCTGCGGCTATTATCCGTTCTTGTTTTACA
The DNA here is from genome assembly GCA_030762935.1 of Hymenopus coronatus. Classification (NCBI taxonomy): domain Eukaryota; kingdom Metazoa; phylum Arthropoda; class Insecta; order Mantodea; family Hymenopodidae; genus Hymenopus; species Hymenopus coronatus. The sequence goes on along the minus strand of CM060887.1, from coordinate 89,201,801 downwards.
GAATTTTTATCCTATTACAGTGATCGTATTTGTAGATACACTGATGGAAGTAAGTGCACCGACAGTGTTGGATGTGCCTTTGTGATTGGGACCGACCGTATATGTTCTGCAAACCTAGTAGCAAATCAATTTATTCTGTCGAGCTTTAAACCACTTATCGAGCCATTCTCTATGTTCGCCGTCGAAAACTGGGTGACTGCCTTATAATGAGTGATTCCCTTAATACCCTCCAGAGTATTCGTGGGCTGTACCATCCTCTTGTTCAGCGTATCCAGGATACCCTTCACATTTTGTACGCTTCTGGCATTATTGTGGAAGACGCTTGTATCCCCCCGTGGTCACATTGGTCAGCCGGGATTTGGCGGCAAAGTCGGCATCCAAGGAACCTAGTCCTGCAATTCATTGTGTCATATTTGCAGATTTTAGACTTGTTTTGCGGAGAGCGGCGCTTTTAGACGGGCATGAAGAATGGACAGCTCTTCGTGGAAACAAGCTTAGGGAAGTGAAAGACGTCCCTGTAGACCGGATAACTTCCTCTCATTTATTGCGACGACAGGAGGTAACATTGCCTCGTTTGCGGATCGGTCAAGGTAATTTTACACAGTTATCTTTTTAAGTGGGAATGTGTTCCTATCTGCCCGCTTTGTGGAGCAGCATTGTCGGCACGGCATGTGCTGCTCTAGCAACTTTCGCTCCACTTTCCAACTTCCGGTCTCTTTCGTGGAGGTTCTTGCTGATGATCACAGGGTGGTTGATAGAGTTGTTATTTTTTTTATAAAATTTGATCTGCCCATTCAGGATTTAGCTTTTAATTGACTTTTTAGCGACGGGTTTTAACAGAGCGTAAGTTCGTGGGTTTTCAAAAATTTAAATGTTTTCACCAGTTCCGTTTAACCCTTTGACCGAGTTTTAGTATCTTTTGTCCTTTTTGCTTGTTTAGAGTATGTTTTAGATGTAATTGTAGCTTTCGCCTCTATTCGTTTTATTTCATTCATTTTAATTGGTTTTCTTCTTTTATCTTCCATTTCTTTTTTTATATTATTATTTTACCTTTTGTGTTTGATTCAATTTTATTTAATAAAGGCTCTAATGCCCTTAGCAGTTGAGCATCCTTAAATACTAACAATCGTCATTATTATTTCTGAATTTCCAAATATATTTCTGTCATATGAAACAGCATTTGCACTGATTTAGTTAATAATATTGCTGTGACAGCCATTGTTTGAGTTAATGTAGGAGGGCTACATGGTAACAGATGTGGTTAAGAATGTTTGGAAATCTCTAGAGCTTTGAATCACAAAACACAAAGTTCATCATCGTGACCCACACAGTAAGTTAAAGAAGTTTTTCAATTTGGGATATACTTACCAAGAGCAGTGACGGTCTCCCCAGCAAAGTTGTTCCATATATGGCGGAATGGTAAGCAGGCTGGACCCACTTCTAGGCTGAATTTAATGCGTTTCTCAGTTTTCAAAACAGCAATGTCATTTCTCTGGCTGACACTGTTATATTCAGGATGCGCAATTAATGAACTTAGTTTGTATAAGGCTGCTGCATTTGTTTCATTTCCTGTTTCAAAAATATTTTAGGTTAATAAATACATTGAAGATTCAAGTCAAGCGGAACGCCTTATACATTTATTAAAATATATTAATTTCCAATGAAAGTCAAATTATGCTTTATATGTAGAGGAGAGTGGCTAAAATGGCATACCCTAAACAAAACTTGGTTTAAATCTTTGTACATTGTATTTAAGTAAGCGATTTTATGTTTTTTTTAGAAACTCTTTATACTCACTTTATACAAAATGAATGTAAAATTCTACAATAACAATTCTTTTAAAAATAATTTTCAGATTGCTACCAGTAGGTCATTTTAGGCTTATACTCTGGGTAAAATGACATACTATACATCCATCATGGCCAGAAAAATATTACAAACTTTACTGACAACTGCCAAACACTTCAAAATATGAAAAAAAAAAAAAAAGCCTGTCTAATTTCTTGAGCAACTGCACTGTAGCTGAGGTCCCTTGCCTCTCAACTAGGTGGCCTTGCTTCGATCCCAAGCAACTGCATGTAGGACTGTGGTGGACAAAGTGGCGCAAGGTCGGGTTCTCCAAGTTCTCTGATTTCTCCCGCCATCGCATTCCACCGGCACACTGACACACACACACGGACACACTGACACATAAACACACGGACCTTTCTGTGAAAATGCTTTTTTTTTTTTGGATACGGAGGACCCTAAAACGTATATTTCCGGTGAAATCTCGCTATCGATTTTTGGGTGGAGTGCAATACCTTCTCTATACACTCTGTACATAGTACGTGTAGAGAAAGAAAAAATGAACTAAATCTCCTTAAATGAATGGAAATGAACACAAAAGTATTGCTAAGCTCTGTTAAATGCTGACAAATATTACTAATGATAAGTAAATAGCTGTTTTAGAGCCCTAAAACACCCTCAAAATGGCTTGGATTACTACCAACGGAACTTTCTCCATCACTTAAAGCGCCTCGAAATACAATGAAACCAAGGACAAAAAAGCTAAAAACATGTCAAATTCTGAGAAAATGATAAAAAAAAAAAAAAATCTGATGTGTTCCATTCACATGACTTTCTCTACAACAAATTATTCTATTTATTTCATCTAATCGAGAAAAAATTAGCAGAAATAGTCTTATTACTTGGATCCTTGTTAGCAGAAGTGAAATAAGGGGGTAAGGTTAAAGTGATAGTCAAAAGCTGGTTGCTATGTAACTGAAGTTCCTTTGTTTGTATGGACAGGAGTTCACAAAGTCCTGTAAAGTATAAGCTTTTTATAGCTGAAACCAAAATCAAGGCATATCTCAAAAACAATCAACTCCACGAAAAAAAAATGTATATAACATATATTGTGTATTTTAAGGTGCTCTACATTTGTTAAGTGGTAAGTTTTTGTCCATCTCTTACGGTTTAGCAGTTATGCAAAATTCCGTAAATTTGACCCAGAATAAAGTAGTCTTCAGAGGCTATTCCCAGAAAATTCAAAATATATATTTTATTTATCAGGTAAATATCTTTAATATACGATATTTTAATCAAAATCGTTAGAGCTATTTTTTAGAAAATCAAAATTTTCGAAAAAAGTTCCATGTAAAGGGTAGTTTGGGGTGGGGGCATTTTTCTCAAAATATTCGTGTCGCATCCCTGGATGATACTAAACTTAAATACCAAGTTTGGTATTCTACCGGCTTTTCGTTTTTGAGTCATCGTGTTCACAGTCACACGGACCCACGGACACACACACACGGACCTTTTTCTGAAAATACTTTTTTTGAATACAAGGGACCCTAAAACATATATTCCCGGTGAAATCTCGGTATTGAATTTTTTGGTGGAGTGCAATACCTTCTCTATACACTATGTACATGGTATGTATAGAGGAAGTAATAACCGTAAAACATAGAAACATTTAAAGGATTCCAACGATTGAAAAATATATTGAGTACTCGGATTCTCCTCCTGTCCTAACTACTGCCCGCCTCTGTAGCGTGTGTGCCTCACGTTCAAGAGGTCCGAGTTCGAGTCTAGGTTAGGATGATTTACCCGGATAGGTCTTTATTGGGATTTTCCGTTATCGAAATCCATGTATTCAAGTTCATTTGAGCGTAATTTCACCGATTTCATTTCTTGTCCTATTTGACCTAATAGGTCTTTAACGTAAATGTTCACTTGAGTTTCTCTACAAGGCTTTAATCATTTACTGTTAAAACGCTAATTCTTGTGTCTACTTCATGCTAACCGAGAGAAAAGTTTGCAGGAATACTTGCTTTCATGTAAGTAGAAGGGAATACATTAGGCTAAAGCCACAGTCAAGTATTTTAAAAGCTGGCTGTCATGTGCTTCAAATCCGATTCTTTACATTGTCAAGAGTTGACAAATTCCTTTATGACAAAAGTTTTAAGTATTTATAACAAGGAATATCTTTAAAGACAAACAAAAACGCTCGTTATCTGCACTAAAAACAACAAACTTTTATGACATTAATTGCATGTTTTTACTTTTAACCAGATTTAATTTTTTTTTGTATAGTAACCTTTTGTTATCTCTCAGGTTTAGCAGTTATGCAAAACTCATTCAGAATAAGGAGGTATTCAGAGGCTGTTTCCGGAAAATTCAAAATATATATTTTATTTCTCATATTAATATCCTTAATATACGGCATTTTAATCAAAATCATTACAGCCATCTTTTTATAAAATCAAACATTTCGAAAATGTTTTAATGTATACAATAGTTTGAGTTGGAGGAACTGTCTTCATAATCTTCTTGTAAAATTCTTGGAAGATATTAAACTTAAACACCAAGTTTGGCATCTTACGTTATTTTTCGTTTTTGACACACTGATGTAGACACGGGCCTTTTTCTTAAAATGCTTTTCTTTTTATTTAGGGGACGATAAAAGGTATATTTGCGATGAAATTTCGGCATCTAATTTTTGGGTGGAATGCTATACCTTCTCTACCTACATACCTCGTATTATGTAGAGAAAGTAAAAAGTGCTGTTAGCGTTTAGTTGTTTCTCATGGTGTCAATGAAATAAATAGGAATATCAAGTCATTATAGCAGGTGTCCAAAAGGCTCGGTATTTGACAAAATGTATAGAAAACTTTAATGTCATAAAATAGTTGTAGGTTCCAACAAGGCAATTAGAAGCAAACCTCCGTCAGTTTTCAAATCGGGCGAGCGTCCTTCGTTACACACCTGTTGCATATCAGCGCAAACAGCGAGGGAATCGCGCTCATCATGAAGCAGTTTTCAGGCTTATACTGGAGTTCGACACGACATACAAGAGACAAAAAACGTTGTTAATATCAGTTACTGAGCTTTTATTTTCAAGGGACTAGATTCAACTATCACTATGCACCAATAGCTAACATTGTAACTGTGTATACGCAGTTCTTATTTAACATTAGAGACTAGATCCTCCGCAGCGAAAATCAAAACACTAAGGCAGAATAACAAAAGTGAGAGTGCGCAGCTTTAAACTCTATAATTACTGTTACAGTAATATGTTATTACTGTTATTATATTACTGTATTATTGTCATTAATATCATTATTATAATTTTTTATTATTATAAATGTTATTATTATTGTTATGATGATGATGATTATTATTATTATTATTATTATTATTATTATTAACATCATTAGCAGCAGTAGCACAGTAGCAGCAGTTGCAAAAGTGGTAGCGTAGTGGTAGTGGTGATGGTGGTGGTGGTGGTAATGGTGGTGGTGGCGTGGGCGGCAGCGGCGGCGGTGGTGGTGCTGGCGGTACTTGTGGTGGTGGCGTTGGCGGCGGTGCTGCTGGTGGTGGTTGTGATGGTGGTGGTTGTGGTGGTAGTGGTGGTGGTGGAGGTGGTGGTGGTGGTGGTAGTAGTAGTGGTGATTGTGAAGGTGGCGGTGGTGGTGCTGGTAGTAGTAGTGGTGACGGTGGCGGTAGTAATGGTGGTGGTGGCGTGGGCGGCAGCGGCGGCGGTGGTGGTGCTGGCGGTAGTTCTGGTGCTGGCGTTGGCGGCGGTGCTGCTGCTGGTGGTAGTAGTGATGGTGGTGGTTGTGTGGCGGTGGAGGTGGTGGTGGTAGTAGTGGTGATTGTGGTGGTGGCGGTAGTGGCGGTGGTAGTGGCGGTGGTAGTAGTAATGGTGATGATGGCGGTGGTGGTAGTAGTGGTGGTGGTGGCGGTGGTGGTTGTATGATGGTGGTGGCGGTGGTGGTAGTAGTAATGGTGATGGTAGTAATGGTGATGGTGGTGGTGGTAGTAATGATAACGGTGGTGGTGGTAGTAATGGTGATGGTGGTGGTAGTAGTAATGGTGATGGTGGTGGTAGTAATGGTGATGGTGGTGGTAGTAGTAATGGTGATGGTGGTGGTGGTAGTAATGGTGATGTTGGTAGTGGTAGTAATGGTGATGGAGGTGGTGGTAGTAGTAATGGTGATGGTGGTGGTGGTAGTAATGGTGATGGTGGTGGTAGTGGTAGTAGTAATGGTGATGGTGGTGGTGGTAGTAGCAGTAATGCTGATGGTGATGGTGGTGGTAGTAGTAATGGTGATGGTGATGGTGGTGGTAGTAATGGTGATGGTGGTAATGGTAGTGATGGTGATGGTGGTGGTAGTAGTAATGGTGATGGTGGTGGTAGTTGTAATGGTGATGGTGGTGGTGGTAGTAGTAATGGTGATGGTGATGGTGGTGGTGGTAGTAATGGTGATGGTGGTAATGGTAGTGATGGTGGTGGTGGTAGTAGTAATGGTGATGGTGGTGGTAGTTGTAATGGTGATGGTGGTGGTGGTAGTAGTAATGGTGATGGTGGTGGTGGTAGTAATGGTAATGGTGATGGTGGTGGTAGTAGTAATGGTGATGGTGGTGGTAGTTGTAATGGTGATGGTGGTGGTGGTAGTAGTAATGGTGATGGTGATGGTGGTGGTGGTAGTAATGGTGATGGTGGTAATGGTAGTGATGGTGGTGGTGGTAGTAGTAATGGTGATGGTGGTGGTAGTTGTAATGGTGATGGTGGTGGTGGTAGTAGTAATGGTGATGGTGGTGGTGGTAGTAATGGTAATGGTGGTGAAGGTGGTAGTAGTAATGGTGATGGAGGTGGTGGTGGTAGTCGTAAATGGTGATGGTGATGGTGGTAATAGTAGTAATGCTGATGGCGGTGGTAGTAGTAATGGTGATGGTGATGGTGGTGGTGGTAGTAATGGTGATGGTGATGATGGTAATGGTAGTGATGGTGATGGTGGAGGTAGTAATGGTGATGGTGGTGGTAGTAGTAATGGTGATAGTGGTTGTAGTAATGGTGATGGTGGTGGTGGTAGTAATGGTGATGGTGGTGGTAGTGGAAGTAATGGTGATGGAGGTGGTGGTAGTAGTAATGCTGATGGTGGTGGTGGTAGTAATGGTGATGGTGGTGGTAGTGATAGTAGTAATGGTGATGGTGGTGGTGGTAGTAGCAGTAATGCTGATGGTGGTGGTGGTGGTAGTAGTAATGGTGATGGTGATGGTGGTGGTGGTAGTAGTAATGGTGATGGTGGTGGTGGTAGTAGTAATGGTGATGGTGGTGGTGGTAGTAATGGTAATGGTGGTGAAGGTGGTAGTAGTAATGGTGATGGAGGTGGTGGTGGTAGTCGTAAATGGTGAAGGTGGTGGTGGTAATAGTAGTAATGCTGATGGTGGTGGTGGTAGTAGTAATGGTGATGGTGATGATGGTGGTGGTAGTAATGGTGATGGTGATGATGGTAATGGTAGTGATGGTGATGATGGAGGTAGTAATGGTGATGGTGGTGGTAGTAGTAATGGTGATAGTGGTTGTAGTAATGGTGATGATGGTGGTAGTGGTAGTAATGGTGATGGTAGTAATGGTGGCGGTGGTGGTAGTAATGGTGGTAGTAGTAATGGTGATGGTGGTGGTGGTAGTAATGGTGATGGTGGTGGTAGTATTGGTGATTTTTTTTTTGGGTAAAGTTTAACGCCCGCTTTAACTACTAATGGCACCGCAGGCGATGACACTGATGATACATGAATGATGATGGATCACCGGTGGAATGCGATGGCGGGGGAACCTGAGTACCCGGAGAAAACCCGCCCCAGCGCCGCTTTGACCACCACAAATTTCATGTGCGGTCGCTTGGGATCGAACCCCGGCCGTCTAGGTGAGAGGCTAGTGGTCTAACCACTCGGCCACGGCGCGGCCCAGTAGTAATGGTGATGGTGGAGGTGGTAGTACTAATGGTGATGGTGGTGGTGGTAGTAGTAATGGTGATAGTGGTGGTGGTTGTAGTAATGGTGATGGTGGTGGTAATAGTAATGGTGATAGTGGTGGTGGTAGTAGTAATGGTGATGGTGGTGCTGGTAGTAATGGTGATGGTGGTGGTGGTAGTAATGGTGATGGTGGTGGTAGTAATGGTGATGGTGGTGGTGGTAGTAGTAATGGTGATGGTGGTGATAGTAATGGTGATGGTGATGGTGGTAGTAATGTTGATGGTGGTAGTAATAGTAATAGTGATGGTGGTGGTTGTAATAATGGTGATGGTGGTGGTGGTAGTAATGGTGATGGTGGTGGTGGTAGTAGTACTGGTGGTGGTGGTGGTGGTAGTAATGGTGATGGTGGTGGTAGTAATGGTGTTGGTGGTGGTGGTAGTAATGGTGATGGTGGTGGTAGTAATGGTGATGGTGGTGGTGGTAGTAATGGTGATGGTGGTGGTGATGGTAGTAGTAATGGTGGTGGTTGTGGTAGTAGTAGTAGTGGTGATTCTGAAGGTGGCGGTGGTGGTGCTGGTAGTAGTAGAGGTGACGGTGGCGGTAGTAATGGTGGTGGTGGCGTGGGCGGCAGCGGCTGCGGTGGTGGTGCTGGCGGTAGTTCTGGTGCTGGCGTTGGCGGCGGTGCTGCTGCTGGTGGTAGTAGTGATGGTGGTGGTTGTGGTGGCGGTGGAGGTGGTGGTGGTAGTAGTGGTGATTGTGGTGATGGCGGTGGTAGTAGTAATGGTGATGATGGCGGTGGTGGTAGTAGTGGTGGTGGTGGCGGTGGTGGTTGTATGATGGTGGTGGTAGTAGTAATGGTGATGGTGGTGGTAGTAATGGTGATGGTGGTGGTAGTAGTGATAGTGGTGGTAGTAATGGTGATGGTGGTGGTGGTAGTAATGGTGATGGTGGTGGTAGTAGTAATGGTGATGGTGGTGGTAGTAATGGTGATGGTGGTGGTAGTAATGGTGATGGTGGTGGTGATGGTAGTAGTAATGGTGGTCGTTGTGGTGGTAGTAGTAGTGGTGATTGTGAAGGTGGCGGTGGTGTTGGTGGTAGTAGTAGAGGTGACGGTCGCGGTAGTAATGGTGGTGGTGGCGTGGGCGGCAGCGGCTGCGGTGGTTGTGCTGGCGGTAGTTCTGGTGCTTGCGTTGGCGGCGGTGCTGCTGCTGGTGGTAGTAGTGATGGTGGTGGTTGTGGTGGCGGTGGAGGTGGTGGTGGTAGTAGTGGTGATTGTGGTGGTGGCGGTGGTAGTAGTAATGGTGATGATGGCGGTGGTGGTAGTAGTGGGGGTGGTGGCGGTGGTGGTTGTATGATGGTGGTGGCGGTGGTGGTAGTAGTAATGGTGATGGTGGTGGTAGTAATGGTGATGGTGGTGGTAGTAGTAATGGTGAAGGTGGTGGTAGTAATGGTGATGGTGGTGGTAGTGGTAATGGTGATGGTGGTGGTGGTAGTAATGGTGATGGTGGTAGTGGTAGTAATAGTGATGGAGGTGGTGGTAGTAGTAATAGTGATGGTGGTGGTGGTAGTAATGGTGATGGTGGTGGTAGTGGTAGTAGTAATGGTGATGGTGGTGGTGGTAGTAGTATTAATGCTGATGGTGGTGGTGGTGGTAGTAGTAATGGTGATGGTGATGGTGGTGGTGGTAGTAATGGTGATGGTGATGGTGGTAATGGTAGTGATGGTGATGGTGGTGGTAGTAATGGTGATGGTGATGGTGGTGGTAGTAGTGGTGATGGTGGTGGTGTAAGTACTAATGGTGATGGTGGTGGTAGTTGTAATGGTGATGGTGGTGGTGGTAGTAGTAATGGTGATGGTGGTGGTGGTAGTAGTAATGGTGATGGTGGTGGTGGTAGTAATGGTAATGGTGGTGAAGGTGTTAGTAGTAATGGTGATGGAGGTGGTGGTGGTAGTCGTAAATGATGATGGTGGTGGTAATAGTGGTAATGCTGATGGTGGTGGTGGTAGTAGTAATGGTGATGGTGATGGTGATGGTGGTAGTAATGGTGATGGTGATGATGGTAATGGTAGTGATGGTGATGGTGGTGGTAGTAGTAATGGTGATGGTGGTGGTGGTAGTAATGGTGATGGTGGTGGTAGTAGTAATGGTGATAGTGGTTGTAGTAATGGTGATGGTGGTGGTGGTGATAGTAATGGTGATGGTGGTGGTAGTAATGGTGATGGTGGTAGTGGTAGTAGTAATGGTGATGGTGGTGGTAGTAATGGTTATGGTGGTGGTAGTAGTAATGGTGGTGGTGGTAGTAATGGTGGCGGTGGTGGTTGTAATGGTGGTGGTAGTAATGGTGGTGGTGGTGGTAGTAGTAATGGTGATAGTGGTGGTGGTAGTAGTAATGGTGATGGTGGTGGTGGTAGTAATGGTGATGGTGGTGGTAGTAATGGTGATGGTGGAGGTGGTAGTACTAATGGTGATGGTGGTGGTGGTAGTAGTAATGGTGATAGTGGTGGTGGTTGTAGTAATGGTGATGGTGGTGGTAATAGTAATGGTGATAGTGGTGGTGGTAGTAGTAATGGTGATGGTGGTGGTGGTAGTAATGGTGATGGTGGAAGTGGTAGTAGTAATGGTGATGGTGTTGGTGATAGTAATGGTGATGGTGATGGTGGTAGTAATGTTGATGGTGGTGGTAGTAATAGTAATGGTGATGGTGGTGGTGGTAGTAGTAATGGTGGTGGTGGTAGTAATGGTTTTGGTGGTGGTAGTAACGGTGATGTTGGTGGTGGTAGTAATGGCGATGGTGGTGGTGATGGTAGTAGTAATGGTGGTGGTGGTAGTAGTAATGGTGATAGTGGTGGTAGTAATGGTGATGGTGGTGGTGGTAGTAGCAATGATGATGGTGGTGGTGGTAGTAATTTTGATGGTGATGGTGGTGGTGGTGGTGGTAATGGTGATGGTGATGGTGGTGGTAGTAATGGTGATGGTGATGGTGGTAGTAATGGTGATGGTGATGGTGATGGTGGTAGTAATGGTGATGGTGATGGTGGTGGTAGTAATGGTGATTGTGAAGGTGGTGGTTGTAGTACTGGTGATGGTGATGGTGGTTGTGGTGGTAGTAATGGTGATGGTGGTGGTGGTAGTAATGGTGATAGTGGTTATGGTAGTAATGGTGATGGTGGTGGTAGTAATGGTGATGGTGGTGGTAGTAATGTTGATGGTGATGGTGGTGGTAGTAATGGTGATGGTGATGATGGTGGTGGTAGTAATGGTGATGGTGATGATGGTGGTGGTAGTAATGGTGATGGTGATGGTAGTGGCAGTGATGGTGATGGTGATGATGATGGTAGTAATGGTGATGGTGATGCTGGTGGTAGTAATGGTGATGGTTATGGTGATGGTGGTGGTGGTAGTAATGGTGATGTTGGTGGTGGTGGTAGTAATGGTGATGGTGATGGTGGTGGTAATTGTGATGGTGTTGGTGGTAGTGTGGGGGTAATGGTGATGTTGATGGTGGTGGTAATAATGGTGATGGTGGAGGTGGTGGTAGTAATGGTGATGGTGATGGTGGTAGTGGTGGTAGTAATGGTGATTGTGGTGGTGGTGGTAGTAGTGGTGATGGTGTTTTTGGTGGTGGTATAATGGTGATGGTGATGGTAGTAGTGGTGATAGTAATGGTGATGATGGTGGTGGTGGTAATAATAGTGATGGTGATGGTGGTAGTGGTGGAAGAAACGGTGATGGTGTTGATGGTGGTGATAGTAATGGTGATGGTGGTGGTGGTGGTAGTAATGGTGATGGTGATTATGGTGGTAATAATGGTGATGGTGATGGTGGTGGTGGTAGTAATGGTGGTGGTGGTAGTAGTAATGGTGATGGTGTTGGTGATGATGGTGGTGGTAGTAATTATGATGGTGATGGTTGTAGTAATGGTGGTGGTGGTTGGCGGTAGTAATGGTGATGGTGGTGGTGGTAGTAATGGTGGTGGTGGTAGTAATTGTGATGGTGGTGGTGGTAGTACTAATGGTGATGGTGGTGGTAGTAATGGTGATGGTGGCGCTAGAAGTAATGTTGCAGGTGGTGGTGGTGGTAGTAATGGTGATGGTGGTGGTGGTAGTAATGCTGATGGTGATGGTGGTAGTAATGGTGATGGTGATGGTAGTGGCAGTGATGGTGATGGTGATTGTGATGGTAGTAATGGTGATGGTGGTGGTAGTAATGGTGATGGTTATGGTGATGGTGGTGGTTGTAGTAATGGTAATGTTGGTGGTGGTGGTAGTAATGGTGATGGTGATGGAGGTGGTAGTAGTAATGGTGATGTTGGTGGTGGTGGTAGTAATGGTGATGGTGATGGAGGTGGTAGTAGTAATGGTGATGTTGGTGGTGGTGGTGGTAGTATTGGTGATGGTGATGGAGGTGGTAATAGTAATGGTGATGTTGGTGGTGGTGGTGGTAGTAATGGTGATGGTGATGGAGGTGGTAGTAGTAATGGTGATGTTGGTGGTGGTGGTGGTAGTAATGGTGATGGTAATTGTGGTTGTAGTAATGGTGATGGTAGTAATGGTGATGGTGATGGTGGTGGTAATTGTTATGGTGTTGGTGGTGGTGGTGGTGCTAGTATTGGTGATGGTGATGGTGGTAGTGTGGGGGTAATGGTGATGTTGATGGTGGTGGTGGTAGTAATGTTGATGGTGATGGTGGAGGTGGTGGTAGTAATGGTGATGGTGGTAGTGGTGGTAGAAATGGTGATTGTGGTGGTGGTAGTAATGGTGATGGTGTTTGTGGTGGTGGTAGTAATGGTGATGGTGATGGTAGTAGTGGTGATAGTAATGGTGATGGTGGTGATGACGGTAGTAATAGTGATGGTGATGGTGGTAGTCGTGGAAAAAATGATGATGGTGTTGATATTGGTGGTAGTAATGGTGATGGTGGTGGTAGTAATGGTGATGGTGGTGGTGGTGGTAGTAATGGTGAAGCTGATGGTGGTGGTATTAATGGTGATGGTGATGGTGGTGGTAGTAATGGTGGTGGTGGTAGTAGTAATGGTGATGGATTTGGTGATGATGGTGGTGGTAGTAATGGTGATGGTGATGGTTGTAGTAATGCTGGTGGTGGTGGTTGGCGGTAGTAATGGTGATGGTGGTGGTGGTAGTAATGGTGATGGTAATGGTGGTGGTGGTGGTAGTAATGGTGATGGTGGTGGTGGTAGTAGTAATGGTGATGGTGGTGGTAGTGGTAGTAATGGTGATGGTGGTGGTAGTAGTAATGTTGCAGGTGGTGGTGGTGGTGGTAGTAATGGTGATGGTGGTGGCGGTAGTAATGGTGATGGTGATGGTGGTGGTAGTAATGGTGATGGTGGTGGTAGTAATGGTGATGGTGATGGTGGTGGTGGTAGTAATGGTGATGGTGGTGGGGGTAGTAATGCTGATGGTGGTGGTGGTAGTATTCATGAAGGTGATGGTGGTGGTAGTAATGGTGATGGTCATGGTGGTGGTAGTAATGGTGATGGTGGTTGTGGCAGTAATGGTGATGGTGGTGGTGGTAGTAATGGTGATGGTGATGGTATAGTAATGGTGATGGTGATGGTGGTGGTAGTAATGGTGATGGATGTGGTGGTGGTAGTAGTAATGGTGGTGGTGGTAATAATGGTGGCGGTGGTGGTAGTAATGGTGGTTTTGGTGGTAGTAGTAATGGTTATAGTGGTGGTGGTATTAGTAATGTTGATGGTGGTGGTGGTAGTAATGGCGATGGTGGTGGTAGTAATGGTGATGTAGGAGGTGGTAGTAGTAATGGTGATGGTGGTGGTAGTAATGGTGATGGTGGTGGAAGTAGTAGTAATGGTGATGGTGGTGGTTGTAGTAATGGTGATGGTGGTGGTGCTAGTAGTAATGGTGGTGTTGGTGGTAGTAATGGTGATGGTGAAGGTGGTTGTAGTAATGGTGATGGTGGTGGTTATAATAATGGTGGTGGTGGTGGTAGTAATGGTGATGGTGGTAGTGGTAGTATGGTGATGGTGGTGGTGGTAGAAATGGTGATGGTTGTGATAGTAGTAATGGTGATGGTGGTGACGGTAGTAATGGTGATGGTGGTGGTGGTAATAGCGGTGAGGGTGGTGGTATTAATGGTTATGGTGGTGGTGGTAGTAATGGTGATGGTGGTGGTGGTGGTGATGGTGATGGTGGTGGTGGTTGTAGTAATGGTGATGGTGGTGGTAGTAGAAATGGTGATGGTGGTGGTAGTAATGAGGATGGTGGTGATGGTAGTAGTAATGGTGATGGTGGTGGTGGTAGTAGTAATGGTGATGATGGTGGTGGGGATAGTAATGGTGATGGTGGTGGTAGTAATGGTGATGGTGGTGGTAGTAATGGTGGTGGTGGCAATGGTGATGGTGGTGGTGGGGATAGTAATGGTGATGGTGGTGGTATTAATGGTGACGGTGGTGGTAGTAATGGTGGTGGTGGCAATGGTGATGGTGGTGGTGGTAGTAATGTTGATGGTGGTGGGGGTATTAATGTTGATGCTAGTGGTGGTGGTTGTAATGGTGATGGTGTTGTTGGGAGTAGAAATGGTGATAGTGGTGGTGGTATTAATGGTGATGGTGGTAGTGGTAGTAATGGTGATGGTGGTGGTGTTAGTAAGGGTGATGGTGGTGCTGGTAGTAATGGTGATGGTGGTGGTAGTAATGGTCATGGTGGAGGTGGTAGTAGTAATGGTGATGGTGGTGGTAGTAGTAATTGTGGTGGTGGTGGTGGTAGTAGTAATGGTGGTGGTGGTGGTAGTAGTAATGGTGATGGTGGTGGTGGTAATGGATATGGTGGTAGTGGTAGTAATGTTTATGGTGGTGGTGGTAGAAATGGTGATGGTGGTGGTAGTAGTAATGGTGATGGTGGTGGTAGTAATGATGATGGTGGTGGTAGTATTGGTGATGGTGGAAGTAGTAGTAATGCTGATGGTGGTGGTGGTAGTAATGGTGATGGTGGTATAAATGGTGATGTTGATGGTGTTGGATGTAGTAATGGTGATGGTGGTGGTTGTGGTAGTAATGGTGATGGTGGTAGTAATGGTGATGGTGGTGGTGGTAGTAGTAATATTGATGGTGGTGGCAGTATTAATGGTGATGGTGGTGGTAGTAGTAATGGTGATGGTGGTGGTGGTAGAAATGGTGATGATGGTGGTGGCAGTAGTAATGGTGATGGTGGTGGTAGTAATGGTGATGGTGGTGGTGGTAGTACTAATGGTGGTGGTAGTAATGGTGGTGGTGGAAGTAATGGTGGTGGAGGTTGGTAGCAGAAATGGTGATGGTGGTGGTGGTAGTAATGGTGGTGGTGGTAGTAATGGTGATGGTGGCGGTAGTATTAATGGTGATGATGGTGGAAGTAGTAATGGTGATGGTGGTGGTAGTAGTAATGGTGATGGTGGTGGTGGTAGTAGTGGTGATGGTGCTGGTAGTAATGGTTATGGTTGTGGTAGTAATGGTGATTGTGGTGGTAGTGATGGTGATGGTGGTGCTAGTAGTAATGGTGATGGTGGTGGTGGTAGTAATGGAGATGGTGGTGGTGGTAGTAGGAATGGTGATGGTGTTGGTGGGAGTAGTAATGGTAATGGTGGTGGTAGTAATGGGGATGGTGGTGGTAGTAATGGTGGTGGCAATGGTGATGGTGGTGGTGGTAGTAATGGTGATGGTGGTGGTGGAGGGGGTATCAATGGTGATGGTGGTGGTGGTTGTAATGGTGATGGTGGTGGTGGGAGTAGAAATGGTGATAGTGGTGGTGGTGGTAGTAATGGTGATGGTGGTAATGGTAGTAATGGTGATGGTGGTGGTAGTATGGGTAATGGTGGTGGTGGTGGTAGTAGTAATGGTGATGGTGGTGGTAGTAATGGTGATGGTGGTGGTGGTGGTAATGGTGGTGGTGGCAATGGTGATGGTGGTGGTGGTGGTAGTAGTAATGGCGGTGAATGTAGTAATGGTGATGGTGGTGGTCGTAGTAGTAATGGTGTTGGTGGTGGTAGTAGTAATTATGATGGTGGTGGTAGTAATGCTGATGGTGGTGGTGGTAATGGTGATTATGGTGGTAGTAATGGTGATGGTGGTAGTAATGGTAGAGATGGTAGTAATGGTGATGGTGGTAGTGTTGCTAATAATGGTGATTGTGGTGGTAGTAATGGTGATGGTGGTGTTGCTGTTGGTAGAAATGGTGATGTTGGTGGTGGTGGTAGTAATGGTGATGTTGGTGGTGGTGGTGGTAGTAGTAATTGTGATGGTGGTAGTGGTAGTATTTATGATGGTGGTGGTGGTAGTAATGGTGATGGTGGTGGTGATTGGAAGTAGTAATGGTGATGGTGGTAGTATTAATGGTGATGGTGGTTCTGGCAGTATTAATGGTGATGGTGCTGGTGGTATTAGTAATGGTGATGAAGGTGGTGATAGTAGTAATGGTGATGGTGGTGAAGGTAGTAGTTATGGAGATGGTGGTGGTGTAAATATTAATGGTGATGGTTGTGGTGGTAGTAGTAATGGTGATGAAGGTGGTGGTAGTAGTAGTAATGGTGGTGGTAGTGGTAATGGTGATGGTGGTGGTGGTTGTAGTAATGGTGATGGTAGTTGTGGTAGTAGTAATGGTGATGGTGGTGGTAGTTGTAATGGTGATGGTGGTGTTGGTAGTAATGGTGATGGTGATGGTGGTGGTGGTAGTAATGGTGATGGTGGTGGCGGTAGTAATGGTGATGGTGATGGTGGTGGTAGTAATGGTGATGGTGGTGGTGGTAGTAATGATGATGGTTATGGTGGTGGTAGTAATGGTGATGGTGGTGGGGGTAGTAATGCTGATGGTGGTGGTGGTAGTATTTATGAAGGTGATGGTGGTGGTAGTAATTGTGATGGTCATGGTGGTGGTAGAAATGGTGATGGTGGTTGTGGCAGTAATGGTGATGGTGGTGGTAGTAATGGTGATGGTGATGGTATAGTAATGGTGATGGTGATTGTGGTGGTAGTAGTAATGGTGGTGGTGGTAGTAATGGTGGCGGTGGTGGTAGTAATTGTGGCGGTAGTAATGGTGGTTTTGGTGGTAGTAGTAATTGTTATAGTGGTGGTTGTATTAGTAATGTTGATGGTGGTGGTGGTAGTAATGGTGATGGTGGTGGTGGTAGTAATGGCGATGGTGGTGGTAGTAATGGTGATGTAGGAGGTGGTAGTAGTAATGGTGATGGTGGTAGTAATGGTGATGGTGGTGGAAGTAGTAGTAATGGTGATGGTGGTGGTTGTAGTAATGGTGATGGTGGTGGTGGTAGTACTAATGGTGGTGTTGGTGGTAGTAATGGTGATGGTGTAGGTGATAGTAGTAATGGTGATGGTGATGACGGTAGTAATGGTGATGGTGGTGCTGGTAGTAGCGGTGATGGTGGTGGTAGTAATGGTTATGGTGGTGGTAGTAATGGTGATGGTGGTGGTAGTGATGGTGATGGTGGTGGTTGTAGTAATGGTGGTGGTAGTAGAAATGGTGATGGTGGTGGTAGTAATGGTGATGGTGGTGGTGGTAGTACTAATGGTGATGGTGGTGGTGGTAGTAGTAATGGTGATGGTGGTGGTGGGGATAGTAATGGTGATGGTGGTGGTAGTAATGGTGATGGTGGTGGTAGTAATGGTGGTGGTGGCAAGGGTGATGGTGGTGGTGGGGATAGTAATGGTGATGGTGGTGGTAGTAATGGTGGTGGTAGCAATGGTGATGGTGGTGGTGGTAGTAATGTTGATGGTGGTGGTGGTGGAGGTATTAATGGTGATGGTGGTGGTGGTTGTAATGGTGATGGTGGTGGTGGGAGTAGAAATGGTGATAGTGGTGGTGGTGGTATTAATGGTGATGGAATAGTGTTAGTAATGGTGGTGGTAGTAGTAAGGGTGATGGTGGTGCTGGTAGTAATGGTGATGGTGGTGGTAGTAATGGTCATGGTGGAGGTGGTAGTAGTAATGGTGATGGTGGTGGTAGTAGTAATGGTGGTGGTGGTGGTAGTAGTAATGGTGGTGGTGGTAGTAGTAATGGTGATGGTGGTGGTAGTAATGGATATGGTGGTAGTGGTAGTAATGTTGATGGTGGTGGTGGTAGAAATGGTGATGGTGGTGGTAGTAGTAATGGTGATGGTGGTGGTAGTAATGATGATGGTGATGGTAGTATTGGTGATGGTGGTAGTGGTAGTAATGCTGATGGTGGTGGTGGTAGTAATGGTGATGTTGGTGGTATAAATGGTGATGTTGATGGTGTTGGAGGTAGTAATGGTGATGGTGGTGGTTGTGGTAGTAATGGTGATGGTGGTAGTAATGGTGATGGTGGTGGTGGTAGTAGTAATATTGATGGTGGCGGTAGTATTAATGGTGATGGTGGTTGTGGAAGTGATGGTGTTGGTGGTAGTAATGGTGATGATGGTGGTGGCAGTAGTAATGGTGATGGTGGTGGTAGTAATGGTGATGGTGATGGTGGTAGTACTAATGGTGGTGGTGGTGGTGGTAGTAATGGTGGTGGTGGAAGTAATGGTGGTGGAGGTTGGTAGCAGCAATGGTGATGGTGGTGGTGGTAGTAATGGTGATTGTGGTGGTAGTATTAATGGTGATGATGGTGGTAGTAGTAATGGTGATGGTGGTGGTAGAAGTAATGGTGATGGTGGTGGTGGTAGTGGTGGTGATGGTGCTGGTAGTAATGGTTATGGTGGTGGTAGTAATGGTGATGGTGGTGGTAGTGATGGTGATGGTGGTGGTAGTAGTAATGGTGATGGTGGTGGTAGTAGTAATGGTGATGGTGGTGGTGGTAGTAATGGAGATGGTGGAGGTGGTAGTAGTAATGGTGATGGTGGTGGTGGTAGTATTAATGGTGATGATGTTGGTGGGGGTAGTAATGGTAATGGTGGTGGTAGTAATGGTGATGGTGGTGGTGGTAGTAATGGTGGTGGCAATGATGATGGTGGTGGTGGTAGTAATGGTGATGGTGGTGGTGGAGGGGGTATTAATGGTGATGGTGGTGGTGGTTGTAATGGTGATGGTGGTGGTGGGAGTAGAAATGGTGATAGTGGTTGTGGTGGTAGTAATGGTGATGGTGGTAGTGGTAGTAATGGTGATGGTGGTGGTGGTAGTAAGGTTAATGGTGGTGGTGGTAGTAGTAATGCTGATGGTGGTGGTAGTAATGGTGATGGTGGTGGTAGTAATGTTGGTGGAGGCAATGGTGATGGTGGTGGCGGTGGTAGTAATGGTGATGGTGGTGGTAGTAGTAATGGTGGTGAATGTAGTAATGGTGATGGTGGTGGTGGTAGTAGTAATGGTGTTGGTGGTGGTAGTAGTAATTATGATGGTGGTGGTAGTAATGGTGATGGTGGTGGTGGTAATGGTGATCATGGTGGTAGTAATGGTGATGGTGGTAGTAATGGTGATGGTGGTAGTGGTGCTAATAATCGTGATGGTGGTGGTAGTAATGGTGATGGTGGTGGTGGTAGAAATGGTGATGTTGGTGGTGGTGGTAGTAATGGTGAATTTGGTGGTGGTGGTAGTAGTAATTGTGTTGGTGGTGGTGGTAGTATTTATGATGGTGGTGGTGGTGGTAGTAATGGTGATGGTGATGGTGATTGGAAGTAGTAATGGTGATGGTGGTGAAGGTAGTAGTTATGGAGATGGTGGTGGTGTAAATATTAATGGTGATGGTGGTGGTGGTAGTAGTAATGGTGATGAAGGTGGTGGTAGTAGTAATGGTGATGGTTGTGGTGGTTGTAGTAATGGTGATGGTGGTTGTGGTAGTAGTAATAGTGATGGTGGTGGTAGTTGTAATGGTGATGGTGGTGTTGGTAGTAATGGTGATGGTGATGGTGGTGGTGGTAGTAATGGTGATGGTGATGGTGGTGGTAATAATGGTGATGGTGGTGGTGGTAGTAATGGTGATGGTGATGGTGGTGGTGGTAGTATTGGTGATGGTGATGGTGGTGGTGGTAATAATGGTGATGGTGATGGTGGTGGTGGTAGTAATGGTGATGGTGATGGTGGTGGTAGTAATGGTGATGGTGATGGTGGTGGTAGTAATGGTGATGGTGATGGTGGTGGTAGTATTGGTGATTGTGATGGTGGTGGTGGTAGTAATGGTGGTGGTGGTAGTAATTGTGATGGTGGTGGTGGTAGGAATGGTGATGGTGGTGGTAGTAATGGTGATGGTGGTGGTGGTAGTACTAATGGTGATGGTGGTGGTGGTAGTAGTAATGGTGATGGTGGTGGTGGGGATAGTAATGGTGATGGTGGTGGTAGTAATGGTGATGGTGGTGGTAGTAATGGTGGTGGTGGCAAGGGTGATGGTGGTGGTGGGGATAGTAATGGTGATGGTGGTGGTAGTAATGGTGGTGGTAGCAATGGTGATGGTGGTGGTGGTAGTAATGTTGATGGTGGTGGTGGTGGAGGTATTAATGGTGATGGTGGTGGTGGTTGTAATGGTGATGGTGGTGGTGGGAGTAGAAATGGTGATAGTGGTGGTGGTGGTATTAATGGTGATGGTAATAGTGTTAGTAATGGTGGTGGTAGTAGTAAGGGTGATGGTGGTGCTGGTAGTAATGGTGATGGTGGTGGTAGTAATGGTCATGGTGGAGGTGGTAGTAGTAATGGTGATGGTGGTGGTAGTAGTAATGGTGGTGGTGGTGGTAGTAGTAATGGTGGTGGTGGTAGTAGTAATGGTGATGGTGGTGGTAGTAATGGATATGGTGGTAGTGGTAGTAATGTTGATGGTGGTGGTGGTAGAAATGGTGATGGTGGTGGTAGTAGTAATGGTGATGGTGGTGGTAGTAATGATGATGGTGATGGTAGTATTGGTGATGGTGGTAGTGGTAGTAATGCTGATGGTGGTGGTGGTAGTAATGGTGATGTTGGTGGTATAAATGGTGATGTTGATGGTGTTGGAGGTAGTAATGGTGATGGTGGTGGTTGTGGTAGTAATGGTGATGGTGGTAGTAATGGTGATGGTTGTGGTGGAAGTAGTAATATTGATGGTGGCGGTAGTATTAATGGTGATGGTGGTTGTGGAAATGATGGTGTTGGTGGTAGTAATGGTGATGATGGTGGTGGCAGTAGTAATGGTGATGGTGGTGGTAGTAATGGTGATGGTGGTGGTGGTAGTACTAATGGTGGTGGTGGTGGTAGTAATGGTGGTGGTGGAAGTAATGGTGGTGGAGGTTGGTAGCAGCAATGGTGATGGTGGTGGTGGTAGTAATGGTGATTGTGGTGGTAGTATTAATGGTGATGATGGTGGTAGTAGTAATGGTGATGGTGGTGGTAGAAGTAATGGTGATGGTGGTGGTGGTAGTGGTGGTGATGGTGCTGGTAGTAATGGTTATGGTGGTGGTAGTAATGGTGATGGTGGTGGTAGTGATGGTGATGGTGGTGGTAGTAGTAATGGTGATGGTGGTGGTAGTAGTAATGGTGATGGTGGTGGTGGTAGTAATGGAGATGGTGGAGGTGGTAGTAGTAATGGTGATGGTGGTGGTGGTAGTATTAATGGTGATGATGTTGGTGGGGGTAGTAATGGTAATGGTGGTGGTAGTAATGGTGATGGTGGTGGTGGTAGTAATGGTGGTGGCAATGATGATGGTGGTGGTGGTAGTAATGGTGATGGTGGTGGTGGAGGGGGTATTAATGGTGATGGTGGTGGTGGTTGTAATGGTGATGGTGGTGGTGGGAGTAGAAATGGTGATAGTGGTTGTGGTGGTAGTAATGGTGATGGTGGTAGTGGTAGTAATGGTGATGGTGGTGGTGGTAGTAAGGTTAATGGTGGTGGTGGTAGTAGTAATGCTGATGGTGGTGGTAGTAATGGTGATGGTGGTGGTAGTAATGTTGGTGGAGGCAATGGTGATGGTGGTGGCGGTGGTAGTAATGGTGATGGTGGTGGTAGTAGTAATGGTGGTGAATGTAGTAATGGTGATGGTGGTGGTGGTAGTAGTAATGGTGTTGGTGGTGGTAGTAGTAATTATGATGGTGGTGGTAGTAATGGTGATGGTGGTGGTGGTAATGGTGATCATGGTGGTAGTAATGGTGATGGTGGTAGTAATGGTGATGGTGGTAGTGGTGCTAATAATCGTGATGGTGGTGGTAGTAATGTTTTGGTGGTGGTGGTAGAAATGGTGATGTTGGTGGTGGTGGTAGTAATGGTGAATTTGGTGGTGGTGGTAGTAGTAATTGTGTTGGTGGTGGTGGTAGTATTTATGATGGTGGTGGTGGTGGTGGTAGTGATGGTGATGGTGATGGTGATTGGAAGTAGTAATGGTGATGGTGGTGAAGGTAGTAGTTATGGAGATGGTGGTGGTGTAAATATTAATGGTGATGGTGGTGGTGGTAGTAGTAATGGTGATGAAGGTGGTGGTAGTAGTAATGGTGATGGTGGTGGTGGTTGTAGTAATGGTGATGGTGGTTGTGGTAGTAGTAATAGTGATGGTGGTGGTAGTTGTAATGGTGATGGTGGTGTTGGTAGTAATGGTGATGGTGATGATGGTGGTGGTAGTAATGGTGATGGTGATGGTGGTGGTAATAATGGTGATGGTGATGGTGGTGGTGGTAGTAATGGTGATGGTGATGGTGGTGGTGGTAGTATTGGTGATGGTGATGGTGGTGGTGGTAATAATGGTGATGGTGATGGTGGTGGTGGTAGTAATGGTGATGGTGATGGTGGTGGTAGTAATGGTGATGGTGATGGTGGTGGTAGTAATGGTGATGGTGATGGTGGTGGTAGTATTGGTGATTGTGATGGTGGTGGTGGTAGTAATGGTGGTGGTGGTAGTAATGGTGATGGTGGTGGTGGTAGGAATGGTGATGGTGGGGGTAGTAATGGTGATGGTGATGGTGGTGGTAGTAATGGTGATGGTGATGATGGTGGTAGTAATGGTGATGGTGGTGGTAGTAGAAGTAATGGTGATGGTGGTGGTGGTAATGGTGATGGTGGTGCAGGTGGTTGTAATGGTGATGGTGGTGGTGGTAGTAGTAATGGTGATGGTAGTTTTGGTGATGGTGATGGTGGTGGTAGTTTTGGTGATGGTGATGGTGGTGGTGGTAGTAATGGTGATGGTGTTGGTGGTAGTAATGGAATTGGTGATGGGTGTGGTAGAAATGGTGATGGTGGTAGTGGTAGTCATGGTGATGGTGTTGGTGTTGGTGGTAGTAATGATGATGGTGATGGTAGTAATGGTGATGGTGGTGGTATAATGGTGATAGTGATAGTGGTGGTAGTAATGGTGATGGTGGTGGTAGTAGTAATGGTGATGGTGTTGGTGGTGGTGGTGGTAGTGATGGTGATGGTGATGGTGGTGTTAGTAATGGTGATGGTGGTTTGTGGTGGTAGTAGTAATGGTGATGGTGGTGGTGGTGGTAGTAAAGTTGATGGTGGTGGTGGTAGTAGTAATGGTGATGGTGTTGGTAGTAATGATGATGGTGGTGGTGGTAGTAATGGTGATGGTGATGGTGGTGATGGTGATGGTGGTGGTAGTAATGGTGATGGTGGTAGTAATGGTGGTGGTGGTAGTAATGGTGACAGTGGTGGTGGTAGTAATGGTGATGGTGATAGTGGTGGTGGTAATTGTGATGGTCATGGTGGTGGTAGTGATGGTGATGGTGAGGGGGTGGTGGTATTAATGATAATGGTGATGGTGGTGGTGGTAATAATGGTGATGGTGGTGGTAGTAATGATGATGGTGATGGTGGTGGTTTTAATGGTGATGGTGATGGTGGTGTTAGTAATGGTGACGGTGGTGGTAGTATTAAAAGTGATGGTGGTGGTATTGGTAGTAATGGTGATGGTGGTGGTAGTAATGGTGATGGTGGTGGTGGTAGTAGTAATGGTGATGGTGGTGGTGGTAGTAATGGTGATAGTGGTGGTGGTAGTAGTAATGGTGATGGTGGTGTTGGTGGTGGTAGTAATGTTGATGGTGGTGGTGGTGGTAGTAATGGTGATGTTGGTGGTGGTAGTAATGCTGATGGTGGTGGTAGTAGTAGTTTTGATGGTGGTGGTAGTAGTAATGGTGATGGTGGTGGTGGTAGTAATGGCGATGGTGGTGGTGGTAGTAATGGTGATGGTGGTGGTGATAGTAGTAGTAATGGTGATTGTGGAGGTGGTAGTATTAATGGTGATGGTGGTGGTTGTGGTAGTAGTAATGGTGATGAAGGTGGTGGTAGTAGTAATGGTGATGGTGGTGGTGGTAGCAGTTACGGAAAGGGTGATTGTGGTAGTATTAATGGTTTTGGTGGTGGTGGTAGTAGTAATGGTGATGAAGGTGGTGGTAGTAGTAATGATGGTGGTGGTAGTAGTAATGGTGATGGTGGTGGTGGTATTAGAAATGGTGATGTTGGTGGTTGTAGTAGTAATGATGATCGTGGTGGTGGTAGTTATGATGATGGTGGTGGTGGTAATTACGGTGATGGTGATGGTGGTGAGGGTAGTAATGGTGATGGTGGTAGTAATGGTGATAGTGGTGGTGATAATAATGGTGATGGTGGCGGTAGTAATGGTTATGGTGGTGGTGGTAGTAATGGTGATGGTGGTGGTAGTAATGGTGATGGTGGTGGTAGTAGTAATGGTGATTGTGGTGGTGTTAGTAGTAATGGTGATGGTGGTGGTGGTAGTAATGGTGATGGTGGTGGTGGTAGTAGTAATGGTGATTGTGGTGGTGGTAGTAGTAATGGTGATGGTGGTGGTGGTAGTAATGGTGGTGGTGGTGGTAGTAGTACTGGTGATGGTGGTAGTAATGGTGATGGTGAAGGTGTTTGTGGTAGTAATGGGGATGGTGGAAGTGGTAGTAATAGTGATGGTTATGGTGGTGGTGGTAGTAATGGTGATGGTGATGGTGGTGGTAGTAATTGTGATGGTGATGGTGGTGGTGGTAGTAATGGTGATGATGATGGTGGTGGTGGTAGTAGTGGTGATGGTGGTGGTAGTATTGGTGACGGAGGTGGTGGTAGTAATGGTGATGGTGATGGTGGTGGTTGTAGTACTGGTGATGGTAATGGTGGTGGTGGTAGTAATGGTGATGGTGATGGTGGCGGTGGTAGTAATGGTGATGGTGATGGTGGTGGTGGTAGTAATGGTGATGGTGATGGTGGTAATAATAGTGATGGTGATGGCGGTGGTGGTGGTAGTAGTAATGGTGATGGTGGTGGTGGTAGTAATGGTGATGGTGGTGGTAGTAATGGTGGTGGTGATAATGGTGGTAGTAATGGTGATGGTGATGGTGGTGGTAGTAATGGTGATGGTGATGGCAGTAATGGTGATGGTGGTGGTGGTAGTTATGATATTGGTGATTGTGGTAGTAATAGTGATGGTGATGAAGGTGGTAGTAGTATTGGTGATGTTGGTGGTGGTAGTAATGGTGATGGTGATGGTGGTGGTAGTATTGGTGATTGTGATGGTGGTGGTGGTAGTAATGGTGGTGGTGGTAGTAATGGTGAGGGTGGTAGTGGTAGGAATGGTGATGGTGGTGGTAGTAATGGTGATGGTGATGGTGGTGGTAGTAATGGTGATGGTGATGATGGTGGTAGTATTGGTGATGGTGGTGGTAGTAGTAGTAATGGTGATGGTGGTGGTGGTGGTAATGGTGATGGTGGTGCAGGTGGTTGTAATGGTGATGGTGGTGGAGGTAGTAGTAATGGTGATGGTGGTGGTAGTTTTGGTGATGGTGATGGTGGTGGTGGTAGTAATGGTGATGGTGGTGGTGGTAGTAATGGTATTGGTGATGGGTGTGGTAGAAATGGTGATGGTGGTAGTGGTAGTCATGGTGATGGTGTTGGTGGTGGTGGTAGTAATGATGATGGTGATGGTAGTAATGGTGATGGTGGTGGTATAATGGTGATGGTGATAGTGGTGGTAGTAATGGTGACGGTGGTGGTAGTAGTAATGGTGATGGTGTTGGTGGTGATGGTGGTGGTGGTAGTGATGGTGATGGTGATGGTGATGGTGGTGTTAGTAATGGTGATAGTGGTTTGTGGTGGTAGTAGTAATGGTGATGGTGGTGGTGGTAGTAATGTTGATGGTGGTGGTGTTAGTAATGGTGATGGTGTTGGTAGTAATGATGATGGTGGTGGTGGTGGTAGTAATGGTGATGGTGATGGGGGTGATGGTGATAGTGGTGGTAGTAATGGTGATGCCGGTGGTAGTAATGGTGATGGTGGTAGTAATGGTGGTGGTGTTAGTAATGGTGATGGTGATGGTGGTGGTGGTAGTAATGGTGATGGTGATGGTGGTGGTGGTAATTGTGATGGTCATGGTGGTGGTAGTAATGGTGATGGTAATGGGGGTGGTGGTAGTAATGATAATGGTGATGATGGTGGTGGTGGTAATAATGGTGATGGTGGTGGTAGTAATGATGATGGTGATGGTGGTGGTTTTAATGGTGATGGTGGTGTTAGTAATGGTGATGGTGGTGGTAGTATTAAAAGTGATGGTGGTGGTATTGGTAGTAATGGTGATGGTGGTGGTAGTAATGGTAATGTTGGTGGTAGTATTAATGGTGATGGTGGTGGTGGTAGTAATGGTGATAGTGGTGGTGGTAGTAATGGTGGTGGCAATGTAGATGGTGGTGGTGGTGGTAGTAATGGTGATGGTGGTGGTGGAGGGGATATTAATGGTGATGGTGATGGTGGTAGTAATGGTGATGGTGGTAGTGGTAGTAATGGTGTTGGTGGTGGTGGTAGTAAGCGTAATGGTGGTGATGGTAGTAGTAATGGTGATGGTGGTGGTAGTAATGGTGATGGAGGTGGTGGTAGTAATGGTGGTGGTGGCAATGGTGATGGTGGTGGTGGTAGTAATGGTGATGGTGGTGGTAGTAGTAATGGTGGTGAATGTAGTAATGGTGATTGTGGTGGTGATAGTAGTAATGGTGTTGGTGGTGGTAGTAGTAATTATGATGGTGGTGGTAGTAACGGTGATGGTGGTGGTGGTAGTAATGATGATGGTGGTGGTGGTAGTAATGGTGTTGGTGGTGGTGCTGGTGGTAGAAATGGTAATGTTGGTGGTGGTGGTAGTAATTGTGATGGTGGGTGTGGTAGTATTTATGATGGTGGTGGTGGTAGTAATGGTGATGGTGGTGGTGATTGGAAGTAGTAATGGTGATGTTGATGGTGGTAGTATTAATGGTGATGGTGGTGGTGGTAGTATTAATGGTGATGGTGGTGGTAGTAGTAGTAATGGTGATGAAGGTGGTGATAGTAGTAAGGGTGATGGTGGTGAAGGTAGTAGTTATGGAGATGGTGGTGGTGTAAATATTAATGGTGATGGTGGTGGTGGTAGTAGTAATGGTGATGAAGGTGGTGGTAGTAGTAATGGTGGTGGTAGTAGTAATGGTGATGGTGGTGGTGGTTGTAGTAATGGTGATGGTGGTTGTGGTTATAGTAATGGTGATGGTGGTCTTAGTTGTAATGGTGATGGTGGTGTTGGTAGTAATGGTGATGGTGATGGTGGTGGTGGTAGTAATGGTGATGGTGGTGGTAGTAATGGTGATGGTGATGGTGGTGGTGGTAGTAATGGTGATGGTTATGGTGGTAGTGGTAGTATTGGTGATGGTGATGGTGGTAATAATGGTGATGGTGATGGTGGTGGTGGTAGTAATGGTGATGGTGATGGTGGTGGTAGTAATGGTGATGGTGGTGGTAGTATTGGTGTTTGTGATGGTGGTGGTGGTAGTAATGGTGGTGGTAGTAATGGTGATGGTGGTAGTAATGGTGATGGTAGTAATGGTGATGGTGATGGTAGTGGTAGTAATGGTGATGGTGATGATGGTGGTAGTAATGGTGATGGTGGTGGTAGTAGTAGTAATGGTGATGGTGGTGGTAGTTTTGGTGATGGTGATGGTGGTGGTGGTAGTAATGGTGATGGTGGTGGTATTAGTAATGGTGATGGTTATGGTGGTGGTAGAAATGGTGATGGTGGTAGTGGTAGTCATGGTGATGGTATTGGTGGTGGTGGTAGTAATGATGATGGTGATGGTGGTGATGGTAGTAATGGTGATGGTGGTGGTATAATGGTGATGGTGATAGTGGTAGTAGTAATGGTGATGGTGTTGGTGGTGATGGTGGTGGTGGTAGTGATGGTGATGGTGATGGTGGTTGTTAGTAATGG
The DNA here is from genome assembly GCA_030762935.1 of Hymenopus coronatus. Taxonomy (NCBI): domain Eukaryota; kingdom Metazoa; phylum Arthropoda; class Insecta; order Mantodea; family Hymenopodidae; genus Hymenopus; species Hymenopus coronatus. Next base: position 89,173,967 of record CM060887.1, on the reverse strand, counting down.
TGATGGTGGTTTGTGGTGATAGTAGTAATGGTGATGGTTATGGTGGCAGTAATGTTGATGGTGGTGGTGGTAGTAGTAATGGTGATGGTGTTGTTAGTAATGATGATGGTGGTGGTGGTAGTAATGGTGATGGTGATGGTGGTGATGGTGGTGGTAGTAATGGTGATGGTGGTGGTAGTAATGGTGATGGTGGTATTAATGGTGGTGGTAGTAATGGTGACAGTGGTGGTGGTAGTAATGGTGATGGTGATGGTGGTGGTAGTAATGGTGATGGTGATGGTGGTGGTGGTAATTGTGATGGTCATGGTGGTGGTAGTAATGATAATGGTGTTGGTGGTGGTAATAATGGTGATGGTAGTAATGATGATGGTGATGGAGGTGGTTTTAATGGTGATGGTGATGGTGGTGTTAGTAATGGTGATGGTGGTGGTAGTATTAATGGTGATGGTGGAGGTATTGGTAGTAATGGTGATGGTGGTGGTAGTAATGGTGATGGTGGTGGTGGTAGTAGTAATGGTGATGATGGTGGTGGTAGTAGTAATGGTGATGGTGGTGGTGGTAGTAATGGTGATGGTGGTTGTGGTAGTAGTAATGATGATGGTGGTGTTGGTGGTGGTAGTAATGTTGATGGTGGTGGTGTTGGTAGTAGTAGTGGTGATGGTGGTGGTGGTAGTAGTGGTGGTGATGGTGGTGTTGGTGGTGGTAGTAATGTTGATGGTGGTGGTGGTAGTAGTAGTGGTGATGGTGGTGGTGGTAGTAATGGTGATGGTGTTAGTGGTGGTGGTTTTGCTAGTATTAGTGATGGTGGTAGTGTTGGTAGTAATGGTGATGGTGATTGTGGTGGTGGTGTTAATGGTGATGGTGATGGTGGTGGTGGCAAAAAGGTGATGGTGATGGTGTTAGTGGTGGTAGTAATTGTGGTGGTGGTGGTAGAAATGGTGATGGTGGTGGTAGTAATGGTGATGGTGTTGGTGGTGGTGGTAGTAATGTTGATGGTGATGGTAGTAGTGGTGATAGTAATGGTGATCGTGGTGGTGGTGGTAGTAATGGTGATGGTGGTAGTGGTGGTAGTAATGGTGATGGTGGTGATGGTTGTGGTAATGGTGATTGTGATGGTGAAGGTGGTAGTAGTAATGGTGATGGTGTTGGTGGTGATGGTGGTGGTGGTAGTAATAGGGATGGTGGTGGTGGTAGTAATAGGGATGGTGGTGGTGGTGGTAGTAGTAATGGTGATGGTGTTGGTGGTGATGGTGGTGGTGGTAGTAATGGTGATGGTGATGTTGGTAGTAATAGGGATGGTGGTGGTGGCAGTAATGGTGAGGGTGACGGTGGTGGTAATAATGGTGATGGTGGTGATGGTGGTAGTATTGGTGATCGTGATGGCGGTGGTGGTTGTAATGGTGATGGTGATGGTGGTGGTAGTAATGGTGATGGTGGTGGTAGTAATTGTGATGGTGATGGTGGTGGTGTTATGGTGATGGTGAAGGTGGTGGTAGTAATGGTGAGGGTGATGGTGGTAGTGGTGGTAATAATGGTGATGGTGATGGTGGTGGGGGTTGTAGTTGTAATGCTGATGGTGGTGGTAGTAATGGTGATGGTGATGGTGGTGGTAGTAATGGTGATGGTGATGGTGGTGGTGGTAGTTATGGTGATGGTAATGGTGGTGGTGGAAGTAATGATGATGGTGATGGTGGTAGTAATGGTGATGGCGGTGGTGGTGGTAGTAATGGAGATGGTGATGGTGGTGGTAGTAGTAATGGTGATGTTGGTGGTGTTGGTAATGGTGATGGTGGTGGTAATGGTGATGGTTGTGGTAGTAATGGTGATGGTGGTGGTAGTAATGGTGATGATGATGGTGGTGGTGGCTGTAGTAATGGTTATGGTGATGGTGGTGGTGGTAGTAATGGTGATGGTGGTGGTAGTAGTAATGGTGATGGGTGTGGTAGTAATGGTGATGATGTTGGTGGTGGTGGTGCTAGTATTGGTGATGGTGATGGTGGTAGTGGTGGTAGTAATGCTGATGGTTATGGTGGTGGTGGTGATAAGTAATGGAGATGGTGATGGCGGTAGTGGTGGTAGTAATGGTGATGGTGGTGGTAGTAATGGTGATGGTGATGGTGGTAGTGGTGATAGTAATGGTGATGGTGGTGGTAGAAATGGTGATGGTGGTAGTGGTGGTAGTAATGGTGATGATGGTGGTGTTGGTAGTAATGGTGATGGTGGTGGTATTATTGGTGATGGTGATGGTGGTGGTCGTAGTAATGGTGATGGTGATGGTGGTGGTAATAATGGTGACGGTTATTGTGGTAGTAATGGTGATGGTGGTGGTAGTAATGGTGATGGTGGTGGTGATGTTAGTAGTAATGGTGATTGTGGTAGTAGTATTAATAGTGTTGGTGGTGGTGGTTGTAGTAATGGTGATGAAGGTGGTGGTACTAGTAATGGTGTGGGTGGTGGTGGTAGTAGTTTTGGAGCGGGTGGTGGTGGTAGTATTAATGGTGATGGTGGTGGTGGTGGTAGTAGTAATGGTGATGAAGGTGGTGGTAGAAGTAATGGTGGTGGTGGTAATAGTAATGGTGATGGTGGTGGTGGTAGTAGTAATGGTGATGGTGTTGGTGGTGGTAGTAATGGTGATGTTGTGGTGGTAGTAGTAATGGTGATGGGGGTGGTGGTAGTAATGGTGATGGTGGTGGTGGTAGTAATGGTGATGGTGAAGGTGGTGGTGGTGGTAGTAATGGTGATGGTGTGGTGGTGGTAGTAATTGTGATGGTGGTGGTGGTAGTAATGGTGATGGTGATGGTGGTGGTAGTAATGGTGATGGTGGTGGTGGTAGTAATGGTGATGAAGGTGGTGGTGGTAGTAATGGTGATGATGGTGGTGGTAATAATGGTGATGGTGGTAGTAATGGTGATGGTGAAGGTGGTAATAACGGTGATGGTGATGGTGGTGGTAGTAATGGTGATGGTGGTGTTGGTAGTAATGGTGATTGTGGTGGTGGTAATAATGGTGATTGTGGTGGTAGTAGTAATGGTGATGGTGATGGTGGTGGTAGTAATGGTGATGGTGGTGGTCATAATGGTGATGGTGATGGTGGTGGTGGTAGTAATGGTGATGGTGATGATGGTGGTGGTAGTAATGGTGATGGTGATGATGGTGGTTGTGGGAGTAATGTTGATGGTGATGGAGATGGTGGTGGTAGTAATGGTGGTGGTGGTGTTAGTAATGGTGGTGGTAGTAATGGTGGTGGTGGCGGTGGTGGTAGTAATGGTTTCGGTATTGGTAGTAATGGTGATGGTGGTGGTGGAGGTAGTAATGGTGGTGGTAGTAATGTGGTGGAGGTAGTTATGGTGGTGGTAGTAATGGTGGTGGTGGAGATAGTAATGGTGATGTTGGTGGTAATAATGGTGGTGGTGGTAGTAATGGTGATTGTGGTGGTGGTAGTAATGGTGATGGAGTTGTTGGTAGAGGTGGTGGTGGTAGTAGTGGTGGTGGTAGTAATGGTGATGGTGGTGGTTCGGTAGTGGTCATGGAGGTAGTAATGGTGATGGTGGTGGTGGTAATAATGGTGGTAGTAGTGGTGATGGTGGTGTTGGTAGTAATAGTGATGGTGGTAGTAGTGGTGGTGGTGGTAGTAATGGTGGTGGTGGTGCGGGTGGTAACTGTGGTGGTGGTGTAAGTAGTAATGGTGATGGTGGTGGTAGTAATGGTGATGGTGGCGGTGGTGGTAGTAATGGTGATGGTGGTGTTGGTGGTATTAATGGTGATGGTGGTGGTTGTAGTAGTGGTGGTGGTATTAGTGGTGGTGGTGGATGTAATGGTGATGGTGGGGGTGGTAGTAGTGGTGGTGGTGGTAGTAGTGGTGGTGGTAGTAATGGTGAGGGTGGTGGTGGTAGTAGTGGTGGTGGAGGTAGTAATGGTGATGATGGTAATAATGGTTATTGTGGTGGTAGTAATGGTGATGGAGTTGTTGGTGGTGGTGGTAGTAGTGGTGGTGGTGGTAGTAATGGTGATGGTGGTGGTTGCGGTAGTGGTTGTGGTGGTAGTAATGGTGATGGTGGTGGTGGTAATAATGGAGGTGGTAGTAGTGGTGATGGTGGTGTTGGTAGTAATAGTGATGGTGGTGGTAGTAGTGATGGTGGTGGTAGTAATGGTGATGGTGATGGTGGTGGTGGTGTAAGTAGTAATGGTGATGGTGGTGGTGGTAGTAATGGTGATGGTGGCGGTGGTGGTAGTAATGGTGATGGTGGTGTTGGTGGTAGTAATGGTGGTGGTGGTAGTAGTGGTGGTGGTAGTAGTGGTGGTGGTGGTAGTAATGGTGATGGTGGAGGTGGTAGTAGTGAAGGTGGTGGTAGTAGTGGTGGTGGTAGTAATGGTGAGGGTGGTGGTTGGATGTAGTGGTGGTGGTGGTATTTATGGTGATGGTGGTAGTAATGGTGATTGTGATGCTGGTAGTAGTGGTGATGTTGGTAGTGGTAGTAATAGTGATGGTGGTGGTGGTAGTGTTGGTGGTAGTAGTAATGGTGATGGTGGTGGTGGTAGTAGTGGTGGTGGTGGTAGTAATGGTGATGGTGGCGGTGGTGGTAGTAGTGGTGGTGGTGGTAGTAGAAATGGTGATGGTGGTGGTGGTAGTAATGGTGATGGTGGCGGTGGTGGTAGTAATGGTGATGGTGGCGGTGGTGGTAGTAATGGTGGTGGTGGCGGTGGTGGTAAAATGGTGATGGTGGTGGTTGTAGTCATGGTGATGTTGGCGGATGTGGTAGTAGTAGTGATGGTGATGGTGGTGGTGGTAGTAATGGATATGGTGGTAGTGGTAGTAATGTTGATGGTGGTGGTGGTAGAAATGGTGATGGTGGTGGTAGTAGTAATGGTGATGGTGGTGGTAGTAATGATGATGGTGATGGTAGTATTGGTGATGGTGGTAGTGGTAGTAATGCTGATGGTGGTGGTGGTAGTAATGGTGATGTTGGTGGTATAAATGGTGATGTTGATGGTGTTGGAGGTAGTAATAGTGATGGTGGTGGTTGTGGTAGTAATGGTGATGGTGGTAGTAATGGTGATGGTGTTGGTGGTAGTAGTAATATTGATGGTGGCGGTAGTATTAATGGTGATGGTGGTTGTGGAAGTGATGGTGTTGGTGGTAGTAATGGTGATGATGGTGGTGTCAGTAGTAATGGTGATGGTGGTGGTAGTAATGGTGATGGTGGTGGTGGTAGTACTAATGGTGGTGGTGGTGGTAGTAATGGTGGTGGTGGAAGTAATGGTGGTGGAGGTTGGTAGCAGCAATGGTGATGGTGGTGGTGGTAGTAATGGTGATTGTGGTGGTAGTATTAATGGTGATGATGGTGGTAGTAGTAATGGTGATGGTGGTGGTAGAAGTAATGGTGATGGTGGTGGTGGTAGTGGTGGTGATGGTGCTGGTAGTAATGGTTATGGTGGTGGTAGTAATGGTGATGGTGGTGGTAGTGATGGTGATGGTGGTGGTAGTAGTAATGATGATGGTGGTGGTAGTAGTAATGGTGATGGTGGTGGTGGTAGTAATGGAGATGGTGGAGGTGGTAGTAGTAATGGTGATGGTGGTGGTGGTAGTAATAATGGTGATGATGTTGGTGGGGGTAGTAATGGTAATGGTGGTGGTAGTAATGGTGATGGTGGTGGTGGTAGTAATGGTGGTGGCAATGATGATGGTGGTGGTGGTAGTAATGGTGATGGTGGTGGTGGAGGGGGTATTAATGGTGATGGTGGTGGTGGTTGTAATGGTGATGGTGGTGGTGGGAGTAGAAATGGTGATAGTGGTTGTGGTGGTAGTAATGGTGATGGTGGTAGTGGTAGTAATGGTGATGGTGGTGGTGGTAGTAAGGTTAATGGTGGTGGTGGTAGTAGTAATGCTGATGGTGGTGGTAGTAATGGTGATGGTGGTGGTAGTAATGTTGGTGGAGGCAATGGTGATGGTGGTGGCGGTGGTAGTAATGGTGTTGGTGGTGGTAGTAGTAATGGTGGTGAATGTAGTAATGGTGATGGTGGTGGTGGTAGTAGTAATGGTGTTGGTGGTGGTAGTAGTAATTATGATGGTGGTGGTAGTAATGGTGATGGTGGTGGTGGTAATGGTGATCATGGTGGTAGTAATGGTGATGGTGGTAGTAATGGTGATGGTGGTAGTGGTGCTAATAATCGTGATGGTGGTGGTAGTAATGGTGATGGTGGTGGTGGTAGAAATGGTGATGTTGGTGGTGGTGGTAGTAATGGTGAATTTGGTGGTGGTGGTAGTAGTAATTGTGTTGGTGGTGGTGGTAGTATTTATGATGGTGGTGGTGGTAGTAATGGTGATGGTGATGGTGATTGGAAGTAGTAATGGTGATGGTGGTGAAGGTAGTAGTTATGGAGATGGTGGTGGTGTAAATATTAATGGTGATGGTGGTGGTGGTAGTAGTAATGGTGATGAAGGTGGTGGTAGTAGTAATGGTGATGGTGGTGGTGGTTGTAGTAATGGTGATGGTGGTTGTGGTAGTAGTAATAGTGATGGTGGTGGTAGTTGTAATGGTGATGGTGGTGTTGGTAGTAATGGTGATGGTGATGGTGGTGGTGGTAGTAATGGTGATGGTGATGGTGGTGGTAATAATGGTGATGGTGATGGTGGTGGTGGTAGTATTGGTGATGGTGATGGTGGTGGTGGTAATAATGGTGATGGTGATGGTGGTGGTGGTAGTAATGGTGATGGTGATGGTGGTGGTAGTAATGGTGATGGTGATGGTGGTGGTAGTAATGGTGATGGTGATGGTGGTGGTAGTATTGGTGATTGTGATGGTGGTGGTGGTAGTAATGGTGGTGGTGGTAGTAATGGTGATGGTGGTGGTGGTAGGAATGGTGATGGTGGTGGTAGTAATGGTGATGGTGGTGGTGGTAGTACTAATGGTGATGGTGGTGGTGGTAGTAGTAATGGTGATGGTGGTGGTGGGGATAGTAATGGTGATGGTGGTGGTAGTAATGGTGATGGTGGTGGTAGTAATGGTGGTGGTGGCAAGGGTGATGGTGGTGGTGGGGATAGTAAGGGTGATGGCGGTGGTGGGGATAGTAATGGTGATGGTGGTGGTAGTAATGGTGGTGGTAGCAATGGTGATGGTGGTGGTGGTAGTAATGTTGATGGTGGTGGTGGTGGAGGTATTAATGGTGATGGTGGTGGTGGTTGTAATGGTGATGGTGGTGGTGGGAGTAGAAATGGTGATAGTGGTGGTGGTGGTATTAATGGTGATGGTAATAGTGTTAGTAATGGTGGTGGTAGTAGTAAGGGTGATGGTGGTGCTGGTAGTAATGGTGATGGTGGTGGTAGTAATGGTCATGGTGGAGGTGGTAGTAGTAATGGTGATGGTGGTGGTAGTAGTAATGGTGGTGGTGGTGGTAGTAGTAATAGTGGTGGTAGTAGTAATGGTGATGGTGGTGGTAGTAATGGATATGGTGGTAGTGGTAGTAATGTTGATGGTGGTGGTGGTAGAAATGGTGATGGTGGTGGTAGTAGTAATGGTGATGGTGGTGGTAGTAATGATGATGGTGATGGTAGTATTGGTGATGGTGGTAGTGGTAGTAATGCTGATGGTGGTGGTGGTAGTAATGGTGATGTTGGTGGTATAAATGGTGATGTTGATGGTGTTAGAGGTAGTAATGGTGATGGTGGTGGTTGTGGTAGTAATGGTGATGGTGGTAGTAATGGTGATGGTGGTGGTGATAGTAGTAATATTGATGGTGGCGGTAGTATTAATGGTGATGGTGGTTGTGGAAGTGATGGTGTTGGTGGTAGTAATGGTGATGATGGTGGTGGCAGTAGTAATGGTGATGGTGGTGGTAGTAATGGTGATGGTGGTGGTGGTAGTACTAATGGTGGTGGTGGTGGTAGTAATGGTGGTGGTGGAAGTAATGGTGGTGGAGGTTGGTAGCAGCAATGGTGATGGTGGTGGTGGTAGTAATGGTGATTGTGGTGGTAGTATTAATGGTGATGATGGTGGTAGTAGTAATGGTGATGGTGGTGGTAGAAGTAATGGTGGTGGTGGTGGTGGTAGTGGTGGTGATGGTGTTGGTAGTAATGGTTATGGTGGTGGTAGTAATGGTGATGGTGGTGGTAGTGATGGTGATGGTGGTGGTAGTAGTAATGGTGATGGTGGTGGTAGTAGTAATGGTGATGGTGGTGGTGGTAGTAATGGAGATGGTGGAGGTGGTAGTAGTAATGGTGATGGTGGTGGTGGTAGTATTAATGGTGATGATGTTGGTGGGGGTAGTAATGGTAATGGTGGTGGTAGTAATGGTGATGGTGGTGGTGGTAGTAATGGTGGTGGCAATGATGATGGTGGTGGTGGAGGGGGTATTAATGGTGATGGTGGTGGTGGTTGTAATGGTGATGGTGGTGGTGGGAGTAGAAATGGTGATAGTGGTTGTGGTGGTAGTAATGGTGATGGTGGTAGTGGTAGTAATGGTGATGGTGGTGGTGGTAGTAAGGTTAATGGTGGTGGTGGTAGTAGTAATGCTGATGGTGGTGGTAGTAATGGTGATGGTGGTGGTAGTAATGTTGGTGGAGGCAATGGTGATGGTGGTGGCGGTGGTAGTAATGGTGATGGTGGTGGTAGTAGTAATGGTGGTGAATGTAGTAATGGTGATGGTGGTGGTGGTAGTAGTAATGGTGTTGGTGGTGGTAGTAGTAATTATGATGGTGGTGGTAGTAATGGTGATGGTGGTGGTGGTAATGGTGATCATGGTGGTAGTAATGGTGATGGTGGTAGTAATGGTGATGGTGGTAGTGGTGCTAATAATCGTGATGGTGGTGGTAGTAATGGTGATGGTGGTGGTGGTAGAAATGGTGATGTTGGTGGTGGTGGTAGTAATGGTGAATTTGGTGGTGGTGGTAGTAGTAATTGTGTTGGTGGTGGTGGTAGTATTTATGATGGTGGTGGTGGTGGTAGTAATGGTGATGGTGATGGTGATTGGAAGTAGTAATGGTGATGGTGGTGAAGGTAGTAGTTATGGAGATGGTGGTGGTGTAAATATTAATGGTGATGGTGGTGGTGGTAGTAGTAATGGTGATGAAGGTGGTGGTAGTAGTAATGGTGATGGTGGTGGTGGTTGTAGTAATGGTGATGGTGGTTGTGGTAGTAGTAATAGTGATGGTGGTGGTAGTTGTAATGGTGATGGTGGTGTTGGTAGTAATGGTGATGGTGATGGTGGTGGTAGTAATGGTGATGGTGATGGTGGTGGTAATAATGGAGATGGTGATGGTGGTGGTGGTAGTAATGGTGATGGTGATGGTGGTGGTGGTAGTATTGGTGATGGTGATGGTGGTGGTGGTAATAATGGTGATGGTGATGGTGGTGGTGGTAGTAATGGTGATGGTGATGGTGGTGGTAGTAATGGTGATGGTGATGGTGGTGGTAGTAATGGTGATGGTGATGGTGGTGGTAGTATTGGTGATTGTGATGGTGGTGGTGGTAGTAATGGTGGTGGTGGTAGTAATGGTGATGGTGGTGGTGGTAGGAATGGTGATGGTGGTGGTAGTAATGGTGATGGTGGTGGTAGTAATGGTGATGGTGGTGGTGGTAGTACTAATGGTGATGGTGGTGGTGGTAGTAGTAATGGTGATGGTGGTGGCGGGGATAGTAATGGTGATGGTGGTGGTAGTAATGGTGATGGTGGTGGTAGTAATGGTGGTGGTGGTGGGGATAGTAATGGTGATGGTGGTGGTAGTAATGGTGGTGGTAGCAATGGTGATGGTGGTGGTGGTAGTAATGTTGATGGTGGTGGTGGTGGAGGTATTAATGGTGATGGTGGTGGTGGTTGTAATGGTGATGGTGGTGGTGGGAGTAGAAATGGTGATAGTGGTGGTGGTGGTATTAATGGTGATGGTAATAGTGTTAGTAATGGTGGTGGTAGTAGTAAGGGTGATGGTGGTGCTGGTAGTAATGTTGATGGTGGTGGTAGTAATGGTCATGGTGGAGGTGGTAGTAGTAATGGTGATGGTGGTGGTAGTAGTAATGGTGGTGGTGGTGGTAGTAGTAATGGTGGTGGTGGTAGTAGTAATGGTGATGGTGGTGGTAGTAATGGATATGGTGGTAGTGGTAGTAATGTTGACGGTGGTGGTGGTAGAAATGGTGATGGTGGTGGTAGTAGTAATGGTGATGGTGGTGGTAGTAATGATGATGGTGATGGTAGTATTGGTGATGGTGGTAGTGGTAGTAATGCTGATGGTGGTGGTGGTAGTAATGGTGATGTTGGTGGTATAAATGGTGATGTTGATGGTGTTGGAGGTAGTAATGGTGATGGTGGTGGTTGTGGTAGTAATGGTGATGGTGGTAGTAATGGTGATGGTGGTGGTGGTAGTAGTAATATTGATGGTGGCGGTAGTATTAATGGTGATGGTGGTTGTGGAAGTGATGGTGTTGGTGGTAGTAATGGTGATGATGGTGGTGGCAGTAGTAATGGTGATGGTGGTGGTAGTAATGGAGATGGTGGTGGTGGTAGTACTAATGGTGGTGGTGGTGGTAGTAATGGTGGTGGTGGAAGTAATGGTGGTGGAGGTTGGTAGCAGCAATGGTGATGGTGGTGGTGGTAGTAATGGTGATTGTGGTGGTAGTATTAATGGTGATGATGGTGGTAGTAGTAATGGTGATGGTGGTGGTAGAAGTAATGGTGATGGTGGTGGTGGTAGTGGTGGTGATGGTGCTGGTAGTAATGGTTATGGTGGTGGTAGTAATGGTGATGGTGGTGGTAGTGATGGTGATGGTGGTGGTAGTAGTAATGGTGATGGTGGTGGTAGTAGTAATGGTGATGGTGGTGGTGGTAGTAATGGAGATGGTGGAGGTGGTAGTAGTAATGGTGATGGTGGTGGTGGTAGTATTAATGGTGATGATGTTGGTGGGGGTAGTAATGGTAATGGTGGTGGTAGTAATGGTGATGGTGGTGGTGGTAGTAATGGTGGTGGCAATGATGATGGTGGTGGTGGTAGTAATGGTGATGGTGGTGGTGGAGGGGGTATTAATGGTGATGGTGGTGGTGGTTGTAATGGTGATGGTGGTGGTGGGAGTAGAAATGGTGATAGTGGTTGTGGTGGTAGTAATGGTGATGGTGGTAGTGGTAGTAATGGTGATGGTGGTGGTGGTAGTAAGGTTAATGGTGGTGGTGGTAGTAGTAATGCTGATGGTGGTGGTAGTAATGGTGATGGTGGTGGTAGTAATGTTGGTGGAGGCAATGGTGATGGTGGTGGCGGTGGTAGTAATGGTGATGGTGGTGGTAGTAGTAATGGTGGTGAATGTAGTAATGGTGATGGTGGTGGTGGTAGTAGTAATGGTGTTGGTGGTGGTAGTAGTAATTATGATGGTGGTGGTAGTAATGGTGATGGTGGTGGTGGTAATGGTGATCATGGTGGTAGTAATGGTGATGGTGGTAGTAATGGTGATGGTGGTAGTGGTGCTAATAATCGTGATGGTGGTGGTAGTAATGGTGATGGTGGTGGTGGTAGAAATGGTGATGTTGGTGGTGGTGGTAGTAATGGTGAATTTGGTGGTGGTGGTAGTAGTAATTGTGTTGGTGGTGGTGGTAGTATTTATGATGGTGGTGGTGGTGGTGGTAGTGATGGTGATGGTGATGGTGATTGGAAGTAGTAATGGTGATGGTGGTGAAGGTAGTAGTTATGGAGATGGTGGTGGTGTAAATATTAATGGTGATGGTGGTGGTGGTAGTAGTAATGGTGATGAGGGTGGTGGTAGTAGTAATGGTGATGGTGGTGGTGGTTGTAGTAATGGTGATGGTGGTTGTGGTAGTAGTAATAGTGATGGTGGTGGTAGTTGTAATGGTGATGGTGGTGTTGGTAGTAATGGTGATGGTGATGGTGGTGGTGGTAGTAATGGTGATGGTGATGGTGGTGGTAATAATGGTGATGGTGGTGGTGGTAGTAATGGTGATGGTGATGGTGGTGGTGGTAGTATTGGTGATGGTGATGGTGGTGGTGGTAATAATGGTGATGGTGATAGTGGTGGTGGTAGTAATGGTGATGGTGATGGTGGTGGTAGTAATGGTGATGGTGATGGTGGTGGTAGTAATGGTGATGGTGATGGTGGTGGTAGTATTGGTGATTGTGATGGTGGTGGTGGTAGTAATGGTGGTGGTGGTAGTAATGGTGATGGTGGTGGTGGTAGGAATGGTGATGGTGGGGGTAGTAATGGTGATGGTGATGGTGGTGGTAGTAATGGTGATGGTGATGATGGTGGTAGTAATGGTGATGGTGGTGGTAGTAGAAGTAATGGTGATGGTGGTGGTGGTAATGGTGATGGTGGTGCAGGTGGTTGTAATGGTGATGGTGGTGGTGGTAGTAGTAATGGTGATGGTGGTGGTAGTTTTGGTGATGGTGATGGTGGTGGTAGTTTTGGTGATGGTGATGGTGGTGGTGGTAGTAATGGTGATGGTGTTGGTGGTAGTAATGGAATTGGTGATGGGTGTGGTAGAAATGGTGATGGTGGTAGTGGTAGTCATGGTGATGGTGTTGGTGTTGGTGGTAGTAATGATGATGGTGATGGTAGTAATGGTGATGGTGGTGGTATAATGGTGATGGTGATAGTGGTGGTAGTAATGGTGATGGTGGTGGTAGTAGTAATGGTGATGGTGTTGGTGGTGGTGGTGGTGGTAGTGATGGTGATGGTGATGGTGGTGTTAGTAATGGTGATGGTGGTTTGTGGTGGTAGTAGTAATGGTGATGGTGGTGGTGGTGGTAGTAAAGTTGATGGTGGTGGTGGTAGTAGTAATGGTGATGGTGTTGGTAGTAATGATGATGGTGGTGGTAGTAATGGTGATGGTGGTGATGGTGATGGTGGTGGTAGTAATGGTGATGGTGGTAGTAATGGTGGTGGTGGTAGTAATGGTGACAGTGGTGGTGGTAGTAATGGTGATGGTGATGGTGGTGGTGGTAATTGTGATGGTCATGGTGGTGGTAGTGATGGTGATGGTGAGGGGGTGGTGGTAGTAATGATAATGGTGATGGTGGTGGTGGTAATAATGGTGATGGTGGTGGTAGTAATGATGATGGTGATGGTGGTGGTTTTAATGGTGATGGTGATGGTGGTGTTAGTAATGGTGACGGTGGTGGTAGTATTAAAAGTGATGGTGGTGGTATTGGTAGTAATGGTGATGGTGGTGGTAGTAATGGTGATGGTGGTGGTGGTAGTAGTAATGGTGATGGTGGTGGTGGTAGTAATGGTGATAGTGGTGGTGGTAGTAGTAATGGTGATGGTGGTGTTGGTGGTGGTAGTAATGTTGATGGTGGTGGTGGTAGTAATGGTGATGTTGGTGGTGGTAGTAATGCTGATGGTGGTGGTAGTAGTAGTTTTGATGGTGGTGGTAGTAGTAATGGTGATGGTGGTGGTGGTAGTAATGGCGATGGTGGTGGTGGTAGTAATGGTGATGGTGGTGGTGATAGTAGTAGTAATGGTGATTGTGGAGGTGGTAGTATTAATGGTGATGGTGGTGGTTGTGGTAGTAGTAATGGTGATGAAGGTGGTGGTAGTAGTAATGGTGATGGTGGTGGTGGTAGCAGTTACGGAAAGGGTGATTGTGGTAGTATTAATGGTTTTGGTGGTGGTGGTAGTAGTAATGGTGATGAAGGTGGTGGTAGTAGTAATGATGGTGGTGGTAGTAGTAATGGTGATGGTGGTGGTGGTATTAGTAATGGTGATGTTGGTGGTTGTAGTAGTAATGATGATCGTGGTGGTGGTAGTTATGATGATGGTGGTGGTGGTAATTACGGTGATGGTGATGGTGGTGAGGGTAGTAATGGTGATGGTGGTAGTAATGGTGATAGTGGTGGTGATAATAATGGTGATGGTGGTGGTAGTAATGGTTATGGTGGTGGTGGTAGTAATGGTGATGGTGGTGGTAGTAATGGTGATGGTGGTGGTAGTAGTAATGGTGATTGTGGTGGTGTTAGTAGTAATGGTGATGGTGGTGGTGGTAGTAATGGTGATGGTGGTGGTGGTAGTAGTAATGGTGATTGTGGTGGTGGTAGTAGTAATGGTGATGGTGGTGGTGGTAGTAATGGTGGTGGTGGTGGTAGTAGTACTGGTGATGGTGGTAGTAATGGTGATGGTGAAGGTGTTTGTGGTAGTAATGGGGATGGTGGAAGTGGTAGTAATAGTGATGGTTATGGTGGTGGTGGTAGTAATGGTGATGGTGATGGTGGTGGTAGTAATTGTGATGGTGATGGTGGTGGTGGTAGTAATGGTGATGATGATTGTGGTGGTGGTAGTAGTGGTGATGGTGGTGGTAGTATTGGTGACGGAGGTGGTGGTAGTAATGGTGATGGTGATGGTGGTGGTTGTAGTACTGGTGATGGTAATGGTGGTGGTGGTAGTAATGGTGATGGTGATGGTGGTGGTGGTAGTAATGGTGATGGTGATGGTGGTGGTGGTAGTAATGGTGATGGTGATGGTGGTAATAATAGTGATGGTGATGGCGGTGGTGGTGGTAGTAGTAATGGTGATGGTGGTGGTGGTAGTAATGGTGATGGTGGTGGTAGTAATGGTGATGGTGATAATGGTGGTAGTAATGGTGATGGTGATGGTGGTGGTAGTAATGGTGATGGTGATGGCAGTAATGGTGATGGTGGTGGTGGTAGTTATGATATTGGTGATTGTGGTAGTAATAGTGATGGTGATGAAGGTGGTAGTAGTATTGGTGATGTTGGTGGTGGTAGTAATGGTGATGGTGATGGTGGTGGTAGTATTGGTGATTGTGATGGTGGTGGTGGTAGTAATGGTGGTGGTGGTAGTAATGGTGAGGGTGGTAGTGGTAGGAATGGTGATGGTGGTGGTAGTAATGGTGATGGTGATGGTGGTGGTAGTAATGGTGATGGTGATGATGGTGGTAGTATTGGTGATGGTGGTGGTAGTAGTAGTAATGGTGATGGTGGTGGTGGTGGTAATGGTGATGGTGGTGCAGGTGGTTGTAATGGTGATGGTGGTGGAGGTAGTAGTAATGGTGATGGTGGTGGTAGTTTTGGTGATGGTGATGGTGGTGGTGGTAGTAATGGTGATGGTGGTGGTGGTAGTAATGGTATTGGTGATGGGTGTGGTAGAAATGGTGATGGTGGTAGTGGTAGTCATGGTGATGGTGTTGGTGGTGGTGGTAGTAATGATGATGGTGATGGTAGTAATGGTGATGGTGGTGGTATAATGGTGATGGTGATAGTGGTGGTAGTAATGGTGACGGTGGTGGTAGTAGTAATGGTGATGGTGTTGGTGGTGATGGTGGTGGTGGTAGTGATGGTGATGGTGATGGTGGTGTTAGTAATGGTGATAGTGGTTTGTGGTGGTAGTAGTAATGGTGATGGTGGTGGTGGTAGTAATGTTGATGGTGGTGGTGGTAGTAATGGTGATGGTGTTGGTAGTAATGATGATGGTGGTGGTGGTGGTAGTAATGGTGATGGTGATGGGGGTGATGGTGATGGTGGTGGTAGTAATGGTGATGCTGGTGGTAGTAATGGTGATGGTGGTAGTAATGGTGGTGGTGTTAGTAATGGTGATGGTGATGGTGGTGGTGGTAGTAATGGTGATGGTGATGGTGGTGGTGGTAATTGTGATGGTCATGGTGGTGGTAGTAATGGTGATGGTAATGGGGGTGGTGGTAGTAATGATAATGGTGATGGTGGTGGTGGTGGTGGTAATAATGGTGATGGTGGTGGTAGTAATGATGATGGTGATGGTGGTGGTTTTAATGGTGATGGTGGTGTTAGTAATGGTGATGGTGGTGGTAGTATTAAAAGTGATGGTGGTGGTATTGGTAGTAATGGTGATGGTGGTGGTAGTAATGGTAATGGTGGTGGTAGTATTAATGGTGATGGTGGTGGTGGTAGTAATGGTGATAGTGGTGGTGGTAGTAATGGTGGTGGCAATGTAGATGGTGGTGGTGGTGGTAGTAATGGTGATGGTGGTGGTGGAGGGGGTATTAATGGTGATGGTGATGGTGGTAGTAATGGTGATGGTGGTAGTGGTAGTAATGGTGATGGTGGTGGTGGTAGTAAGCGTAATGGTGGTGATGGTAGTAGTAATG
The DNA here is from genome assembly GCA_030762935.1 of Hymenopus coronatus. NCBI lineage: Eukaryota > Metazoa > Arthropoda > Insecta > Mantodea > Hymenopodidae > Hymenopus > Hymenopus coronatus. The sequence goes on along the minus strand of CM060887.1, from coordinate 89,157,899 downwards.
GTGATGGTGGTGGTAGTAATGGTGATGGAGGTGGTGGTAGTAATGGTGGTGGTGGCAATGGTGATGGTGGTGGTGGTAGTAATGGTGATGGTGGTGGTAGTAGTAATGGTGGTGAATGTAGTAATGGTGATGGTGGTGGTGATAGTAGTAATGGTGTTGGTGGTGGTAGTAGTAATTATGATGGTGGTGGTAGTAACGGTGATGGTGGTGGTGGTAGTAATGATGATGGTGGTGGTGGTAGTAATGGTGTTGGTGGTGGTGCTGGTGGTAGAAATGGTAATGTTGGTGGTGGTGGTAGTAATTGTGCTGGTGGGTGTGGTAGTATTTATGATGGTGGTGGTGGTAGTAATGGTGATGGTGGTGGTGATTGGAAGTAGTAATGGTGATGGTGATGGTGGTAGTATTAATGGTGATGGTGGTGGTGGTAGTATTAATGGTGATGGTGGTGGTAGTAGTAGTAATGGTGATGAAGGTGGTGATAGTAGTAAGGGTGATGGTGGTGAAGGTAGTAGTTATGGAGATGGTGGTGGTGTAAATATTAATGGTGATGGTGGTGGTGGTAGTAGTAATGGTGATGAAGGTGGTGGTAGTAGTAATGGTGGTGGTAGTAGTAATGGTGATGGTGGTGGTGGTTGTAGTAATGGTGATGGTGGTTGTGGTTATAGTAATGGTGATGGTGGTCTTAGTTGTAATGGTGATGGTGGTGTTGGTAGTAATGGTGATGGTGATGGTGGTGGTGGTAGTAATGGTGATGGTGGTGGTAGTAATGGTGATGGTGATGGTGGTGGTGGTAGTAATGGTGATGGTTATGGTGGTAGTGGTAGTATTGGTGATGGTGATGGTGGTAATAATGGTGATGGTGATGGTGGTGGTGGTAGTAATGGTGATGGTGATGGTGGTGGTAGTAATGGTGATGGTGGTGGTAGTATTGGTGTTTGTGATGGTGGTGGTGGTAGTAATGGTGGTGGTAGTAATGGTGATGGTGGTAGTAATGGTGATGGTAGTAATTGTGATGGTGATGGTAGTGGTAGTAATGGTGATGGTGATGATGGTGGTAGTAATGGTGATGGTGGTGGTAGTAGTAGTAATGGTGATGGTGGTGGTGGTGGTAATGGTGATGGTAGTGCAGGTGATTGTAATGGTGATGGTGGTGGTAGTAGTAATTTTGATGGTGGTGGTAGTTTTGGTGATGGTGATGGTGGTGGTGGTAGTAATGGTGATGGTGGTGGTATTAGTAATGGTGATGGTTATGGTGGTGGTAGAAATGGTGATGGTGGTAGTGGTAGTCATGGTGATGGTGTTGGTGGTGGTGGTAGTAATGATGATGGTGATGGTGGTGATGGTAGTAATGGTGATGGTGGTGGTATAATGGTGATGGTGATAGTGGTAGTAGTAATGGTGATGGTGTTGGTGGTGATGGTGGTGGTGGTAGTGATGGTGATGGTGATGGTGGTTGTTAGTAATGGTGATGGTGGTTTGTGGTGATAGTAGTAATGGTGATGGTTATGGTGGTAGTAATGTTGATGGTGGTGGTGGTAGTAGTAATGGTGATGGTGTTGTTAGTAATGATGATGGTGGTGGTGGTAGTAATGGTGATGGTGATGGTGGTGATGGTGGTGGTAGTAATGGTGATGGTGGTGGTAGTAATGGTGATGGTGGTATTAATGGTGGTGGTAGTAATGGTGACAGTGGTGGTGGTAGTAATGGTGATGGTGATGGTGGTGGTAGTAATGGTGATGGTGATGGTGGTGGTGGTAATTGTGATGGTCATGGTGGTGGTAGTAATGGTGATGGTGAGGGGGGTGGTGGTAGAAATGATAATGGTGTTGGTGGTGGTAATAATGGTGATGGTAGTAATGATGATGGTGATGGAGGTGGTTTTAATGGTGATGGTGATGGTGGTGTTAGTAATGGTGATGGTGGTGGTAGTATTAATGGTGATGGTGGAGGTATTGGTAGTAATGGTGATGGTGGTGGTAGTAATGGTGATGGTGGTGGTGGTAGTAATAATGGTGATGATGGTGGTGGTAGTAGTAATGGTGATGGTGGTGGTGGTAGTAATGGTGATGGTGGTTGTGGTAGTAGTAATGATGATGGTGGTGTTGGTGGTGGTAGTAATGTTGATGGTGGTGGTGTTGGTAGTAGTAGTGGTGATGGTGGTGGTGGTAGTAGTGGTGGTGATGGTGGTGTTGGTGGTGGTAGTAATGTTGATGGTGGTGGTGGTAGTAGTAGTGGTGATGGTGGTGGTGGTAGTAATGGTGATGGTGTTAGTGGTGGTGGTTTTGCTAGTATTGGTGATGGTGGTAGTGTTGGTAGTAATGGTGATGGTGATTGTGGTGGTGGTTGTAATGGTGATGGTGATGGTGGTGGTGGCAAAAAGGTGATGGTGATGGTGTTAGTGGTGGTAGTAATTGTGGTGGTGGTGGTAGAAATGGTGATGGTGGTGGTAGTAATGGTGATGGTGTTGGTGGTGGTGGTAGTAATGTTGATGGTGATGGTAGTAGTGGTGATAGTAATGGTGATCGTGGTGGTGGTGGTAGTAATGGTGATGGTGGTAGTGGTGGTAGTAATGGTGATGGTGGTGATGGTGGTGGTAATGGTGATTGTGATGGTGAAGGTGGTAGTAGTAATGGTGATGGTGTTGGTGGTGATGGTGGTGGTGGTAGTAATAGGGATGGTGGTGGTGGTAGTAATAGGGATGGTGGTGGTGGTAGTAATAGGGATGGTGGTGGTGGTGGTGGTAGTAGTAATGGTGATGGTGTTGGTGGTGATGGTGGTGGTGGTAGTAATGGTGATGGTGATGTTGGTAGTAATAGGGATGGTGGTGGTGGCAGTAATGGTGATGGTGACGGTGGTGGTAGTAATGGTGATGGTGGTGATGGTGGTAGTATTGGTGATCGTGATGGCGGTGGTGGTTGTAATGGTGATGGTGATGGTGGTGGTAGTAATGGTGATGGTGGTGGTAGTAATTGTGATGGTGATGGTGGTGGTGTTATGGTGATGGTGAAGGTGGTGGTAGTAATGGTGAGGGTGATGGTGGTAGTGGTGGTAATAATGGTGATGGTGATGGTGGTGGGGGTTGTAGTTGTAATGCTGATGGTGGTGGTAGTAATGGTGATGGTGATGGTGGTGGTAGTAATGGTGATGGTGATGGTGGTGGTGGTAGTTATGGTGATGGTAATGGTGGTGGTGGAAGTAATGATGATGGTGATGGTGGTAGTAATGGTGATGGCGGTGGTGGTGGTAGTAATGGAGATGGTGATGGTGGTGGTAGTAGTAATGGTGATGTTGGTGGTGTTGGTAATGGTGATGGTGGTGGTAATGGTGATGGTTGTGGTAGTAATGGTGATGGTGGTGGTAGTAATGGTGATGATGATGGTGGTGGTGGCTGTAGTAATGGTTATGGTGATGGTGGTGGTGGTAGTAATGGTGATGGTGGTGGTAGTAGTAATGGTGATGGTGGTGGTAGTAATGGTGATGATGTTGGTGGTGGTGGTGCTAGTATTGGTGATGGTGATGGTGGTAGTGGTGGTAGTAATGCTGATGGTGATGGTGGTGGTGGTGATAAGTAATGGAGATGATGATGGCGGTAGTGGTGGTAGTAATGGTGATGGTGGTGGTAGTAATGGTGATGGTGATGTTGGTAGTGGTGATAGTAATGGTGATGGTGGTGGTAGAAATGGTGATGGTGGTAGTGGTGGTAGTAATGGTGATGATGGTGGTGGTGGTAGTAATGGTGATGGTGGTGGTATTATTGGTGATGGTGATGGTGGTGGTCGTAGTAATGGTGATGGTGATGGTGGTGGGAATAATGGTGACGGTTATTGTGGTAGTAATGGTGATGGTGGTGGTAGTAATGGTGATGGTGGTGGTGATGTTAGTAGTAATGGTGATTGTGGTAGTAGTATTAATAGTGTTGGTGGTGGTGGTTGTAGTAATGGTGATGAAGGTGGTGGTACTAGTAATGGTGTGGGTGGTGGTGGTAGTAGTTTTGGAGCGGGTGGTGGTGGTAGTATTAATGGTGATGGTGGTGGTGGTGGTAGTAGTAATGGTGATGAAGGTGGTGGTAGAAGTAATGGTGGTGGTGGTAATAGTAATGGTGATGGTGGTGGTGGTAGTAGTAATGGTGATGGTGTTGGTGGTGGTAGTAATGGTGATGTTGTGGTGGTAGTAGTAATGGTGATGGGGGTGGTGGTAGTAATGGTGATGGTGGTGGTGGTAGTAATGGTGATGGTGAAGGTGGTGGTGGTGGTAGTAATGGTGATGGTGTGGTGGTGGTAGTAATTGTGATGGTGGTGGTGGTAGTAATGGTGATGGTGATGGTGGTGGTAGTAATGGTGATGGTGGTGGTGGTAGTAATGGTGATGAAGGTGGTGGTGGTAGTAATGGTGATGATGGTGGTGGTAATAATGGTGATGGTGGTAGTAATGGTGATGGTGAAGGTGGTAATAACGGTGATGGTGATGGTGGTGGTAGTAATGGTGATGGTGGTGTTGGTAGTAATGGTGATTGTGGTGGTGGTAATAATGGTGATTGTGGTGGTAGTAGTAATGGTGATGGTGATGGTGGTGGTAGTAATGGTGATGGTGGTGGTCATAATGGTGATGGTGATGGTGGTGGTGGTAGTAATGGTGATGGTGATGATGGTGGTGGTAGTAATGGTGATGGTGATGATGGTGGTTGTGGGAGTAATGTTGATGGTGATGGTGATGGTGGTGGTAGTAATGGTGGTGGTGGTGTTAGTAATGGTGATGGTAGTAATGGTGGTGGTGGCGGTGGTGGTAGTAATGGTTTCGGTATTGGTAGTAATGGTGATGGTGGTGGTGGAGGTAGTAATGGTGGTGGTGGTGGTAGTAATGTGGTGGAGGTAGTTATGGTGGTGGTAGTAATGGTGGTGGTGGAGATAGTAATGGTGATGTTGGTGGTAATAATGGTGGTGGTGGTAGTAATGGTGATTGTGGTGGTGGTAGTAATGGTGATGGAGTTGTTGGTAGAGGTGGTGTTGGTAGTAGTGGTGGTGGTAGTAATGGTGATGGTGGTGGTTCGGTAGTGGTCATGGAGGTAGTAATGGTGATGGTGGTGGTGGTAATAATGGTGGTAGTAGTGGTGATGGTGGTGTTGGTAGTAATAGTGATGGTGGTGGTAGTAATGGTGGTGGTGGTGCGGGTGGTAACTGTGGTGGTGGTGGTGTAAGTAGTAATGGTGATGGTGGTGGTAGTAATGGTGATGGTGGCGGTGGTGGTAGTAATGGTGATGGTGGTGTTGGTGGTATTAATGGTGATGGTGGTGGTTGTAGTAGTGGTGGTGGTATTAGTGGTGGTGGTGGATGTAATGGTTATGGTGGGGGTGGTAGTAGTGGTGGTGGTGGTAGTAGTGGTGGTGGTAGTAATGGTGAGGGTGGTGGTGGTAGTAGTGGTGGTGGAGGTAGTAATGGTGATGATGGTAATAATGGTGGTGGTAATAATGGTTATTGTGGTGGTGGTAGTAATGGTGATGGAGTTGTTGGTGGTGGTGGTAGTAGTGGTGGTGGTGGTAGTAATGGTGATGGTGGTGGTTGCGGTAGTGGTTGTGGTGGTAGTAATGGTGATGGTGGTGGTGGTAATAATGGAGGTGGTAGTAGTGGTGATGGTGGTGTTGGTAGTAATAGTGATGGTGGTGGTAGTAGTGATGGTGGTGGTAGTAATGGTGATGGTGATGGTGGTGGTGGTGTAAGTAGTAATGGTGATGGTGGTGGTAGTAATGGTGATGGTGGCGGTGGTGGTAGTAATGGTGATGGTGGTGTTGGTGGTAGTAATGGTGGTGGTGGTAGTAGTGGTGGTGGTAGTAGTGGTGGTGGTGGTAGTAATGGTGATGGTGGAGGTGGTAGTAGTGAAGGTGGTGGTAGTAGTAGTGGTGGTAGTAATGGTGAGGGTGGTGGTTGGATGTAGTGGTGGTGGTGGTATTTATGGTGATGGTGGTAGTAATGGTGATTGTGATGCTGGTAGTAGTGGTGATGTTGGTAGTGGTAGTAATAGTGATGGTGGTGGTGGTAGTGTTGGTGGTAGTAGTAATGGTGATGGTGGTGGTGGTAGTAGTGGTGGTGGTGGTAGTAATGGTGATGGTGGCGGTGGTGGTAGTAGTGGTGGTGGTGGTAGTAGAAATGGTGATGGTGGTGGTGGTAGTAATGGTGATGGTGGCGGTGGTGGTAGTAATGGTGATGGTGGCGGTGGTGGTAGTAATGGTGGTGGTGGCGGTGGTGGTAAAATGGTGATGGTGGTGGTTGTAGTCATGGTGATGTTGGCGGATGTGGTAGTAGTAGTGATGGTGGTGGTGGTGGTGGAAGTAATGGTGATGGTGGTGGTGGTAGTAATGGTGATGGTGGTGGTGGTTGTAGTAATGGGGGTGGAGGCGGTGGTGGTAGTAGTGGTGGTGGTGGCTGTGGTGGTAGTAATGGTGATGGTGGCGGTGGTGGTAGTAATGGTGGTGGTGGCGGTGGTGGTGGTAGTAGTAGTAATGGTGATGGTGGTGGTGGTGATAGTAGTGGTGGTGGTGGTAGTAGTAATGGTGATGGTGGTGGTGGTTGTAATGGTGATGGTGGCGGTGGTGGTGGTAGTAGTAATGGTGATGATGTTGGTAGTAATGGTGATGGTCGTCGTGGTAGTAGTGGTGGTGGTGGTGGTGGTTGTAGTATGATGGTGGTGGCGGTGGTGGTAATAGTAGTGGTGGTGGTGGTAGTCGTGGTGGTGGTTGCGGTGGTGTAATTGGTGTTGGTGGCGGTGATGGTGATGGTTGTAATAGTGGTGGTGGCGGTGGTGGCAGTATTGGCGGTGGTGGTAATAGTTGTGGTGGCGGTGTTGGTAGTAGTGGTGGCGGTGGTAGTATTAGTAGTGGTGGAGGTGGCGGTGGTGGTAGTAGTGGTGGCGGTGGTGGTAATAGTGGTGGTGGTGGCGGTAGTGGTATTAGTGGTGGAGGTGGCGGTGGTGGTAGTTGTGGTGGTGATGGCGGTGATGGAAGTAGTGGTGGTGGTGAAGGCGGTGGTGGTAGTGATGGTTGTGGCGGTGGTGGTAGTAGTGCTCTAATAGCTCCCTGAGAGAAAGAAATATTTGCTTTCCATCGAATGACTACCGCCGCATAGTGACTCCTGTTCCCTTCATATTGGAAAAAGTACGAGCGTGTACTGAACCAAACATGGAGCATAACTACTTTCAAGTGGGGCTCGATGAAAACGATCTAGGTTCCAGAATAACGTTTGAGCAATAGAGAATATGCTAGATATGAACAGACTTAGTGAGAAACTAAGAAGAGACCACCAAGAGTAGGGGAAGGTCAAGAAACTACCTTGGGATCGAGCGACGTAAGTTATACGAGCTGGGAAGACCATTGATAAACTCGCCCAGTAGTAAAAGAGGGCGTTAAATACTACCAAATAAAACCCAGTATCTTCCTGGCATACGTATATGACCCAGTGGCGAGTAATACAAACATTTTGTACCCAATGATTTTCATAGTAGCACTGTATTAGTAGATAATATATTTTAATGTAGGTTAATTGAAGCTATTAAGAGGTGGAAAAATACTAGAAAAGTCATGGATAAAGAACAAGGAAGAATTGTGAAAAAAGAAAGTAGTGGAACGAGTATTCTTACAAAGCATTGATGGAGCTAATGACAGAAATGAAAACTACCGTTCATTAATGCTACAAATAACCAAATTGATGATAAAAATATGTAATTTAAGGCAAATGGCACCAAAGCTGATTTATGCTAGTGGTACTGAAAATAGAATATTTATGCTAAAATAGATGCAGTAAGTTGCGAGCTAAGAGCAGAATTTAGGAATAGCAATGCAGGGCTTAACACAAAGCTGAGGAAAACAGATTTGGAGGCGAAGTCTCTGAAACCTAAGATGGAGGAAAGTTTACAACTGACTGATAAGAAAGCGGGATCATTATGTTAATCTGTAAAAGAATGGTTAGAATCGGCTAAATGAAGCCACACTTAGAGAAGGGAGACAAATAATTAGGTTAAAACATGGGTTAGTCAGACCGCCACCCGCAGGGGGAACTAGTTTGATGAATCATATAGAAAGAAGCACAAAAATGATGAGTGAAAAATAAAGAATTCTGACCAGAAAGGCAGATCAAAAGATTAACGAAGCAATAAAAGAAAATTGATATAAGGGAAATGTACGGGCTGGTTCAATAAATTTAGAACGAAGAGATGAAAGCATTAGAATTATTTCTGAAATACGTAGCAACTAAGAAAGTGACGAAAATTTGTGTGAAAAGAATTTTAAAAATTTGCACATAGAAGTAGCTAAAAATTAATCGACATAAACACCTCAATATTTGACGATTACTTAGGGGACAACCTCATTCAATTCCTAAAACAATTAAACCAACATTTTTGTATTGAGAGGGTTGTATTGTGAGAAATTTCTTAAAAAAATAGCGCTAGGGAGTGGTTGAGGCTAAACGTTATTTAGCCATGAGGATTATAATACTTTCAAAGATTTATTATTATCTAGATTTTGGGGATAGGAAGTACACGTTTAAAACTATCCATAGAGATATTTGACCCTCATAAGGACACTAGAATATCAGACAAATTTCTTAGAATAGTGAATAAATGTAAGTTCCTAAATCCAAAAACACTGTTGGAACCTGGACTGAAACTGAGTTGTCATTAGACTTTTTCCCATATATATATATATATATATATATATATATATATATATATATATATATATATATATATATATAATACTCGAGCATAGGTAGCACTAAATAATTTAGTGGTACTTGGGCACAAGAATTTCGCTACAGTATTTGATTTGTTGCAATACACGAGAGAACGAAGTAGTACGAATTCCTCGTAGGAAAATTATGATAAAAATCGCAACAAATTTCCTGAGTAAGGGGCAGTCAGAAACAGAATTTCAGAAACTGCAATGGCTGATTTGATGTCTGGATTTTTTTTAGAATAATTACGCGTTTAAGAATGTGAGTTTTGACAAAATGTACAGTGAAAGTAGAAAATCATCGGAAATTATGTTGAATTTCATTGAAACAAACCGAAGGCCAATATATAGTGAACATGGCAACATCTTTTCTGCGTTTCAAGGCTGGAAATGTATGGCTAGCAAGAAGTGAGTTCCACTGGAAGAAACTATTGAACTGTTCGAGTGAACCGAATCAGATTGCACAGGCGTTCCGTCTGGGACTGGCATTCGGGGGTTTGCTCTCCGTTCACTGCGCACTCTGGTTCTTGGGTTTCCGTGGTTTTCCTGGGGCCACTTAGGCGAATGCTGGTATGCTGTATATTACCACTGTTCCCTTCCTTTTCATACTTTCATTTTATTTCCCTTCTTCATCTTTCAGGCCGGCGAAGATTGGCTTGAGGCTTTGCAAGTAGACGCCACTGTTGCTTGCTCCAAGTGAAATACTTCCCCTGGTTGCACTGGTTGAGGCTAGGTCTCATTGTAGAGGCCTCTTTTTGGTTTTCCAGGGCTTGTAAAGCCTCCGTGGCGCGCCAGGCTGCTAGCTAGTGAACTGTTAGGATCTTGCGTGCCTCTCTGCGCTTAGCTCCGTCGTTTCCTGTGTGCTGGCTTGTGACTTCCCTTTCCCTGGGAGTGTAGGCCGCAATAGATCAGTGCCTGGTCACCGCTTCCGAGATGTCCCCCGCTGCTAATATGCTCTACTCTCTGCTGGTCGAGTGAGGGATTCTCGGTCCGAGTGGATGTTAACAAGTGCTGCTCTCATATTTACTTATCGTGTTTATTTTCGCTTCGAGATTTTTCGATCAACTTACTCACTTCATTGTGATTTGTTTCTTTTGTTCTTCAGAGTTATTTTCTTCGCTACAGCTGTTTGTTACCGTACCTTGTGGCCACGGTGCAATGCGCCCACGGATGATTGTGCTACACAATGTATTTCACCATCAGGTTCTAATACTTTACCATTAAAACCGCACATATTCACGCACCAAGCTTGTCACGCATTAGTCACGTAGTATCTCTACTGATAGATTGTCGCAACGCCGAAACCTTGCACTGGATACGTACGACCTTGACGAAGCTGACCCTGACGTAAAGCGTGCTCGCTCTTCATCTGTGGACGACGATACTGCTGCTGGTTGAAAACAACCTAAGCACCCCTTCGACCGTCTCCAGCTGTGAATTTTACCATCACTTTAGCTACACAAAACCAGTACTCCAGTCTTCTTTTGGACGAATCATTGCCATCTGTTTCTGCACAGCCTGCGGTTTCTGAAACATCAGCTCCGCGACTGTCCAAACCTCCACCAATTTTTGTCGCTCCCTGCCACGACAACATATTTTCTTCTCTCATGTCTACCCTTTCTTGGAAGTTCAACATCCCTTTTCGCGCAAGCTACACGAGAAACGGTATTAAACTTCTTCTGGATACTTTCTCAGATTTTGCCACTGTCAAGCATTTTCTCGAGAATGAAAAAGTTCAGTTTTATTCTTTCACTCCAAACACGAACCCTATTGTTCGATATGCACTTAAAGGCCTACTTCCTGACACTCCTCTAGACGACATCAAACATGAGCTGCAAATTCAAAATATCGAACTCCTGCACATACGGCAACTTTATAGAAACAGCGTGAGCCGTGCATTAGGTCCTCTGACTTGGAATGTTCATGGCCTTCCAAATAAGCTGCAAGAGTTTTGAGTGTTACTTCACACCGAAGCTATTGACGTCGCCTTAGTGCAAGAAACGCATTCGCGTCAGATTGGCAGCATACCTTATTATACATCTTATCGTCATCCCCATTCCGCTCAACCCATTGGCGGGACCTGCATCACATTAAATCCTATATTCTTCATGTTTGTGTTCCAATTCCAGCTATGCTAAAGTCCGTCTATTGTATTGCTGCGAAACTCCAGATACGAGGTGCGGAGGCCACCATTGGGTCAGTTTATCGTCCGCCTACGTCTAAGCTTGTCGATTTTCTCCACGACCTGGATGCTGTAACTCACTCAGGAAAGTTTCTGCTTGGTGGCGATTTCAACGACAAACGCAAGGAATGGCATGCTTGAACGAACACTCCCGCTGGGACGACCTTACTTCATCACTCCGAACGCTGTTATTATGATATTATTTCCCCGGATACACCTACCCACATGCATTCCGATCGCTCTAAGGACATACTCGATACTTTTTTTCTGACCTGCAGTCAATTTCCTACTCTGTATACACCATTCCTGATTTATCATCCGACCACCTTCCTGTCCTGATGGTTATGAATGTTTACTCTCCTCGTGTGCATCCGCCAATGATTCCTGTTGTGACCACTAACTGGTCTGCATACAAAGAGTACCTTACTGCCTCTCTCCCCTCTCCTTCTCACTTTGCTGATATATCACAGCCTAAACTCGATTTTGCGGTATCCACTTTTACGAACACTTGCAAGAGGCATACAACTGCTGTAGCTTCGTTCAGCGGTGCACCCAACCAGTTCTGTCTGCAGCTTTCTCTGACCGGCTCAGACTTGTGCAAGCCAAACGCCGTGCTCGCCTTCTTTGGCAGCGTAGTAGGGACTCCAGTCACAAGATGGAGTATAACAGACACTAGGCCATTTTGAAGCGACACATCCGCACATGTCAGGAACGTGTTTTTCTCCTCTAAATTCAGGATGCCGCAGAGAAAAGAAACCCATGGAATCTCCACCCCTCACGTCCGCGCCCTAAGATTTCGGCTCTCAATGCTGCACATGGGGTACCGTCTATACTCCAGCAGATATCTCTGACACTCTGGCTACTCATTAAGCTGAACAATTTCAGCCTCATCCTTCCAACCCTTGCTATTTTACTTCCAATCAAAGTATTGTGACCGCTGTCCGTGACTTTCTTTCTCGCCCTCCTGTCCAGCTATGTTCCTTCATAAACTTCACTGAATTGTGTCAACTACTACATGGAATGTCTACCAGAAAATCTCCTGGGCCTTACCGCATTGTTGTTGAGCAACTTAAATCTCTGCCACAGAAAAGAACCGCTTGTTTGTTGCATTTATTCAACTCCTGTCTTCAATGTGCGTACTTCCCAGCGCAATGGAAAATTGCAACTGTTATTCTTATACATAAACCTGGAAAATCTTTACACGTTTCCTCTTCATATCGTCCTATTAGTCTTCTGTCTACACTAGGAAAACTGTACGAGAAACTCATTCTGAAGCGCCTATATCCACATCTGCATTCCCACATTCTACATCACCAGTTTGCGTACACTATGCAGAAATCAGCAGAATTTCAAGTTGCTAGGGTCAGAGACTATATCCGGAAGGTTAAGACCGACAATAACATGGCAACACTTATTTTTTTGGACGTTTCCAGAGCTTTTGATTCAGTTTGGTATGACGGTCTTATTTATAAGTTTCTTCAATGCAACATCCCTGATGCACTTATTCATCTGCTCGCATTATATCTCCGATCCAGGAGATTTTCTCTTTGAATATTAGGTTGCTCTTCACCCCTCTCGGATATTCACGGGGAAGTGCCACAGGGGCCTGTTTTTGCCCCATTTCTTTATAACTTTTATAGATCCAACATGTCCCTTCATACCAAAATTCAGCTGGCGACTTATGCAGATGACACCGTCATTCTCCATTCTCATTTTGCTGCTGTTTATTTGGATCGCGAATTACAAAGCTATCTTAGCTGTTTCAATAGTTTCCTGGAGGCCTGGAGGATTCGCGTAAACTCTGATAAATGCCACATTCTTCGCTTCTTTCATGCACGTCCAGTTGTGTACACGTTACATGGCCAAGCTCTTCCCGTTTCATACAACACTAAATATTTGGGCGTTCATATTGATTCCCGGCTCAGTTGATATCGTCATATTCAACATGTTTGAAAGAAAACTCACCAGACTTTCGGAGCACTTCGTTTGCTGTTCACTTTCGAACACCTCTCTCTGCGCATCAAATCGTACTCCATACTGCTGTAATTCTGCAACAACTGTTGTTATATGCTGCTCCTGCGTGGAGGGATGTTTCCCACACATGTTTACAATCGCTTGCCAGTAAACACATGTTTTTTCTTAGACGGATGACACACGCTTATCACCACGGCTACAATAACCATACAGTTTTGGCCATTACCTATATGCAACCGCTTCCTGCTATTCTTCATCAACTCGATGACCAATGGAGAAAACGCTTGGCTCGCGTTGCTGACAACATTCATCTTAATTTTCGAATCAGTTAGCCAAAGAGGCGATGGCATTGCTTTTAAACAACCCTAGACTTTTTTTTTTTTTTCAGTTTTCTTATTCAGTGATTCATCTGTAACATTGTTCATATTTTGTAGATGAACCATTGTTCCATATAAAGGTCCGTAAAGCGTCTGGAAATGGGCGACTTTCCTCCTGCTGTCTTTATGTCGTCGTCGTCGAGTAAGGACGGTCGCATCTTCTACGGGATCATACTTCCTAAGTCTCAGAGATACGGAATATACGGTTATTCTTACGCGTTGATCTGACAACGTAGAAATATTTTAAGTGGCATATAATTTGTCTTCCTCTAATATAAAGTTGAATTCGGGAATAAAGCGATAATATTTGTCCGAGTTAATAAACATAGTTTATTGATATCGATGAAAGTAAACGGGAGATTGCTATCGGCTCACTACCGCCGCATAGCGACACCTGCATCATTTCATACTGACACCCTAGGAGCGTATACTGCTTCAAATTGACACCATACCTGGGCCATAACTGGTTCAAACTGGAAAAATTCCCTAAAAGTAGAATCGCTCTAAATCCCTAACCATAATACAGAAGCATCTGCAAAAATGATGTATTATTAAAATGTGGGAATAGAAATCATTGCACTCATTCACTTATATATTACATGTTTTTTTTTTTTGTTTTTTTTTTTGTTTTTTTGTTTTGTTTTACGTGAACGTCGCCCGTCAACGGTTTCCTTTCCTTGTGAGCTGTTGCCTGCCCTTGCTTCTAATTGGCCCTTGGAGTTCAATGTATACCCTGATAAGCCAATTCTCTAGGAGAAGTCAGTTGTCTCTTGGAGGTAGACAAGGAAATTATTGTACGCTGTGACCCATGAATAGCATAGCGGTTTTTTACTTTCGTAAATGTTAGCATACATAGTTTAAAACCTAAAGGATCTTATAATTTGAATGTAATTAGTTTGGGGTTTTCGGGCAAGGCTCTTTATTCTTTCAATACAGAGTAATAATGCAGCGGGTATACATTTTAAAGGGATTGCAGATTGTTGTGGGGTGATCTATTCATATGAGTGGCAATATACAGAAGTTTGTATATACCGTGTGTATAACGATTTTTCGGACAATTCATACCAGAATTGGTGCTTTGTACCAATATTTATGAAGCGTTTAATGTGGAATGTAAATGAGTTCGAAGGGGCTTACTATTACAATATTTAGCAGTGGTTTTACTGGGTAATTTTAATATTTTATTGGGGTGAATTTTAAGGAATGCTATTCGCCTGTTCTGTTTTAAGAACTAAAGTAGCACAATTTTTAAAATTTTCCGAATCGCAAGGGTTAATCGGCGAAGAATTTTTTTTTTCAATACCAAATGGGGGTCAATATTTTTGTTGACTGATTATAACTTCTAGGGTAATTTTACATATTATATTTTATATTCCTATGTGATTTAAATTTCAGTGGGATTTTACTATAGTAATAGGAAAGCAATTTCCTATAACATTCACATTAAGGGTGCCCGTTCTTGGGAGTCATTTAATGACTAAGAAACGAAAGTTAAGATTAAAAAGTTTTCTAGATTATAAAGAGAAATGTGTGAAATTTTCACATGCATAGGTTTCCATCCTGTTCTGATGGATTAATTACATGTACTCCAATATTGCAAATTGCGGGTTGAGCTTAACAGAATTTGAGGTACCAATGCCTGAGATAGTAAAACTTACAAAAAAGAAGGAAAGAAAAAAAAAACAAACAAATGTCTGAGTACAGATGGTGAAGAAGCAGTCAGACTGGATGCACCCTAGCACCATCTATTTGGCACGAAGTGGCATGGTAATGGGTATAAACTTCACTGCATACAGACAAACGAGTATCATAAAAAAGAACAGTCATTTTACGTTGCAACGGTGATTATTCTCTACCAATCATAAAGATATCGGAACTTTATATTTTTTCTTTGGTGCATGAGGAGGAATATTAGGTATATCATTAAGAATCTTAATTCGAACCGAACTAGGACAACCTGAAAAAAAACAGAGGGGGAGAGAGGGAGAGAGAGGGAGCGAGAAAGCGAGGGAAAGAAAGCGAGAGAAAGAGGGAGAGAGAGAGAGAGCGAGAGAGAGAGATTTTTAAATAATGATTTTTTGAAGAAAGCGCTCTCCTATCCGTGAACTGGTTTTTATTCCAGCTGGTTAGTTTAATGTATGTGGATTGAAAGACTTTACTTACATGTTGGAATGTGTGTAACAATTTATATCTGAGACAAAGAGATCTTTGGCCAAGTTATAGCCGTTGCAGATTTTACTTGGGAAGTCTTTCGTCTTTACATTTGTCGACTCATTTTTAGGTCTGATTTACGGTTGTTTTATGTGGATTAATTTTACTTCTGCTTGACTGAGTTTTGATTTAAATCTGTGTTATAATATTTTTTTTTTTTTTTTTTTTGTGTGACGTAGTGTTACTATGTGTGAGTTAGCATTTCCTGATAGTTTGCTTTTGCGAAGTATTTTTCTCTGGTGTTAGGGTGAAATTTATTATTATTCATTGGTAATTTTTTTATTTGAGATTTATTATATTGATTTGTTGCACTTCGTAAATTGATATTGTGTCTTGGCAAAGCCGCTATTCTCTTAGACATGAAATATTTGCGGACATTGACTTGTAATATTTTGTTCTCATTACTTTTTGAGTGGGTATAAAATCCTTTGAGCTGGAAACTGTTATTACATTGCCACTTGTTAATTACTGTTTCATTAATGAGTTGATTATAACTAAGGAAATAGGAACATTTTAACTATTAAATTATTTAAGTGAATTCAGTGTAGAGTGCTTGCTCACCTTTTGGGGGTGTATTTTGCGTGATTTTTGCTAATCATTCATTTAAAACAAAGGAAAAGCATATAAGTGTATGTAAGTATGTATGTATGTATGTATGTATGTATGTATGTATGTATGTATGTATGTATGTATGTATGTATGTATGTATGTATGTATGTATGTATGTATGTATGTATGTATGTATGTATGTATGTATGTATGTATGTATGTATGTATGTATGTATGTATGTATGTATGTATGTATGTATGTATGTATGTATGTATGTATGTATGTATGTATGTATGTATGTATATGTATGCAGATGTATATAGGTGTATAGAATATAAAATCAAGCAAATATATTATATTTGCTTGATTTTTTTTATTATGATAGAGATAGACTTTTTTGTGTAGAAAATACTGTCTTTATTTTTCAGTCTGTTCCTGGGTTGGTATTTGGGGTTAGTCTATGTGGTATTATTATTTTAAAACGATTTTGTTTCATTGTTGGCCTTTCATTTATTGATATTGTGTACAATAATTTACTCCAGCCAGATTAGAAGTTTGATATAAGTTACTCCAATTGAAATAAATGTAATTTAGAGCCAGCGACCAGTTGGTTATTTAAAGTGAACCTTTTCATTTGGTAGCTTTCCCTTTTCCTCAGATACTGTTTTTATCGCGTAGAAGTATCCCGACTCACTGTCCTGTGCTGTGTGCAGCGGTCGTGAGTAACTAACTATTTGGGTTGAATTTAGGAATGTAGTGGGTAGATAACGTGATATCACATCCTAAATAATGTAATCGTTTCTTTACATATCCAGACAAATACGGACCCACAGTTTTAATGGCTGTTGATATGGTGTTATTTGGTATATTTATTTAAATTTCTTCAAATGCAGTAGTGTTGATTCCGCTGTTTGTGTATGACGCACGATCTTTTATGATCCAGATTTGATACTTTTGTAATTCTGCCAGAGCCGCTTTTTATTCATTTACTTAGGCTTGAGGGCCCTAAACCGCATAGTGTACTTATGTTTACAGGTAGAGGAGCGGACCAGTCGCAGCTTGCAGGCTGTGGCCAACCTGTAGGGATCTGTGCTCCCAAGAAGAAGTTTAAACCTTGGCAATTTAGCAAATTCCAAATTTGGATTAATATTTTCAACGCTTCAAAATCGATCGTCTGTGGAAGTTTTACCTATATTATAGAATGAGCGAATTAACGCCATTGGCTAAGTAAGCCCCCCCCCCCTCTACAAATATTTTGAAACTTCCATGCCGTTCTTCCTTTGGCTGTGAACAGCAAGCGAAAGAAGTATAAATACTTTATATTCTCTAGAAGGGGGTTGGCATCATGATCATAGCAGCATGGCGCATCGATTTAAGCGATTTGAAAGGTGATTGGGACAACTAAATACAAAGCAGGAAATAGTATACGGTAGCATTACTTAACCCATCGACACAAACATAAATTTAAAACCAAATGAGAAAACTGAATACTGGGAAACAATCGAATAGCCGACAGTTAGGCAACTATCGAATAATTCAATAGTTTTCATCGAATAGTGCCCACAATCAGCTGTAAAAAAAACAACAAAAAAAACATTTGTCCAGACAGAGGCATATTCTGCAGGGTTTGACAATTCTATTTTTGGAGTGGCTGAAAACTGGTGTGACGTTCGGAGCGTTACATCCATGTATCATCCGTCGGTTTGTCTGTTTGTCCGTCCGACTGATTGACTACCTGTGTAATCTATCTTCACTCAGCAAAAACTATAAAACTGGTTACCATCTCTGTAGCAAACATTAACCGGAATTGGGCCAAACAATTTTGGAAGCTACGGCGCAGCATAATGATACATACATCTGTAATGTATGTAGTATGATAGATTGCTGATTGCAACAAGGGGCGAGGTAAGAAGATGTAAGATATTATAATATGTAAAATACAGGATTGGAAGCTTACCAATGGAAACATCGTGATCGCCAACAAGCAGCCCAGTGTCTTCCAGGGAATGTCTAATAAAGCAATGGGCAGCTGTAAGAGCATATTGGCTTGCAATAATTGTGGCTCCGCAAAAGATCATCCTCTGAGTAAAACTGACCAAGCCTGCCATCATGGGATATTCATTCACTCCAGTTTCATGGCCTCCTACAATTCGAGTCTGTTAAACATAAATCCAATAAAGAGAAAGTATTAGATTTGAAATATTAGTCATTTATAAATAAATTATTACAAACTTGTGTAATCATTATCTACAGAAATAATTATGTGAGTACTGAATCAACTAAAATGGCTTTACAGTTCATATTATTATTTAATTAATTATTAGGCATATTACAATTGTAATGATAGCTTTCAAATGTATTTCAGATAAAATAATTTATTGAATGCTATTACGAAAAATAAGTAAACTATGTGAACCATGACTTGAAGCTTTCCTGGCGGCGGTATGAAAATAACTTTTCTCGGGCTATCAGCCAGGTGAATTCTGGAATAATTTCCAAGCTTTCAAGAGCTAACGTCGCTCTCATCTTCAGGGAATGATGTAGAGACTCCGGTCCGGGTTCGCCTTATATATAGTAGTCCGGCGGGGGGGGGGGGGGGGAACCGGCCAGATGCCGCTCTGTGATTGGCCCGGGTCCAGCATGGGAGACGTTGACTAGGAACCAATGGTCTCCGTTGCCGGGAACCCGGCGAACCCGGACCGGAGTCTCTACATCATTCCCTGAAGATGAGAGCGACGTTAGCTCTTGAAAGCTTGGAAATTATTCCAGAATTCACCTGGCTGATAGCCCGAGAAAAGTTATTTTCAAGTAAACTATGTATTGTCACAACTAGGGTTGGACATAGGAAGGAATTGCTGGGGATCAAATGATAGAGAACTCAAAGCTTGCCTTAGCGTAACTAATATATTCTGAAATATGCTTAAGTAAGAAAGGGGCTAGTGTTTGGTTAACAAAGATTGTGGCTCCGTAACTTAGATAGCTCACTGAATTACAATTTTGGGATTAGTTAAGGAGTTAGGAATTTAGATGCTTACCAGGAAGTGATGTAGACTGTACTATGCCAGGGTACCGGTCGTGGTCCAATTGGATCCTGCGGAGGCCTACAGAGTCTGGGTGCAGCGCAGCCCGAGCACCGAGCAGACAAAAGACTAACGGATTAAACGACTAACAAGAACCCCGGGACGGGCTCACCTATTTGCTTATATAGCCTCTTGAGCTCCTATCGGGCCATCAGTATTGACAAGCCGGATATTTACCAAAATTGGTGTTGACCCACCTTATCCTTGCACAAGTCAAAGTGACCTTTCTGCAGGATTGTTCCAGAAGTTTCTATGAGGAAGCTGACGTGGCGGAAAAGTCCACAGAAACTTTCCTGGCAACTGACACTCCTATAGAACATCCTGTTGGTTGCACAACTTGGTGAAACTGCTGCATTTTAAAGAATAAAGAGATTTCCAAGCTTAATTCAAGTTGCTATAAAATGATTCATAAAATAATCCTGACAATAAAATAAGTTAAATAAACCTCTTGGCATTGTACAGGGGACAATATTAAGCAATTTATAAAACGAGAAGGTAGAGTTTTTTTCATTCCCATTCGTTTAATTTTCGTAATTCTACATAAGAAAAACTCCTAATTCCATAATTAAAGAATATCAGATATGGTTCATAATTCAGAGCAATGGACAGACTGGAATAAAATCGGAGATGGTATACCTCTGAACAATTTTTCAAAGCGATACCTTACATGAAAAAGTGCATTTACAAATGATCGAATGTTTGGAAAATAATAAGATAAACAACACGCTAATATGTATGCTTTAAATGATCCTAACAGTTGAATCGCATTATGCAGAAAGGAACCCTGGCACAGGATAACTGAGCTCAGAAAACAAAATTAAGGTTAAATAATAATACCTGCTGATTGTAACATTTTATATCAGTTTTATACAAATAGTTCACATCCAAACTTTAGCTTAGAGTAGAGTATATTTTTTAACTCTCATAACTATTTTGCCTTAAAGATAGTACTGTAGCTCGCTTTGAGCTAAATGGCGGATCAAGAGAAGCAATGTACATTACACCGTAGAAGACTACCATTGATTTTAAGAGAGTAAACAAATACAATACACTTATGTAGAGAACGTTAGGGAGTTGCAGATTGAATATAATTGACATAAGCAATTCAAAGCAGTCTTTTCACAATGAGTAGGTACTATGAGATTAGGAAATAATGTATTATAGCCTTTTTGCCAAAAGTGATTTATCTAAAACATTAACATTGCAATGAAATGTAATTCAGGAAAATTAATGGAATTACAAGCCGTTGAAGAGCGACTGCTTGGGGTTCCAAAGTGGTGGCGACCAGCAACCTGAATGTCCTCCTTGTGCCGTATAGAGTAGCTACGACAGTTCTGTGCCTTTGTTCACACAATGAAGAGAGTCTGTGCCCAAGGTCATTTATCTTCTACCGGTAGCTGGCTGCTAAAAACGTGCCCAACATTACACAGACACGGCTTAATTTTTTTGTCCCTGTAAATTAAAACGCATATGAAATGAAAGTAGATGGACGTGTGACCTGGGAGTCCTCGTATCAATTTTGTGTTTAATATTGCTGCTCCATCTCAAAGAGAACTGCGGGCTCCACTCCCGCCTCGAGCATGCATTGTGTAAATATTGTTTACAAACAGTAAAACAAACCAAGAAAATAAACACTCTGATGTGTTCCATTCACAGGACTTTCTCAACATTTCTGTAACAAATTATTGTTAAAAAAAACTTATTCTTCTATCTACTTCATGACAATCGAAATAAACTTTGGAAGAACTTGTGCTTATTACTTGGTTCCTTGTAAGTAGAAGGGACAAATCTAATGCGTTCCATTCACACGAGACCTCTAACTGTTCGGTAAACAAACCTTTTATTCAAAACATTAATCTGTTATCTACATCATGCTAATCAACAAAAACATAAACACAAAATTAGTCTTATTATTAGCGCCCTTGTAGGAGAGAAATAGAAAATGCACGGGCTGAAGTCTTGTCCTATAAAAGCCAGTCGCTATGTGAAACAATGAGCCAATAATATTATAATAATCCCTTCTTTATTGATAATGGAAAAATACTTGTTATACCCACTTTTCATTTTCCCATGCGTCATCGATTTGGACTCTTGAATCAAGTCACTTCTTCACTTTCGAACGTTCTGTAAATCCACACTTATAACGCTTACACATCACCCATTCTGTTATGTGCTTCATATACTCTTTACTTACTTGCCTAATCAAGTTACGATACATATCCGCAACGGAAGAATGGAATCATTTGCTCGTGTTGCGGTGGATCCTTAGAGACGATGCTATGCGCATCGCCATTGCACGATCCCTCAAGCTTATCAAGATAATGCTGCTTCGTACTCTCCCATATTTACACAGCTTTCACTATCTTCTGATTATTTCACTGTCATGGTGAGGGCTCTTAGACAATCGTGCATGCGATGTAGATCGTGAGAATCGTTTCATCAATGTAGATGTGACGAGGGTTTGAGCGGGTTCATTCCTACAGGATGATCTCATTATGCACGCATAACCAAGCTTTGAACATGTTCAGTCTTGTACGATATCCTCATTACGCCCGTGCCCGCTTTTCGAAGCTTTGAAAGTGTTCTGTCTTGTATGATGACACCATGTCACTCTCCATCAGGCTGACAATCCTTTCAATATGTCACAACGCACCTTTTTTATTTTTTTTTTGTATTATATAACCATACTCACGCGCGCGCGCTCACGCACATCTTTGTCGAATTCTCGTTATGCGGTTTTATGATTAATATCCCTTTGTGATACATCACCCCGTGATCTAACGCTGTTTGATCCTTCCACGCCAACAGTCCCTTCTTACCTTACCCCATCTACTACACATTTCATGACTTCTTTTGTCAATTTCTCGATATGCGGAGTTTAGCTTCACTTGGAACATCACACATGCGAACCATAAGATGTCATATTACGCGGGTTCTTCACCATTTTATCCCCTATTCGTTCATCCTATCTTTTACATGCAGTAGGTTCTGGATATTTTCTGTACCCGCATTTCGCAACTATGAGCCACTATTTATCCCTATTCCCCGTATTCCTCTGTTTAGAAAATCTCCGCATTATTTTACCACTAATTCACACTCAAACCATACATTGTCGCTTTCGGAATATGCGAGTTCTTCATCATAGTACTCCCTATCTTTTAATATTCCTTTTCTGTTCCTATTTTTATTATATCTACACTACTATGTACACAGTGTACAGAGAAAGTATTGCATTCCATCCAAAAACTCGATACTGTGATTCCACTGTATACAAAAAGAGCGTTTTAAAAACAAGGTCCATGTGTTTCTGTGCAAGTTCCCATGTGACAGCGTGTCTCTAAAGACAATAACACAAAAACAAAAAGTGGGTAAAATACCAAACTTGGTATTTAAGTTTAATATCTTCCAAGGATGCTACAGGAAGATTTTGAAAAATATTCCCTTACCTCAAAATACCCTGTATATAGAAAAACTTTTCGAAAATTTTAATTTTCTGAAAAATAGCTAAGGATTTTGATTAAACCAGTATATAAAAAGATATTTACATGACAAATAAAATGTTTATCCTGAATTTCTTGGGAATACATTTTAAAGACATCTTTATCCTGGATGAATTTTCCTGAATTTTGAACAACCAATAAACCTTAAGAGATAACGACATTTTATTTCACAAATAAGTAGATCTCATTAAAACTCACAATAATATACCGTTACATTTTTTCGAGAAGTTCATGATTTTCGAATATTCCTTGTTAATGGATTCAATTTTAAAGTACTTAAAACTTGTCTCCGATGGGAATTCGTATACTCCTGGCTATGCAAAGAAAAGGGTTTTAACCACATAGGAACGAGCTCTTAAAATATTTGACTATCGCTTTAGTTTAGTGTATTCGCTCATTTCCCTTGTACTTACAAGGAAACAAGTAATAAAGTAGTTTTTATTTTTATCAGTATGAATTAGAATAATAACCTTTTAACAATCATTTGTTGCACAGGTGTAGAGAAAGTCAAGTAAGTGGAACACATAAAAGTTTTGCCTAATCCATTACAACTAAAGACAGTATTACTCGAATCCCACCAACACATGCTTTAATATTATTCCACGAAGTAGGGTAGGTGGGGATAGCCTAAGCATGGTTCTTGTGAAGATATATATTTAAATATAGGTTATAATTTCAAACATTTAAAACCAATAAATATAAGTAAAATGAATGCCTATTTTGTGTTATAGAATGATGATGACAATTAGGAGCCACATAAAAAAAGTCCGATGTGTTCCACTCACATAACCTTCTGTACATTCTCTGTAACAAATTGCTGTTAAACAGCTTATTCTTCTATTTCATACTAATCGAGATAAACGTTAGCAGAAATAGTCTTACTACATGTTTCCTTGTAAACACAAGGGAAATAAGGAAATACACAAAGCTAAAATGGTAGTAAAATATTTAATAGCTGTTGCAATGTGATTGGAATCCGTTTCTTTGCGTTGTCAAACGCTTCATATTCCCGCATGAGAAAAATTACAGTACTTTAAAACTGAAAGCAACGACCAGGAATATCTAGGAAATGATCAACTCCTCGAAAAAATGTATGTAACTAAATTTCGTGTTTTAACAAGATTTTACGGTTTACCAGTTATGCAAAAGTCTGCAAGAATGAAGAGATCTTCAGAGCCTAGTCCCAGCAAATAATGATTTACATTTTATTTGCCATGTGTCTTTAATATTTTAATAACAATCATGAGAGCAATTTTTGAGAAAATAAAAAAATCGAATATTTTCCATGTAAAGATTTTGTTCCAAATCTTCGTGTCGCAACCTTGGAAACCCTGAATACCAAGTTTGGCATTTTACAGACTTTTTTTTTTGAGTTATTGTGTTCACAAACACACACATAGAGACTTTTTACCACAAACCTGGAGTGTTCCATTCTCATGTCATTCTCTACATCTCTATAAAATAATTTTTAAAAAGGTTATTCGTCCATCACTTCCTGCTTGTCGAGATAGACATTATCAAAAAATGGTTTTACTAAGTCATGCTTCTTTGTAAGTATGTGAAAATCACCACTGATATTTAAAATGTTCATAAGCCGGTATTTTAATAGTTGTATTGACAATACCATCGACATATTGAACCAACGCGGTATCATCAGCACAAGTAAAGAACCTTGCCGTTAATGAAAATTTATCCACCTTACGAAAAATGTATCTGGAATAACAATGAGTTCCTCCTTTTATATACATTTAATCCAGACATTTGAAAAGGAACGATGGGTATATTTCATTTTGGTTCAAAGAACAAAGTAATCTTACAAACAACACTAAGTCATCTCCTTCATATAATGATGAGTTAGTCTTTTTAGTTGCAAATTTCATATGAAGAAAGGAAGCGAAAATGTGCTAAAATAAGGTACAAATAGGTATAACAGAAAAACTAAAATGTTCAAAATGTATCATTTCATTGAATCTGTAGTTTGATCCAATGTGATTCCCAAATTACAATCAATCCTTTTCCCTTTGATTCTTAGTATGGTTTTGTGATACATTACCTTATTAAATAGAATTCCTTCTTGGGTAAGGGCGAAACACCAATCAGTGTTGAATTTGTTGAGAAGTTTGCAATTTTTAAGAACACTATTTAAAAGCATTCTACAATGAAGGTTGTTGTTAAACTATATAGAGTTTTATTTATGTTGTTTTACTTATGGACGATCAATAGACTCTGACTAATTTTGAAAACAAACCTGCAACAATGGAAAATAATATTTTGTATGTGTAAATCCTCTTTTGAAAATGTGTTTCAGTTGAATCTACATCGTTAGCTATGAGACTACACAATATGATAACAACGGAACTCTTTGGTTGTTTGTTTACAAATAAACTCATTTCTGCTGTTGTTTATTGTACTTATACCATTTATTGAAAGCAGCTAATAATTATTAGTTACAGCATGGCTGTCTTGGCAAATGCTGTGTATTTTGAAATACCACTATTTACGGTGAAACACACCGTTTGCGGCAAGCATTTTTCGAGAAAGATTTTCAAATTGACGAGCACCACATCATAGGATATTTGTTTTCAAATTATTCAGTGCGCCCAGTGTCTCTCTGAAGCAGATATGCGCAAAGGTTAGCATTTTGCGAATACTTTCTTTAACGAGGAGGTAACTTTCCCCATAAAACTTTATAATGGATGAGCGGCGTGTAGCAGATGTTTAGTAGCTAATTACCAAAATGTACACAGCTAGGCTTATCACAATCCGCAAAAGAAGACAAAACAGCTCGCATGTGCCTACGTTACAAAGTGTGTGATGTTGAAACCCAGCACGAAAGAATATTTCGAGCAGCAGAAGAAATAAAAAACTATCCAGGCATGCTTCATATAGTGCAGCAGAATTCGATAAAACATTGTGAAGCATCTGAGTTGGCACGGTTGGACAATTTTTGCCAAACATTAGAACGAAGTTCTTATGCATGTTCGGTGTCCAGATGATAACCATTCTTGTTTGTGTAAACTTGATTCAGAGCATTTAAATAGTTCAACTTGCTCATAGCATTAGTGTGCATGACTACAAATACTTTACAACTTAAAGTCCCTGAATTCATCTTCAAATAAATCGAAGTTAATCTTATACCTAATTTTGAAGTTTGTAATTGACTTAAGTGCTCCATATATCAACGACCTCAGTGATGTTTTCAATGGGTCCCTTGTATCCTGTAATCTGATTTTTGAATGCATAAATACTACCACATTATTATAGTTGTGTTCTCAGCTCGTTGACCCTGAAAGGAATGGGTACACAACACACACATGAGTACAGATAAGGTGACACACGCAAATACAAACGCTGTTGAAGAATAATAATTTGCAGCCTACGTTAATACAGTAGGGGCCGTTCCAATTCCGTGTCCAGTTTTGATCGCTGTTTTATTTTCTGAAGAAGAAGCAGAAGAAGAGGAAGAGGTGTGTCTGTGTGTGTTTGTGTCCCTCGGTTGGCAGTATAGCTCATAAACGAAAAGCTCGTTAAACACCAAACTTGGTACCTATTTAAGTTCAGTATCTTCCAAATGCGACACAACGATTTTCAAGAAAAACCCCTCCTCCAATACTGTGACCGTGTGTTATTTTTCGACAATTTTGATTTCCTCAAAATTTGCGTAAACAGTTCTCTCCCAAGAAAAATGCATTCTGTAAAATAAGAACTGAAGCTTTCCTGGCGACGTATTAGTTCAAAATCTTCCCGGGCTTCTAACCAGGTAAAAACTTGGCTTGATACGTTTCGAAGAAGTGCATCTTCCTCGTCTTCAGGGTGAACTGATGGATTGAGCTTGCGGAGGCTGGTATTTATAAGAGCTGGAATGAAGCTAACATCTGCTTGGTTTGTGTGATATTAAATTATGTATTCTGTATTACACATGTGGCAATTTCCTGGCTGTCAGTACTCGTTTCTCCTGAACATAAAAATCATGTATTATTCTTCGGATAACGGCAGCACTAAGGTCATCGATTTGCACAACAGTCAGTATGTTCTGGTCTAGTTTTTCTTCTTTTCCCAGGAGTGCTCAATACACTAGTTCCTCCTCTTGGCCGCAGCTCTTTCTTTTCCTTACGAATTCTCTTTATCATTTGCATGGAAATACCAATATAATATGCAGCCCGTTGTATAGCTTGTGACACTGAAAATAAATACTGTTTATTTAGAGTTTATCACATTTATCTATAACGTTACTCATAATTTCACTCCCCTCTGAACGCGCTACATACATTTCTTAACCTCACACATAGTGTATATCATACAAATCCTCTTACTGCATTGAACTACTAAGTAGACTACACTAGATCAACACACATATCTACAGGAATGGTTACTGCATACTAGCTCGCCAGGTAGCAACCTCTTACCTCCTTCCGGCCATTCTGGACCTCAAATAGAATCCGTCAATGCCAGTATCACGGGTATCAGGATACACAATTAAGTCGCCATTAGGTTATGGAAATCCTAAAATAGGCGCATTTCAGAATGCTATCTTAAGCGCTTGAAACGCACTATTTGCCTCATGTGAGCAAATTTAAGAAGGTTCTCTTCCATTAGGGGAATGCGGGGTTTCGCGACGTCGGGGAAAACTCTGACAATCCGGCGATAGTAGCTGCATAGGCTCACACACTTCGCAACTCCTGCTAATCTTTCAGATGAGACCAATGTCTCTCTGCTCGGGCCTTCTCCGGCTCCATGCCCATCCCAGATGGTGAGACTGTGAGGCACAGTTGGCTCAATTCCTCACATATTTGGAACTTTTTCGCCTCCAGTTTTAACTTGTCAACCTACAGGCTTTGCTGTATCTAGGTCAGGTTTTCAAGCTGATCTTCATAACTTCTGCTAGCAACGAATGTGTCACCAAGATGTATCAGGCATATATCATTAGTTATCTCTGACTACGTGCGTCGCTGGAAGGTAGTTGACACATTGCAGAGGCCGGAAGGCATATACATAAATGACCAAAATTCTTGCTCCAGTCGAGAATGCGGTCTTTGGGATCGAAGGTCACTTGGTAAATTCCCGCTTTCAAGTCCAAAGTAGAACCACTCGGCAGCACAAGTGTGTCCAGGATTTCATCAATTTGGGGTGGGGATAACAAGTTTTCTGGTGATGGCATTCGGCAAAAACGTAGCTTGCCATTTGAAGCACCAAGAGTTTTCGGTCTCTCAAATGATTCCCCAATATTTCAAGTCCTCCATGATGCCCTGTATCCTCTTCTTCCTGCTCACCACTACCTCGCTTCTCGCGGGCACAATGTAGATTTCTTCAGCATCATTCAGCCGAGTGTTGGATTTCATTTCTTTGAGCCAAGTCGAAAATCCCTCCGGCCGACGTTTGACCGTCGGCTGTTAGCTCCTGGTAGTCCCAGTATTACATTCTCATTAACGCTCCTTTGAACGCTCCATCATAGTGTCAACTCCAGCAAGGTTTCGTTCTCACAGGTACCGACGCTATCTCTCGGTTTTCGAGTCGGGGAGCCAATCGGCACGTCAGGTCTAATTACAGTCACGGTTGCACCTGTGTATACTAGCATCCAGCCGTTTGTGACGAGGTTGCCATCCAATCTTCTGCTCAAGACACGTATCAAACTCGAGGTGATGAGGACGGTCCTGAAGTGCCACTCGCCAGGTCGGTTCTTACTCTCCACCTGCTCGTCAGCTTGGTATGGATAGTTCAGTATGTGGCCTTATTGTCCACACCCCCAGCACACACCACTTGAAGGTTGTCATCATCCCTGGGCTGCTTCTCTCTCTCTCTCTCTCTCTCTCTCTCTTTCTCTCTCTCTGCCATGATGAATACTGCTAGTCTTCTAGGTAGGCGCAGCTGTTATATTAGTCACCTCCATTCTAAGTGCTGCCGTCAGAGCCTCGTAGATCGCTTTATAGAAGCCGATCATCAAATGCTATCGTATTTCCACGTCACGTACGCTTTCTGGGTCGCATAACCAGGTGCTAATTTCACCCGGGTCTGCCTCACTCGCTATTCGGTTGCCATGACGGACTCCTGCATTCTCTCCACTGGGAGTTGCAGGCTAAATGGAGATCAGTGAATTATACCGCGTATTATAGGATACCTATCTGTTTCATGGTTTTATATAATTTCCAGTTATGTCATCAATCACGAAATATACAAAGCAATGCTCTGTTTTTTATCTACTAAAGCAATGTATAGGACTTTCATTATTCCATGACAGGCAGACATTTTAAATTGCATACCTCAGCATATATGAATGTCAGATGGGTAGAATTTATATGAAAAAAGAAAACATACTAAGTAATTACCTCTTTTTTCCAACCACAGTCACATTCAGAAGTCGGTGGCGGTCTTGGAGAAACAGGGTTGTCAGCTGTCATCAGACATATGAAGGATCCCTGGGTGCCATATTGAGAATGGTAATTTATAGTCATTCTGTTTGTAATAGAGGGTACGGCAAACGATCCATAGCCACAGTAAACATGACCATTATTTAGGTTGCTTTCATCTGATAGAAAAACAGTCATTCCACTTGCAGTGCAGTTTATGCTCTGTAACATACAACACAGGCTGAATATAGTTTTTGGGTCAAGTTAAAAATCCAAACCGCAACCAGTTATATGAATTAATTTTGTGGTTGTTGGCAACTATATTTTTAATATGCAGTAACTGAATATGAGAATCGTTAGTTTTTTTATTTTTGACATTGTGTATTGTGAAACAAGATTAACACCCAGGGAGAGAGAGAGAGAGAGAGAGAGAGAGAGAGAGAGAAACAGCATTGACATAAATGTTCATAAATACTAGAAAAATGTCATAAAATGGGCACTGTGACATAAAATAGAAGTAATGGGCAGACCTTGCAGTTCAGTCGATACAGCAGTTTTCTGTTGTGTGAGGATTTCGGGCTGGGAGGTGTGATTTTTCTGTAGCCAAGATTAATTCCTATCCTCCCCAGAGTCCAGAAGTATGAATGAGAGTGTGAATGCATGCAGGTAAAGTTAAAGATAATAACCCAAAGATAGATACGGACAGTGAACACCATTGCCAATAACAGTTGCTCCAGTTGTCGATATGGCTTGGATATTAAATGTGGGATATCAACTCCAAAAAAAAAAAAAAAAAAAAAAAAAAAATAAATGAACAAGACTATATAAATAAAATAGAGCCGTTAGGTCTCCAATTTTATAAAGTAATGACATTTAACTTAAGAATTAGAGCTGGTTTTCGAAATGAGAGATCGAAAGCTATGTGAGTGATATTTCATGTGGATGCTGGCATTCCACTTTATGGTAGAGAATGCAAACAAAAGAAAGAAAATGAGATGCATTATAGGTATAAGGGATCATTGGAATTAACAGAAAAATCTGATGTGATATTTTCCTTAGTTTATATAGCTGTAAATTAATATTCCTAGTAAAACTATTTTTCAAATGTTAACCCAGAAATATTTACATTATACATTTCGTTTTAGGTACAAGGGGAATTGAAGAAACAAAACCTCTAGTGATATTTAAAAGCATGTGCCACTATACTGACCTTTATTTTCATATACTTTGGGAAAGAACTGAGTGTCAATAGCACTTTAGTATTGAAATATTCAAACCAACAAAAACGGATGTTTCGGAAATTACTGTAATAAGAAAGTTACAATATGAGAAAAAGTTGTTTAAAATAAATGTGTGTGTTAAAGGGTCCGAAATGTTTTACATTATTTTGTCTATCTCTTAATATTTCACTTTATTGGAGCTGTCGGGTTTGTGAGACAGGTTGCATGAATATTTGTTTATTTACTATGTCGCTTAATTTAGAAGTAATGGAAATAATAAGTCATCATTAAACACATTTGATTAAACAATATTTTATTTTGCCAACTTATAAAACCTCTTATGTGTCTAGAAAACCGTAAAACAAATGCATTAAAACCATTCACATATTGCCCTTCTGTCAAATTGCAAATACAGGAACTGGTTTCAAGAACTTGTTCACACTTTATTCTAAACATGAGAATTTTAAATTTTTTGGCTAATGGAAAGAAGCCTCTACAAATCTTTGCTTTTTCCTTCCTTCCTTCCTTCCTTCCTTTCTTTCTTTCTTTCTTTCTTTCTTTCTTTCTTGTAAAAATAATATCACATATGTTCAGCAACGCTGTCAATGGCTGTATTCCAGGCAGATAGGGTTTGAAGATGTCATACATTGGTACTCGGTGTCTCCGTTTTGATAGATGGGTACTTGCTGCATGATTTTGGTTAATCCATTCGGTCACACGGTAGACTGAATGGAGTGTCATTTCTCAGTCCCAGGACCTCTGTGATTGAAGATTTCACTTTCCCACGTAGATTGGGAATCTGCAGCCTCCCCCATAAATTTGGACCTACGTGAGAGCCTGCAAGTTCCTTCACAAACTCAAATCGTCTCATTACTGGAGACTGTAAGCAGCACATGTACAATATAAAGCTATTGATACTTGCAATGTTTAGGAATAGATAAAGCCCTGTTATTCGATTAGATGAGTACACGCACACTTCATGTCTAAATTGTCCACTCCACATTTATCTAGTGTGATTGTAGAAGCAGATGATACCAGGCGTTTTCTTCTCGTGTTTTTTTAATCTTCTTCTTGTGGTGCATTGAGGAAACAAGGATCATGGCCTTTTTCACTTAGCGACAAAAGAAAGTGGTGTTTATCCTTATGAAAAATATGCGAAATAATATACCATCTACAGGGAGTTAGCTAGAGACACAGTATTATCTCTGGGAGGTTTCAAAATTTCATAAAAATTTCCGAAATTGGAGTAACCTTCTCATGCATTTTTTGATCACGGGTATTGCTGAATTATCAAATCGCAAACAGGACGTAAGAATCAGGCACTTTTCCTTTAGGATGGTTGCATAGTAGACAGGTCTGGCCGTAGCATCAGTAGAACACATGTAATCATTTTCTTCATCCTTCGATTTGAGTACAGTAGTCTTACAAGTGCATATATTTGTAACACGTCATTCTGTACACACTTTTGTCTGTGTTGGTTCCTAAGGAGTCCCTAACAATAGCTAGCTCCACGTTAATGTGATTATAATTTTATTTAGCATGCCATCATCGAAGAAAGAGCTGCAATTTTTAATTTCTTCTTGACCTCTAAGACCGAGCAATCATCCCCAACAATGCTGTATGCGCGAACTCTCACACTATGTCTAAGCTCCGAACCCTTCACTTCAGATCAGGTTCGTTCTGTTTAGGTTTGCCTAATTCAGGTTCTGCAACACAATGTTGCTCACCTTCATCAAGATTCTTATTCTGTTCTTTACTTGCAATACTGGAATCAGTAGAATCGGACTCTTCTTTTCGTTCTGAAACTACAAAAACCGCATCATCATCGGGATCTTGTAATTTTTCTAGCCCCCAAAGATCCCCTTCTTCACTAAAACCTTTTTGTAACAATATTTATCTCTCAGAGTCTGGATTACCAGCACGTAAGTGTAGATTCATATTAGCACACATGTGGTGACTGCTTTCGCTTTCACTATATACTATAATTAGAGGTATACGGTATGACAGCCTAGGATAATGCTTAACTATCCGGTATGTGAACCCGCTTCTTTGTTGATAATCGCTGCAAAACCTCTGAACAACATTAACGAACTGAACAATGACAAGTGCACCGCGAAGAGAAGAAATAGGGAGGTAGCTACGCGGGAATGTTATTATTTAAAAAGGTGTGCTAGCATAGCGCAACAAAAATTTTATCTGGTCCCAGAGACGTGTTAAACCAAACCGCACAAAATACCTTTCGAATGAAGTGGATTTCAGAAGACATTCCTAGAGAATACAATATTTTACATTTCTATCTATAAAAAGCATAAAGCGTCTATTTTAAAATTGATTAGAGATGTTTTTGTGAAAATAAAATGTAACGGCAATTGGACAGGAAGATTTTCTTTAAACTCACCACCACTGATCCTTGTTAGACCGCGAATATATCTCGACTGACAGCTTCTTTTTTAATTAAGCTATTCGTTCATTATTATTATTATTATTATTATTTGTTTGTTTGTGTTTGTTAAAGACCCTGTCAATTGTCATGGTCATATCAACGCCGTCGGTGGGCCAGAATTTTTCCCGCAGGAGTTCTTTAACATGCCAATAAATCTAATGACATGGGGCTGTCACCTTTAGGTGCACTTAGAAACCATTGGTTTGGTCCATTTTCATTCCGCGACCTGGAAACGAAAGCGCATAACCAACAGATCTGCAACTCTCCCCCTAAGGACTCGGGCACCCGGGATCCCGAGCCACTTCTTCTTCCTCATGTGGGCAATCTCTGAATAGTGACAGTAAGTGGAAACGCCCCCTCACGTGTAGGCCGTGCGTGGTGGCCCGTATCAATGGTGAGGGATATCCTGGTTGGTTGAGGGTTACATATCTGAGCTTGGGCTTCTGTCGTTCAGTAACTCGGGAGGGTGCGCAATCTCCTACGCTGCTTTGGTTTCTGTTTCGCCTAAACGTAAGGCTAGGGACTAACCTACTCCTAAGCATGCGGCCAGGACTAGGCTATACCGATCTCCAGTATAAGTGAGACAGTAAGCCAGCTATATCCCCCATATAGACCTGTCACCCTAGTGGGGTGACTCTTGTTGAGCTCCGTGGTGTTTGAGAAGCACTGGGAGATGAAGTAAGACCACCTTGTAGGGTACAAAAAGAAAACCATAAAACAGTTTAGTGTTCAGAAAAGATGTAATCGAGTCCAGTGGTCCTGGCTACTTAATAATTAGGACAACAGAGGAAGGCAGGACATTTTCGTCGGTTGGCCCATTTGTGATTCAAAAGGGTTTGTATGAGAAGCTGGACCAATAAAATATTTACCTATCTCGTAATGGCACACTCCTGTTTGAAGTACTATCCGCATCCCAGGCAGTCAAACGGCTAAGGTCGAGATGCATACCACTTGAACTCCTCGCGCGGCGTTATACCTCCTGCTCCTTGTGCAGTTTATCCAAATAGCAGATTCAGGAGAATCTTGCGGCACGAGGAGTTACTGCTGTGTACAGGGTTCAGCGGGCAGTCCGTGGTGAATTCGTGCCTACCCGTACCCTTTTTCTTACCTTTGGTCGGGTAGATTTACTCCAAGGGATTAAGGCAGAGTACGAAGCCATATATCCCAAACCCTCTCCGATGTTACAAGTGCCATCGCTTTGAACATACCAGCCAGTATTGCCGTGGTCGGTGTACATGCGGGAAAGTCGTGCACGATGGAGGTTGCACATGAACTCTATCTTGCGTCAACTGCTATAGTGAGCATTCATCTCGAGTCGCGTTTGCAACATGCCGGGCTTTAGACCATGCCAATTTCTCTTCTCGAAACTCTGCACCAGGTTTCAGATGCAATCCACGTCCAATGTTGCAACGTCTCTCTCCTGAAGGTAAGGCGTTCCTGTTTGAGTCTATAATCGTGTTTGGGTTGACGCCACTTTTCTTGTACAGCACCGGGAGACCATAATTATACCTGTTTAGCCTAGAAAAGACCTCTCCTTCCGTCCGGCTGCCGTCTTATTTTCGTCAGAAGTGGCGTTTGCAAGGTGTTGGAACGTACCATCAGTGGACGATTGGTGCGTTGACTGGAATCCCACCAGCTCCTGGCTAACATCTAATGTGGTTTTCGACGAAGTCGTTCAGTAAGTGATCACCTTGGTTTGCTATCAACACATCATGGACGGGTTTCTTAAGAACGTTCAAACAGTAGGGATATTTTTTGACTTCGAGAAGGCTTATGCTATCTGTTGGTGGTTAGGGATATTGCTTTCCCTCCACAAGCGGAATATATGTGGACGCCTACCGTTGTTTGCTCGGGAGTTTATGAGGACCTGGTTTTCTAAGTAAGGCTTGGCTCTGTTTTTCGAACTATTATATTCAAGAGAACGGTGTGCCACTGGGATCGGTTCTCAGCGTGGCGTTGTTTTCTCTAGCAATTAAATGTATATTGCAATTTGTTCCCTGGGGTGTCCCATTCTGTTTATTCGTACCATTTTTTGTACTTTAAAGCAAACGCCCTTTTTGGAACGCCATTTGCAGCAGTTTTTAGACACGTTTATATTTGAGGTTGGAAAAACACGTATCGTTTCTCTCCTCAAAAGTCACTTTCCGTTAACCTCTGGTGCCGTTTTTTACTGCTCTGGCACCGCAGGCGTTGACACTGATGATACATGAAGATGGGGCCCCGGTGGAATGAGATGGCGGGGGAAACCGGAGAACCCGGAGAAAACCCGCCCCTGCGCCGTTATGTACACCACAAATCTCACATGCGGTCACTTGGGATTGAACCCGGGCCGTCTAGGTGAGAGGCGAGGGTCTGACCACTCGGCCAGCTTGCGGCACCTTGGTGCCGTAGTTAGCCATTGCCGCCGTCTCTTCGACTCGCGCCAGATTTTCTTCCATTCTCAAATTAGGCAAGATCCCTTGGATTGATCTTCGATCGGAAACATTACCGTCTACAGCGGTGTTTAGGCAATCTCTTTGCTTGGAGTTCTCAAAATGGCTTTTGCTTGTCAACTGAGAAGACATTCTGCGTAAACTTTTAGTGCCATAGAAAGCGGTTGCCGCCTTCACTTCGACACATTCCAGATTTATTTCTGTTTGCAGATGACGCGAGATTCCTTTGGTTGATCTTCGTTGTTGGTTACCCTATATAGCACATCTGAGAGCGCGATGTGACTGTCTCTCAATATATTACATATACTAGTTAATAAACTTGGGTTGTGAATCGGACAGTGATACTGCGTCTTTATCGTGTACTGATCCGATCTAAGATGAACTATGAATGCTTTGTTTACTCTTCAGTACGACCATGTATGCTGAGCAGATTGGACTCTGTCTACAACCTGTCCGTTGGCGGTCACATCTTTTCCGCGCAGTTGTTAACCACTCTGCGATGTCGTCTGGATGTCTTGCTAGCTAATTATGGTTGAGGGCTTAAATGCATGCTTTAATATACAATGTTTACCCATTTTTTCGATACAGGGCTGAACGTACGTTATAGAAACATGTCACTCAGTCCCAGCCAAATCATCCGGAAAATGTTTCGTGTTTGGCTTTTTAGTTTGTCTGGTCTTAGGTATTATTTCTGTTTACAAGACCTTTAGTTTGGAAAGCAGATCATCTTTTGTTTCAACTCCAGCTTACCTGAACGTAGTTCGACGTTTCTTAATGTAGGTTTCTTGCATAGGATGTGGACTTCTTTTACCTTTGTGATTACTGGTTTATGAAATTTCTATTTGTTAATCTGTCGCCTAGGTATTGCTGGCAAAGGAATTTTTGCTAGTGTATATTGGAAATATTCTGGAAATACTCCTGATTATAGATTCTTTCTTCAGGAACTTTGTGTTTACTGCCTCAGTGAAATGTTGACTGCAAAGTGCTAATGAATTTGACAGCTTATTTGATGTGAAGATTTCTCGAGAAATCCCTTGTAACCAGTCACTTCTCAGTTCATTGGTGAGAGGAAATTCATGGTAGCTTATTGTATCCTCTTTAAACGAGTGCAGTCATAAGATGATCTTTAAACATAAGGGAATATAGGAGTGCATATATTAATCATATAATATACACGGTTTATACAACAATCATAACTCTGAGAATATCTAATCTAGGAAAACATAATTGAGCCATAGTCCGCAAGAAATCTGTGTCAGGCCTTCGAAAGGTCATATGGCAGGAATTGCCAATTACACCGATACCCTCCACATTATATCAGTCGCGAAAAGTGGTGTGGTTAGTGGAATATACTAGTGAGCTATTCTAAAAGCGTATAAATCCGATATATAAGTTAGTTTACATAAAATATATGTTGTTTGTATATATACAAAGTGCAGATATTTGTACTGTTAAATTGATTAATTGAGAACAATGAAGAATCAAGAATCAAGATGTGTGCATATGCAGTGGGGAGGGGTGGTTGGAGTCTTCACCAGCTCAGCATTAACATTCACATACATAAGTGCTTATTCGTATATCCTTTTGCACTGGAAGAAACTCTTGTTTAATAAATAAACAAACAAACAAATAAATAAATAAATAAATAAATAAATAAATAAATAAATAAATAAACAAATAAATAAATAAATAAATAAATAAATAAATAAATAAGCCACATATTTAATGTACATGCGTTTGATAAAACGCAATTTGCCTTAAAAGAAAAAAAAACACCTATGTTATAATATAACGTACATTACATTTGTTCTGAAAACCGTTCAACTGCTAGAACTATTTTCGTTCAAATTTATTGTACACACTTTTCCTATTTGGCACACCTAATTGAAGTTGGTAATTTAATTGTGCGTTAATATTAAATGTTGTCAAAATTGGAGCAAGATTGAACCCACTTTGAGACTTAATTTTAGTAACTGCTTTAAACATATGAAACTTCGGTCCGTAAAGTATCGAAAAAGTTCCTTAGGATGTGTCAAAAATTATATTTCAATATCTCAACGTGATTTATTGTCCTTTTAAAATGAACACAAAATCATTAAAAGAGAGTACTTGACTTCCGCAATTGCAAATCAGAAAGTCTGCGTCACATCCAGCCATACCGGCGGTGGAATCTAGTTATTAAAGAGCTTTTGGTCTTCCAGAGAAAGGAAATCGTAAAGTTTCGTTAATTGAACAATAGGACTATGCAGTCATTTAAGCGTTACAGCACTCTTGAACTTGTGTATAAGACTGCTTAACTGCCAAACCTGGATTTGAACAAGCATACATTTTACCTTATGACAAACGAGACAAAGGGTAATTCATACTTTGTTTCAGCTCGCTGACAATTTAAACATTATTTGCCATTAAAGCTTAAAGTAAGAACACTTACCGCAGGTACAGAAAAGTTAAAACAATCAAGTTTTATCTTCGCGTTTTGTGGTGCAACAGCTTTCCACGAGCATTTCTCTCCTGATGAATAATCTGAAGGCAGGTATATGTAGTATTTTTGTCCGGGAATTACTTCTTGCTCATAATCACAAAGCTGCAACGTTGGTCCTAAGAGCACAGACAAGAAGCATCCTAAAGTCAGACCCCAGCTCATCCTGGAAAACAGAATTCAATTCTTGTCAGTGTTTACAGTTTTGTAATATGTTTTCTTTACAATTCACACCATTAGATATTTTCGTCATTCCTTGCAAGTTATACGTCATAATAGTTCTATCCAACTAAAACTACCTACCGCTTCGTGCACTTTTAGTTCATCATGAGCATCACCATATTCATATCTTATCCGCGAATACTTATGGCGGATGTTAAATTAAAATATGGTCTCTTAGAGAATACATAATATTATGCTCGTCTTTATCAGAAACATGCCCATCAAGGAAATAGCTCGCTTCTAATAAACTCAGAAGTTAAATTCTTAAGCTCTTTGGGGCCATTAGTTGTACACAATTAGATGTAAATACGGCAAGCTATAAAAAGGCATCGCTTTATTGACTCTTGTACTTCATAAAACAATGTACGAAAATAGTCTAGAGGATATGACAAAATTACGCTGTAATATCGAATATAATGATTTAAATGAATACACATCTCTTCCAATGTAATGAAAATGATGGAATTCATTATTCCTCCAACATTAATATCCAAAACATGAAAAACAGGTACAGCTAAAGTTGGAGAGATCCAAAGTGATCCTTGACATTTGCCTTAGATCGTGGCCACCTCTGTCGCCACCTCGTCCCGCCCATGGGTACAGCACCAAAACTTTCATTCGCTTGGCAGGGGCACTTCTCTTAAATCATCTTCCTTGTCCACCTCATCTTCATCGTTGCTTCTAAAGGTAAAGTCACTGCTTATATTTACAATTACAATTGAAACTGCATTTAGGAATGTTTGTTACATCTTGCAACAAGAACGACATAATTGCTTACGTAGCATGAATCTATTGGCAGAGAGTGAGAGACGCTTCTCTTATCAACTGAAACAGTTGACTGGCTGTTAGGGACCTCCCGATTTTAGTAATTGATTTTCAAGTTTATAATATCTGTCTCTGACTTTACTGAAAGAATGTATGAAGTGTCCAGGTTTAAAACATTAAAGCACATTGGAATGGAAAAAAGTGCCGAAACAAAGGGTGGTACGCAAACTATTAGTAGTACAGAAATGCAAGGTTT
Organism: Hymenopus coronatus; assembly: GCA_030762935.1. NCBI lineage: Eukaryota > Metazoa > Arthropoda > Insecta > Mantodea > Hymenopodidae > Hymenopus > Hymenopus coronatus. The sequence continues at coordinate 89,119,146 of CM060887.1, read as the reverse complement.
AAAGCAAAGCGTGTGTCGCACTCCAGCAGTTCTACTGGTACTGATCTAAATTGCATTTCTCTGGGCCTTTCTTTGTTTCTTCCCTCCCCCATGTTCTGACAGTCCAATGACGTAGTTCTCCGCTATCCAAGCTTTATTTAGATTGGCATGGTGTGGTTAATTTTATGTTTTTTGATACGCCCTTATTATGAACATGAAAAGAAGTCAACACTGTGATCTGGTTAAAAAAGCCACGGAGGCTATTCCTAGTAAGCTCTTTGATGGATTAGCTAAAATACCGCTAATTCGTGACCTGATTGTTATATTTGAATAATTTAATATATTTTGATTAATTCTTTCATGTTGAATCGGATGACATGTGATTTCGCTTAACTTATTCCAAAAGTATTGCAACTTCTTGCCCGTGTTGGTTCAGAGATAATCCATCATTGGTAATCATAAGTATCAAACTTGATTACCTTGGATGTTTAACCCTCTTGTTGCCGCATATTTTAGCGGCCACCGCCATTGTTACGATGTTAAATTTTAATATTTATTTCATTCAGTCGACCACTAAAATTAAGAATTATTTTATGTAAATTAATATACAGTTTTTATACGCTTATACTTGAATATTTGTACTGGGATACACACTCCCGTTTAAAACTGTTTCAGGTTCCAACTTAAAGAGACCGCACAGGGAAGCCGCCGGTGTAAATGAACTTCAGGCCAAGCAATCATCGCCAGAGTGTGACATACACATTCGACATGTGAAACGAGTCCGCTGTAATTCATGGTCAGAATTTACAGTGCTGTCAGATAGAAAGTATATTCTAAACCAGATTCCAAGCAAAGAAAATAGATAATGCGATAAATATATTTGATCCTGAAGCATACATAGAGCAATGTGGTGTTCAAGTTACTAATCTGATTGAAACTCTTCTAGCTGAACAAAAGTAGAATCAAAGTCGACGCGACCTTAACAGGCGCATACATAACTAATAATCCCTATAAAGAACAGATTGAGACACTTACTTTAGCACCAAAATGTATTATCTCGTCCAGAGTACAAACCTCAATCGATGGTCACTGATAAAACTAATTATTATCATTTTATTCTAATTTTGAAATGTCAACATATCGTAACTCCTCAGTGTTACGATATTTGATGTAGTTGAATGTCAGACTCACAACAATTTTTCCCAATTCCATTGCTGGCATATACAAATATAGAAACAATAGTTCCTAAAGTGCAGTCAAATATCTTGTGCTAATAGTTGGTCACGATCGATACTACATCATGGCTCCATGTCGATACCTCTTAAATTGATAAGCAGATGCGATCAGTCATTTTCAAAATTTAAACATTTCAGGGGTTTTAATACAATCAGTGAAATTCACATTGAACTTAAATTAATTGCTGATGACGAGATTCAGATATGTTCAAATATTATTAAGTTGAAAATATATATTTTATTTTTATTTTTCAAAACTCCAAGTACTGTCACACATGCAAACGGAAAGTGGCAATTTGATGATATTTAAGTACGTGACCATTAACATTTAACTGGAAAATATATTGACGCTGCTCCTAACTCATGCAATCTAAATAGAAAACTATCACATGTCATACCTAAATATTTTCATTGGCTCTCGAATTATGATGCTCATTTTATAGTCAGACACCTAGGTTATGATGATGAACCTATATCTTGTATATCCCAGAGTTCAAAATGATACCTCTCATTTAGTAAGAAATATAATTTCAGTTTACTTTAGATATATGGATACATACGTATTCATGAGTGATAAATTGTGAAAGCTAGCTGATTTATTAACCGATACAGATATCAGAATAACAAACAGTGAATACAATACTCCAGAACGTCAAAGACTAATGAAACAGAAATATATATTTCCATATGTGTATCTAGACTGCGAAGAAAAACTAAGAGAGGGTTCACTACCTCACTTTACACAATTCGATGAAATAACCACTGAAGAGAAAAGTCATGCTCAAAACGTATGGAAAACGTTTGATATTAGGAACGTTGGAGAGTACAGTATTTGTATCTAAAAACGGAAACCTTATTATTGCTTGATATGTTTGAACATTTCTGTTTTCTTGCATTGAAAATCTATGGTTTGGATCCCAGGCACTATTTCACATTACCATGATTAGCATTCGAGGCTATGCTCAAAATTACGAACATTAAAGTTTTATTCATAACCGATAAAGAGATGATAGATTTTTTCGAGTCTGCCTTCAGAGGAAGTTTATGCATTACATTCAAACGCTATGCAAAAGCTAAAAATAAGTACATGTCTGATCATGATAACTTGCAACCTGATAAATATCTGTCATACCTGGAGGTAAATAATTTCATCCTACTGACATTTTAGGATTTCTGCCATACACAGGACTCAGATATTAAGTAGAGAGGTTACCGCCTGCGGCGCCATTAGTAGTTAAAGCGGGCGTTAAACACTACCAAAAAAAAAAAAAAAGTAGAGAGGAAATATAAAATGCAGATTTATTAAAACTGCCACTAAATTCAAGGATCGGTTACGATTTGGAAACATACTTAGAATATCCATCTTCACTACACGTCTCCCATAATAAATTTCCATTAAGCGCACAGAGTCAAATTCCACCCAAATGTGAATACAAGAAACTGTTGTATGTTACACTAAGAAATTAGGAATGACTTTAACTTGCATATGATCAATCAGATGATGATGATGACGATTGGTGAGGTTTAAGGACGCTCAAATACGTGGTCATCAGTGCCCTTGTTTAAAGCTGTGTTAAAACCAAAAGTTAAAATCGATAAAATGCAATGGAATTTATGGTCAAAATTCAAGATAAAATCAAACAGAATTAAAACTGTCTATGGTGGAAAGCATAGGAGGGACCTAAAACTAGTGTTTTTAAAACGCGAAGTTAAAAAGTAGGCATTAAAATCAATCAAATTCCCAAAAGGCACATGTGATAAAATATTAAAAAGCCACAGCTACCGCATCAGGATCAGGTCAAAATAAATAAAAACACTTAGATCCTGATAGTAAAAGGCGAGTGAGATAAAAGGCAGAAATCCTATTTACGACACCGGATCATTCGCCAGAAGCTCTTTAAAACTGTCAGACAATTGCAGAGTGACTCGTACATGCATAAAATAGAACCCTCTATCAAAAAATGGTGGACCGTTTTGCCTGTACAATTTTTCAGGGCTCCTGTAAAAATACATTGGCCGATACTTAGGCGAGCTAATATCACCTCCTTCCCGAGGAATAAACGAGAGGAGCTGACCCAGTACACAGGCAGGTCCTTCCCCTCTCTGAGCTAATATCACCTCCTTCCCGAAGGATAAACGAGAGGCACTGACCCAGTACACAGGCAGGTCCTTCACCTCTATGAGCTAATATAACCTTCTTCCTGAGGGATAAACGAGAGGCGCTGACCCAGTATACAGGCAGGTCCTTCCCCCCTCTGAACTAATATCACCTCCTTCCAGAGGGATAAACGAGAGGCGCTGACCAAGTACACAGGCAGGTCCTTCCCCCCTCTGAACTAATATCACCTCCTTCCCGAGGAATAAACGAGAGGCGCTGACCAAGTACACAGGCAGGTCCTTCCCCCCTCTGAACTAATATCACCTCCTTCCCGAGGCACAAACGAGAGGCGCTGACACAGTATAGAGGCAGGTCCTTCCCCCCTCTGAACTAATATCACCTCCTTCCCGAGGAATAAACGAGAGGCGCTGACCCAGTATACAGGCAGGTCCTTCACCTCTATGAGCTAATATAACCTCCTTCCTGAGGGATAAACGACAACGGCTGACCCAGTATACAGGCAGGTCCTTCACCTCTCTGAGCTAATATCACCTCCTTCCCGAGGCACAAACGAGAGGCGCTGACCAAGTACACAGACGGATCCTTCACCTCTCTGAGCTAATATCACCTCCTTCGTGAGGGATAAACGAGAGGCGCTGACCAAGTACACAGACGGGTCCTTCACCTCTCTGAGCTAATATCACCTCCTTCCCGAGGGATAAATGAGAGGCACTGACCCAGTATACTGGCAGGTCTTCCACCTCTCTGAGCTAATATCACCTCCTTCCCGAGGGATAAACGAGAGGCGCTGACCAAGTATACAGGCAGGTCCTTCACCTCTCTGAGCTAATATCACCTCCTTCCCGAGGGATAAATGAGAGACACTGACCCAGTATACTGGCAGGTCTTCCACCTCTGAGCTAATATCACCTCCTTCCCGAGGGATAAACGAGAGGCGCTGACCATGTATACAGGCAGGTCCTTGCCCCCTCTGAGCTAATATCACCTCCTTCCCGAGGGATAAACGAGAGGCGCTGACCAAGTACACAGACGGGTCCTTCACCTCTCTGAGCTAATAACACCTCCTTCGTGAGGGATAAACGAGAGGCGCTGACCAAGTACACAGACGGGTCCTTCACCTCTCTGAGCTAATATCACCTCCTTCCCGAGGGATAAATGAGAGGCACTGACCCAGTATACTGGCAGGTCTTCCACCTCTCTGAGCTAATATCACCTCCTTCCCGAGGGATAAACGAGAGGCGCTGACCAAGTATACAGGCAGGTCCTTCACCTCTCTGAGCTAATATCACCTCCTTCCCGAGGGATAAATGAGAGACACTGACCCAGTATACTGGCAGGTCTTCCACCTCTCTGGGCTAATATCACCTCCTTCCCGAGGGATAAACGAGAGGCGCTGACCAAGTATACAGGCAGGTCCTTGCCCCCTCTGAGCTAATATTACCTCCTTCCCGAGGGATAAACGAGAGGCTCTGACCAAGTACACAGACGGGTCCTTCACCTCTCTGAGCTAATATCACCTCCTTCGTGAGGGATAAACGAGAGGCGCTGACCAAGTACACAGACGGGTCTTCCACCTCTCTGAGCTAATATCACCTCCTTCCCGAGGGATAAACGAGAGGCCCTGACCAAGTATACAGGCAGGTCCTTCACCTCTCTGAGCTAATATCACCTCCTTCCCGAGGGATAAATGAGAGGCACTGACACAGTATACTGGCAGGTCTTCCACCTCTCTGAGCTAATATCACCTCCTTCCCGAGGGATAAAGGAGAGGCGCTGACCAAGTATACAGGAAGGTCCTTGCCCCCTCCGAGCTAATATTACCTCCTTCCCGAGGGATAAACGAGAGGCGCTGACCAAGTACACAGGCAGGTCCTTCCCCTCTCTGAGCTAATATCACCTCGTTCCCGAGGGATGAACGAGAGGCGCTGACCAAGTATACAGGCAGGTCCTTGCCCCCTCTGAGCTAATATCACCTCCTTCCCGAGGGATAAATGAGAGGCGCTGACCAAGTACACAGGCAGGTCCTTGCCCCCTCTGAGCTAATATCACCTCCTTCCCGAGGGATAAACGAGAGGCGCTGACCAAGTATACAGGCAGGTCCTTCCCCTCTCTGAGCTAATATCACCTCGTTCCCGAGGGATGAACGAGAGGCGCTGACCAAGTACACAGGCAGGTCCTTGCCCCCTCTGAGCTAATATCACCTCCTTCCCGAGGGATAAACGAGAGGCGCTGACCCAGTACAACAGGCAGGTCCTTCCCCCCTCTGAACTAATATCACCTCCTTCCAGAGGAATAAACGAGAGGCGCTGACCCAGTATACAGGCAGGTCCTTCACATCTATGAGCTTATATAACCTCCTTCCTGAGGGATAAACGAGAGCGGCTGACCCAGTATACAGGGAGGTCCTTCACCTCTCTGAGCTAATATCACCTCCTTCCCGAGGCACAAACGAGAGGCGCTGACACAGTACACAGGCAGGTCCTTCCCCCCTCTGAACTAATATCACCTCCTTCCCGAGGAATAAACGAGAGGCGCTGACCAAGTATACAGGAAGGTCCTTGCCCCCTCCGAGCTAATATTACCTCCTTCCCGAGGCACAAACGAGAGTCGCTGACCAAGTACACAGACGGGTCCTTCACCTCTCTGAGCTAATATCACCTCCTTCGTGGGGGATAAACGAGAGGCGCTGACCAAGTACACAGACGGGTCCTTCACCTCTCTGAGCTAATATCACATCCTTCCTAAGGGATAAACGAGAGGCGCTGACCAAGTATAAATACAGGTCCCTCACCTCTCTGAGCTAATATCACCTCCTTCCCGAGGGATAAACGAGAGGCGCTGACCAAGTACACAGGCAGGTCCTTCCCCTCTCTGAGCTAATATCACCTCGTTCCCGAGGGATAAACGAGAGGCGCTGACCAAATATACAGGCAGGTCCTTCACCCCTCTGAGCTAATATCACCTCCTTCCCGAGGGATAAACGAGAGGCTCTGACCAAGAACACAGGCACGTCCTTCCCCTCTCTGAGCTAATATCACCTCGTTCCCGAGGGATGAACGAGAGGCGCTGACCAAGTACACAGGCAGGTCCTTGCCCCCTCTGAGCTAATATCACCTCCTTCCCGAGGGATAAACGAGAGGCGCTGACCAAGTACACAGGCAGGTCCTTGCCCCCTCTGAGCTAATATCACCTTCTTCCCGAGGGATAAACGAGAGGCGCTGACCAAGTATACAGCCAGGACCTTCCCCTCTCTGAGCTAATATCACCTCCTTCCCGAGGGATAAACGAGAGGCGCTGACCAAGTACACAGGGAGGTCTTTCCCCCCTCTGAGCTAATATCATCTCCTTCCCGAGGGATAAACGAGAGGCGTTGACCAGGTACACAGGCAGGTCCTTCCCCTCTCAGAGCTAATATCACCTTCTTCCCGAGGGATAACGAGAGGCGCTGACCCAGTACACAGGCATGTCCTTACCCTCTCTGAGCTAATATCACCTCCTTCCCGAGGGATAAACGAGAGGCGCTGACCAAGTACACAGGCAGGTCCTTCCCCCCTCTGAGCTAATGTCACCTCCTTCACGAGTGATAAACGAGAGGCGCTTACCCAGTACACAGGCAGGTCCTCCCCTCGCTGAGCTAATATCACCTCCTTCCCGAGAGATAAACGAGAGGCGCTGACCCAGTATACAGGCAGGTCCTTCCCCCCTCTGAAATAATATCACCTCCTTCCCGAGGAATAAACGAGAGGCGCTGACCCAGTATACAGGCAGGTCCTTCACCTCTATGAGCTAATATAACCTCCTTCCTGAGGGATAAACGAGAACGGCTGATCCAGTATACAGGCAGGTCCTTCACCTCTCTGAGCTAATATCACCTCCTTCCCGAGGCACAAACGAGAGGCGCTGACCAAGTACACAGACGGGTCCTTCACCTCTCTGAGCTAATATCACCTCCTTCGTGAGGGATAAACGAGAGGCTCTGACCAAGTACACAGACGGGTCCTTCACCTCTCTGAGCTAATATCACCTCCTTCCTGAGGGAAAAATGAGAGGCGCTGACCCAGTATACAGGCAGGTCCTTCACCTCTCTGAGCTAATATCACCTCCTTCCCGAGGCACAAACGAGAGGCGCTGACCAAGTACACAGACGGGTCCTTCACTTCTCTGAGCTAATATCACCTCGTTCGTGAGGGATAAACGAGAGACGCTAACCCAGTACACAGGAAGGTCTTCCACCTCTCTGAGCTAATATCACCTCCTTCCTGAGGGATAAACGAGAGGCGCTGACCCGGTATACAGGCAGGTTCTTCACCTCTCTGAGCTAATACCACCTCCTTCCTGAGGGACAAATGAGAGGCACTGAACCAGTATACTGGCAGGTCTTCCACCTCTCTGAGCTAATATCACCCCCTTCCGGAGGGATAAACGAGAGGCGCTGACCAAGTATACAGACAGGTCCTTCACCTCTCTGAGCTAATATCACCTCCTTCCCGAGGGACAAATGAGAGGCACTGAACCAGTATACTGGCAGGTCTTCCACCTCTCTGAGCTAATATCACCCCCTTCCGGAGGGATAAACGAGAGGCGCTGACCAAGTATACAGGCAGGTCCTTCACCCCTCTGAGCTAATATCACCTCCTTCCCGAGAGATAAACGAGAGGCGTTGACCAAGTACACAGGCAGGCCCTTCCCCTCTCTGAGCTAATATCACCTCCTTCCCGAGGGATAAACGAGAGGCGCTGACCCAGTACACAGGCAGATCCTTGCTCCCTCTGAGCTAATATCACCTCCTTCCCGAGGGATAAACGAGAGGCGCTGACCAAGTATACAGCCAGGACCTTCCCTTCTCTGAGCTAATATCACCTCCTTCCCGAGGGATAAACGAGAGGCGCTGACCAAGTACACAGGGAGGTCTTTCCCCCCTTTGAGCTAATATCATCTCCTTCCCGAGGGATAAACGTGAGGTGCTGACCCAGTACACAGGCAGGTCCTTCCCCTCTCAGAGCTAATATCACCTCCTTCCCGAGGGATAACGAGAGGCGCTGACCCAGTACACAGGCAGGTCCTTCCCCTCTCTGAGCTAATATCACCTCCTTCCCGAGGGATAAACGAGAGGCCCTGACCAAGTACACAGGCAGGTCCTTCCCCCCTCTGAGCTAATGTCACCTCCTTCACGAGAGATAAACGAGAGGCGCTGACCCAGTACACAGGCAGGTCCTCCCCTCTCTGAGCTAATATCACCTCCTTCTCGAGGGATAAACGAGAGGCGCTGACCCAATACACAGGCAGGTCCTTCCCCTCTCTGAGCTAATATCACCTCCTTCCCGAGGGATAAACGAGAGGCGCTGACCAAGTACACAGGCAGGTCCTTCGGCTCTCTGAGCTAATATCACTTCCTTCCCGAGGGATAAACGATAGGCGCTGACCAAGTATACAGGCAGTCCTCCACGTCTCTGAGCTAATATCACCTCCTTCCCGAGGGATAAACGAGAGGAGTTGACCAAGTATACGGTCGGGTCCTTCACCTCTCTGAGCTAACAACACCTCCTTCCCGAGGGATAAACGAGAGGCGCTTACCCAGTATACAGGCAGGTCCTTCCCGTCTCTGAGCTAATATCACCTCCTCCCCGAGGGATAAACTAGAGGCGCTGACCAAGTATACAGTTGGGTACTCTCTCTCTCTTCAGAGGAAAGCATGCGAGGCAGTGCAATATCGTGTTTCCGGATAATCTGGTGGAAACGAAAACCTGCTGGCCTTGGACTAAATGGGTGGAGATGAAAGCGTTCGTCCAATTCGTTTCGGAAAAAAAGGATAAAAATTTGGATGCGAAGGCATGATCTGAAGCCTACAGCAATACTTAGCTAAAAGGGCATTCCTTTGACATCGCAGAGGAGGTTCAGCAGATTCGACGTAGAGACTCACAACTTGGCTGGTCGGAAAAACCCCATTAACCACACGGATGCCCTGATTATGGACAACTTCTAGACTTCTGAACAGAGATGGACGTGCTGAAGAATAAACGATACCTTCACAGTTTAATTTGGATCGGATCAGTGAACGATAAAGAGGAGCAGCACTCTCCCATCCGCTCCACAAGATTTCCTTTTAGAATCCCGAAACTATTGAGAGATCGTTCACAGCGCGCTTTCAGCTGTGCTATATGTAGTCACGAGGGAAATTTTCTATCGAGCATCAACCCAAAGAATCTGCCTCATCTGCAAAAGGAAGTAAATCTAGCCTGTGTGGAAGAGAAGGCGGATAACGCCACCTACGCATCAAATATTAGCGCAGACTGTCTTCTAGAGTGAGAAATGAAAGCCGTTTTCTGTTCTCAAAACATAGAGAATGTGCAATCACCGCTGGAGAGGGCGTGTCAAAACCGGTGTACGTAGATGGCGAATTCATCCACGAATAAACAGGACGACACCCCTGAGGGAACACATTGTGATATAGAATTAAGCACTATAGCGAACAGCGTCACCCTTATAACCGATCTTTTGCATACAAGGATTGGAATACTCCGAGGCAACCCGTACTCGAACAACATGGTCTGTCATAAACTCTTGAACGAAGAGCGGTGGGCGTCCTCGTATGTTGCAGTCGTGGAGGGAATATAACATCGCTCTTGCCAGCATCTATCGTAGGCTTTTTGGAGGTGAAGAAATATCGCTACCGTTTGCATATTCCTAAGAAACCTGTTCATTATCTGCGTCGAAAGAGATACAAGGTGGTCGGTCGCTGATCGACGTCATCGAAAACCGCACTGGATGTAATTTGTGGGATTTCAAATAACAATTAATCATGCGTTCCATCACCTTGCAAACGCAACTGGTGAGGGAAAAAGGACGGTAGCTGAAAGGAAGATGACCGCCCTTTCTAAGTTTCAAAAAGGCGTATTATGATGGTCTCCCACCACTGTGTTGGAAAAGTGGTGTCATATCAGGTACCGTTATAGACCTCGAACAGAAAAGCCGTACCGGCAGAAGAAAGATGTTGTAGCATTTGGACGTGGATGCCATCTGGACCGGGTGCAGAGTTCCGCGAAGATAAAAGCGCGATGTTCTAACTCTGTCATGGTGAAAGGGCAATTGTAATCTTCAAGGTTTCCGGAACGAAAGGAGAACCTTTGAGATCCTACCTGAGCCTTAAAGTCAAGAAACCCAGGGGAAAAATTTTCTGCCTAGACACCTGAGCGAAAGTGCTAATGTTTTCGCCACGTCCAACACGTCAAAACAGCTCCAGCATGTGTTTGGAGACCGGCGGTTGGCAGATGGATCTATTTACCGGCAACACGCCTCAACTTATCCCATACGATGGAGGAAGGGATATCCCGATTAAAGACATTACAAATTGTCTCCATGAATGCTTTTTGCTATCCGTAATAACTCACCTAGATTGGGCACGCATCCTCCTATATTGAATTAGGTTATCCAGCGTAGGGCAGCGCTGGAAAATCCGAAAACCACGTCTGCGAGCACGAATTGCATCCCGATATTCAGCTGTCCAGAGTTCCTTAGGAAATCGACGAGGTTGGCCAGTTGACTGTTGAATAGACTATTCAGCAGCAGAAAGAATGGTGGCTGTGAGGAGTTCGGGTCGTACTCGCAGCGGTTAAAACAGCCAAATGGGAATAAAGATTCCAGTTGGCTCGGTCAAAGTGCCATCTAGGTAATTGTGTGGAACATAAGTGTGTGCTAAGAGGAACTGGAAAGCGGTCACTAGAGTATAGATAAGAGATGACGGACCATTGTAAGTAAACTGCTAACCGCGGAGAACAAACAGCTATGTCGAGATGTGAAAAACTATTATAGGCGTCTGAGAGAAATGTTGGCTCTCTGGTATTCGATTTATATATATATATATATATATATATATATATATATATTTATATACAGCCATTTGCCATGGGGTTTTACTCTATAGACCCATAGAAATGCATTTCCAACTCAAGGTTTCTTTGTGTTGAAATACTTGTATGGGTGTTGCCTACCACCACACAAATAATCTGCATTATTTCAGTAACACTCAATACATGCGCTGTGTTAACTACCGACAATAATTACTGTTAATCTACTTACTTCAAAATCGAGAGTCGCTCCTTTGAAACAGGTATCGTAGTCACGTCTTGAAGTGAATGCTGCTCTACCGTTAAGCAAGGGCAAGGCTCCAAAAGCGTGCAGTTCATAATCAGTGGACATATTACGGGACAGACTTCACAGTTGTGCTAGCTTGGATAGCTGATTGCCTTACAACATGGAAAGCTTATATAGCTAATAAGAGTATCTGAGATTCAGCAACTAACCACTCAGGAAATTTGGAACCACGTGGTGTCAGAGGGCAACCCAACTAACACAATCTTCAGAAGCTCAAACCCACAAATACTGCGAGCCAGTAATCAGCGACTGACAGCTCGGGAAGCTTGGAGCTATGTGGTGCCGAAGGAAATATCCAGCTGACATAATCTTCAGAGGTTCAAATCCACAAATACTCCGAGCCAGTCAGCTATGTTGGGTGACGCCACCTTGGCTATTCATTCTTTCTGTCCAAAGGGGATTGTTTCCAAATCGGAAGAAAGTCTTGAGGAACCAAAATGACAACTATGGTTGTCGTCGCAACATTCACAGAGCATAAACCTTCTGCAGTAAGTTTTGTAGTTGGAGAAAATTACAGCGAGTCATTACCTACGTTCTGAGATTCAGACACAATGTTATATAAGACACAATAAGGACTACCAGCTTCACGAATCCTTGGCAAAAGCTATACGCATCATTTAGGATTCGGCTTTCGGCCAGGGCTTTGAGAGTTTGCAGCAAAAGAAAGCCATAACATTTAAGAGTGAACTTCTAACTTTATACCGCTTCCTAGAAATTATTTTGAGGTTGGGTAGCAGGTTAGAAAACGCTGAAGCTTCCTTGAATCAGTAACGTCCACTAATTCTGCTATCCAAGCACCGTTTCACAAAGCTAGTTATCTGGCATGAGAGTATACAGCTATTGCATACCTACTGGAATTCAGGTTCTTCTCGCCTCACTTCGGCGCACATTCTGGATAACAAATGGTCACTCAGTAGTTAGACACGAGATTTGACAAGGTGTTACTTGCTTCAAAACTAAGGCTCAGTCAACTCATGGGATAGCTATCTATGCACAGAATGACCATAGCAAGTCATTTTCTCACTGTGCTGTGACTGCGGAGGATCTCTGCGAGTTAAACATATCAGTGGCCACAGATGCGTTCCTCGCCGCCTTGAAGAGATTCATTTCGTGCTTCACTGCAGTAAAGAGAAGCCTTAATGAAATGTCACGCTTCCTCGGAGACAAGGATTATAATTCTGGAATGTCAAGCCTTACAGCACACGAAAGCATTGAGTGGCACGCAATTCACCCAATTCCCTCACTTCGGTGAATTGAAGTCAAATCCATGAAAAATCACCTCAGAAAGACTGCCAGAAGACCCTCTTAAATTATGAAGATGTTAGTTCAATAAAACAAATGGAGACACGCTTAAATTCTAGGTCTATCACTCGATACCAAACGAACCCAATGATTATGCATTCCTGACCTCTGGCCGTTTCTTGATCGGTGAACCAGAATGTTTCGCAGGACCGCCATCAAAGTTCGCTAATGGGAACTTGATGCCGGCAAGCCATGTGGAACAGGTGCTCAACAGATTACCTTAGACAACTGCAACGGCGCTCCAAGTGGAACCAAAACCAGCCCAATCTCCAACCTGGAAGGTTGGTGCTTCTGAAGGAGGACAAAGTTTCTTCCTTAACTTGGTCTACAGCGATTGTTGAAGTAACCCATCCAGGATCTGATGGTTTAGTTTGTGTTGTGACTTTGCGAAGCAACAAAAGGCCTATAACCAATCTCTGCCTTTTTACTTTTTCTACACGTACCATGTAATAATATATAGAGAAGGTATCCTATTGCACCCAAAAATTCAATACCGAGATATCACCGGAAATATATCTTTGACAACCCCTGAATCCAAACTAAGCATTTTTAAAAAAATGTCCGTGTATGTGTCTGACTGTCTGGCTGTGTTAGTGTGTCTTAAACACCAAACTTGGTATTTAAGTTCAGTATCTTCCAAGGATGCCACAGAAAGAAAACATCCCTACCCCAACTACCCTTTACGTGGAAACAATTTCGAAAATTTTGATTTTCTCAAAATGGTTTTGGCAATTTTGATTAAAATCTCTTATATTTAAGATGTTTATATGACAAATAAAATGCACATCTTGAAGTTTCTGGGAATAGCCTGTAAAGACCTCTTTATTCTGGGTGGCTTTTCTTTAATTTTGCATAACTAGTAAACCGGAAGGAATAGACAAAAACTTCCTAAAAAAATTAAAAAAAAAAAAAAAAGAGCTCCTTAAAACCCTCAATTTATTTTATATTCAGCTTTTTCCCCTAGAGTTGACCGTTTTATTATTGGCTTCAGTTTAAACTTTTCTAACACAGGAACTTATCAACTCCTGGCCACAAAAAGAAGCGGATTTCAATCACATTTTAAAACGCGTGACTGTCAGTGTATTCCCTTATTTCCATCTACTTATAAGGAACTAAGTATTAAGACCATTCCTGTTAGTGCTTATTCCGACTACCATGAAGTGTATAGAGGAGTAGGCATATTAGCAATAATTTGTTACAGAGATGTAGAGAAAGTCAGGTGAATGGAACACATCTGATTTTTACTTTCGCTATACGTACTATGTACATAGTGTATTGAGAAGGTATTGTATTACACCCAAAAGTCGTTTACTGGCATTTAATCAGAAATACATGTTTTGAAATGCCCTGAATCCTGAAACAGCATTTTTAGAAACATTTCCGTGTATGTCCATTTGTCTGTGTCTAAATGTGTGTGTGTATGTGTGTGTGAGGGGGGGGAGGCTGTGGGCAGCATAGCTCAAAAATGAAGAGACCGTTAAATATCAAATTTGGTATTTAAGTCTGGTACTTTCCAAGGATGCTACACGGAGATTTTCAAGAAAACCATTCCACCCCTAACTACCCAACTACGTGGAAAGTTTTTCGAACATTTTGCTTTTTTAAAAATGGCTCTAACGATTTTTATTAAAATAACGTATGTTTAAGATATTTTTATGACAAACGAAATGTACGTCTTGGATTTTTTGGGAATAACCTCTGAAGATCTCTTCATTCTGGATTACTTTTGTATAACTGGCAAACCGCAAGAGATATACAAAAACTTACCATACAAAAAATGTAGACCTCACTAAAACCTCAGAATTTATATTATATACATTTTTTGTAGAGGTAAGCGTTTTCAAGATATTCCAAATTATTAGTTTTAATTTTAGCAACATTAACTTTTCTCAAACGGGAACACATATTTGTCCTCGTTTCTCATTTATTCCTGGAAGGCAAATAGATTAGAATTTCATTGTTTCAATTAGCGGCCGGCTTTAAAAGGACGATATCGGTTTAACCTGTGCTTATTTCCCTTGTACTTACAAGGAGCTAGTAATAAGACTAGTTTGGCTTATGTTTATCTTGATCAGCATCATGTAGATAACAGATTAATGTTTTAAATAAAATTTTTGTTTCCCGAACAGCTGGGGGACATCATATGAATGGAACACATTTTATTTTTTCCCTGCTGCTTACCAGGGACCCAGTAATAAGGACATTTATCTGCATTACCATGATGTGGAACAAGCTTTTGTTACAGATATGTGCAGAAAGTCATGTGACTGTAACACATCTGATTTTTAACTTTTTCTACAGGTTCTATGTACAGCGCATAGAGAAGGTGTCATATATATGCTGGTTGGAGTTAAGGCCTTCTCTTCCACTCTACCAGGCAATACATTAAATTCAACACAGCAATGATACAACGAATAAAGAATAATAATACAATGCTATAAAAACATATATAAGTGGTACAATAGGTATACTGAAATGAGAAGAAAATTATTTTAAGTGAAATATCCATGTACTTGAAACGCACATTAGCCATATTTACAATCGCAAGGCATATTACTTGGTGGCACATAAAACACTAATAACAATCGACGAAAGTAGTGATGTATTTATTATATTAATTCAGTAGCAGATTAGGTTTGATAGTCCCTTACGTCTTCAGGGAGGGAATTCCAAAGACAATCTAAATCTTTGTAAATGATGATGACTATATGATGAGCAGGTATAGCAAGCAGGAAAGAGTGTCGTGAACGAGTTTCTGGATTATGACAGTCAGAAAGATATTTGAACCGAACATGTACATAGTTTGGAATGCAGAATGAAGGGGTTGATAGAGAAATGATTGCAATTTTCTTCTGTGCCTTAGCTGGAGCCATTTATGACCTTTGAGCGATGGTGTAATGTGATCAAATCGACGGAGATAGCATACAAAGCGTACACATACATTCTGAGCCAGTTGAAGTCTTAAGAATCACATTTTCAGATAGGTAATAAAAAGAGCCACAATAGGCAAAATAGGGCATCACAAGCTATTGTATTAATATTTTCTTAATTGAGGTATATAGAAAATCATTTATGTGTTTTAAAGAATAGGCTATTAAGATTCCTTTTTACATACAAGTGTAATTTGCGTGTTCCACTCTAAATTTTTATCCATGTTAACTCCAAGATTCTTTACTGTATTACGAAATGGTATTTCAGAATTATTTAATTTAATGTGTCGTGTGTTATTCAAATTTAGGGTTCCTAACCACCCCTTGTGTGCCATAATGATTGCCTGGATTCAACTGTGGTCCATGTTTTAATGACCAAGTCGATAGTGAATTTAAGTCTTCATTTATAGTCTTAATTGAGTTGTCTAAATCACAAGTGTCTGTGTGTAAGTCGTGAGCGAAAAGATGTATTATACTTTCTATAATGTCACTTATGTATACAGCACACAACAAGGGCCAAGCACCGAACCTTGTGTCACTCCAGCTTTTGTTTCCTTCCAATGCACCCAAAATGTCGATACCGAGATTTCACCGGAAGTACATGTTTTGAGACCCTCTGAATCCAAATGGAGAGCATGTATAGAAACATGTCTATGTGTCTGTCTGTCTGTCTCGCAGTATAGTAACGATACCGACAATAACGACTGGACACGCACGACTGACATCTGCATTTTCACTCAAAAATTGACCATTTTCAGTTCAGCAACTTAAAATAGCAGCCACAATGCCGCAGTCATTGCACCGCCTTACCTACACCGCAGCCCACGTGGCTTTGTGACAGCTACCCACAACCCCCCGGGTAGGACAGGCAGTAGCAGGCACCATGTTTTCCCCTCTTGAAAAATGTTCAAATCATTAAAAAGAGTCGCTGAGAACGAAGCTTCCTTCTCATCCTTATTCCGTCTACCACATCCACTATTATCCTTTCACCGCATTTCTGCCCCCCTCCTCAAAAAATATGTCTGTGGGTAGTATAGCTCAAAAGCGATGATATTACATAAACATTTTCAAGATAATTGCCCACCCCCAACTGCCCTTTACATGGAAAAATGTTCAAAACTTTTTGTTACCTCAAAAATAGCTCTAGTAATTTTGATTAAAAACTCGGATATTTAGATGACTAATAAAATATATATCTTGAATTTTTAGGGAATATCCTCATGAGCTACATTTTGTGTTCATAACTAGCTACTAATTATTGCTTTTATCCCCCCCATATCAGACTTGAATAAATTGGATGAAATGTTGCTCAAATGAGCCCAAAGTTACTTGACCTATGTTCTCATGATAAGAGAAAACCCCGAAATGAACTTATTCGGGTAACTCACTCTAATGCAGAATGAGGCAGAAACGGTATACCATCACATCACCGAGGCGAGCTATTGCTTATGAGGTGAGGTTAACTCGCCAGCTAGCACAACAAATGACGTGATATATATCTAGCTACAAAGTGCGCCGACTACCGATCAATAATGCACGAAGTATTCCCTCATGTGGTATGAGACAACTGAGAAGATGGATAGGCAGATGTCCACGTCCAGGGAATGAATGATAGTCGAGGTGCTCACGTAATAATTCAAGAATATTTTGAAACAACGTTCATAGTTTAAATAACCAGTTATTTTGGTGCATGCATCAGTATTTAATGTTTAACTGTATATCTGTGCTATAATGCCTAATTTCAATTTTAAGTGCCAGTGCTGTGAGAGAGATCTTGGGCATGGACACTGATATACCTGAAGATGTTAACATAAAGTTCATCAATACTAATAATAATGATGCTTCCTTTATCATTGACTAATCTAAGGAAATAGATTGAAACTGTAAGTACACAATTTGATTCTAATTTAACAGTTATGAATAGGTTTGCTAAAGTAAACAAATAAAAGCAAGAAAAGAAACAACTGAGCAACTAATTAAGAAAGCGAAACATTTGAAGTTATTGCTAAACAAAACAATTAATGAATATATAATCACACCTCCTTCCAGTTGGCAGCAATGCAAGCCTACTAACTCTATTAACAATGCTATTCCTACAAAGAAAAGATTTCAATTACTAGCAACAGAAGAAACCGAGATCACACCAGAATTCTCCTCTGTAAAATCTGTACTTCAAATACCACCCATATGCTTACGTAATATAGAGAATTATCAGTTATTCACACAAGCTATAAAGAGCAAAACAAGTTCTAGATTTCATACCGACATGAAAGATTCTACTACCAGAGTATTTACTTCGACTCCTGATTATTTTAGGGAACTGGCTGCATATTTTAACTGTATTCATTAGCAGTAGTATGCTTATAAAAACCCAGTTCTATCAGTAATGAAGAAGTAATGCAGGAACTGCAAGAATAGCATTTTTCTGTTCAGAAAGTAACACATCTCTTAAGAAGCAAAGAGAATTTCCGGTCCCATTATGTGCAGTAGACCTAGAATGCAATGAGCAAGGTAAATCAATTCTGAACGTAAACCCTTTACTCTATTGTGTGGTCAAAGTAGAGCCACGCAGCCAAAACAAGGACATACTTCAATGCACACGTTGCCAAAATTTTGGACATACAAAAAATGAATGCCAACTTCAACCACATTGTGTCTAATGTATAATTATTGTCAATGCCTAAACTCAAAAACCACGCCACCAAAGTGCGTTAACTGTCATGAAGAACACTCGGCCAGCTAAGGTGGTTATCGAAATTATTTACAGATGAAAGATCGATTTTCTGTCTCCAGCAATAATCAGGCTCAACGACAAAGAGAAACAACTGCAACACCATCTCAATTAGCAGATTGCAGAAATCAAGCAGAACAACACACTAGCACTGCTTCCAGTAAACCCTCTACTTCTAAAGCATAGGCAAATGCAGTATATATATATATATATATATATATATATATATATATATATATATAAAATAAAAAAAAAACACTCATCTCCCAAACCACAACAGCCAACAACAGAAGACTCAAATTGATTCTCTTCTTTTCTCAGCATTCTGTTAACTAATGCTATTTCTCACATTCTTTCCTTTGTAACACAGCACTTTCCATCAGTTCAACAATTCACCGTCTTTTGTCTATCTTCTATTACTTCTCAAAATGGCAACCCTTAAACATGTCACAGTTAATCAGTAACAATAACTAACTAGAATGTAAATGCTCTCCGCTCTAAATGAGCATCATTTATTTCCTTCTGAACAATCACAAAATTATATAACTTGTGTCACTGAAACTCATTTTCTACCAGGATATGAAAATTCACAGAAACGATAGAAATGCTTCAACCGCCTCCGGAGGAGAAGCTATAATAATAAAACTTAATCCAGAAATAAAGCCGTTGGTCCCGGCACATAAACCAATATCAAACCTGATAAAGAGACCTGTGAGCAAAATTAAGCTGTTCTTCACGCACAATATAGAATGAGATGCTGAGAACCGCAGCAGTAAAAGAGCTTCATAAATAAAACTGAATTGAAAAGAGACATCGTGGAATTAGTTTGTAGCTTCTTTTAATCGACATACATCTTCCTCTGTAGTGTGGGTAACGCAAATAAGCTGCGTGACTGGATATTGGAAGCATATGCTGAAGCTGTTGGTGATAAGCTTGACGTGGCTAACACTTTCGGCAGTGGTTTCTAGCAGCCGTCTAGCGCAGACAATTGTTCGCCTGAATTTCTTCCAGTTAAAGCTCAGGTGGAATTTCAAGGTTCTGGAAACCGTTCTGGAAACCTTGAAGACTAAAATCGCCTTTTCACCTGGCGGGTTAGACATACAATTTCATCTTGGCGAAACTCTGTACGAAATCCAGGAGGAATCCACGTGAACATTTTGCAACATCTCTCTCCTAAAGATCAGGCCTTTCTGCTCGAGTTCTATAATCGTTTTTGGGTTTTCAGAAAAGTAGCGCAAGCCACCAAAATTTGAAACCTGGAAACGACTGCTTTTGTCCAGTTACCATCCTTGCGTTTACAAAGTGGTGGAATGCGTGCAAATAGACGGTTGATGTTGTGGTGGGTGGTATCTACCATCTAGTGACCAATACCCAATGCAGTTTTCGACGACGTGGGTCAGCAGCTGACCACCTGGTATCCATGACATGATGAACGGATTTATGAAGAACTGACCAAAAGTTGGGTCATTTTTTAACTCGAGAAGGCGTATGAACGTTGGCGAGTTTTGGCGAACAGGTGGAATATTTCTGAACGACTACGTTGTTCATTCAGTAGTTTTTGAGAGACCGCGTTTTCCGACTAAGGGTCAACTAGGTTTTTTCGTACATTTGTTCAAAAGGACAGAATGTCTCAGGGATCGGTATTAGGCATTACTGACTGCTTCAGCAATTTATTCCTTCTTGAAATGTATTCTGTAAGGTATATCACTCTGCTTATTGTTAGACAAATTCGTTTGTACTTCTTGGCGTACCATGTTTTTGAAATGCCGTTAGCAGAAGTGTTTAGACAATTTCAGATTCGAGTTGTTCAACTGCCACTCTGCGTTAACGTCTAGCGCCATTTTCAGATTCCAAGAAGGGTTAATGGTTATGTCATTGTTTATAACTTGTTCATTTTAAAGGATTACAACAAAATATATTTATTTCTTTATTTAAACTATGTGACCAAGGGAACTATGGTTCATACATAAGAATTATATTTGATTTTCTCAGCTATCTTGCGTTGTTGTCTCCATAACCGGGTGCATTCCCTTAGCATTGAATGGGGAAGAAAAATAGAGCAGTAGGTACTACGGCCATCTGGTGGCAAATAATAAGTACGTATTTTAGGTGTTCGTCGCCAGGAAAACTTCTTTATTTTAAACGATAGGAGTAAGGAAAGGGCGGTTAATACATAAAAATGTATTTGAATTTCACTACTGCGTTGTGTCATCTCGAAAAAGGTTGCGTTACCTTAACATTCGATGGGGAGGAAAAATACCACTATTGCCATCTAGTGGCAAATAAATAAGTACTTACTCGAACTGTTAGTCGCCAGGAAAGCTTCTTTGCTGCTTTATTTTAAACAATAGGAGTAAGAAAGGGACAGTTAATGTATATAAAAATGTAAGTGAATGTCACTGTTGTATTGCGTCAGGGTGTCGATAAACTGAAGCATTACCCTAACACTGAATGGGGAGGAAAAATATAGCACGATTACGACAATTTAGCAACAAATAACCATGGTATCACTGCCATCTGGTGGCTATTAAGCGAAATGCGTTCGTTGTTTATTCATATTATGAGCTTTTAAATACTTTCCCGCTCTATTTTTAAGCATTTTCTTTTCCACAAACCTTGTGACAATAAAGAAGAAAAAAAAAATTGTTCAATTCGGTGCAGTCGTTCGAAAGTGATTACTTAAATATTATAACGATGATCTGTAGAGTCTCAAAAAAGAAAACTTCTTCGATTTGGAGAGAAATATGTTTGTAGTTAGAAAATGCCCTCTGCACGTCATTAGACGTCTAGTGTCCTGCACATCGCAGAATAACCTACATTTTTCGCAAGGGCACTACAGAATTGTAAGCTCCATTATTCGTATATTCCTTTAGTGAAGAACGTCGTCATAAACGACAATAGGATATTTTGATAAGTCTTATTTTTATCGGTTGCTTTTCTGCTAGCAGAAGTTATCTGTTCCTGGCATGAGTAGCCTTTGACAGCAGAATTCATTAGCAGCCAACTTGACTGAGAAGTGGCATTGGCTTCATTCTTAATTCTGGAGACTCAATTTGACCGATTTTGTATCATTGCATGTCAACCCGTTAACACAACTTCCGTAGATCCTCGTTAAACTCGAACTGAAGTAACATACAAAAGTAAATAACAAATTGTATTACAAAATTAATGTGTTGCTTTCACATGTGTTGCGCTTCCAAACACAAACTATTCTTACAAAATATTATTCTTTCTTATACAGTATGCTAATCGAGATAAACATTAGCAGAATTGATCTGATTACTTATAAATAGAAGGCCACAACGATAGTCACATCCTTCAAAAGCTCCTCACTATGAGAAACAATTGAGCTTCAATTCGCTTTCCATGGTTTCGTTTGAAAAAAGTATAAGTATTTTAAGGATGAATTCAAAAAGGAGTAATATCTCGGAGACCGTCAGCTCTACAGAAAACGCGTATATGACATAAATCATGTGTTTTAACGAGATTTACGTTTTCTGTAGGATAAGTTTAGTCTATCTGTTACGGTTTACCAGTTATGCACAATTCAGCAAAATTCACCCAGAATTAAGAGGTCTTTAGAGACTATTCACAGAAAATTCAAGATAACTGTACATATTATTTATGATGTAAATATATTTAATACACAATATTTTAATCAAAATCATTATTCATTTATGACAACATCAAAATGTTCGAAAAACTTACCAGTAAACTGTAGTTGGAGATGGAAGGCTTTTATTGAAAATCTTTGAACGCATCCTTGGGCTATATTGAACTTAAATACCTTGTTTGATATTTGGAGCTATGCTGCCCACAGACACACAAGGACCTTTTTCTAAAAATCATTTTTGGACCTCGGGGACCTCAAAACATATCTTTCCGGTGAACTCTCAACATAACATTTTTGGATGGAATACATTATCTTCTCTATCTACCATGTACATTTTACACACAGGCTAGAGAAAGTTGTTATTTACGCTCATTTTGCTCGCTTGGAGAGTTAGTTCCCTTTTCCCTGCCGAGTCTGTAGGGTGTTACTATGTAAACACTTGTTGATAACCTGGAACTAAGCCAGTTAGGTACTCAGGCGCGTGTCATCGCTATGACCGTGGCGTTCCATTCACATGACTTCCTGTACATCTCTGCAATAACTTATTCTTAACAAGCTTATGATTCTATTTATTTCATGCTAATCGAGAAAAAATAATTGCAGAAATAGTCTTATTACTTGCTTCCTTATAAGTAGAAGCCAAATAAGGGAGTACCATAGGTTAAAGTGATAGTCAAAAGCTGGTTGCTTTGCGACTTAAGTTGCTTTGTTTGTATGGACAGGAGTTCAAAAATTCCTGTGTAAGCCCGTCTGGGTAGTATGATGATAGCGTGTCTGCCTCACATTCGTAAGGTCATGAGTTCGGATCTCTCTTAAGGTGAGTTACCCTCATAAGGCTTTTTTCTGGGTTTTCCCTTATCCTGAGAAGATGAATGTCGAATAACTTTAATCTCCATGGACCAGACATCATTTGAGAATCATTTCATCAATTTCACTCATCGTCCCACATGACCAACCAGGTTAAAGGACCTTACACTACCAAAAAGAGAAAAAAAAAGTCCTGGGTGAGAACAGTAGTTTTAATAAAGCTAAAGCCAAAAACAAGCAATAACTAAAAAACGATCAACTCCACAAAACAAATGTATACAACAAATTGTGTACTTTAACGTGCTCTACATTTTTTGTGTGGTAACTTTTTCTCCATCTCTTACGGTTTACCAGCTATGCAAAAGTCCATAAAATTTACTCAGCATAAACAGATCTTCAAAGGCTATTCCCAGAAAATGCAAGATATACATTTTATGTATCAGATAAATACCTGTAATATTTTAATCAAAATGTTTAGAACCTTTTTGAGAAAATCAAAAGTTTCAAAAAAGGTCCAAGTAAAAGGTAGTTTGGGCTGGGGGATTTTTCTCAAAACCTTCGTGTCGCAAACCTAAATACCAAAGCTTGGTTGTTTTACCGACTTTCGTTTTTGAGTTATCGTGTTGACAGACACACGGACACACAGGGACACACATACACACACACACACGAACCTTTTTCTGAATTTTTTTTGGATACAGGGGACCCTAAAACATATATTTCCGGTGAAATCTCGGTATCGAATTTTTGGGTTAAGTGCAATACCTTCTCTGTACACTATATACATAGTATGTATTGAGAAAGAAAAAATGTTATGTTTTCCATTCACATTATCTTTTCTGGCTATTCTGCAGCAGAATATAGCTACTAAAGCTAATCCTTCTATTTCGAGCTAATCAAGATAAACAAAAGATAGCAGAAACGGTGTATTTACTTACTTATTTGTAGGAGGGAAATAGAGGAACACCATAGGTTAAAGCGGTTGTCAAATAATTTAAAAGCTAAATATGAGCTAAAGCTTTCCTGGCGACGAACATACTCTAGACGTTCTCGGGCTTCAAGCCAGGTCAGGTGATGAACAGTCATCGACGTTTCGGGAGCGAGCATCTCTCCCATCATCTCCCAAAACGTCGATGACTGTTCATCACCTGACCTGGCTTGAAGCCCGAGAACGTCTAGAGTAATTTAAAAGCTGTTGCTATGTTATTGAAATTCGTTTCTTTGCACGGTCAGGAGTTGACAAATTCCCATATGGGAATACTTAAAGCATTTTAAAACTGTAAAAAGGAATATCTCAGAAATAGTCAACTTCATCAGTAATGTTTATCTGATATAAATTGAACGTTTTAATGATATGTACACTAAGTTTTTATCTCTCATTACGGTGAATCAGTTAAGCATTAGTGATTCAGCAGGATTCTTCAGAGGCATTCCCAGAAAATTCAACATGTATATGTTATACAAATATCTGTAATGTACGGTAATTTAATCAAAGTCGTTACAGCCATTTTCGAGAAAATAAAAAGTTTTGAAACATTTTCCTGTAACGACTAGTTTAGGGAGGTAGATTTCCCTCAAAAACTTTGTGACGCATTCTTAGAAGATACTAAACTTAAATATAAAATTACCATTTACCGAACTTCACAGACACGTGGACACTCGGACGCACAGACATACACACACACACACACACACACACACAAACACTCACTCACACAAACACACACTATAGCAGACACACACACACACAAACTCATTCACACTAACAGATATACACACACCCACTCACACAAACACACACACTAACAGACACACGCACACACACAAATACACACTATAACGGACACACACACAAACTTACTCACACAAACACATTAACAGACACACAAACTCACTCACACAAACACATTAACAGACACACACACACCCACTCACACAAACACACACACTAACAGACACACGCACACACACAAATACACACTATAACGGACACACACACAAACTTACTCACACAAACACATTAACAGACACACACACTCACTCACACAAACACACACACTAACAGACACACGCACATACTCACACAAACTCACACAAACAGACACACACACACTCACTCACACAAACACACACACTCACAGACACACGCACACACTCACAGACACACGCACACACTCACTCACACAAACACACACACACACTAACAGACACACGCACATACTCACACAAACACACACACAAACAGACACACACTCGCTCACACAAACACCCACACATATTAACAGGCACAAGCACACACTCACTCACACAAACACACACACACTAACAGACACACACACTCACTCACACAAACACACATAATAACAGACACACACACACTCACTCACACAAACACACATAATAACAGACACACACACTCACTCACACAAACCCACACACACTAAGAGACACATGCACACACTCACTTACACAAATACACAAACACACACACTAACAGACACACGCACACACTCACTCACACAAACACACACACACACTAAACAGACACACGCACACACTCACTCACACAAACACACACACTATCAGACAAACGTACACAATCACTCACAAACACAAACACACACACTAACAGACACACGCACACACTCACCCACACAAACACACACACTAACAGACACACGCACACACTCACACACACAAACACACACACCAACAGACACACGCACATACTCACACACTAAAACACACACACACTAAAAGACACACGCACACAATCACTCACACAAACACACAAACACAAAAACATACACACTTACAGTCACACGAAATCACTCACTCTTACAAACACACATACACTAACACACACGCACACACTCACTCACACACACACACACTAACAGACACACACCCATTCACAAAAACACACACATTAACAGACACACACTCTTACTCACACAAACACATACAAACTAACAGACACACACACTCACTCACACAAACACACACACACTAACAGACACACACCCATTCACAAAAACACACACATTAACAGACACACAGACACTAACAGATACACACACCTACTCACACAAACACACACACTAACATACACACACACTTACTCACACAAACACACACACTTACAGACACACACACCCTCACTCATTCACACGAACACACACACACTCTCACTCACACAAACACACATACACACACACTAACAACCACACACCCACACTCATTCACACAAACACACACACATTAACAGACACACTCCCACTCAAACACACATACACACATATTTACAGATACACACACTCACTCACACAGACACACACACTCATAAACAAAACACACACAGTAACAGACACACACACTCACTCACACAAACACACACACACACTAACAGACACACACACTCATACACACAAACACACACAAACTAACAGACACACACATTCACTCACACAAACACCTAACAGACACACACTCACTCACACAAACACACACACACACTAACAGACACAAATACACTCATACACACAAACACACACACTCACTCACACACACTTGCAGACACACACACTAATAGACACACACACACTCACTCACACAAACAGACACACACACTCATACACAAAACACACACACAGTAACAGACACACACACTCACACAAACACACACACACACACTAACAGACACACACACTAATACACAAACTAACAGGCACACACATTCACTCACACAAACACCTAACAGACACACACACTCACTCACACAAACACACACACACTAACAGACACACACACTCATACACTCAAATACACTTAGAGACACACACACAAAACACACACACTAACAACCACAAACACTCACTCACACAAACACACACTAACAGACACAAACACTCACTCACACAAACAGACACACACACTCACTCACACAAACACACTAACAGACCCACACACTCATACACAAAACACACTCACTCACACAAACACACACTCATACACACAAACTAACAGACACACACATTCACTCACACAAACACCTTACAGACACACACACTCACTCACATAAACACTCACACAAATACTCACGCACTAACAGACACACACACACTCACTCACACAAACACACACAATAACAGATACACAAACACACTCACTCACATACACACACTCACTCATACAAACACACACACTGACAGACACACACACACTCACTCACACAAACACACACACTAACAGATACACACACTCACTCACACAAACACACACACTAACAAACACACCCACTCATACACACAAACACACTAACAGACACACACACTCATACACATTCACTCATACACACATACACTCACTCATACACACATACACTCACTCATACACACATACACTCACTCATACACAATCACACTCACTCATACACAATCACACTCACTCATACACACATACACTCACTCATACACACACTCACTCACACACTCACACGCATGCACACATACACTCACTTATATACAAATTAACTCACATACTCACGAACACTCACTCATACACTTTCAAACACACACACATACTAACTCACACACATACTCACACACTCTCACATATTACCACGCACACACTCAGACATACTCACACACACTCACACATTCTCACTCACACAAACACACTCACACCCACTGACTCACTCACACAGTCACACACACTGATACACACTCACACACTCACTCACACACACACTCACACACTCTCATACACTCACAGTTTCACACACACAATCACGCACACTTATACACACTCACACATTCACTCACTCTCTCGCTTAATCACTCACACACACACTCACACCCTCACTCATACAAACACTCATCACACGCACTCACCTACACAGTCACTCACACACACTCACACACTCACTCACACTCTCACACAAACACTAACACACACTCACTCACACACATCCACTCTCACACACACTCACACACACACACTCACTCACTCACTCACTCACTCACTCATTCACTCACTCACACACTCACTCACAGACTCACACATAATAACACACACTCGCTCAAACATACTCACTCACCCACACTTACACACTCACACATACTAACACACACACTCACTCACATATACTCACTCACCCACACTTACACACTCACACATACTAACACACACACTCACACACAGTGACACACACACTCACACATTCACACATACTAACACACACACTCACACGTACTAACACACACACTCACACACTCACACATACTAACACACTCACAATCTCACACATACTAACACACACACTCACACACTCACACATACTAACACACACACTCACTCACACATACTAACACACACTCACACATACTAACACACACTCACACACTCACACATACCAACACACACACTCACACACTCACACATACTAACACACACTCACACATACTAACACACACACTTACACACTCACACATACTAACACACACTCACTCACATATACTCACTCACCCACACTCACACACACTAACACACACACTCTCACACTCACACACACTAACACACACACTCACACATTCACACATACTAACACACACACTCACACATACTAACACACACACTCACACATTCACACATACTAACACACACACTCACACATTCACACATACTAACACACACTCACACATACTAACACACACTCACACATACTAACACACACACTCACACATACTAACACACACACTCACACACTCACACAAACTCACATATACTAACACACACACTCACTCACACACACTAACACACACTCTCACACATTCACACATACTAACACACACACTCACACATACTAACACACACACATTCACACATACTAACACACACACTCACTCACACATACTAACACACACTCACACACTCACACCTACTAACACACACACTCACACATAGTAACACACACACTCACACGTACTAACACACACACCCACACACTCACACATACTAACACACACACTCACTCACACATACTAACACACACTCACATACTAACACACACACTCACACATACTAACACACACTCACACATACTAACACACACACACACTCATACATACTAACACACACACTCACACACTCACACATACTAACACACACACTCACACATACTAACACACACTCACACACTCACACATACTAACACACACACTCACACACTCACACATACTAACACACACACTCACACATACTAACACACAGACACACACTCACACATACTAACACACACACTCACACACTCACACGTACTAACACACACACTCACACACTCACACATACTAACACACACACTCACACTCTCACACATACTAACACACACACTCACACACTCAAACGTACTAACACACACACTCACACATACTAACACACACTTACACACTCACACATACTAACACACACACTCACACACTCACACACACTAACACACACACTCACACACTCACACATACTAACACACACTCACACATACTAACACACAGACACACACTCACACACACTAACGCACACACTCACACACTAACGCACACACTCACACATACTAACACACACACTCAGACGCATACGTATCTTTATCCAAAGGTGTTGTGTTCCATTCACATTACTTTCTTTGTAACAAATTATTGTTTAAAGGCTTCTACTTCATGCTAATCGAGAAAAACTGAGCATTAGTAACTACCAGTAAGTACAGGGAATAGAATGGGCCAAAACGATAGTGAAGTATTTTAAAAGCTGATTGCTATATGATAGAAACTGGTTTGTTTGCATCGCCGGCAGTTGACAAGTATAAGTATTGAATAACTGAAACCAACAAGGAATGTCACAGAAATGGTCAACTCCGCGAAAAAACTGTGTATCATAAATTATGGGTTTAAACGAGATCTACATTTTTGGTGTTGTAACTTTTGCCTTAACTCTCTCGGCTTACGAGTTATGCAAAAGTCATCAAGAATGAAGAGAACATCAGAGGCTAGTTCTAGAAAATGCAAATATATATTTTGCTAGTTACTTAAATATGTTAATATACTTACTTAGGATATTTTGATTATGATCGTCAGAGTCATTTTTGGGAAATTAAAATTTCTCAAATGTTTATAGATAGTTAAAAATGGGGTATTTTTCTCAAAATCTTCCTGTCACATCTTTAGAAGATATTAAACATAAGTAGCAAGTTTGGTATTTTACTGACTTTCCGACTTTATTGTGTTCACAGATAGACCCACACTAATAAACCTGCTCTATTTTTTTTTTATACGGAGGGCTCTATGTGTATTTCCGTTGAAATCTCGGTATAGAATTTTTGGGTGGAATGCTATAGCTTCTCTACCTACTACGAATATTGTACACACGTTCTAGAGAAAGTAACAAACTCACACAAACATCTACATTAAGTACCAACACTTATGTGTGCAGATGCTTCACATTTCAGGGCTTCACTGTCTAATTTTCAGATGCGCTCCACGGAAATTTTGAAAAGGGCGTAATATTTTTTATTCTGTTCGGAAAAGTGCCACACTCCGGTGTTGTCACTCTGATTAGTCAACTATCAAACATCGAGTTTAAACACCACATGCACCAAATAATTTAAATTCCAATAAAAGTAAGTCGAAATCCCTAGCAGTTATCCGGATATTTTTAAACGTGGCGCTTGCATTCATTGCAAATGTCATTTAAGAAAACCATAATAATAATAATCAGTACACAAAAGTTTGGGCAATACTTTTTTTTCTTTTGGGGTTCAACGTCCTTTAACCTGGTTGGTTATATCGGACGATGAATGAAATTGATGAAATGATGTTCAAATGATCTCGGGGTCCGTGGAGCTTAAAGTTACTCGACATTCGTCTTCTCAGGATAAGGGAAAACCCCGAAAAAAACTTTATCCGGGTAACTAACCCTAAGCGAGATTCGAACTCACGACCTCTTGAATGTGAGGCAGACACGCTAGCACCACACTACCCAGGCGGGCCTTGGGCAATACTTACTTCATTCATTTATTAAACATACCTTGCACCTTGAGCAATGGTTTGTAACGTGGAGTTCTGTTTCCCGGCATCAGGATTCATGCCATTGTTGCGGATTGTATTTTCAATAAGAATATAACTCGCAGGCCGTTGAGCCCCGTTTTAAAATCCGCCATACCTAAGTACGTCAGACTGCAATTGTATGAGGCGATCATTCCGCCCCTGACCCTGTAGGGCTGCGAGGTCTGGGGCCAGACAACCAGGCCGTTCAGAATGATCTACGATACTGGGAGCAGATTTCCGTGCATCATCGACGTCGTGAGGGAAAGAGCCCGCACGTTGTATGACAAAATACCCTTTCACCCCAATCTTATGGGCGACTATGACCAAGAAGGAGAAAACCCTATGCTCTCGGGCCCCTGCCATCCCTTAAACCAATAGGCCCAGGTTAAGCAGTAACGGGACGGGTCACAGCCGGATGGGAAACCATGCCGGCAGCGCCCCGACCCCTGATTAACCTAGAAAGTCCCCCCCCCCTATATTCCCAAATCCTACCAACTTTCCTGCCACCTGGCCTGCTTAACTCGGCATGCCAAGTTAAGCACCATTGAGCGTGGTCATCACTTGGGTGGGTGACCACCGAAATGACCGACTACGCTCAGGCGGAATTTTAACATCGCCCGGCGGACAAAGCTTGTGAACAAAATCCATTCCCCTACAATATCGCACAGGTAAAAGCACTTTTAGCGGTTACGTACTGTGGCGAAATTATATTCCGTCCAGGTAACCTGGACGACCTGTTCTTGGACTCTGGACTCTGGTCCTGAGGAAAGGGATGAGCTGTGATAGCCGGTGATTTCGGCCATCATAGCCGACAGGGGGATCCGTGATGCTGGCCACACAAGAGATATAACTTGTATCAGTTGGATGATTGTGCTGGCAGTCGGATTGGTAGACCCAGGCCTTTAAGGGCTGTCAGGATATTGCTGTTAACAGTCAGCGTTCCGGTGTGCGTCCAGCAATTCTTTTACATGCAAGCAAGTCTAAGGACATGGGCTATCGCATTTATGTATTCTTAGAAAATAAATCATCGATCGGGGCCGGGTTTGAGACCGAGATGGGGTCAGAAAGCCAACTGCACCATGCAGGCCAGCTTTATCTCACCAGACTAATAATAAATACTGTTGTTACCCTCATCGTCATTATTATTATTATTATTATTATTATTATTATTATTACTGCCACTATTATTAGTAGGAACAGCAACAGCAGCAGGAGCAGCATGGCAGAAACTCTCCCCACTAGTAACTGCATGGAAACATTTTTGAAAATTGTATTCTTTAACAAATATCTCTAACAATTTTGATTAGAATACCGCGTATTAAGGATATTTACATCACAAATAAAATAGAAATGTTTTAATTTTTTTGGGAATAAGCTCTGTAAAACTCTGAGTTTTGCATTTTAAACAATAAAAGATGAAAATCTTACCACACAAAGAGTGTAGACTTCGTTAAAACACATAGTTTATATATACACATACATTTTTCATGTAGAGTTTGGGGTTTAGATGACAGTCCCTGCTATTGGTTTCAGTTTTCAACTCCTAACTTTTCTCAAACAGCACCGTCCAAAGCGAACATAACTCGATTGTTTCATGTAGCAAACATATTTTAACAGATTTGACTATCGCTTTAGCCCAATGTATTCTCTTATTTTCCTCCTACATACAAGGAAGCAAATAATAAGATCAATTCTGCTAATATTTATCTCGATAAGCATGACGTAAATAAAAGAATAATGTTTTGAAAGGATAGTTTACATTTGGAAGAGCTAGAGAAAGCTGTAAGAGTGAAGCACATCAGATTAACTGGCCTATTAAACTAATTAATGGCCAGCAATGCAGAAACAACAGTGTAACAGAGCCTGGGTACGCTACTCCACCAGCCAATAGCGAAATAGCTCAAAATAGTACTCCCATTGGGAGTGTTCTACCAAAATTAACCAACATAAATAATTTTCAAAATTAAACATCAGCGGAGCAGAGGAAAGGATGCTGCTCCTGAAAAAATGCAACCGCTGGAGGAGCCTATCTAGCGCTACCTCCTTAACACCAACACTTGAAACCTCAAAATTATAACCTCAACTTTCACCTCATTGCTGTGGTTAAACCCTTAACAGGGTAGGTACACAGCAACAACACCTAGGCTCACCACGAGCCTACCAAACTCGCACGCACGCTACTCCACTTCCTTACAGACGAACCTGCTGAGGTCTACCTCACTTCTGTTATGCTCTTTCTTTGCTATTCTCTTTCTTGTATGTTTATAATGCTATCAATGATCTGTATAGCGCAATCGTTCGTGCGCTGATCGTTCATTAAATCAATTTTGAAATATGCTGCGTTAGGAGATCGTCTCTTACTTATCCATCCTAGGTTTTCATTTCTTCACTGGATCGGAGGTACTATTTCAGACTAGCGATTAATGAGCACTGGTCTCCTCGGCACGTAAAAGAACCACAAGCGTGATAGAGAGGCCTCTGAGCAAAATTAAGCGATCCTTCACAAACAATATAGAATGGGACCCGAGAACCAGAGCAGTTAAAGAGCGTCCATAAATAAAGTAACATATTCCTCGAGACTCCCGGTGTAAAATGCTTATCGGCAGGAAAGAGAAATCAGCCTTTATAAGTAGGGGAATGCGCTAATTACTCGGTGCATGGTAAAGAACCGATATGAAGAAAAATACGAAACCTAAAAATCACCGGACTTGTAATATGTATGTGTGTGATATAAGATTATTCAAGTAGAGATATACGTTTTCATAAAGTCATTGTTATAGGTACAAAGGGAAAATAGAAGGTCAACATTTTTGTAGCTCAAATTGAAGTCTACGTTCTTCCTGGAAAAAAAAATCTGGTGTGTTCAGCTGTTACATATATAAAATAGTCTTTCTTCTTCTTCATACTAATCGAGGTAAACATTAGCTAATATAGGAGAGGGCTAGCGCGTATACATGAAAAAGATAGGGAATTCAAGGCGAGGGCTAATGTGCATACCTGGAAAGTCAAAGAGGCATGCTAGGAGGAGGAAGGGATATCAGGTGTATTTTTTATCCCTTTACGAACTTTAAAAGACTATATACTTTGTTCTACAATCATGTTTTATCGTTTTCCCAGATTTCTAACATATTTAACCCTTTTTTATGCAGTACAGGTGATGTTTGAAAATCTTTAAGCTGTATTTTTGCACTGTTATAATGCTTTTTATCACTTTATATACATTTTTGTTCGTTTTGAGACCATTTTCAGTGAATATAGTGCTTTCACATGCCTTTTTAGGGATTTTTAAGGGGATGTTAGTGTCTGCCTTTAGAAGAAATTTCTAATGCTGATCTCAAGCCTAGATAAAAGAGGTGAAACGCCTGACCTCCCTTCCTGGTTACGTTTATATGTAGGAAAAAAACAAACAAACAGAAAAGCAAACTAAAAGCTGAAAATACTAACAATAACTCAAAAGTTATGACGGTCACTTCAACAAAAATGTCAGGATCATTAATCTAGTGTAGTTTAAAAAAAACATTTTGTAAAAAAAAAAGAAAAAGAAAAAAAAAAAGAAAAAAAAGAAGACTGCAAAATTAGCAAAGGATGAATAAAACACCGAGAAGGTAATAAAGAATATACACTTCGACAACAAAGGCTTAGACAATTCTTCAAATGTCAACCTCGAAAAGAGAGATACAAAGTTAGGTTATGTGAGATTTACAACTTCAGAAAGACTGAAACCATGCAGGCATATCCCCTCGCTTCACAAGTTAGAACCTGCGTGAAAGATATAATATGACTTTTAAAGGATTGCAAAATACTGAAATGCAATATAGAAATGATCATAAAGGATCCAAACTGTGGAAAAATATTACAAAACTGTAAAATACTGGATACCCTACAAAAACAATCAAACTGTCCCCGAATATCTGAAAATGTTATAAAACGTAGCAAATAGGGTGAAAAACGTCGGTAACACTGAAACGATGACATACATTACTACAAAATTGACAAATTTGCTGTAGAAACGCCATAATTTTGCATAAACTGTTACAAATTACTATCACACTTAGGAAAAGGGTCTACAAGACATAATTTCGCTTCAAATACATTTAAAACAGTCCTAAACGTACTCCAGTATCGACAATATAACTTCGTCACAGTCCAGAAAATACATTCAAAGTGGTTGAACTATACATTGCATGAGAGCTTAACACTGCAGCTGTAGAGTTCTGAAAACCTTAAAAGTCATAAATGATCTCTAAGGAGGCAAAAAGCACTACAGGAGAATGACATAGTCTACGAAATCCATACAACGGAAATAACAGAATATTACATCCCTATAGCAAGCCAAGAAATATGACAGGTGGTAACAAAGGCAAAAAACAAAAACATCTCAAGGCTAGACGGTATATATACAGAACACCTCAAAGAAACCTATCTTATGATGAAAGAGTTTTGAACGGAGTTTTTCAACAAATGCATGAGCACAAGAATACCAGAAGAATGGAGGAAATCGACGATGAAAGTCCTTTTCAAAGGAAATTAAGAAATCAGCAACCCGGACTCATACCGAGGCGTCGACCTCAAAAACGTATCCTTCAAAATTTTCATGGAGATACTATATAACAGGCTTACCGCAACAGTCGACACACAATTTCCAGATACTTAATTTGGATTCAGAAAAGGAAGAAGCACTCTTCAAGTGGTGAATGGCCTAATGGAGCAGGCTCAAGGCGCACTAAGGTACCCAGGAAAAAAATTGTTTTGCAGTCTTTATAGATTACAGCAAGACCTTCGACACCATCAACAGAACATCTCTCATACAGAAACTCAGCCTGTTAATTGGCGAGACGCACCAACTAACGAAAATACTCGCAGATAGTCTGAGATACAATCACATCCAAATTTCAAATGACATCACAATATCCAAGACTCTAACACAAACCAACGTAGTACTTCAAGGAGACCCAACCAGTCCAACAGTGTTCAACACCAAGACAGCAGATATCACAAAGATCAACATGGCTTTTTCCGCAACTCTCGTACTCTATGCAGACGACATGGCAATAGGTTTGGAAGACAAAGAGAAGCTTCAGAATGCGCTGAACGGACTCAACTCATGGACCCAGGAAAACAACCTGAAATAAACCACGGCAAAACCAAATAAATGATTTCAGAAGAAACAGTAGGTACTCATCAAAAGACGCACTAACCCTCCAAAATAAACCATTGGAAATAGTACCTAAATCATTCAACAACCCCAGAAAGTCTCAATAAAAATATGAGAAACTTCCAATGGTAGGTTTTGACCTTACTGTGTGCAAGATTCTATAAACTGACCAAAAAGTTCTAAGCAGAGATCAACCGTACCTGCTGGACATTCTGCTGTAAGATCAGGTTAGCTGTCCTAAAGACTTAATCTGTTCGTGAACCTGGTCCACCTTCCCACTGAAGATTTACAACGGCGAATGCAGATCTGAAATTGTATTTAAGTATTGAAAACCCGACATGTGAACGCAAGATTCCAGTTTAAAGTCATATATGCCTGTATGGTTTAATATCAAGGAAAGGAAGTACAACATAAATGGACCACAACATGTTTTGGAAGTTATAAAGTCGTCCATATTCCTTCCAGAAAACCTTTTAAAAATCATTGACACAGTAATTAAGAGAAACGCATGTTTTGTGCAGACAAAAACCTTATCCTGAATATGATAGAAAATAAAATGAAGCATATAAAGTATTTAGGTTTTAGAAGACTTATAAAAGGCTAGAAACCCTAAAAGAAAATCAACCAGAAGTTTTCAAGCATTGAAAATTAATTTCCTAGTTCCAGAGTGCATCGAAAGGATACACCGGCACACTACTTCACTTTTACTGGCGTCTCTACTGCGAAGAGTTACTGATTAAGAGATCTAAGGTACGATTAAGTGGAACTTTGACAAGATTTGGTCCCATCCAAGCAGTGGTACGATGGTGAAGCTGGTAAACCAGGCGTCACAAATATTTTTTGTTCCAATTCCAGAAATGACTCTAAAATAAATGGACTTCTTTCAATATCTTCAGAACCAAGCTTTTCATGCGAATATAATATAAATTAATTGAAACTACCAAAAGGGAGTAAAGAAAAGCAAAACTTCAGTATCAAAAGTAAAATTTAACAAAACCTTCAATAGCAATTTTTCACTAATTGTTAAAAAAGTGCGTTTCTATAAGTTGTAGTATCTGTTCTTTTTCATGTATATATCGTTCCAATTTTTTGCACTAAAACATGCCTGTACATACTAATGACGTAACTTTGTTTTTCCCATTAATTACAAAAATGATGAAAGTTTCAAAGTGTCTCAAAGTTTAGGTTCGATGGGCTATCATCCGATGTAAACATAGCAACTTCTTTTCTTTGAATTAATTTAGGTATCCTATAGGCAAGTTTTTCGCGGTATGTCATTTAAATTAACATTACTTTTTGACCCACCGTAATACCTACCCATACGAGGGTCGGCTGATAAGTCCCGGGCCTCACACACTAGGCCAGTTAGACGGTAGCATCGCATAAGTGTAACTTTAGACTAGCTTTTATCCATAGTTATAGGCCAATGGTTGTTTATTTTCGAATGACAGAATTTTAAACAAGACAACCTTAGGGTTTCCTTGAAAATGGAGGATTTGGAGAAAACGAGCCGTGATTAAATACTTCTATTTGAAAGTCTTAACGACTAAAGAAATCAAGGAGGAAATGGACAGTACATTGAGAGACTCTGCCCCATCATATTCAATGATTAAAGGTGGGTTGCAGAGTTTAAAATGGGTCGCACGAGCACTAGTGATGAACCTCGCTCTGGACGCCCTGTAGAAGTGACAACTCCAGAGATCATTGAAAAAAATTCATCGTTTACCACTGGAAGACCGCAGATTAAAGTTTTCTTAAGATAGCATATGCTGTAAACATATCAAAAGAACGGCAGGTAATATTTTGGTCTTTCACAAGGTCTGTGCAAGATAGGTACCTCGTCTGTTGACACCCGATCAAAAATTACAAAGAAAAACTGTTTCTATAAGAATGTGATGCTCTACCGCAAAAATCTCAGTGAATTTTTTAGATAGCTTGTTACCATGGCTGAAACTTGGATACATCACTACACCCCAGAAAGTAAACTACAGTCTAGACAGTGGATTGAGCCAGGTGAACCAACTCCTAAAATAACAAAGTCAATTTTGTCAGCTAACGAGGTTATGGCGAGTGTTTTCTGTGATGCACAGGGAATTATTTCTATTGATTATTTGGAAAATTGTAAAAATATCACTGGTGACTACTACGCAAGCTTACTGCAATATATGAGTGATGAGGTGAAAAGAAAAATACCTCATTTGGCAAATAAATAAACAAATACATAAAAATTATTTCATCATGACAATGCTCCGGTCCATCGTTCAGTCATTGCAATGGGGAAAATGTGTGAATTAAAGTTCGAATTGCTTGAACATCCACTTTATTCCCAAACCTCAAAAAAGTTCTTGGAGGATGAAGATTTCGCAGCAGCGAGGAGGTCGTTTATGTGGTAAACAGCTATTTTGAGGACCTTAATAAATAGCATTACAGAGATCGTGTAATTAAATTGGAACACCGATATTATCCTGCCTGGAGATTATGTTGAGAAATTTTTTTTTTGGTAGTGTTTAACGCCCGCTTTAACTACTAATGGCACCGCAGGCGGTGACACTGATGATACATGAATGACGATGGAGCACCGGTGGAATGCAATGGCGGGGGAAACCGGAGTACCCGGAGAAAACCCGCCCCAGCGCCGTTTTGTCCACCACAAATCTCACATGCGGTCGCTTGGGATCGAACCCCGGCCGTCTAGGTGAGAGTCGAGTGGTCTAACCACTCGGCCACGGCGCGGCCTATGTTGAGAAATAAAGCAAATTCTGTTTTTATTGAAAGACCTGGGACTTATCAGCCGACCCTAGTATATATTTCAACACCATTAGAGGCAGTTTTTAGAAGATATCAGATAAAATGAAAGTTTCCATGTAAAGTGTGGTATAGTGTGTGCGATATTTCTGCAATTTTGGAAGATGCTAAACCTAAACGCCAATTATGGTGTTTATTGGAGATTTTCTTTTTGAGCTGAGTCCGAAGTTTCGGCGGAACTTTAGGTGCCCGGGGGCTCTTACTTAGTTCCAATGCATATGGGGAGGATTATCATTAAGCAGCTTACAACAAAGTGTTCTGCCTCATATTCAACAGGTCATGGCGCCCGGGGGATCTTACTTAGTTCCAGTGCATATGAGGAGGATTATCATTAAGCAGCTTACAACAAACTGTTCTGCCTCATATTCAACAGTTCCAGTGCATATGGGGAGGATTATCATTAAGCAGCTTACAACAAACTGTTCTGCCTCATATTCAACAGGTCATGGCGCCCGGGGGATCTTACTTAGTTCCAGTGCATATGGGGAGGATTATCATTAAGCATCTTACAACAAACTATTCTGCCTCATATTCAACAGGTCATGACGCCCGGGGGATCTTACTTAGTTCCAGTGCATATGGGGAGGATTATCATTAAGCAGCTTACAACAAACTGTTCTGCCTCATATTCAACAGGTCATGAGTTCGAGTCTCGCTTACGGTGGGTTACGGGGTTTTACCTTATCCTGAGAAGACGAATGTCGAGCAACTTTAAGCGCCATGGACCCCGAGATCATTTGAGCATCATTTCACTAATTTCATTCATCGTTCGATATGACCAACCAGGTTAAAGGACGTTAAGCTACAAATACAAAAAGAAAAAAAAAAAAAAAAAAAAAAAAAAAAAAACTATTTCTACAACAATCACTCTATTTTAAAAGTATTTTCCTTTAATAACTTATCAATTATTGTAAATACAACCATAAATATTAAATTCGTCTTGAGCAACAATGTCAAATTAGACGACAGTAGCAATTGGAACCTATCACCACTGATCTCTGATAAACTAATTTCCTTAGTGTTGAAGTAGATAGTAGACTCTGCTGGGAATATAGTAATGCAATAAACTGAGTAAAGCCGTTTACTTACTCAAAATATTAGAGACTATGTGGAAGAACGGATCATGGTAATGATGTGTTATGGGTTGATCTTCCTACATTTAAATTCTGGTAGTGCTCCCAAAATCAAATAAACAGTATTTATCTTACAAAAGAAAGTCTTTCGAATTATGTATAATACGAAGATACATGCTCTTTCTTATTGACCAATATTTTAATGGAAACGTATATTGACTATTTACTCTTTTTTCATATATAAATTTGTCACATTAGTAGCTGAAAATTCCCAACTTAAACTCCAAAACAGTGGAATTCACTCTCAACACACAAGAAGTAGAGGTGGCATTCATAGAATATCAACCAATAAATGCGAGGTTAACAGCGATCTATTTATTATTGGCTCATTAATGCTTAAAAATGACACTTTGAGAGTAATATAATTACAAGTAACAGTTTTAAACAGAAATTGAAAGAACTCCAAGTGAACTGTAATGGCTAATATTGCCATCATGTGATTGTTGTCTAGTCTCACAGCTCATTTTCTCGTATATATATATTCTTTTTATTTAAAAATATAGCTGTGATATATGCAAAATGTGTGTAAATATATATGTTTGTATATTTATATGTAAAACTTTGTAACGTGACCATGTAAGATTCCTCCACTGCAAATAATACAGGTAAAGATGAAGATAAGGTATATGCCCTATTATATGCCTTGACATATGAAATTATTTTTTGACGACCTCAAAATGTCCAAAATTGAAACCCTGTGGTGAAAAGCTTTGGGTGGAATGCCATTCTTCTTCCACTAGCTAGGGCTTGCCAAAAAAAAAAAAAAAAAAAAAAATAATTAAGAATTAAAGACTTTAAACTATCATCTGTTAAAGATGTACACACAAACACACACATTTAAGTTTTATTGTGCATTTTAATGAAGTCTACAGGTTTGTTCAAGTGAGGTTTTAATATCTCATTAATTTCAGGTCTTCTTTTATAGTTTGTAATTTATGCGCAAACTTTCTAATCAGAACAAGTGGTAGTCATACAGAATTCAAACGAAACACAGGGAACTTAACTGGGTACGCAAAGAACATTTTATTCCTCTTTTGAGAGTAAAACATAGGATACTTTTAAGAAAATCGTAAAAAATGTTTTGTATAAAAGAAAACAGAAGAAGAATGTTCCATATAAAGAACAGAGAAAGTTGTGTGAATATAGTGTTACAGTGTTAATGTTTTCTTTATTTTGTTTGTTTTCTTTTTGTGCCTATCGATAATTCCTAAGTTGTATAAGTTTAGCTACATAAAATGTTACACTAATGTTCGATTTTTATGTGTGCAGTAAAATTATGGATTTGGAGTTGTTCATTTGTGATAAACATGAAAGTAAGCAACGGAAACAATTATTAACATACGGGAGGTTCTATAGTTTCTTCAAAACACGATGAATACCGTCAGAAATAAAATATCTGAAGTTGATTTGAAGTAGTATTTACTGTTCTAAAGACACAAGTAGAATATAGGGAATGTAACTCTTACCTGGGTAATGATGTGCTAGTGCTAGAGCAGCCAATTGTCGTACTGCAATCCAAACGCTGCTGAAAATTGTTTTCATGCACCATTGGCCCCTCCACTCCACCAATAAACTTAAGCATGTTATCTCCATGTTATCAGTGTTACTAATGTTGCAGCAATAAACTAGAGCGCTGTTGTCACACTGGCAGAATGTAAACACAGCAGGCATACAGACCACATTCGGTGTCTGCTGCACTAATTGATTACACTTTCTGTGTCATAAATAATACTTGCTGCTTCTAGGAATGAACCAAATATATTTTCAATATAAAATGAATGCAACTTGTTTGTTACTTGTTCAGGGTTTCATATAATTTTAGTAATAATTTCATACTCAAATGTAACAAATATATTAGATACCTAATTACGGTTTCATCCATTTTCTTTAGCTCTAATAAGAGTTAAAAAATATATCTTAATTTGCAGGTAATGAGCCGAAAAACAGAACATGAGAAAATATTCATGTGAGACATTTTATGGGTATACAATTATTCTTGCGAATATAGTAGTTGTTTATGTACTTCATTTTAATCGAAATAACTGTTTGTATAACATACACAGAAAGATTAGCGTTAGTTTAAGGATTGAATGCTAATTAATGTTGGTCTTAAAATTCCAAACTCTTTACGTGCAATCTTTAGAAACAACTGCATTTTGACAGAAGTTTTAAAGAATGACAGGCATTGAAGAGTTAGAGCAATTAATAACAAAAATCTCAGACATAGCTAATACTATGAAAAGGTTATTTTGAATGTATTCTGTGTTTTAAGTTGTACATTTTATTAAACAGAGAATTATGTGCATAATGATATATAGTTTATTCTTGGCTATTCTTAGAGATTGTCCTTACTTTGCAGTTTTGAACATGGCATCTCTCGCAGTGTTTGTTCACACACAGTTTTCTTCGGGTTGGTGGAACTTTGGTTGCGGCATAGTTGTGCTGAAAACCGTGCGATGCATACTATGTGTCGGAGATGGTAATTTGGCTGCTTCCAGTCTTCTATGGTTGTGGCGTCGTTATGTAGAAATCAGGCCATATGACATTACTCTCCTATTTAGTAGATGTAGTGTCCCTGAATAGGCCTTTGTATTTGGTAGCCAGATTTGTGCTCTGATGTTCTTGATGAAAAAAGTTTCTTTGGCTAGTACTATGCTAGCATCGATGGTGCTGATATCCCTTTGACTCTCTCAATTGTTGATAGGTTCATGATTGTAAGTTTGTCCCAGATGATGTTAATCCCGTATGTTGCTATGGCTGTCTTGAAGAGTGTTATTGCGGTGCCTAGTGAGAGTTGTTGATCTTATATATGGCTTTTATTTCTGAAGTTGCTGTCTTTGTGACTTGATAGTTGAAGGATAATAGTTTTGTTCCTAAAGTAACTCCGAGGTATTTGAACCTTGGAACCACGTCTAGGGTTTTGTTATGCAGTGTCATTGTGTTTCTTGAAGCATGCTTCTTTTCTTTCCTGAAGGTCATTTGTTTGGTTTTACTGTGATTTA
The DNA here is from genome assembly GCA_030762935.1 of Hymenopus coronatus. Taxonomy (NCBI): domain Eukaryota; kingdom Metazoa; phylum Arthropoda; class Insecta; order Mantodea; family Hymenopodidae; genus Hymenopus; species Hymenopus coronatus. Next base: position 89,076,091 of record CM060887.1, on the reverse strand, counting down.
TTTTTAGATCATTTGTTTCTGCCCATGTGGCGTGTCTGTCTAGGACATCTTGAAGCTCTTCCTGTTCTCTGAGCCGATTACAATGTCGTCCGTGTATAGTATGAGTGATGCTGGTTATTTCTGTCATGTCTGCTGTCATTATTGAACCTTCTGGGTCTTCTTGTAGAACGTCATTTGTTTCAGTTATTCTTTTGGATTTAGCTGTACCATCGGATATTTGAATGTGATTATATATATTAGGATGCTTGAGAGTATGATTGTGAGTGGGTGATTGTCTCTCAGTTGATGAGATCAAAGACCTTGCTGTAGTCTATGAAGACCCATAAATATTTCTTCTTCGTGTGTCTAAGCGTTTCCTGCGCTTGGTTTATTAGGCAGTTTGCAGCCTTCTCTCCTTTCTCAAGCCATATTGGTTTTCTGGTATTTGGGAGTCTGTTAATGTCTTTTCGTTAAGATTTTCATGAAGAATTTGAAAGTGTTGTTTTTTAAGCGCTATATCCCTGTATGAGTCGGGGTTATCAATTTCGTCTTTGCCTTTGTACATACTTTTTGTTGTTGATGCTCTCCATTTCTTTGGAATTTTCCTGCATTCAGGCATTTGTTGAAGAGTTCTGTCCAATAATCTTGTAATACATGCTTTCAGTCTTTGAGATGCTCTGTATAGATGCTGTCTGGACCTGGGGCATTGCCGGTTTTGCACTTTTAATTGTTCTGTTTATTTCGTCTTTTGTTATGTTTCTATTGCTCTTGTTGGGGCAGGTATACGTGATGTTGTCTGATTTTGGTTGTTGAGGATGTTGTTAAAATATTGTTTTTCCCCCCCCATGTTTCCATTAATATACAGCTCGTTGTTGGGGCTTTGATTTCCTGAGTGCTATGAATGAGCCTTTTCGTCCGTCTTCTGTGCGCTAGTGGCTTCTTCTGCTGTGCATTTCGTCTTCTTTGCCTTGTTAGCGTTTTGTATGTCCTCCGTTGTTGGGCGTATTGTGCTAGGTCATTCTGTTGCGGTGAGGCTTTCGCTCGGTGTAGTTTTCTTTCGTACGTTGTAACAACCATTGTTGAATCAAGTCATGATTTTCTTTCTTTTGGTTGTGTTTGACAGGAATGAAGGGTTTTCGTGTATATTTCCGTTGCATTAGCTAGTTCTCGTTGTTGTATTAGGTGCCGTGCTTTGTTTATTTTTCTTATGTTGTAATTCAACTTCTCTATATCTAGTTTCCTGGATATTTTCTTTACCGGAGGTGTGAGAGTCCATGTTCGCCAGACTAAATTGATCGTTGTTGCGACTGGTATATGTTTTCTGGTTAGTGCTATATCCGATGTCCCAAGTTCTTTTTTTTTTTTTTTTATCATTATTATACTGATGCCTTCTCCTTTGTATAGTACAAGAATACTTGTACTGGTTCCGTTCGGCGTTATGTATCTTTTCATGTTGGGCTTGTGAATTAGGTTGTAACCAACTTTTTCTAGCGTCTCCATGATCAGTTCCGTTTTTTGTGGTGGATTTGCCAATTCTTGCGTTGAGGTCACCTGCGAATATTACTCTTTGGTCTGCTGCTGTTCGCGACAGTGGTTCTGCTATCCATTCGATTGGTTCACCTGTCGTACTGTGTTATTTTGCCTATGATTGTGATATTATTAGTCTTCAGAATTACTGTTTTCTTCTTTTTTTGTTTGTTTTACTGTGCCTAGGGTGAGTCTGAGGAAGAATAAGATACATTCAAAATCTTCTCGGGCTTCTAGCCAGGTAAAAACTTGGCTTGACACCAACGTTTCGAAGAAGTGCATCTTCCTCGTCTTCAGGGTGAACTGATGGTTTGAGCTTGCGGAGACTGGTATTTATAAGAGCTGGGATGAAGCTAACATCTGATTGGTTCGCGTGATATTATGGCTTTTTTTTTTTTTTTTTTTCGAGTGGAGGGAAAAATCCACCTTAAGGACTAACCCGGGCTGGCTAGCCCGGAGTGTCGGGGTCTCCCAGAGTGGGCCTACCGACTAAAAAACCCTCCACCGGGAGTGGAAAGTGAGGATTGTTGCGGTACCGCTGTTGCACCCGCGTAGTGATGGAAAGGAAAATGAAACTGGCCCGCTGTGCGGCCACCAGTGGGTAAGGTAGTGCTAGCAGACCGACTTGACCAGGGCCCAGCCGGTCTCCTATGCGGATTCAGAGGTAGGGATAATTAAGGATTATGGAATTTGGCGTTGGTGGTAAGGAGTGTAGGGAGAGGTGCCACTCTCTCCCTATGTTTATTGGTGACATTGCTGAAGACTGGTCTCTACATGAGGTGCAGTTCTAGCGCCGTAGTTTGGCTTGTGTGTCTTCTGCCTATGGGGCCGAGTCTCTGAAACAAACTAAAGAATGATGGTGAGTTCCATTCCATGTCAGTGAATGTATTTTATCCTATGTACAATTGGTAGTGATATTTCAGCCGCGGGCTGCGTCGTATATCTGAAATGAAAAACTAACACTACAAGTTATTTTAGTTTTTATAATTAAATTGTGGTTTCTTTCCAGCCTAACGGCCTCGTCTAAGTGTTGATTGTCTCGTTGGCCTGTGGAAGTCCTGGTCGTGTAGAGTGCGCACACGGCTGGCTGCCTGCCTATCATGGTGGAGGTGCGGACCCGTGCCACTCGCGGGGGGGCCCTCATCCCCCGGGAGCCGCCTTGGCTGGGTAGCACATGGACTTAGAGGACTGCTGAAAATGAGAAGGTGTGCATATGTGTGGTGTGTTGGTCTGGAGTGAAATGCTCTCTGACATTGCCATTAGTTACCTAATGAGGTTGTCTAAGTATTCCTGGATATTGATTTCTGGTTCCCCTAAACCGATGTTCCGGCTGAAGAGCGATAGAGGGCGGAGGTGTTTGTCGTTTCTGGTGTCATATTCGCCAAGTTCTTGGATGAGAACGTTGTGATTATTACTTTTCCGCTTGTAGATGTTAAATGCCAGTTGCTTTATATGGGTCTCAATTGAGCAGATTTTGAGCTCCTCGTGTAGTTCAAAGGCTGGAGCTACTGCGGGCACTTGTGCAATAATTCGCAAAATTCGATTTTGAAGCGTTTGGAGTCTCTTAATGTGGGTTTTTGCCGCGTATCCCCAGACGGGGGCGGCGTATGCTAGTATAGGTCTGATTAGCGTTTTGTAGAGGGTTAGGCCCATGCTTAGTTTCAAGCGGCTGTTCGTGTTAATGATTGGGTAAAGCTTGTTGAGCTGACCGTTGGCTTTAGCTCTTACCGTGTTGATGTGTTGTTTCCACGTGAGGCCTTCGTCCATCCTTACCCCTAAGTAAGTGACCATGCTCTCCCACACAATCGGCTCTTGCCGGTACATAAGTGGTGGGAGAGCGCGCCTTTGTTGCCTATGTGTGTGGCGTTTTGTGAAAACAATGGCTTTACACTTTCTGGCATTTAACTTGACCCTCCATTTTCTGAACCACGGTTCCAATGAATTCAAGGCATTTTGGAGCCTGAGGTGTATAATCCGTGGCTGCAGTGATGTTGTTACTAGGGCAGTGTCGTCGGCGTAGATATATTTCTCTACCCGGATTAGTGGTGGGAGATCATTTATGTATATGTTAAATAGCGTGGGCCCCAGCAAACTTCCTTGGGGTACGCCAGCTCTGATGGGGCGGAGTGTTGACTCTGCCTCATCCACTGCTGCCTTGAAGCTTCTATTTCGTAGATAGTCTTTAATGATGGCGACCAACGAGTCGTTGATTCCGTATGTCGTCAGTTTATTTAGTAGGCCAGCATGCCATACTCTGTCGAAGGCGCGTTGTATGTCAAGGAGTACCGCGCCTGTAGATCGATTGTTGTTGAACCCTCTGGTGATGTTTTCAGTGATACGTAAAAGTTGGAGTGTTGTAGAGTGCTTAGCTCTGAAGCCGAATTGCTCGTTCGTGAGGGTATTGTTTCTAATTAAGTGGGCGTTCAGGCGTTTTAGAAGAATTTTCTCCAGCAGTTTACTCATGGTATTGAGCAAGCTGAATGGCCTATAGTTTATTGGCAGTGACAAGTCTTTGTGCTGCTTGGGGAGCAGCAAAATTTTGGCCTCCTTCCATTGGGGAGGGAATCGGCCATGTTCAATGGTGTGGTTGAATATGTTCGCAAGTTGTTTTATTGCCCTGGGCGGCAGATGTTTCAGGACCAGATTGGGGATTTTGTCTGGTCCTGGTGCTTTACGCGTCGGGAGGTGCTTGATTAACCAACTAATTTCACCGGCGCTTGTTTTTCGAGTTTTATTGTGTGTAAATGCTATGTCAATGAGGTTCGCTTTGGCCTCCGTGTCTGTTGCAAAGTTTACATCGCACGGGTCCTCATTTGCTTGAAATTCTTGTTGGAGTGTGTCGGCAAAAGCTTCGGCTTTTTCTGCGTTCGTCTCCGCTATGCGGCCCCCTGTATGGAGTGGGGGAATGTTCGTGCGCGCTCTGGTGAGGCATTTAGCAATCCTCCAAATGGTGTGATGTTGTGGATCAATGTTCTCCAGGGTTTCATTCCACTGGTTGCGAGTGAAGTCCGCGATGTGAGTGTTAGCACGAAGTTTTAGGTCCTCATACTCATTTCGGTGAGCTATGTGACGACTCCGCTGCCATTTTCGTCGGGCTTTGTTCCGATCGCGAATAATTTGCCTTGTATCTGGGGGAAGCAATATTTTGTTATTCGGGTACGGGCGTTTCAGTGGCACATGTTGTTCGGTTGCTTCGTAGATTGCGCGCTTGATTCCATCGATGGCCTGGTCTTGTGTCTCATGAGACGTGACCTCAATGTTCGCCAGCCCTGCATCTATGGATGCCTCAAAGGATGGCCAGTCGGCTTTTCGGTAATTGGGTCTGGCTGATTCCGGTCTGAAGGTTACTGGAGCGGCTACTTCCAGTATTACCGGGAGATGATCTGAGGTGAGATCATTGATGACGGTGTGCTGCAGGTCATAGGGAATGCCTTTTGTCAGCGCTACATCTAGTATGTCCGGTGCGTGATTTCTTATTCTGGGAATGAACGTGGGTTCCTCCGGGCCTGTCAGGAGAATATTGGAGTTATTAATATACTTTAGTAATTTGTTTCCGGCTTGGTTTGCGGATCTGCAGTTCCAGAGGAGATGCTTGGCATTAAAGTTGCCAGCTGTTATGGCCTTAGCGTCCATGTTCATTAGTCGGTCGACATCCTCTGTGTCGATGTCGCCGGGGGGATTGTACGTGGCTATAAGTGTGACAGTGGAGTGATGTAGTTGCACACTGATTGCTGTGGCTTCTAGCCTGTTCAGCTGCGGTACTTGTTTCTGGTGATGTAGCAAGGAGTTTTGTACCGCTATTGCAGTTCCTCCGCCTCTGCGATTTCGGTCACTACGGTAAATGAAATATCCAGGTATGGCGAAACGATCTGCAGGACCCAGATGGGTTTCGTTAAGGAGCGCTATTTGTACAGAGTTTCTTAATAAAAAGTCAGCGAGCTCTTTGCGTTTTCTTCTGAGATTGTTGCAGTTCCAGTAAAGTATATTTATCCAATTTGCAGAAGCCATTACTTAACACGTTCGGAATATTCAGAGAGCAGGACGTGGAATCGGGCGATATGGTCGAAGAGTTGGTATTTGGTGGAGGAGGGATCTGTGATTCTCTCCAGGAGCCATTTGGTGTGTTCCAGAAAGGTTTGCCAGCCTAATGCAAGTGGCACTCCTATTTGGTGTAGGAGTTCTGCCAGGGCCAAGCCGTTATCGAAAGCTTGCCGGGTGACGTGTGCTGATGGGATGAACATGTTAAGTTCATCCATGTGTGGGGGCCTAAGCAGTGTAGGTGTTGGTGTATGTGGTGTGTTGTTGTGTGTGTGTTGTGTGTTAGGTGGGGTGCACACTTGAGGTGCAGGTGACAAGACGGGCGTGACCCGTCTTTCGCCTGCTTGAGGGCACTGTTCTGGGGCTGGCCTATTTCTGCCACGACGGTCCTGTATGAGCCAGTGCCCTGCCTCTGGAGGTGCAGCCGTCGTCTGTTGGCGATGTTCTCTAGGTGGTCTGGGGGCCCTACCCGACTGCACCTGATTGCTTGACCCTTGAAGTGCGGCCTGGTAGCTCGGGTTTTTTTTTTTTTTTTTTTGGAAAGGGGTGGCGGCCGGCGGCGAAGCAGGGCTTGCCGGGACCGGTAGCAACAGAGGAGCTGCCGAGGAAGAGGAGTCGGGTGCTGCCTTAGCAGCGGCGAGTCTGCGCTGTTTCTTCTTTGCCATCTTGACGAGTCGAAGAAGCTCTTTTTTTTTTTTTTTTTTTTTTTTTTTTTTTTAAAGGGGAGACAGAGAGAGAGTTGGAAGGTTGAAAGAATGGCTTATCTCGCCATTAGGTGAAGTGCGGGATTGGGAAGGAAGTATCGGGTTCGAAGGAGATAAGTCGGGATAGGGAGGTTCCGCTGAGCACCCTCGTTAGTGCGGCGGTTGCTGCTGGCCGAATTGGCGGCTCAGCAGAAGGTATCGGTTGTTCCGGGTGACAGTCATGACCGAGGCCCTGGCTGCCACCCGGGGAGTTCAGGAAGGTCTTATGGGAGTTGTGGGTGTTATCTTTATTTGTTACTATTTTTCTTTTTTGACCTTGATAAAGGCTTGTCTTGAAGTGTGTGACTTAAGGGTGGGAAATTTTGGTCTGGTTGGTCCAGGTCGTCGTTTTGTGGTGGAGTCCTGTGTTCAAGTGGTGTGAGAAGTTCTGTGAGTGTTGGAGTGATGAAGGGGGAAAAAGTCAGTGCAGTCTGGATGTTGATGTCTGCAGTCTGTTTGTGGGTCTGTGTGCTGTCTTTGGTGTCAGGTATGCCGGTCAGAAGTTTGGAGTTTAGCGTGGTGGTCAGTCTAGAGAGGCCTTCGTCCAGGGTTTTTTGAGAAGCTGCTGCGGTGGTGGTGAAGGTCCTTAGTGAATTTGCTGTTGTGGTGGTCATCTGTTGTAGGTCCTGGATTCCGGCCTCAATGTCGTGTAGTCTGCGTGGTGTTGTGGTCTGTGTCTCGGCTATGGCAGCGGTGATGGCAGTCAGAGCCTCCTCCAGTAGGGCCAGTCGTGAGCTGATGTGCAGGACCTCGGAATGAAGGTCCTGCACGGCATCCTTTATGGAGCTGTCAGATGGCGCTGCTGTTGCTGGTTGCGTTGGAGTTTTGGTGATGGCTGGACTTGTAGTGGCTGCTGGAGGTGATGCGGCGTTGGCTGCGCTTGTGTGTGGTGGTCGGCGTCTGCTAGGGTTGCGTGGGCCTTGCGTCGAGGTGGTGGTTGTTGAGGTCCTCTTCCTTTCGTCTAAGGGTGTGGCGGCGGAGGCCGGTGTCAGGTGGCGGCGACTGCGTGGGTAATAGGGGCACTGCGCCTGTCCTGTGAAATGACCAGGGCCATCACAGGTGGCGCAGTACCGGCGTCGAGATCTTAGATCATGAGCTGCGCATTCAGCTGTCAATCTGGGCGCCCCACAGTAGTGGCACCGTGGGGGCTCGGCGCAGAAGTTGGCGGTGTGGCCGAATGCGCAGCAGCGGCGGCATGGTGTCGGTCGGGGTTCCCGGCTAGCCTCGATGTTTAGGCGCCGCCCAAACATGGGCAGGCCCTCGCGCAAGGCAGCATTGAGTTCCCCGGCCACGGCGAATACAATCCTTACCAAAGGGGTTATCCCTCTGGCGGACATAATCCTTGAGGCCCTCATTACTGAGGGCCATCTCTGGCGTGCTGCGGTGGTGATGAGCCTACTGGATAGGTCACGCGGGACGCCCCTAATCACTGCACTGTATCTCTCAATGAGAAGCGACGGTGGCGGCAGATGCTGTGGAGGTGTTGGTGCTGCTTTGGAAGGTGTGACGGTGTTGGCTGGAAGCTCTGGTCCTGAAGTGGTGTTGGGTGTAGAAGCCGGCATTTGCCGGACTTCTTCGGCGGTGGATGATTGGCTGGCCGGCAGGTGCGGCTGCATCTGCCGGCATTCTGCGGCGGCTGGAGGCGGAAGGGTGGCACTGCTCTCAGCCAAGAAGGCCGGTTGGTGCTCGGCTGTGGCTGCGGCGACTGGAGGCGGAAGAGTGGCACTGCTCTCAGCCGAGAAGGCCGGTTGGCACTCGGCTGTGGCTTCGGCGGTGTATGAGGCGGTTTGGTTTCGGCGTTTCTTCTTGGACGGAAGTGAAGGTGGCGCTGAGGCAGGCAACTGCGGTAGCAGTTGCCGGGAGCTTGCAGCAGCGGCGACCGGCGATTGCGTTGGCGGTTGCCCGGCAAGAGCGGGATCTAAAGCCGGGGAAACCGTCCAAAACGCGCTGCCATTCCTAGGTGATGTCGGCGTCGACTCACCCGGTTCAGGTGACGGTGAGGTTGCGGCGGTACTCTTCATCTTTCGGCGACCTTTCTTCGTCATCTCTGTGCCTCTCTGAACCCAAAACACCACACTGTCCCTGACCCTACAAACAAAAAAACCACACACACCTCGTGAAGCTTTTTTTTTTTTTTTTTACCGTGGAGGGGAAAATGCATTACGCATTCAACCCCCAGCCGAAGTGCAATGGCTGGGAGGATATGTGGGACTCTCCGCCCTGCTGCGGCATACCCACTAAAAAACCCCTACGTATTTCATCGAAGTTTTGCGCGGTCCCGCAATTGCACCCGCGGTAGTATGTGGAATTTGGGATGCTGCCGCACTATGTGCGGGAGCGGGTAAAGGTTATTTGTAGGCTACAGCCATGAAACCTGACTGCAGCCTAGGGAATTAAAGGTGATATTGGGAAGGAATGTAGGTGAAGGTTGTGCAGGAGTTTTAGGTGGTGAACTTATATGTGAATTTGACGATTCATGTAGTCATGTGCGAGCTTTGACCCCGCTGCCCTAGTGTTCGAGCGGAGCTGTACAGGAGCGTTCCGGAGTTCAGTGTTGTGTCTGTGCCCCTCAGCCTGTGCAGGAGGAGGAGCGCTGTTTTGCTGGGGATTTGTTCTGAATAACTCGGCGGAGTAGGCAGCCTGCTGCAGGAGAACCTGTTTGAGCTGTGCTGAGATGCCTTCTACACGTGCTGACAAGTCAGCTGCTGTAGACTGCAATGTTGTGATTGCTGTGGTGGTGGAAGCTTGTAGTTCCTGAAGCTTCTCGTGTATGACGCTGGAGAATGCCTCTTCTAGCGCAGCTAAGCGGGCGCCGACGTTCAGGATCTCCGCGTGGAGGTCCTGAATAGCATCCCGCGTCGCTGCGTCAGTTGAGGGTTCAGGCGGTGTGGCGTCGGTGTTGTAGTTCTGCGGTGGTGTTTTTCTAAGCCTCGGGTATTGAGGGCAGTGGGATTGTCCCGTAAAGTGACCTGTGCCACGACAGGTGGCACAGAACCGGCGGCGGTGACGAAGATCATGACCTCTACAGTCTGCGGTGGCGGAGTTGGCACCACAATAGTGGCACCGCGGCGGAGAGGTACAGGCTTCGGCCGTGTGACCGTAGGCACAGCAGCGTCTGCAAGGCTTGTGTCGTTCCCTTTGGCTGGCCTCAACAACAAGAAGTTGCCCTAACAAGGGCAACCCAGTCGCTAAGGCAGCCTCCAGATCCGCACGATCTCGCAGCTCGACCCTCATCAGTGGTGTTGGTCCCCGGCCATTGACTATGCGAGTAGCCCTCAAGCATGAGGGCCACTGCGACTTCGCTGCGGCGGTGAAGAGCCGGGTGGAAAGGTCCCTAGGGACCCCCCGAACCACGGCGCTGAACCGGGAAGTGGAGCTCTGCGCAGTCGGCGACTGCGGCTGCAATCGCCGAGGTGAAGCGCTGCTAGCGGTCGGTGAAGTAGCGGCGGCTGGCGGAGGCGATTTAATCAAGGCAGGAGTTGCCTCGGGTATCACCGTCGATGTTGAGGTAATACTCTCGGCGGAGGTGGCCTTCCTAGAGGCTGCGGCTCGGCGTTGCTTGTTCTTCCCCATCGAAGCAGAGACGAAGTGCGTGAAGCTTTTTTTTTTTTTTTTTTTTTTATTTTTTTTTTAAATTTTTTTTTTTTTTTTTAAATTTTTTTTTCTTTTAAAAGGGCGGCCCCTTACCCGCCGCCCCCGGTGGCGATCGCCCGTCATTCTCCGACATGCATCTACATCGCCTCCCCATGCTGTTAGTATTACCATGCAGGGATGCGGGGTTAGGAGAGGGAAGTTAGGGTGTTAGTTAGGCAGATCCCGCCATAAGCACTCTGGTGATTGGAGAAAGGTTGTGAAAAAGGCAAAACATATGCTCGAGGTGATGGGTGAAATCCTGAGTGGCAGACATGGCGAAATGCCCTGACTGCCAGACAGGGCAGTGAGTGGTAATTGGTGATTAGTGGGTCATGCAGTAGTCGTGCTGTGGATCGTGCATCGGTGCTATGGATGAGTGCAAATTGCGGTGCATGCGATGCATGCATTGAGAGACTGATTAGTATGATTGGATGTTAGTATGCAAGGCATAGTGTGTTAAATTGATTAGTGGGAGTCAGAGGGTTAATGAGGTGGAGTGAGGAGGGTTAGTGTTGGGAAACGGGGTTACTTAGTTAGTGTTGGCATGTAGTAATAGTACAGATGTTAGTGTGTAAAAATAGGAGCTAGCATGCAGTTTGGTTGGAATGCTAAGGGTGGTTTAATTATGGTAGAGGAAGAGGGGTGTTGCCTAGAGTGGAATTAGGTTCTGCAGGTGGTCAAGGGCGTCTTGTTGCGTGATGTCGTTGTCGGTAGGTCTGTGAAATAGGAACAGGGGACGCTTGTGCTTGTCGGCTACGGGGTCGTAGTTACCGAGGCTGTCTATAAGTGGGTTTGCGTGACCATTGGACTTTTTGTAGAGATCGAAGGCCAGTTTTTTAATGAATTCATATATGGTGTGCATTCTGAGTTCTCTGTGCAGTTGTGCAGCAGGGGTTGTTCTGGGGAGTTTGCAGATTAGGCGTAAAATCTTATTCTGAAATGTTTGAAGTGATTGAATATGTGTTTTTGCGGCAACGCCCCATGCAGTGGAGGCGTAGGTAATGATGGGTCTAAGGAGCGCTTTGTAGATGACCAAAGCGGTTTCTTTAGGCAGTAGGCTTGAATGATTTAGTAGGGGGTAGAGTTCTCTGAGGCGCCCACACGCCTTACCTCTGATTTGCCTAATGTGGTCTCGCCACGTTAGGCCGACGTCCATTGTGACTCCGAGGTATTTTACGGTGGTGTTCCAAGAAATGTTATTTCCAAAAAGTTGTAATGGTGGGAGATTATGTCGTCTGTGGGCGAATCGCTTGGTGAATATGATCGCTTGGCATTTGGTGGGGTTGGGTTTTATGCACCAGTTAGTCAGCCATTGTTCTAGGTTTGTAATACAGTTTTGGATGCGCTGGTGTATAAGGCGGGGTTTCCATGATTGGGCCATGATGGCAGTATCGTCAGCGTAGATGAAGGTTTTCACCGAGTTCGGTATAGGGATGTCATTTATGTATATGTTGAATAATAGGGGTCCTAGGAGGCTTCCCTGGGGGACACCGGCACCTATGGGTCGGAGCGTTGAGGTAGCATTGTTAACTGTTGACCGGAAGGAGCGGGAAGTTAGGTAGTTTGCAATTAATTTGATGGCTGAGTCGGGAAAGTTGAGTGCTATCATCTTTCGGAGTAGGCCTTCGTGCCATACTTTATCGAAGGCGCGCTCTAGATCCAGTAGAATTGCCCCTGTTGATCTGTTACTGTTGAAGCCGTTAGTTATGTGTTCGGTGGCTCTGATCAGTTGGAGAGTTGAGGAGTGTTGTGTGCGAAAGCCAAATTGTTCGTTAATGAGTATGCCATTACGTTTGATGTGTGCATTCAGACGTTTAAGTATTATCTTTTCAAGGACTTTGCTAAGAGTGTTGAGTAAGCTAATGGGTCTATGGTTGTGTGGGTTGTGGAGAGGCTTGTGTTGTTTTGGGAAGTGAAGTACGTGGGCGGTTTTCCAAGTTGGGGGATAGATGCCATGTTCAAGAGAGTAGTTATACATGGTGGCCAAGTATTTCAGTAGTTTTAAAGGGAGATGTTTTAATACTGTGTTAGGGATTTTGTCTGGTCCCGGGGCTTTCCTAAGAGGTAGGTGCTGGATAATCCATCCTATTTCGGAGTGGCAAGTTTTGCGCAGTCGGTTGTGGGCAGGTAGGTTTTGGATGTCGGCCGTGATTCGTTGTGTTTCTTGAATGAATGGGGCGGATGAGGGTTCTTGATTTGCTGTGAAAGTTTGTTCGAGAGTGTCGGCGAAAGCCTCTGCCTTTTGGAGATCTGTCTCCGCTATGTTGTTGTTATGGTGCAGAGGAGGAATGTCAGTGCGTTTTTTGGTTAGGTTGCGTGTTATACGCCAGATGTCGCCACGTTCGGTGTTAAGGTCCGCGAGTTTATTATTCCATTGATCAGTGATATGCTGCGCAATGCGTGAGCGTAGTTCCGCGTTTAATTGTTGTAGCCTGGTTTGGTATTGGGGGTGTCTGGTAGTTTGCCAGAGGCGTCTGACTCTGTTTCTTTCAGCTTTGAGTAGTTTGGTGTCCGCGGGGAAATGTCTTGGTCCCGGGTTTGGAGCGACAAAGGGAGTGGAGGACGAGATTGCATGTGAGATTGTGGTTTCGACGTGTGTGACTGCTTGGTCTAGTTCTACAGGAGAGGTTATGGGGAACTCAATTAGGTTTAGATTGATGTAATTCTGGAAATCGTCCCAGTTTGTTTTGTTGAAGTTGTAGCGTGGCTGTGGCTGGGTGTGGAGCACTGTGGCATCAATGATTACTAGAATCGGCAGATGGTCTGATGAGAGGGTATTGAGGACAGAGATGGACAGCTGATGGGTTAGGTTTCGCGCGAGTGCTATGTCAAGTATGTCTGGCGTGTTATTAGCTTGCCATGGGATATATGTTGGCTCAGTGGGGGCGTGAATAATATAATTTGAGATGGCTTCATGGGCGGCTAGTCTGAGGCCGGCATGGTTTGGGCGGGCGCAGTTCCAATTACCGTGTTTGGCGTTGAGATCCCCTAGTATCACTACTGTGTTGTTTAAGCTAAGGAGGGTGTCGATGTCCTGTGTTGAGATGTCGTCCGGTGGGTTATAGGTGGATACTAAAGTTACTTCTCTATTTGCTATTTTGAGGGTAATTGCTACGGCTTCCAGTCTTTGGAGTGGGGGAATGTACGTCTGGTGGTGAGGAATATGATTGGCTATTATTATGGCAACGCCCCCTCCCCGGCGGTTCCTATCGGTACGGTAAGTTTTGAAGCCTGGGAAGTGTAGTCGGTCATTTGTATCAAGATGTGTTTCAGAAAGTGCAAATATTGGGTAATTGTATTCGTAGAGGAGCTGTTTGAGTTCACCTCTACGTGTGCGGATACCATTAGCATTCCAAGTGAAAATCTTGGTCCTTTGTTCAGCCATGGTGGTCGTCTAATATGTGGGCAATCGTCCTGAAGTATTTATGATGGATTGCCAGGAGCTTTGGCAAGTCACAGTCGCCAGTGCTAATGGCTTGTGCTATTATTGCCGACTGTTCGGCGAGGCTCCGGGCCGTCTCATCATGTTCGTGGAATGTGCGGACAATATGTTGTCTGCGGTTTTCGGTTTCCGCGTGTGGATGAGGACTTCCGAGTATGAGGAGTTTTCTCAGGGTTGTTACGTCACGCTGATATTCAGTACCTGAGTGACAGTCAATTGCTGGTAGAGGTCTGCCCCTTGTCCCGACCTGGCGCCATTCTGTGGCATTATTAGTTGTGGTGGCCCCAGGGTTGGGTGAGGTGCTGGCCCTTGCTATTGGGGGGCTGCGTGTGTTTGGCACAGGGGGCTGGTGTGCTGGCCTTGTGTTTGTATGGGCGTTTTCTGCCCTGTGTTGTGTGTTGGAGTTGGCGTGGAACCGGTTTAACCTCAGTTCCACAGCCCGCCGATATTCCTGGCAGCCGCGCCACCTGGAGCCGTGGCCTGCACTGTGGCAGAGCGCGCAGCGGCGCTGTGAGTCAGCCACAGTGCAGGCACGGAAGGAGTGCCGTCCTGAGCATCTAGAGCAGATCTCCGACACTGCCTGGCATTGGCGTTCGTGGTGGGTGAGTTGTTGGCACCTGTTGCATTGTTTAGGTACCACAGGTCTTTTGTATGGCTCTATGCGTACCGTCATATACTGGAGTTGGCGTATGCGTAGAGCTTTTTCATAGTCCTCCCTATGTCGTACTTCTACCATGTACATAGGGAGTAAAGTTCTTTCCCTATTGAACTTTCTTAGTTGGACTACTCGTATTGGCGTTATGTCATGCTTTAGGATGAGCTCTTGTCGGAGGTGTGGTTCCACTGCTGGGAGGCGTAGTCCCTTGGCCACAAATCTGAATGATTTCTCCGAGGCGAGCTCTGTGATGTGGAAGTTGGCATTTTTCAATTTCAAGAATTTTATTAGTCGGCCGTAGTCGACCTCGGAAGTCATTCTGACCCGAAAATCTTTGGAGTAAGCGGCCTCGCCGGTGACATAGTGCTCGGGATTGTTTTGGTTGCCGAACTCAAGTAGCAGTTCCGCAAGCCGGTATGTCTCACTTTTAGAGATGTATATGGGTGGCAGATAGGCATGACGTGTGTTTCCTACTGTGAGGGCGGGTGGCTGTGCCTGAGGTGATTTGTCGCGAGAGGCGGTCATTCCTTTGCTGGTGGACGGGGTGGTGTTCCCCTGGAATCTGAAAACATTAGGAGTCGCACCATCCCCTTGGAATCGGAAAACATTAGAAGTCGCGCCATTAGCAACTGCAGTTGTTTTTGTTTTATCAGCATAGGAGGGGGCCACATTAGTTGCTGAGTCATTTGATATTGAAGATTCCTGCTCAGGCACTTTGGCGTCTCCTATGGGATTTGGGTTACTGGCTGAGGCAGGCGTCCCGGCTGGAGGAATGCTGCTTTGCGCACTGTCACTGCTGAGTCCCGGGCGGGTTAGGCCCGCGGAGATGTCAGTGGGTGTGGTATTCAATGTCAAATTAGTTTGGCTAGGATTTTCATTAATGGGAAAAGCAGTTTGTTTAGGCTGCATTTCATGGCTTCTTGCATCTGGGGATTTAGGGAGTGGCGAGACCACGGGAGGAGGAGTGCATGACTCCAAAATTTCCTCCATACCTGGCTCAACTGTTTGGTGTTGGGAAGAGTCGAAGAGGTTACGACTGACAATGATATTTCCCTTTCTGCTGAGCACGCTGGGTGCTTGAATTTTATTAGGAGGATCAGGTGGTTCAGGCCTAGTCCTGGTTCCAACCATTTTTTTTTCTTTTTCTTTTTCTTTCTTTCCTTTTCTTTTCTTTATTTATTATACCTAAGGGTTACCTAGCGGGGGTACTTACAATCTAATAGAAAACAGGAAATAAGAAGGATAGTTGAAGTAAAGAGCGGATAATGGGCGCACTGTGGCGCGAGCAACAGAGGGCCGAACCCCGAGAGGCGCCTTGGAGCCAGTTAAAGAAAACTGTTGGCTGTGGCCGTGTTGCTCTACCCAATCTAAGCCGCTGAAGTAGTACTGGTGGTTACTACAGCAACCGTTGATCCATGGACCACCGCTCTGTTGTACAGCACGACGACGTCTCGAAGATCACCAGGCGTGAAGCTTTTTTTTTTTTTTTTTTTGGAAAGATGAGACAGAGAGAGAGTTGGAGGGTTGAAAGAATGGCTTATCTCGCCGTGAAGATTGGAAGGGAATAGTGCAAGGGAAAGTCAGGTGAGATAGGAAAGGAAGAGTGAATGGGGAATGATGGAGTTCCTCCGTGATTAGTGGTGAAGTTGAAGGTGCTGCAGCACATGGGGCTGCAACAAGGAATGGCTTATCTGGTCTGTAAACATGACCCGAGGGCCCTGAGTACAGCGCTAGGGAGTTTTGGGTGTGCTTTAGTACTGATGTCTGGTGGAACGGGTGTGTGTGAGAGGGCATGAAGTTTTGGTGGTAAGGTCCTGAAGAATCCGTTGGTGACTACTTGCAATTTGTTCGGCTACATTGTTGACTGTTAGTTCTTGGCTGTCAAGAACTGCAGTATAGCACTTATTGATGTCCTTTCGGGTTCCTTTGAGTAGGTCTTCCAGAAATGTGAGGCGTATTGGTAATTTTGCAGTTTGAACATAGAGGTCCTGGTTGGCCTCCAAGATCCTGGCGTTGACGTCGTGGATCTCCTGTAGCAGGGTGTAGAGGACGTCCAGCTCCAAGAGGAACTCAGACGTGACCTTTTTCTGGGCTATGGCATCGGTGTCTTGACGGTTGGCTGTAGAAGTGGTGTGGGCGTCTGAGGTGGCTGCAGTCATGGTAGTCAGGGCTTCTTCCAGCGAGTTCAATCGGCCGCTAATGAGCAGGACCTCTGAGTGCAGGTCCTGCACGGCGTCTTTAACGGCGCTGTCGGATGGCGCTGCTGCCTGTGGAGTGTTAGTGGCGGCAGACAGGTGATGGGTGATGGAGTCTTCCGTCTGCGTCGAGGTGGTGGTTGTTGAGGTCCTCGCCTTTTTGTCTATGGGTGTGGCGGCAGAGGCTGGTGTCAGGTGGCGGCGGCTGCGTGGGTAATAGGGGCACTGCGCCTGTCCTGTGAAATGACCAGAGCCATCACAGGTAGCGCAGTACCGGCGTCGAGATCTTAGGTCGTGCGCTGCACATTCGGCTGTCAAACTCGGCGCCCCACAGTAGTGGCACCGTGGGGGCTCGGCGCAGGTGTCGGCGGTGTGGCCGAATGCGCAGCAGCGGCGGCATGGTGTCGGTCGGGGTTCTCGGCTGACCTCGATGCTTAGGCGCCGCCCAAACATGGGCAGGCCCTCGCGCAAGGCAGCATTGAGATCCCCGGCCACGGCGAATACAATCCGAACTAGAGGGGATATCCCTCTGGCGGACATAATCCTTGTGGCCCTCATTACTGAAGGCCATCTCTGGCGTGCTGACGGTGATGAGCCTAGTGGATAGCGTGAAGCTTTTTTTTTTTTTTTTTATTGATGATAGGGGAAAAGGCAGCTAACGCCCTAACCCCAGGCAAGCCTGGGAGTGTGAGACTCCCCACACTGGACTCGAAACAGGGTGGCACTACTCACAAAAAACCCCCACCGGAAGTAGGAGGCCCATGCCTCTCTGGTGCAGTACCGCATTAAGCACCTGCGCATTTCTGGTGATTGTGATTGCTGCCTGCCAGTGGCAGTAACAGCGAGTGATAGTGAATTTAGCCAGTGGACACACATGACTTGCGCCCTGAGTGCCCCTCTGGAGAAGTGGTTGGTGAAGATGAATGGTGATTTACGGTGAGTTTACTCAGTGTTCTGAGTGGATCTGCTGGTGTTTTCGGAGTTGTCGTGCTTGCTGGGACCTGTATAAACCGCTTGCTGATATTGGAGTTTTGTATAGCGGGTTGTTGTATGGAAACTGGTCGGCGGAATGGTGTTGCTGTATTGGGTGGTCCTGCTGTAGCTGCACTTGGACACTGGCTATCCGGTTGGACAGCTCAGCGGTGGAGGACTGCAGAGTGGAGATGGCGGCGGTGGTGGCAGCTTGCAGGTCCAGTAGCTTCCTGGAGATGACGCTGGTGAAGGCCTCTTCTAACGCAGCTAAGCGAGCGCCGATATTCAGGATCTCCGCATGAATGTCCTGAATGGCATCCCGCGTCGCTGTGTCAATAGAAGCTGGAGGTGGTGTGGCGTCTGTGTGTTGGGTCTGCGGTGATTGAACTGGCTGCGGAGTGGTGCGCCCGTCCCTCGGGTAAAGGGGACACTGGGCCTGGCCAGTAAAGTGTCCTGTGCCACGGCAGGTGGCACAGAACCGGCGGCGACGGCGAAGATGTGCTCAGTGCACTCAGCGGTGGTGTTGGCGGAGCCACAGTAGTGGCACCGCGGCGTCGAGGAGCAGGAGTCGGCTGTATGCCCGAAGGCACAACAGCGACGGCAGGGCCGGTAACGTTCCATCTTGCTGGCCTCGACGACCAGGAGTTGCCCTAACAAGGGTAGCCCTGTCGCCAAGGCAGCGTCGAGGTCCGAACGATCCTGAATTTCCAGCCTCACAAGTGGTGTAGGTCCCCGGTTGCAAATTATCCTTGTGGCCCTCAAACAAGAAGGCCACTTAGATTTCGCTGCGGCGAGGAGGTGCCGGGTGGAAAGGTCTCTAGGGACCCCCCGTACCACGGCACTGAACCGGGGCGGCGGCGGCGTGGAGCTGGGCGGCGGCGGTGGTGGTGATGGCGGCAACTGCAGCAGCAGTTGCGGCGAGGGTGTGGTGGCGGCCGGCGGCGAAGCAGGGCTTGCCGGGACCGGTAGCAACGGAGAAGCTGCCTCCTCGGCGGCTGCCGAGGAAGAGGCGACGGGTGCTGCCTTAGCAGCGGCGAGTCTGCGCAGTCTCTTCTTGGCCATCTTGACGAGTCGAAGAAGAAGCTCCGTTGTTCGTCCTTCCCGTGAAGCTTTTTTTTTTTTTTTTTTTTTGGAAAGGGGAGACAGAGAGAGAGTTGGAGGGTTGAAAGAATGGCTTATCTCGCCATTGGGTGAAGATTAGAAGGGAAAAATCGGGTGAGATAGGAAAGGAACAGTGAATGGGGAATGATGGAGTTCCGCGATAGCACCTCCGTGATTATTGGTAAAGTTGATGTTGCTGCAGCATATGGGGCTGCAACAAGGAATGGCTTATCTAGTCTGTAAACATGACCCGAGGGCCCTGAGTACAGCGCTAGGGAGTCTTGGGTGTGCTTTAGTACTGATGTCTGGTGGAACGGGTGTGTGTGAGAGGGCATGAAGTTTTGGTGGTAAGGTCCTGAAGAATCCGTTGGTTACTACTTGCAATTTGCTCGGCTACATTGTTGACTGTTAGTTCTTGGCTGTCAAGAACTGCAGTATAGCACTTATTGACGTCCTTTCGGGTTCCTTTGAGTAGGTCATCCAGAAAGGTGAGGCGTAATGGTAATTTTGCAGTTTGAACATAGAGGTCCTGGTTGGCCTCCAAGATCCTGGCGTTGACGTCGTGGATTTCCTGTAGTAGGGTGTAGAGGACGTCCAGCTCCAAGAGGAACTCAGACGTGACCTTTTTCTGGGCTATGGCATCGGTGTCTTGACGGTTGGCTGTAGAAGTGGTGTGGGCGTCTGAGATGGCTGCGGTCATGGTAGTGAGGGCTTCTTCCAGCGTGTTCAATCGGCCGCTAATGAGCAGGACCTCTGAGTGCAGGTCCTGCACGGCGTCTTTAACGGCGCTGTCGGATGGCGCTGCTGCCTGTGGAGTGTTAGTGGCGGCAGGCAGGTGATGGGTGATGGAGTCTTCCGTCTGCGTCGAGGTGGTGGTTGTTGAAGTCCTCGCCTTTTTGTCTATGGGTGTGGCGGCAGAGGCTGGTGTCAGGTGGTGGCGGCTGCGTGGGTAATAGGGGCACTGCGCCTGTCCTGTGAAATGACCAGGGCCATCACAGGTGGCGCAGTACCGGCGTCGAAATCTGAGATCATGAGCTGCGCATTCAGCTGTCAATCTGGGCGCCCCACAGTAGTGGCACCGTGGGGGCTCAGCGCAGGTGTCGGCGGTGTGGCCGAATGCGCAGCAGCGGCGACATGGAAGCTGGCGACTACCTCTGCTGGCCTCAACTGTGTGACGGCGCCCACAGATGAGCAGACCGTCAGTCAAGGCTGCAGTGTAGTCGGTTGCGTGGGAGAATTCGAGGCGCACCAATGGTGTTGGACCCCTCGAACTAGTGATACGGGAAGCCCGTATCACTGAGGGCCACTGGTGGCGAGCTGCTGCGGTGAAGAGGCGGTGGGGGAGGTCCAGCGGAACTCCCCGGATCACCGCGCTGTGCCTCACAGGAAGCACAGGTTGGTTGGGCTGCGGCGGCTGCGTTGTACATGGCTCGGTCACAGCGGCGGTGGATGATTTGCTGGCCGGCAGGTGCGGCTGCAACTGCCGGCATTCTGCGGCGCCTGGAGGCGGAAGGGTGGCACTGCTCTCAGCCGAGAGGGCCGGTTGGTGCTCGGCTGTGGCTGCGGCGGCTGGAGGCGGAAGAGTGGCACTGCTCTCAGCCGAGAAGGCCGGTTGGCACTCGGCTGTGGCTTCGGCGGTGTATGAGGCGGTTTGGTTTCGTCGTTTCTGCTTGGACGGAAGTGAAGGCGGCGCTGAGGCCGGAAACTACGGCAGCAGTTGCCGGGAGCTTGCGGCAGCGGCGACCGGCGATTGCGTTGGCGGTTGCCCGGCAAGAGCGGGAGCTAAAGCCGGAGAAACCGTCCAAAACGCGCTGCCATTCCTAGGTGAATGCGGCGGCGACTCACCCGGTTCAGGTGACGGTGAGGTTGCGGCGGTACTCCTCTTCTTTCGGCGACCTTTCTTCGTCATCTCTTACAAACGACCACCCTGTCAACCACCGCTTGCCTGTTTTTTTTTTTGTTTTTTTTTTAGTTTCAAGTGGAGGGGAAAAATCCACCTTAAGGACTAACCCGGGCTGGCATGCCCGGAGTGTCGGGGTCTCCCAGGATGGGCCTACCGACTAAAAAACCCCTCCACCGG
Organism: Hymenopus coronatus; assembly: GCA_030762935.1. Classification (NCBI taxonomy): domain Eukaryota; kingdom Metazoa; phylum Arthropoda; class Insecta; order Mantodea; family Hymenopodidae; genus Hymenopus; species Hymenopus coronatus. The sequence goes on along the minus strand of CM060887.1, from coordinate 89,055,726 downwards.
TATTCGAAGGTAAGGATACTGCGGTACCGCTGTTGCACCCGCGCAGTAAAAGGTGAAGGTAAACTGGCCCGCTGTGCGGCCGCCAGGGGTGAGGGTTGTGCTAGTAGACCGGCTTGACCGAGGCCCAGCCGGCCCCTGTAGCGAATTGTAGGTGAGGAGTTATGGGTGGTTGGGAGTTGTTGGTGAACATGGGATTGGAAGTGCAGGGAGAGCTGCCACTCTCTCCCTGTGGTGATGATGACGGCACTGGATATTGATGGTGAAGTTGGCGCTGCAGCTCTCGGACACCCACGACCGAAGCCTCGAGAGACCCCAGCCGCGGGCACTGGTCGTGTAAGTGATGGGAGTTAGTGGTGATGTCTGCCAAGTTTAAGGTGACTCTTCCGGGTGTACCCTTGCTCTGATTGGAATTCTCTGAGCAATTGCTGCGGAGTCTTAGGCTGCTGAGGGAATGTTCCTTCAGCTACCTGCTGTTGATAATTTTGGGCGCTGGCTATCCGGTTGGACAGCTCAGCGGTGGAGGCCTGTAGAGTGGAGATGGCGGCGGTGTTGGCAGCTTGTAGGGCGTCGATCCTGGTGGACAGGTCGGCGGCTGTAGTCTGCTGGCTGGTGGCTGCTGCGTCGTTAGAAGCTTGTAGTTCCTGTAGCTTCTGTGTGAGGAGACTGCATGTCTCTTCCAGGGCAGCTAGTCGAGCGCCGACGTTCAGGATCTCCGCGTGGAGGTCCTGAATGGCTTCTCGCGTCGCTGCGTCTGTTGAGAGTGCAGGTGGTGAGGCCTCAGTGTTGGTTGTCTGCGGTGGAGTGGTACGGCGGGCAGAAGTTGGTGATGAAGTGCTGCTCCTTGGGTAGAGAGGGCACTGGGCTTGCCCTGTGTAGTGTCCTGTGCCACGACAGGTGGCACAGAATCGGCGGCGTCGGCGGAGATCATGCCCAGTGCACTCGGTGGTGGTGGAGTTGGTACCGCAGTAGTGGCACCTCGGCGCCGAAGAGCAAACTTCAGCTGTGTGGCCGTAGGCACAGCAGCGTCGGCAGGGCCGATGGCGTTCCTGTCGGCTAGCCTCGACGACCAGAAGTCGCCCTAATAAGGGCAACCCTGACGCCAAGGAAGCTTCCAGGTCAGCCTGGTCCTGTATCTCCAGGCGGACGAGCGGCGTTGGTCCCCGGGCGCAGAAAATGCAGGTGGCCCTCAAGCATGAAGGCCACCGCGACTGCACGGCGGTGAGCAGATGCCGGGTGGTAAGGTCCCTAGGGACCCCCCGTACCACGGCACTGAACCGGGGCGGCGTCCTAGAGCTGGGTGGAGGCGTCGGTGGCGGCGGTGTTGGCGGCAACTGCGGCTGCAGTTGCGGCGAGACTGCGGTGGCGGCCGGCGAAGCAGAGCTTGCCGGGACCGGTATCAACGGAGAGGCTGCCTCCTTGGCGGCTGCCGAGGAGGAGGCGACGGGTGCTGCCTTAGCAGCGGCGAGTCTGCGCAGTCTCTTCTTGGCCATCTTAGCGAGTCGAAGAAGAAGCTCCGTCCTTTTTAAAAAGGGAAGTCATGGTCGCTACATGGGCTAGTGCCACCTTATACACCGTGGCCAAGTGTTTTAGATCAGATTGGAAAGTGTTTGATGTTTATGGTTTGTGACCATGCTAGCCAGATTGTCCTGTAGCTTCGGACCTCCCCTGCAAAGCGTCTCCGGGCTGAAAATAAATGTGGATTTGCTGCTTGTACACGTACAGTACCACAAATATCACATGCAGTCGCTTGGAATCGAACCCGGGCCGTCTAGGTGAGAGGCGAGTGGTCTAACCACTCGGCCACGGCGCGGCCCTTTGCCTGTTTTTTTTTTTTTTTTTTTTTTTTTTTTTTTTTTTTTTTTTTTGAAAGGGGAGACAGAGAGAGAGTTGGAAGGTAGAGAGAATGGCTTATCTCGCCATTAGGTGAAGTGCGGGATTGGGAAGGAAGTATCGGGTTCGAAGGAGATAAGTCGGGATAGGGAGGTTCCGCTGAGCACCCTCGATAGTGCGGGAGTTTTACTGCTGGCCGAACTAAGCGGCAGCTCAGCAGAAGTGGAGAAAAGGTTCCGGGTGACAGACATGACCGAGGCCCTGTCTGGCACCCGGGGAGTTAAGGAAGGTCTGAAGGGAGTTGTGGGTGTTTCTTTATTTGTTATTTGTTTCTAATTTTTGTTTTTCTTTTTTGGTTTTGATGAAGGCTTGTGAGTGTCCAAGGGAGGAAAATTTTGGTCTTGTTGGTCCAGGTCGTTGGTAAATTGTGGTGGAGTCCTGAGGTCTAGTGGTGTAAGAAGTTCTGTTAGTGTTGGGGTGATAAAAGGTGAGAATGTCAGTGCAGTCTGGATGTAGGTGTCTGTAGTCTGTTTGTGGGTGTGTGTGCTGTGTTTGGTGTCTGGTGTGTCTTTTAATGTGGTGGTCAGTCTGGAGAGGCCTTCGTCCAGGGATTTTTGAATGGTTGCTGCGTTGGGTTGTGAGGTGGTGAAGGTCCTTATTGCGTTTGCTGCTGTGGTGGTCATCTGCTGTAGGTCCTGGATTCCGGCCTCAATGTCGTGTAGTCTGCGTGGTGTTGTGCTCTGTGTCTCGGCGATGGCGGCGGTGATGGCAGTCAGCGCCTCCTCCAGCAGAGCCAATCGGGAGCTGATGTGCAGGACCTCGGAATGAAGGTCCTGCACGGCATCCTTCATGGAGCTGTCAGATGGCGCTGCTGTTGCTGGTTGCGGTGGAGTTTTGGTGATGGCTGGACTTGTAGTGGCTGCTGGAGGTGATGCGGCGTTGGCTGGGTTTGTGTGTGGTGGTCGGCGTCTGTTAGGGTTGAGTGGGCCTTGCATCGAGGTGGTGGTTGTTGAGGTCCTCTTCCTTTCGTCTAAGGGTGTGGCGGCGGAGGCTGGTGTCAGGTAGCGGTGACTGCGTGGGTAGTAGGGGCACTGCGCCTGTCCTGTGAAATGACCAGGGCCATCACAGGTGGCGCAGTACCGGCGTCGAGATCTTAGATCATGAGCTGCGCATTCGGCTGTCAATCTGGGCGCCCCACAGTAGTGGCACCGTGGGGGCTCGGCGCAGGTGTCGGCGGTGTGGCCGAATGCGCAGCAGCGGCGGCATGGTGTCGGTCGGGGTTCCCGGCTAGCCTCGATGTTTAGGCGTCGCCCAAACATGGGCAGGCCCTCGCGCAAGGCAGCATTGAGTTCCCCGGCCACGGCGAATACAATCCGTACCAGAGGGGTTATCCCTCTGGCGGACATAATCCTTGAGGCCCTCATTACTGAGGGCCATCTCTGGCGTGCTGCGGTGGTGATGAGTCTACTTGATAGGTCACGCGGGACGCCCCTAATCACTGCACTGTATCTCTCTACGAGAAGCGACGGTGGCGGCAGATGCTGTGGAGGTGTTGGTGCTGCTTTGGAAGGTGTGACGGTGTTGGCTGGAAGCTCTGGTCCTGAAGTGGTGTTGGGTGTAGAAGCCGGTATTTGCCGGACTTCTTCGGCGGTGAATGATTGGCTGGCCGGCAGGTGCGGCTGCAACTGCCGGCATTCTGCAGCGGCTGGAGGCGGAAGGGTGGCACTACTCTCAGCAGAGAGGGCCGGTTGGTGCTCGGCTGTGGCTGCGGCGACTGGAGGCGGAAGAGTGGCACTGCTCTCAGCCGAGAAGGCCGGTTGGCACTCGGCTGTGGCATCGGCGGTGTATGAGGCGGTTTCGTTTCGGCGTTTCTGCTTGGACGGAAGTGAAGGTGGCGCTGAGGCCGGCAACTGCGGCAGCAGTTGCCGGGAGCTTGCTGCAGCGGCGACCGGCGATTGCGTTGGCGGTTGCCCGGCAAGAGCGGGAGCTAAAGCCGGGGAAAGCGTCCAAAACGCGCTGCCATTTCTAGGTGATGGCGGCGGCGACTCACCCTGTTCAGGTAACTGTGAGGTTGCGGCGGTACTCTTGTTCTTTCGGCGACCTTTCTTCGTCATCTCTGCCACTTCTTCCCACCTGCACCTACTCCCCCTTTGCCTGTTTTTTTTTTTTTTTTTTTTTTTTTTTTTTTTTTTTTTTTTTTTTTTTTACCGTGGAGGGGAAAAATGCGTTACGCATTCAACCCCCAGCCGAAGTGCAATGGCTGGGAGGATATGTGGGACTCTCCGCTTCCTCGTGCGGCATACCCACTAAAAAACCCCTCCACGTTATAACAGTAGATTGTTGTGAATCTCGTGGCTTTGCGCGGTCCCGCTGATGCACCCGCGTTAGTCGGCGAAAGATAGGAAGCTGCCGCACGTTGTGCGGGAGCGGGTGTAAGGTTGTTTCTAGGCTAACAGCCATGGAACCTGACTGCAGCCTAGGGAGTAGAGGTGATATTGGAAAGGAAATAAAGGGTGGAAATTTGAGGAGAGAATAGGACGTAGACGTTATGGATTGTACCTGCTTCGGTATTGCTCCACGAAGCTCCCAGTAGTCTTCCACTCCGTCAGTGGTCGGGCATTCCCGAGCCGTGCGTGCCCCTCAGCCTGTGCAGGAGGAGGAGCAGTGATGGGTTGGTGACGTTTGGTTTGAAAGAGCTTAGCAGAAAATGCAGCTTGCTGCAGGAGAACCTGCCTCAGAGGCTGCATGAGGGCGTCGATCCTGGTGGACAGGTCGGCGGCGGAAGTCTGCTGGCTGGTGGCTGCTGCGGCGTTAGAAGCTTGCAGTTCCTGCAGCTTCTGTGTCAGGAGGCTGCATGTCTCTTCTAGAGCAGCTATTCGAGCGCCGACGTTCAGGATCTCCGCGTGGAGGTCCTGAATGGCTTCTCGCGTCGCTGCGTCTGTTGAGAGTGCAGGTGGTGAGGCCTCAGTGGTGGTTGTCTGCGGTGGAGTGGTACGGCGGGCAGAAGTTGGTGATGAAGTGCTGCTCCTGGGGTAGAGAGGGCACTGGGCTTGCCCTGTGTAGTGTCCTGTGCCACGACAGGTGGCACAGAATCGGCGGCGTCGGCGGAGATCATGCCCAGTGCACTCGGTGGTGGTGGAGTTGGTACCGCAGTAGTGGCACCTTGGTGTCGAAGAACAGACTTCAGCGGTGTGGCCGTAGGCACAGCAGCGTCGGCAGGGCCGATGGCGTTCCTGTCGGCTAGACTCGACGACCAGAAGTCGCCCTAATAAGGGCAACCCTGACGCCAAGGCAGCTTCCAGGTCAGCCTGGTCCTGTATCTCCAGGCGGACGAGCGGCGTTGGTCCCCGGGCGCAGTAAATACGGGTGGCCCTCAAGCATGAAGGCCACCGCGACTGCACGGCGGTGAGCAGATGCCGGGTGGTAAGGTCCCTAGGGACCCCCCGTACCACGGCACTGAACCGGAGCGGCTTCGTAGAGGTGGGTGGAGGCGTCGGTGGCGGCGGTGTTGGCGGCAACTGCGGCTGCAGTTGCGGCGAGACTGCGGTGGCGGCCGGCGAAGCAGGGCTTGCCGGGACCGGTATCAACGGAGAGGCTGCCTCCTTGGCGGCTGCCGAGGAAGAGGCGACGGGTGCTGCCTTAGCAGCGGCGAGTCTGCGCAGTCTCTTCTTGGCCATCTTAGCGAGTCGAAGAAGAAGCTCCGTCTTCCCTGTTGTGTTTGCCTGTTTTTTTTTTTTTTTTTTTTTTTTTTTTTTTTTTTACCGTGGAGGGGAAAAATGCGTTACGCATTCAACCCCCAGCCAAAGTGCAATGGCTGGGAGGATATGTGGGACTCTCCGCTTCCTCATGCGGCATACCCACTAAAAAACCCCTCCACGTTATAACAGTAGATTGTTGTGAATCTCGTGGCTTTGCGCGGTCCCGCTGATGCACCCGCGTTAGTCGGCGAAAGATAGGAAGCTGCCGCACGTTGTGCGGGAGCGGGTGTAAGGTTGTTTCTAGGCTAACAGCCATGGAACCTGACTGCAGCCTAGGGAGTAGAGGTGATATTGGAAAGGAAATAAAGGGTGGAAATTTGAGGAGAGAATAGGACGTAGACGTTATGGATTGTACCTGCTTCGGTATTGCTCCACGAAGCTCCCAGTAGTCTTCCACTCCGTCAGTGGTCGGGCATTCCCGAGCCGTGCGTTCCCCTCAGCCTGTGCAGGAGGAGGAGCAGTGATGGGTTGCTGACGTTTGGTTTGAAAGAGCTCAGCAGAATATGCAGCTTGCTGCAGGAGAACCTGCCTCAGAGGCTGCATGAGGGCGTCGATCCTGGTGGACAGGTCGGCGGCTGAAGTCTGCTGGCTGGTGGCTGCTGCGGCGTTAGAAGCTTGCAGTTCCTGCAGCTTCTGTGTCAGGAGGCTGCATGTCTCTTCCAGAGCAGCTATTCGAGCGCCGACGTTCAGGATCTCCGCGTGGAGGTCCTGAATGGCTTCTCGCGTCGCTGCGTCTGTTGAGAGTGCAGGTGGTGAGGCCTCAGTGGTGGTTGTCTGCGGTGGAGTGGTACGGCGGGCAGAAGTTGGTGATGAAGTGCTGCTCCTTGGGTAGAGAGGGCACTGGGCTTGCCCTGTGTAGTGTCCTGTGCCACGACAGGTGGCACAGAATCGGCGGCGTCGGCGGAGATCATGCCCAGTGCACTCGGTGGTGGTGGAGTTGGTACCGCAGTAGTGGCACCTCGGTGTCGAAGAGCAGACTTCAGCGGTGTGGCCGTAGGCACAGCAGCGTCGGCAGGGCCGATGGCGTTCCTGTCGGCTAGCCTCGACGACCAGAAGTCGCCCTAATAAGGGCAACCCTGACGCCAAGGCAGCTTCCAGGTCAGCCTGGTCCTGTATCTCCAGGCGGACAAGCGGCGTTGGTCCCCGGGCGCAGTAAATGCGGGTGGCCCTCAAGCATGAAGGCCACCGCGACTGCACGGCGGCGAGCAGATGCCGGGTGGTAAGGTCCCTAGGGACCCCCCGTACCACGGCACTGAGCCGGGGCGGCGTCGTAGAGCTGGGTGGAGGCGTCGGTGGCGGCGGTGTTGGCGGCAACTGCGGCTGCAGTTGCGGCGAGACTGCGGTGGCGGCCGGCGAAGCAGGGCTTGCCGGGACCGGTATCAACGGAGAGGCTGCCTCCTTGGCGGCTGCCGAGGAAGAGGCGACGGGTGCTGCCTTAGCAGCGGCGAGTCTGCGCAGTCTCTTCTTGGCCATCTTAGCGAGTCGAAGAAGAAGCTCCGTGTGTTTTTTTTTTTTTTTTTTTTTTGAAAGGGGAGACAGTAAGAGAGTTGGAAGGTTGAAAGAATGGCTTATTGCGCCATTGGGTGAAGTGCGGTGTTGGGATGGGAAGTAACGGATTCAAAGGAGATATCAAGGTGTAGGGAGGTTCCGCTGAGCACCCTCGTAAGTGCGGCAGTTAACTGCTGGCCGAATTGGCGGCTCAGCAGAGCTGGCGGTTGTTCCGGGAGACAGCCATGACCGAGGCCCTGGCTGCCCCCCGGGGAGTAGAGGAGGGATTAAATGGACTTCAGGGTGTCTTTTATTTGTGGATTTGTATTTGTTTTGTTTCGCCCAGCCTTAAGAAAGGCTGAGACTTGGTATGTGTTGGGGGAAGGTCAGTTGGTATGTCGTTAGTACGTCACAGTATGGTTGCTGTAGTCTTTGTTGTTGGCTTCGACGTAAGCGTTGAAGAGGGCCAGATTGCGCCTTCTTCTCCTTCTAAGGCTTTGAGGTGTCAGTGGTATACGGTGGCTTTCAGTCGAAGAGGGTGGAGGTGTGTGCCTTCGTGGCGTGGTTGCTGTCTGTGTCGAAGTTTCTGATGTTGCGTCTGTGTCTGTGTTATGTGATTGTCGGTCGGTGTGTTGTAGCGTGAGTCGGCTGAGGCCTTCATCCAGGGTCTTGTAAATTTCTGCGGTGGTATTCAATACGGCCCTTCGGGTGCCGGCTGTGATCTGTTGCAAATCCTGGATTCCTGCCTCAATGGTCTGGAGTTTTTGGTGAAGGGTTTTGGTCGCAGGGGAGGCGGCGGCGATGGCGGCTACAGCTTCCTCCAAGGCCATCAAGCGGGCGCTAATGTTCAGGACCTCACAGTGCAGGTCCTGAACGGCATCCCGTGTGGCGACGTCGTTGGCGGCTGCAGTCTCCCTTAGTTGGTGTGTGGTGGTGGTCTGTTTTGGTTTCTTCTGTGATGCTGTTGTGGTTGAAGTAAGGGTCGGTACATCGCGGCTGCTGGTGGTGGCGGTGGAGATGGTTGGCATCAATGCTGCTGTTGTGTAGGCGGTGTTGGCTGGTGTGGCTGACGGCTGTAGATGTCTGCTGCGTGGGTATTTTGGGCACTGCGCCTGACCCGTAAAGTGGCTGAAGCCTCTACAGGTGGCGCAGTATCTGCGACGGCTCGTCAGAGTATGTGCTGTGCATTCGGCAGTTAATGAAGACGCGCCACAGTAATGGCAGCGTGGTTCAGCTGCGCAGGTTGCTTCGTGGTGGCCAAATGCACAGCAGCGGCGGCATGGACGTTGTTGGGACCCTCGGCTGGCCTCAGCGCTAAGGCGACGCCCAAACATGAGCAGGCCGTCGCGTAGGGCCGCTTTGTAGTCTCCAACGTCGGCGAGTTCCAGACGTGCGAGCGGGGTGGGGCCTCTCCCTGATTGTATTCTTGTGGCCCTCAGTACTGAAGGCCAGCAAAGGCGGGCGGCGGTGGTTAGCATGTGCATCGGGAGGTCGCGGGGGACTCCCCTGATGACCACGCTATTACGCTGCAAATTTGGCAAAGTTGCGGTCTGCGGCGGGTGATTCCGTGGTAGAGGCCCAGATGTATTGGCACGCTGAGTCTGCGGCGACGTCTGGGTGGCTGTGGCAGAATATACAGGAGGCGGTGAGTGAGGTGTCGGTAGTTCTTCGAACAGTTGTCGGCATATGTCGTCGGCGGAGTGGTGTTGAGATACCGGAGATGGTGTTCGGAACTGTCGGAAGTCTGCGTCGTCAGCCTGTTGTGGTGCCGGCAGTTGCAGAGACATCTGCCGGGAGATGTGGGCGGCCGCGGCGGTAGTGGGTTGCTGTGCCGGCAGTTGCACCAGCAGCTGCCGGGATTCTACTGTAGTGGGAGGCGCTGGCCTTTCTGTTGGAGTAGTTACCGGCAGAGCAGTGTGCTCTTCCGGAGGGATGGCGGAGCTGGCGGCAGGGGCAGCGGCTGCTCTCGTGTTGCGCTGTTTCTTCTTCGTCATCCTCTCGCACCCATCCCCCCAACGCTGAGTCTGCGGCGACGTCTGGGTGGCTGTGGCAGAATATACAGGAGGCGGTGAGTGAGGTGTCGGTAGTTCTTCGAACAGTTGTCGGCATATGTCGTCGGCGGAGTGGTGTTGAGATATCGGAGATGGTGTTCGGAACTGTCGGAAGTCTGCGTCGTCAGCCTGTTGTGGTGCCGGCAGTTGCTGAGACATCTGCCGGGAGATGTGGGCGGCCGCGGCGGTAGTGGGTTGCTGTGCCGGCAGTTGCACCAGCAGCTGCCGGGATTCTGCTGTAGTGGGAGGCGCTGGCCTTTCTGTTGGAGTAGTTACCGGGAGAGCAGTGTGCTCTTCCGGAGGGATGGCGGAGCTGGCGGCAGGGGCAGCGGCTGCTCTCGTGTTGCGCTGTTTCTTCTTCGTCATCCTCTCCCTACACCACACCCAAAAAAAAAAAAGTGATAGACTTTTGGCTACCCTCTTAATATTGAAATATGGCCATTGTGAGTTTCCAACGGTAAAGATGAGTTGTGGTAAAAAATATCTTTCCGGTACCGGGAATCGAACCCGAGCCTCCTGGGTGAGAGCCAGGTATCCTAGCCACTAGACCATACCGGAGTTAAAGCTGGTATTTAAGATGACTGAGACATGGGCACGGACTTCGTAGAAAACCATTTATAGCAGTTATTCGGCTAATGTTTTGTGTTTGAGCACGCACCTGCTGGAAATAAGTTTTGGAAGACTGCAGGTAGAGGATTAGGTATTAAGGCTCTTTAACATTGGTGTCCATGCTGAACTTAATTGTAGGCCAGAATCGCGATTTAGATTATTTGTTTCAGATGAGATGGCTAAAGCTTCTACGAAGTCCGTCCAGTCCAGTGTGATTGGCAGGCTGAGGGCAGCCCGAGGTGTTTTAGACGTGTCCCTGTTCTCAGAGAGAACTTAACCACGTTCTGACGGGATTGTGGGTTTTGTAGGATGGCGGGTGTGTATTGGGGTTGTGGAGTGACAGGAGGAGGCGAATATTGCTCCTCGACGGTTGCCTTGATGGTGCAACGGCCCTTGTGCACCGCTGGTGTGTTTTTATCAAAATGTTTCTTGAGGTTAAATTTTTGAATCCAAGCAACTCTTGAAGGATAATAAGGAGCTTAGCCGTAGCAGCTGTTGGTGGTGCTCCTTCGTTACCGGGGATGCCCGCAAGCCATGCGGGGAAGCCGGTATCGCCTGAAGCGGCGGTTTGTGGGATCGTAATCCCCAAGAGACCTAACGAGGGCGCTCCGATGGAATGGTAACCCTTCGTTGAATTTTGTTGCCCGACGCCTAATCTCGTCCTCCAGGTATGGTAGACCAGAGGCTTCGTGCAGGAGTCTCGTTGCCAAGATAGTGGCAAAGTGTTCGAACTACTGGGAAAGGAGAGTAAAAGAGGCTTTAGCCATCTCATCTGAAACAAATAATCTAAATCGCGATTCTGGCCTACAATTAAGTTCAGCATGGACACCAATGTTAAAGAGCCTTAATACCTAATCCTCTACCTGCAGTCTTCCAAGACTTATTTTCTAGCAGGTGCGTGCTCAAACACAAAACATTAGCCGAATAACTGCTATAAATAGTTTTCTACGAAGTCCGTGCCCATGTCTCAGTCATCTTAAATACCAGGCCATAATACCACTCCGCAGCCAGTACAATCACCGCAGACCCAACACACAGACGCCACACCACCTCCAGCTTCTATTGACACAGCGACGCGGGATGCCATTCAGGACCTTCATGCGGAGATCCTGAATATCGGCGCTCGCTTAGCTGCGTTAGAAGAGGCCTTCACCAGCGTCATCTCCAGGAAGCTACTGGACCTGCAAGCTGCCACCACCGCCGCCATCTCCACTCTGCAGTCCTCCACCGCTGAGCTGTCCAACCGGATAGCCAGTGTCCAAGTGCAGCTACAGCAGGACCACCCACATCAGAAACACCATTCCGCCGACCAGTTACCATACAACAACCCGCTATACAACACTCCAATATCAGCAAGCGGTTTATACAGGTCCGAGCAAGCACGACAACACCGAAAACACCAGCAGATCCACTCAGAACACTGAGTAAACTCACCGAAAATCACCATTCATCTTCACCAACCACTTCTCCAGAGGGGCACTCAGGGCGCAAGTCATGTGTGTCCACTGGCTAAATTCACTATCACTCGCTGTTACTGCCACTGGCAGGCAGCAATCACAATCACCAGAAATGCGCAGGTGCTTAATGCGGTACTGCACCAGAGAGGCATGGGCCTCCTACTTCCGGTGGGGGTTTTTTGTGAGTAGTGCCACCCTGGTTCGAGTCCAGGGTGGGGAGTCTCACACTCCCAGGCTTGCCTGGGGTTAGGGCGTTAGCTGCCTTTTCCCCCATCATCAATAAAAAAAAAAAAAAAAAAAAAAAAAAAAGCCATAATATCACGCGAACCAATCAGATGTTAGCTTCATCCCAGCTCTTATAAAACAGTCTCCGCAAGCTCAAACCATCAGTTCACCCTGAAGACGAGGAAGATGCACTTCTTCGAAACGTTGGTGTCAAGCCAAGTTTTTACCTGGCTAGAAGCCCGAGAAGATTTTGAATTAACACGTCGCCAGGAAAGCTTCAGTTCTTATTTTAATAAGATACATATTTGCAAATATATACTTTCTGCGCCGCACGTTTCTAATTATTGTTTACCAGTTGTACATCATTATGAGAAACTAGAAGCCTGTGGCATCAGAAGCTGTGAATTAATTAGTTGCTGGTTCAACAAACTTGTAAAACGAAAGCACATAAAACAAATGTAAGCACTAAGAATAAAGAATGAAGCGTAGGTTATTCACAAATCCTATTCCTGTCTGAACATCACGATAGAGAGCAGTCAAACTCCGTTTAAATCTGTTCATTGAAGAAAAGTGGTCAATGAGGTTTACTCACAATACAATGGCCACAGATAAAACTCCAAACACTCCAGAGTGTCTGGTAACAGTTTACATTGGCTATAGCAGCTAATAACATGCATTTAAAAAAATCTGATGTGTACCATTCACATGACTTTCTCCATATCCCTGCAACAAATAATTCTTAAAAAGCTTATACTTCTATTTACTGTATGCTAATCAGAAAAAATTAGCAGAAATAGTCTTATTACTCACTTCCTTGTAAGTAGGAGCGAAATAAGGGACAACCGTGGGTTAAAGTGATAGTCAAAAGCTGGTTGCTATGTCAATGAAGTTCCTTTGTTTATATGGATAGGTGTTGACAAGTTCCTGTATGAGAAAAATATACGTTTTTCATAGCAGAAACCAAAAATAAGGAATGTCACAAAAACGACGAACTCCACGAAAAAATGTACATAACATAAATTGTGTGTTTTAAAGTGCTCTAAATTTTTTTGTGTAGTAATTTTTGTCCATCTCTTACCGTTTAGCAGTCATTCAAAATTTAGTAAAATTCATCCAGAATAAACTACTCTTCAGAGGCTATTCCCAGAAAATTCAAGATATACATTTCATTTTTCAGGTAAATAGGTTTAATATCCGAAACTTTAATCAAAATCTTTAGAACCATTTTTGAGAAAATCAAAATTTTCGAAAGAAGTTCCATGTAAAGGGTAGTTGGGGGTGGGGGAATTTTTCTCAAAATATTCGTGTCGCAACCCTGGAAGATACTAAACTTAAATACCAAGTTTGGTATTTTACCGACTTTTCGTTTTTGAGTTATCGTGTTCACAGACACACGGACACACGGACACACACACACACACACACACACACACACACACACGGACCTTTTTGTGAAAATGCTTTTTTTGGATATTGGGGACCCTAAAACATATATTTCCGGTGAAATCTCGGTATCGAATTTTTGGTGGAGTGCAATATTTTCTCTATACACTATGTACATAGTGCGTATGGAGAAAGTAATAAAACCAGCTTTATTATCCAGTTAGGAGCGTCTAGAAGCGACATTGTTATAATATATGTTGTAATTCATTAATTTTAAGGCTGCAAGGAAAATATATTTTTACATCTTTAAAATTACATTTTACTATATTTGATATTATATTTTACTATATTTATATTATAATATATTTTATATGTTATATTTTCCACTTAAACAAAATTATTGCACAATAAGTAGTGGCAAAGCTAGAATCAAGTCGGCACTGTAGAATGTCCTGAGGATTTTAACTGAGGCAAATTAATTGTTGTATGAGGATTAGTTACAATATGGCATAACATGTGTTTGTAGGGCATATGAAGCAATATTATTTGATAGTGGTATTGTTTCTGAAATATAACGACAGATTTATCCCTGTACCTTAAAGTAATGTAGGCCATTACCTGGGATATCGTTCTGAGAATGAAGCGCATGGCATTGCACTGTTTTGTACTCAGCTTGAATATTTTAGGAGTACTTTCAACTGGGGTATACTGGTAGTTAGTTCTAGCAGTGAGACAAGTCCGTTGCTACAACAAGAACAAAAGTGTTCATCATCTGCAAAATGTAGAACATTTGTAGTGAACATATTGGGTACTCATTGTGTTCAAATTATATTCAAGTATTACAGCTTCGTCCAACAAAACTTATATGTTTTGAATTTCAGCTTTATGAACGCGTGGACTGTAAATTTGCCGCCCATCTGTAGCATTATAATATTAGAGTCGTACATGTGTAGAAATATCATATAAAAGATTATCCAACTTGCAAAACTTCATGTAGTTCTGAGAATAAAGGTGCATAATTTGGGGCTGGGTTTTAAAGAATTACCTGTAAATATTTTTAAAGCTAGATTATATAAAATGCTAGGCAATAAACCTTTTTATGCTGTTGATGAATGTTTGAAACCGAATGTATTGTATTTTAACCAGATATTATCTATTGCTGTAAAAGTGGAATGATAATAAAATTTAGTTTTATATATATGATACTTTTTATTGCGAAATACGCGTCTTCACTCTGCTGGTTTTCATTCTGTTGTGTACAAATATCAATACACGTCTTTACACTTTAATCACCTCGTCTTTACACTTAACACTAACAAGACAAACGTATACATAATAGAGGTTATTTTGTAATAAAGTAACACAGGAACACTGAATATTAAAGGAGTGTAACCAATTAAATTCAAACACCATCTAGTGAAAACTTATATGTCACATCGCTATACGGATCCTGATGGTCGACTTATTTATTTTACGTTGATTTGCATTTTGAGCCTTAAAAGTAAGGCTATTGGGTGGTATGAATAAAGATGAGACGCGTCTCACTTTCGTAATAATAGAACTCGACGACTCAAGATGGAGGTGACCTTGATCGCGACCAACATCTTTCGCGTTTACGTAATGAGACGCCTCTCAGGTTTTGGAATGAATAAAAAGTAGCCGCGGCTCACTTTCATGATGTTTTAAGTCACCTCCGTATGTGTCCCAACACTAGAGACGCTGCTTCTTATAATAAATTCTGTACAGATTTGGTACCAATTTTGGTGTTTTTTGAGTGCAGAAGGAAGCTTTATTAAATCGGGGGGGGGGGGGATTCATAAACTCTAAATTATGACGAACTTCAAGATTAAAGCAAAATATGCAGTGGCTTCTACAACATTTTCTTCCCGAAGAAAAAGATGATTTTTCGCTGAACTTTAAGGTTCCTACCGGCGTTTTGTAGTTGTACACACATTATATTAAACATACCCCCCGTCACACGCAAAAGCGCGCGCATACTTAGAGACTCTGTAGGTATAGAAGATACTTGTACTTAAAAAATACATCGAAAATCGAATCCGGGACCATTGGGTAAAGAACTACAATGCTGGCCAATCGACCGCAGATAGTAAACCCTGGAACTCAGTGCGACAACCAAAAGATTCAGAGGCCTCTCTGCATTCAGATTCCATAAACTTTTGGTAAGTTTGCTGCAACTTCGGAAGGGTGTAACACATTCCGAGATGCAATTATTGGAGCTATAGAATACACTCTCTCATAAAGTTAAAAAACAGAAATTTCATGTTGCCTAATCATTACGAAAAAAGCGT
The DNA here is from genome assembly GCA_030762935.1 of Hymenopus coronatus. Lineage (NCBI taxonomy): Eukaryota > Metazoa > Arthropoda > Insecta > Mantodea > Hymenopodidae > Hymenopus > Hymenopus coronatus. Next base: position 89,040,616 of record CM060887.1, on the reverse strand, counting down.
TCTTTATAAGTGGCATACTTCCATTTAGGATCAAAATTCCGATGTCTGCTAAAGTAGAAGTAGGAACAGCTATAGTAGTAGTAGCAGTAGTATTAGTAGCAGCAGAAGTAGCAGTATTAGTACTAGCAGTAGTAGTATTAGTAGTACAACTCGTAGTAGTAGTAGTAGCAAAAGCAGTAGCAGTAGTAGTAGCAGCAGTAGCTTTAGTAGTAGCAATAGCAGCAGTAATAGTAGCAGCAGTAACAGTAGAAGTAGCTGCAATAGTAGCAGTAGTCGCAATAGTAGCTGAAGCATTAGAAGTAGCTGCAGTAACAGTAGCAGTAGCAACAGTAGTACTAGTAACAGAAGTAGTAGTAACAGAAGTAGTAGTAACAGTAGTAGTAACAGTAGTAGTAGTAGTAACAGTAGTAGTAACAGTAACAGTAGTAACAGTAGTAGTAACAGTAGTAGTAACAGTAGTAGTAACAGTAGCAGTAGTAACAGTAGTAGTCACAGTAGTAGTAGTAACAGTAGTATTAGTAGTAACAGTAGTAATAGTAACAGTAGTAGTAACAGTAGTAGTAACAGTAGCAGTAGTAACAGTAGTAGTAACAGTAGTAGTAACAGTAATAGTAAAAGTAGCAGTAGTAACAGTAGTAGTAGTAACAGTAGTAGTAACAGTAGTAGTCACAGTAGTAGTAACAGTAGTATTAGTAGTAACAGTAGTAATAGTAACAGTAGTAGTAACAGTAGTAGTAACAGTAGCAGTAGTAACAGTAGTAGTAACAGTAGTAGTAACAGTAATAGTAAAAGTAGCAGTAGTAACAGTAGTAGTAGTAACAGTAGTAGTAACAGTAGTAGTAACAGTAGCAGTAGTAACAGTAGTAGTAACAGTAGCAGTAGTAACAGTAGTAGTAACAGTAGTAGTAACAGTAGTAGTAGTAACAGTAGTAGTAGTAACAGTAGTAGTAGTAACAGTAGTAGTAGTAACAGTAGTAGTAGTAAAAATAGTAGTAACAGTAGTAGTAGTAACTGTAGTATTAGTAGTAGTAGTAGTAACAGTAGTAGCAATAGTAGTAACAGTAATAGTAGTAGTAATAGTAGTAGCAGTAACAGTAGTAACATAAGTAGTAACA